>CM052799.1:177545606-177666871 GCA_028533885.1 Nasua narica
GGGACGCCTGGGTGGCTCAGTTGGTTAAGCAACTGCCTTTGGCTCAGGTCATGATCCCAGCATCTTGGGATCGAGTCCCGCATCGGGCTCCTTGCTCCGCAGGGAGCCTGCTCCTCTCTCTGCCTCTGCCTGCCTCTCTGCCTGCTTGTGTTCTCTCTCTGTTAAATGAATAAATAAAATCTTTAAAAAAAAAAAAAAACTTGAAAGACTCCACCAGTAACTGCTAGAACTGATAAACAAATTCAATAAAGTCACAGCATACAAAATCAGTGTATAGAAATCTGAAAATTATAAAACACTGATGAAAGAAATTGAAGATGACACAAAGACAAGGAAATATTCTTTGATTAGAAGAACAAATACTAAAATGTCGATACTACCCACAGCAATCACACCATTTAATGCAATCTCTATCAAAATACCAACAGTATTTTTCACAGACCAGAAAAAACAATCCTAAAATTTGTGTGAAACTACAAAAGATTCTGACTAGGCAAAGCAATCCTTTTCTCTTTTTTTTTAAGATTTTATTTATTTATTTGACAGAGAGGGAGAGAACACAAGTAGGCATAAAGGCAAGTGCTGGGGGGAGGGGGAGAAGCAGGCTCCCTGCTGAGCAGAGAGCCCAATGTGGGACTTGATCCCAGGACCCTGAGGTCATGACCTGAGCTGAGGGCAGAGGCTTGACCCACTGAGACACCCAGGTGCCCCTAGCAAAGCAATCTGGAAAAAGAACAAAACTGTAGGTATCACAATTCCAGATTTCAAGATACACTATGAAGTTGTAGTAATCAAAACAGTATGGTACTGACACAAAAACAGACACACAGGTCAATAGGACAGAATAGAGAGTCCAGAAATAAACCCATGATTATATGGCCAATTAAACTTCGACAAAGCAGGAAAGAATATACAGTGGGTAGAAGATAGTCTCTTCAACAAATGGTGTTGGGAGAATTGGACAGGTATACATAAAAGAATGAAACTGAACCACTTTCTTATACCATACACAAAAATAAACTCCCGAGGGTTAAGGGTTAAGCCCTAAATTTGAGACCTGAAACCATAAAAATCTTAGAAGAGAGCATAAGCAACAATTTCTCTGACATTGGCCATAGCAACATTTTCTAGATATATCTCCTGAGGCTAAGGAAACAAAAGCAAAAATAAACTATTGGGACTACATAAAAATAAAAAGCTTTTGCATAGCAAAGGAGACAATCACAAATTAAAAGATAATCTACTGAGTGGAAAATATATTTGTAAATGACATATCTGATAATGGTATCCAAAATATATAAATAACTTATACAACTCAACACCAAAAAGCAAATAATCCAATTTAAAAATGGGCAGAAGACACTAACAGATATTTGTCCAAAGGAGACATACAGATGGGCATCAGACACATGGAAATATGCTCAATAACATTCATTATAAGGGAAATGCAAATCAAAACCATAGAGTGAGAGTACTTCCTATATGTCAGAATGGCTAAAATCTAACATACAAGAAACAAGTGTTATGAGGATGTGGAGAAAAAAGGAATCCTGGTGCAAGGTTAGTGAGAATTCACAATGGCACAGCCACTATGAAAAACAATATGGGGCGCCTGGGTGGCTCAGTGGGTTAAAGCCTCTGCCTTCAGCTCAGGTCATGATCTCAGGGTCTTGGGATTGAGCCCCGCATCGGGCTCTCTGCTCATCAGGGAGCCTGCTTCCCCCTCTCTCTGCCTGCCTGCCTCTCTGCCTGCTTGTGATCTCTCCCTCTCTGTCAAATAAAAAAATAAAAAATCTTTAAAAAAAAAAAAAACAATATGAAGGTTCCTCAAAAAATTAAAAATAGAATCATCTCATGATGCAGTAGTTACACTACTGGGTTTTACTCAAAGAATATGAAAACAAGATGCATGCACTCTAGTGTTTATGGTGACATTATTTACAATAGACAGCTTATGGAAGCAACCCAAGTGTTCAACAATAGATGAATGGATAAAGAAGAATGATATATACATGGGATACTAGTCATAAAAAAGAACAAAATATTGACATTTGCTACAACTGGATGGATCTAGAGAGTATATTGCTAAATGAAATAAGTCAATCAGAGAAAGACAAATACCATAGGATTTCATTTATATGTGGAATTTAAGAAACAAAACAAATGAATAAAGAACAAAAGAGACAAGCAAATAAAAGACACTTATTCTATAGAGAACAAATTGATGGTTGCCACAGGGGAGGTGGGTAGGGGGGCTGGGTGAAATAAGTGAAGAGGATTAAGAGTACCCTTATCGGGAACCTGGGTGGCTCAGGGGGTTAAAGCCTCTGCCTTCAGCTTGGGTCACGATCTCGGGTTCCTGGGGCCGAGTCCCGTGTCAGGCTCTCTGCTCGGCAGAGCCTGCTTCCCTCTCTCTCTCTGCCTGCCTCTCTGCCTACTTGTGATCTCTCTTTCTGTCAAATAAATAAATAATAAAAAAAGAGTTCCCTTATCATGATGAACACTGAATAATGTATAGAATTATTGAATCACTATATTGTACACCTGAGACTAATATTAGACTGTATGCTAATTAAATTGGAATTAGGAAAATAAATTTTAAAAAGTTATAAAAGGCAAATAAATGTATGAAAAGATGCCAGAGAGGCCCAAATCCAAAATACCAACAATACCATGTACTTGTGCAGATGTGAAACAACAGAAACTCTGATGTATAGCTGGTGGGAATGTAAAATAGCACGGCCATTGTGGAAGACAATTTGGTGGTTTCTTCCAAACCTAAATATATTCTTACCATACAATCCAGCAAATATAGTCCCTGATATTTTCCAAGAAAAGTTGAAAACTTATACACACAAAAACCTGTGCATGACTATTACAGCAGTTTTATTTATGATTGCTGAAACTTGGAAGCAACCAAGATATCCGTCAGTAGTTAAATGGATATATAATAAATTCCAAACAATAGAATATTTCAAACAATGGAATATTAGTGCTAAAAAATAATGATCTATGAAGCCATGAAAAGATATGGAGAAATCTTCCTTTTTTTTTAAAGATTTTATTTATTTGACACAGAGAGAGAGAGAGATCACAAGTAGGCAGAGAGGCAGGCTGAGAGAGAGGGAGAAGCAGGCTCCCTGCTGAGCAGATAGCCTGATGTAGGGCTTGATCCCAGGACTCTGAGATCATGACCTGAGCCAAAGGCAGAAGCTTTAACTCACTGAGCCACCCAGGTGCCCCAAGATATGGAGAAATCTTAAATGCACAAGAGTAAGTGAAAGGAGACTATACATTATATGATTTCAACTATATGACATTTTGTTAGAAGCAAAGTTGTGGGGACAATAAAAATATTTGTGGTTGCTAGCGGTGAGAGAGAGGAAAGATGAATTGACGAAGCACAGATTTTTGTGTGAAAATGTTCTATACGATATCATAATAATGGAGGGATGTCATTATATATTTGTCCAAACCCTCAGAGTGTCCAATACCAGAAATGAGCCCCAACATAAACTACAGACTTTGGGTGACTTTGATATAGCAATGTACGGTTTATCCTTGGTAATTAATAGATCATTCTGATAAACGATATTCATAATGTGGAAGGCTATGTATGTGTGGAGGCAGGAGGCACCTAGGAAATCTCTATACTTTCCTTTCATTTTATTGCCAACCGAAAACTGCTCTAAAACAATAAGGCCTTAAAAATATATTTTAAATTTTAGAAGTGTAAACATTTTGCATACTACTACGAGCACTTTTTACTTTGGTAATTAAAAAATCAAGTAAAATTTTTAAATAAAATTTTGAAAAAATAAATATTATCGGGAACCTGGGTGGCTCAGTGGGTTAAAGCCTCTGCCTTCAGCTTGGGTCATGATCTCAAGTTCCTGGGGTCGAGTCCCGTGTCGGGCTCTCTGCTCAGCATGGAGCCTGCTTCACCCTCTCTCTCTGCCTGCCTCTCTGTCTACTCTGTGAAATTAATAAATAAAATATTAAAAAAAAATAAATATTATGAGACACACGTGTTAACTGCACAAGATTTTTTGGTTCTATATGTCACTATACATACACCTCGAAAATCAATTTTTTAAAGATTTATTTATTTGAGAGAGAGAGAGTAGGGGGAGGGAGAGAGGGAGAGAACTTCTCAAGATGATTCCATGTTGAGTGTGGAGCCTGATGCAGGGCTCAGTCCCAGGACCCATGAGATCATGACCTGAGAGGAAACCAAGAGTCCGATGTTCAAACAACCAAGCCACTGAGGTGCCCCAGAAAATCAATTTGTAAAAGAATAAGAATGACATGTTATTATGGAAAATAGTATGGAAGTTCCTCAAAAAAATTAAAATACATATAACCCAGTAATTCTATGTCTGGATATATCCAAAGGAATTGAAATCAGAATCTTAAAGAGATATATGAGCAACCGTATTTATTGCAGCAGCATTCAGGACAGGGAAATGACCTAAATGTCCATCAGTAGGTGAATAAATAAGGTATGTGCATATAATATTTTATGATATTATGATAGATTATTTTATGATAGATTATTCAGCCTTTTTTTTTTTAAGATTTTATTTATTTCCAGAGAGAGAAAGAGTACAAGCAGGGGGAATGGCAGGCAGAGGGAAAAGCAGGCTCCCTGCTGAGCAAGGAGCCAGATGTGGAACTCAATCCCAAAACACTGAGATCGTGATCTGAGCAGAAGGCAGATGCTTAACAAACTGAGCCACCCAGGAATTCCATATATTATTCAGCCTTAAAAAAAGAAAGAAATCCTGCCATTTGCAGTAACATGGATGAACCTGGGGGATATTATGCAAAGAGAAATAAGCCATACACTCAGAAGAACAACTGCATGATCCCAGTTATAGGAAGACTCTAAGATAGTCAAAGTCGCAGAAGCAAAGAATAGAAAAATAGCTACTAAGGATTGAGGAGAAGAGGAAACAGGGAAGTATGATTCAAAAGGTACAAAGTTTTAGCTATGTAAGGTAAGTCTTAGAGATTTACTCTATAACACAGTGCATATAATTAACAATATTGTATTCAATACTTAAAATTTCCTAAGAAGGTAAATTTTATGGTGTGTTCTTATGATAAAAGAAATATAAATTAAACAAAATCAAGAGAGTTAAAGGAAATGTTTAAATGTGATGGATATGTTTATGGCCTTGATTAAGGTGAGTTTTATGGTTGAATCCTTCTCTTCAAACTAATCAAGTTGCATACATTAAATAAGTTTAGCCTTTTGAATATCATTATTTTTTCTGCAGAAAAGCATCAACTATCTTGATGTATTAACTTGTGATTCAAATATATGAGTATAAACCATTAATGGTAACTTACCTTATTTCCAACCCAAATGCACTACTCTTCTCTAATTATGCTTTCTATTTGTTGATTGTGCATATTTACAGTGGAGAAAAAAATTAACTCATTATTTCATTAATTTACTCAACAAATATTTACTGAGTGCCTAATATTTTCCCAATATGTTCCATTTCTGAAAATAAAGCAGTAAAACAAGCAAAACGAGCAAACAAAAAGCATAGCTTATATGAAAATAGTCTTTAATGGATATGAGCAGGCATTAAAAATAAGTAATATGGCAGAAGGTGCCAAGTGCTATTATGATAAATAAAACAGGGCAAATGTTTCAGGTAGCCAAGTGGAAGAGTATTTGCAATTTTAAACAAGAATTATAAGTGAAAACTTTAAAAGAAGCTGGCATTTGATCAAAGCCTGGAAGAAAATGATGGAAGCCACATGGTCATCTGGAAAGAGAATCTCAGGCATAAGAAACACAAAATTCAGGCACAAGAAAACACACAAAAAAAAACACAAAAATTCTTCCTGATGTGCAGTCTTGTTCAGGTATTGCAAGAAGAGCTTCAGAGGGAGGAGCAAAAGGGAGAGTGGAAGGAGATAAGATTAGATGGGTAGTATGAGTCCAAATAGTATGGGGCACTCCCAACCTTATTAAGACATTTTGTTAGCACTGATTGAGTTAGGAAGAAATGGAGAATTTTCAACACAGTCAGACTTATTTTGTAACAGGATCATTCTGGCTGCTGTTTTGAGAATAAATACGAGAAAACAAGAGTTGAAGCAGACAGACTAGTTAGCTATGAGTCTATTGCAATAATCCAGGAGAGAGATATCTGTGTATCAGTGACTAACATGTTAATTTGTTTTTAGTCCTCATCTTTTTTTTTTAAGATTTATTTATTTGTTTATTTGTTTGTTTATTTATTTATTTACTTACTTGACAGAGAGACTCGGGGGGCAGAGGAAAAAGCAGCGTCCCTGCTGAGCAAGAAGCCTGATGCAGGACTCTATCCCAGGACCCCGGGAGCCACCCTAAACCCTCAACTCTATGGTCAATTAAACTTTGACAAAGCAGGAAAGAATATCCAATGGAAAAAAGTCTCTTCAACAAATGGTGTTGGGAAAATTGGACAGTCACATGCAGAAGATTGAAACTTGACCATTTCTTTACACTATACACAAAAATTGACTCAAAATGCATGAAAGACCTAAATATGAGACAGGAATCCATCAAAATCCTTGGAAGAACATAAGCAGCAAACTCATCGACCTCAGGACCTCAGCCACAGCAACTTCTTCCTAGACACATCACCAAAGGCAAGAGAAACAAGGGCGAAAATGAACTACTGGGACTTCAACAAGATTAAAAGCTTTTGCACAGCAAAGGAAACAGTCAACAAAACCAAAGACAGCCAAAAGAATGGGAGAAGATAATTACAAATCATATATCAGATAAAGGGTAATATCAGATAAAGAACTTATCAAACTCAACACCCAAGGAACAAATAATTTAATCAAGAATTGGACAGAAGACATGAAGACTTTTCGGCAAGAAAGGCATCTAAATGGCCAACAGCCACATGAAAAAGTGCTCAACATCTCTTGGCATCAGGGAAATAAAATCAAAACCTCAATGAGATACCACTGCACACCAGTCAGAGTGGCTAAAATTAATAAGTCAGGAAATGACAGGTGTTGACGAGGATGCAGAGAAAGGGGAACCCTCCTACACTGTTGGTGGGAATGAAAGCTGGTGCAGTCGCTCTAGAAAACAGTATAGAGGTTCCTCAAAAAGTTGAAAATAGAGCTACTCTACAACCCAGCAGTTGCAGTACTGGCTATTTACCCCAAAGATACAAATGTGATCCAAAGGGGCATGTGCACCCGAATGTTTACACCAGCAATGTCCACAATAGGCTAACTATGGAAAGCACCTAGATGCCCATTGAGAGATGAATGGATAAAGAAGATGTGGTGTGTGTGTGTGTCTGTGTGTGTGTGTGTGTGTGTATACACGATATATATATATTATATATATATATATACACACATATATATGTGTATATATATATTGAGTGCCACCCATACCTCACTCAGGAGAAGTTAATCCAGTACTGCCAATCCAAGGGCATCGTGGTGATGGCCTACTCTTTTTGTCTCCCTCTACCCCTCCCACCCACTTGTGCCCACACTCTCTATCTCTCTCTCTCTCTCTCAAAAATAACTGATTCTTTTCATACTATGAAGTTATACTGCAAGCAAAAATTTTATAGTCATCTTAAACCTAGATGAAATAAACTTCTCATGATCAACTGCATAATTACATTATATCTGTGAACAGTGTGAAGTCATGAGTCACAACACAAATGTGGCCTAAATGAGCACATCTAACAAACTTCCTACACCAATATATCTCTTATCTGTTATACATTTTTTAATATATACATTCAGTATGGATCCAAGAATTTCAGTATAGGGACATATATTCCATGAGATTAATGTCTAAAACTAATTTTAGTTTTCAGTAGCTTTGATTGTGAATTAATTCATAATAAAAGAAGTCAAAGTGAGCACATTATATTTCTCTTTCATTGCACAATGGATTAATTACCTTTGCACTGCACCCTATTTTTTACAGCTTTAGAGGAGATGAAACATTTTGAAAGAAATTAGAAGTGTTCTAATGAAGGCAATCCTGTCGGTATTTAATTTTTCTTGGGGGTAAAAAGTAGAATCCAAATAAAACAATGATCGATCTTCTTAAATATCTTTAATATAGTGTATCTTGATTACCAAGCCTTGCAAACTTGTTCATGTTTAATTAAGGCAGACTGAGCAGAAGCACCTTTTTTAACAACAGTGACCTTTCCTTTTTCTTTTTTTTTAACTACTCTGTGCCACATTATTTTTAATAAGAACTGGGATAATTAACACCAATGTGTTTTGGAGTCCTTAAGGACTTTAATATAAAGCATTTCATCACCTCTAAAGGCACAGCTATGTCTTCAGCAATTGTCAGGTTATCTTCCTTCAGGAGTACTTCAAATAGAAATTTCTTTATGAAATTAATTGAGGAATATGTTGACATTTAAATTAAAATACTCTGAAAGATTACATTTTTCCAAGTTAATAATCAAAATTTATATATATAAACTTACTGATTTAAAATTTATATGTAACTATTATTAAATTTTTAAATTTTAAATTTTATAATATTTAATCAATTTATTTATATTTGTAATACAAATAACATAAATATAATTTATGTTTATAAATGTTAAGTTCTATATTTATATTTATAATGTAAGTAATATAAATATTTACTTTTATAAATTTTTAAATTTATAGCTATATAAACATTTCTGCATATTTATATATGTATATTTTTGTTAAACTAGGAAGTGAGACTTTCATCATATTTTATTGTATGTTATGTAGAAATGTATAATTTCTAAATACACTTTAATTTTTACTTTAATTTGATACCCCTAATTCTTTTGTTATAAGCCCTCAGATTCTTTTGTATAAAGATTGTAACCAGTATAGCATTCTTTTTTTTTTTTAAAGATTTTATTTATTTATTTATTAGGAAAGAGAAAGAGTGAGAGAGAGCAGGTCAGAGTGAGAAGCGGACTCCCCATGGAGCTGGGAGCCCGATGTGGGACTCGATCCCCGGACTCCGGGACCATGACCTGAGCTGAAGGCAGTCGCTCAACCAACTGCGCCACCCAGGGGCCTGACCAGTATAGCATTCTTACATAAACTCTCACATTATTTTGGATCAACTACGGATTAACCAATTAGTTATTTCTTAATATATAGAATAATGTTATGTTATTTAATATCAGTATAAAATAATAAAAATTTAATTAAAGTAGTTATAAACTTAGATATTTTCAGGACACCAAGTAATTACTAAAATGTGTGATATTGTAAGGGTGCCTGGGTGGCTCAATGGGTTAAAGCCTCTGCCTTTGGCTCAGGTCATGACTCCAGGGTCGTGGTCCTGGGTGGCTCAATGGGTTAAAGCCTCTGCCTTTGGCTCAGGTCATGACCCCAGGGTCATGGGATCAAGCCCAGCATCCAGCATCCAGCATCCAGCATCGGGCTCTCTGCTCAGTGGGGAGCCTGCTTTCCCTTCTCTCTCTGCTTGCCTCTCTGCCTGCTTGTGATCTCTCTCTGTCAAATAAATAAATAAAATTTTTTTAAAAATTAAATTAAAAAATGTGTAATATATAGTCAAAATAAATTAGTTTACATTGTATTTTAATATTACCTTTTTAATCATTGATGATAAAAATTGTTCACAACAATTCCTATTTTAAATATTAATAATTTATGTCATTCGTTTACAGCAGTTTGTTGCAAGAGAGACAGGTAATCACTATGCATTTATCTTTCAGATTTTTTTATATCGGTATATTTTCTGCTGAAAATATGATATCCAATAGGAGTGACTTATACAATTAAGGTATTTATTATCTCTCTTATTTGGATCAGCACATACACCTGGCAAAAGCGCATGTTGCACCTTGCACAGTACCAGGAACACATCCCCATCTTGGTTGACAGTAGTCACATATAAACTTACTAAGAATATACCTTCTAGGTTAAGTCAGCGCCAAGCTGCACAAACAAACACAGAATTCTTACTTAGCAATTTAGGAAGAGGCAGGTTATTTTTCTTCATGTGCTTAGCTCTTTAGATTGGAGAATAAAGTCTGTTAAAGTACACCTACAAAGTTCCACTTACATCTCACTGGCCAGAAGAGTTCATACACCTCACCTCCTCTGGATCAATGATTAACAGAAAGGAATGTAATTATAATGATATATCTTAATAGGCACTTCACTGCAAAAAACAAAAGAGTTCTGAAAACTCAAAATGATGGAATGATTGATGGGAATCTACAAGGCTCTGCCATATGCATTTCCATGTACAATAAAATGATATAATCTCAAATGTACTAATTTAAAGTTTTTGTAAAACATTAGACTCATTTCAAAGAAATATTATTTTATTTTATTTTATTTTTTATTTTTTTTTAAGATTTTATTCATTTATTTGAGAGAGAGAGACAGAACGTGAGAGGTGAGAAGGTCAGAGGGAGAAGCAGACTCCACACGGAGCTGGAAGCCTGATGCGGGACTCGATCCCAGGACTCTGGGATCATGACCTGAGCTGAAGGCAGTTGCTCAACCAACTGAGCCACCCAGGCGCCCTCAAAGAAATATTATTTTAAAGAAAAGCTAAAAATGCCTTTAAATTCAGAAGAACTTTTGAAGGAAGTTATTAAAATAAACTTTCTAGAAGAAAGTAAATATACCCTTTACATTCAAATCACACTAAAACTTGAAAATATGAAGGCAAAACTATATGGTGAACACATATAAAGGGGGGGAAGGAGTACCTGCTTTTGCTCTGTTAAAAGCAATAGGGGACCTTATTCCCTAAGAAGTTATTACTTTGATGAATCTGTTGTCTTAAGAAATAATTGTGAGCATGATGGAAAAGAAAACCACAAATATTTCCTTATTTCTTTGGTTGTACAAATTACATTTTTTTTCTGAATAATGAAGGTAAGAAAAATTTTTTGAAACTTAGGGGGTCATAGGTTACCAGGATGAAAAGAAATGACACTGACTGGAGAAGTTCAGGGAATCTGGCTATCTGGCTGTAGACCTTTTCTTACCAAGACAGTGCCACAGTGGAACAAGCTTAACCATTTCTAACTCTGGTGCTGTATCCCACAGAGGCAGCAAAAGGACATTTATCAGTCCCGAAGAGGGTCTTGTACCAATGACTATGAATGACATTCCTATTAATACTAACTGAGATTCTGTGAGATTGTTCTCACAGAAAACTTAGGCTTCCCTTATTAGAAAAAAAGAGAAGGAAGACATGAAGAACACAAAAAATATAATGTTCATTAATATTACACCCTTTGGTGGTCCAACGTCCACACACCATTCATGGGATTTGTTTATTTTAAAATTCCACAAGACAAATAACAATGTGTTTCACTGAATCCACATGCTGCTCCTACCACAGGGATATAATCCCATATGTTCTATTTAGTGCATTCTAGGATGATATGTGAATACTGTTTTTCCCCTCTCAAATAATGTCTTTTTGTTTTTATTAAGGTAAGCTAAATAGAAAATATATTCATTCATAGGGACCCCTCTATAGAATGGTGGCGGGTGAAAATTAAAAAAAAAAAAAATAGACAATTCAGGAACATGCTGAGACATACACATCCATCCGCAAGGGAATGGAGAATGAATAGGGCAATGTGAGTAGAGGCTATGGTCAAGTACTTATGTCACTGATACCAAGTAAGACTGATTTTCATGACCTCCACTCTGATAGCCCACACCATATTCCTTTGTGGTTTTAGCTAACATTATCAGATGATTTTTGTAGGATCTTTACTTAATAATAGAGGAAAGATGCTGCTTTGATTTCAAGGACTTTTTGTTCCTTCCATCACTTAGATAGTCCAAGCAAGGGATAATGCAGGCAAATGCACCCATGCCAACAGTTAAAACACCATCCTCTTTGTATTTCCTAGTCAGAAAATGACATTCCTGTGTATGAACATAATTTCTAGACACACAGAAGTTCTATCTATGAAATGTTATGTTTTGTGTGTTTGTGTTTATTTACAAAACCTGGCATTTTCCTATAGCCATGTTTTTCTTTTTTTTTTTTTTTCTTTATCTTTTTAGCCATGTTTTTCTTAATAGTGCCTCACTTTGAATGTTTATTTCAAGCATCCATGTAACATTTGTTGTCTTGAATTTGGTTCATCGTTGCTTTTCTCTTAAGGATTGCTTCCACTAATTTGGCATAGGGCTTTTAAGAATTCCAGGGGAAAAATCATACCTTTCATTATGGAAAAGTCTTAAAGACGAAGCCTCCAGAGCCAAAAATGGTGATCTAAATCTAAGTGCAAAGCATTAGATATTGTTTATTCACATGTGGACCAGTGAACAACGAACTGATATAAGTGAGAAAGTTCAACTGTGATCTCTTAACAGCTGTGCCTTCTGACACCAAATTTCCTGAGTTAGAATCCTCCCTAGCATCACCACTTGCAAGTAGTGTAAACTTAGGTTGACTAATTAATCTCATTTAAGCCACAGGAGACTTATCTCTAAAATCAGAATACAATAACATGTATGTTATGGGTTAAAGTATTTAATCCATGTAATCTTATTAAATGTAATATAATTAAAACAATCTTGCACTGAAAGTTCTCAATATTTATTAGCTATTTTTAGTACCTCTTAAGAGGGCTCATTCTAAACATACCCAGTTCTAAGAATTTTATTTCCTGATTAAGTTAATAAGGAATGTAACCATGAAAATAACAAATACAAGTTATGTGCTCTGGAGCTACCTAAGTGCTCTGCTACTTAGCATCTGTATGATCTTATATTGGTTACTCAGTCTCTCTAGCTTCAGCTTTCTTTTATGTAAAATAAGGTCACAGAGTTGTACCAAGTATTAGCAATGTATTTAAAGCATTAGGAGAGGACTTTAGATTATACATGTTATCATACCATAATACAATTTTTTAAAATATTTATTTATTTATTTGACACACAGAGAGAGAGAGAAATCACGGGTAGGCAGAGAGGCAGGCAGAGAGAGAGGGGGAAGCAGGCTCACTGCTGAGCAGAGAGGCAGATGCAGGGTTCGATCCCAGGACCCCAAGATCATGACCTGAGCTGAAGACAGAGGCTTTAACCCACTGAGCCACCTAGGTGCCCCCATAATACTATTTGTTAATGGAAAATATCTTTTTTTTTTTTATTAGAGAGAGAGACTGAGAATGAGAGGGGAAAGGTCAGAGGGAGAAGCAGACCTCCCGCAGAGCCGGGAGTCCGATATGGGACCCGATCCCAGGACTCCGGGATCATGACCCGAGCCGAAGGCAGTCGCTTAACCAACTGAGCCACCCAGGCGCCCCGGAAAATATCTTTTTAAAAATTTTAATTCATTGGCATTGTCAGAGAGTAATATGGGGCTATGTATATGTGTGTATATAGAGAGATATATATTTTTCATGAATTTTAAATTATTTTTCCTCCTCATGAAAAAAATAGCATCTGGAAATGTTTGTTGTCCTCTTTCACAAAAAAAAAAAAAAGAAAAGAGAAACAACATAACTATTTGTAAAACTTTGATCTAACCTTGATTTTGTACTCTGTTGTACAATAAAATGGCAAGATTAAAATAAGTCAATTAATCTTTAAAAACATGACAACTTAGGGGGAAGATATCTTATCTCTAAACACAAAGTTCAGGAAAAACAGATTACGCAGTAGAAAAATACTTATAAAAAATTAAAATCTCCCAGCATAAACTATGGTAATATATTAAAGCATGTAAGTTCCCAGCACAAAAATAAAAATGAAGAATATCATTAAAATAAAAGCTATTAAAATTCCTTTCTCCTGAGACATGCAACAAAATAATATACAGAAGCAAGAAAGACAAGAATGGTTAAAAAAAATAATAGGCAGCCAGCAATTTAAATGAAAAAGCTCTATGGAGAAGAGCCACAGTGCGGAAAATAAAAGAAACATTCTAAAGGTGTGCATTTTAAATAGAGAACATATTTAAATGCCATCTTGAGAAATAATTCAAAATCATATTAAATGCTATAACAAATTTTGGAAAGCCAAAAATAGTACATGGCACGCCTGCCTATTAATATTTTCTTTTATGCTGACCATTTAAGTGAGCAGAAGTGTATTTAAATAGTCTTTCACTTTCTTCATCCCGACTGAGCTCCACTCTATTTAGCTGAGTGCTGATTACCATCTCTCAAGAAATTTGCTGCCCATTGCATTATTTTTTTGTCCTGTCTTTCATGTACGAGGTAACTTGAGTTATTCTACAGAGAATAGTGCAAACATAAGATAACACACATTTTCATATCACTCTATGGCCCTGAGAATTGTCAAGCATGATAGTAATTTCCATTTTGGTCCTGTTATAATGTGAATAATTCCAGTCATTATTTATTGAAAAGAAATAGGCATTAGGAAATGGTCATGTGAAGCATACAAAGATGTTTTCTACAATTCTTGGCAACTCCGACTCAGGTTCTGAGTATCTAATACACTATTTTTTTTATCTTATTCAGATCTTTTAAAATTTTTTTCTTTTATTTTCCTCCCATCTCGGTTGTAAAGATTGAGGGAGAAAACACACTGTGTTTATTATTGATAATTAAACCAAATATTTCTTTTTTTTAAAGACTTTATTTATTTATTTGACACACAGAGAGATCACAAGTAGGCAGAGAGGCAGGCAGAGGGAGATGGGGAAGCAGGCTCCCTGCTGAGCAGACAGCTGATGTGGGGCTCAATCCCAGGACCCTGAGATCATGACTTGAGCCTAAGGCAGAGGCTTAACCCACTGAGTTACCCAGGCGCCCCCAAATACTTCTGATATCATGAAGTGTATAATCAAAATATTACAGATCTGGTTATTTTACTCATGTAATTCTAGATTTCTAAAAAGAGTCTTACTATAACTTCCATTTTTAATTCATATTTATATTTAATTGCTTATATTATTAAACCAACAATAACTGGGGTTGTGACTTTTAAGAAATGGGCTTTTTAAGAAACATTTCTTGTTTGGATCGTATTAGCAATTTAACTTCATTTAGAATTTTTACTGTACTGTAAATATTTCAAATTTACTTTATAAAGGGGAAAATGATAGAAATAGACATAATTTCACATCTTAGAGATAACCATCTGTAATATTTTTGTTTTTCTGTCATTAAAAAATGTTATAAAAGGGGCACCTAGCTGGCTCAGTCAGTGAAATTTGCGAATATTGATATTGGGATAATGAGTTTGAGCCCCACACTGGGAGGCAAGCATATTAAAAAAAAAAAAAAGTTATAAAACACTGTTTTTTGTATTTTTAACTCAAGAATTAGAAGCAATGTATTTTTTAATACAGGAATTTCTGTGGCATTATTTTCATCAATAGAGATCATATATTAGTTGTTAGAAATGAGTCAAAAATTCTCTTTAGTCATGGCTTGTGCTACCACATTTCATCTTTATAGCCCCTTATGAGATAGTCAGGCATGCTTATTATCACTATCGATTGCCTTTTACTGACAAACAGAGAGTCAGAGACACATGAAGAACTTAGCTCTGGACTCACAATAATGTGAAGGTGAGAATTTGAACTAGACAGTCGTCGGAAGTGTGAGTCTGTATAGTTAAAGGCCTGCTAGCTTAAAGCCACCCAATATTTGATTGCAGGCCTATGCTACAATGTATTTAGCCCAACTTTTACAACTGTGTAATATCTTTTCTTTAAGAACAAAATTGTTGTTGTAAACAATTCTAAATATTTTACCATCAGAGAATATTAATATTTTCTTTAAGCTTTTCATATTCAATAAGATAAATATAATATTTTAAATTTTAATAATTTGCATCCTTGAATTGCACATGTGGTAAATTGTTAATGCAGTTTCATTGGTAAATTTTGTTATTCTTTTTTTAAATTGTCAGAGAGAGAGAGAGCACAAGCATGCAGAGTAGTAGACAGATAGAAAGGGAGAAACAGGCTCCCTGCTGAGCAAGGAGCCTGATATGGGGCTAGATCCCAGGACCCTGGGATCATGACCTGAGCCAAAGGCAGTTGCTTAACCAACTGAGTCACCAGGCACCCCCAAAATTTTGTTATTCTTATTCTTATTGTTCTTCTGTGAATACATTCACAAGTTTTCAAATTTCCCTGTGTAGGTTTAATTTTGTCTTTCTTGTATATCTCAAGTTCTCCTTCCCATCTTGAAGTACATGAACACAGTCTTACTAACTTCACTTTCTCTCCAGAGACAAGTTTGAATTACTTTGTTTAAAACAAATGAATAAATAAAGAATATATGTATGAATGAAATATGACGGATTATTAGCATTAAAAAGGAAGGAAATTCTAGGACACTTGGGAGGCTCAGTTAGTTTAGCCTCATACTCTTGGTTTTTTCTCAAGTAATGATCTTAGTGTCCTGAGATTGATCCTGGCATCTGGCTCCATGCTCAGTGGGGAGTCTGCTTAAAGGTTTTCTCCCTCTGTCCCTCCCCCCTTAAAATAAATAATTATTAAAAAAAAGGAAGTAATTTCTGCTATTTATGACAACATGGATGAATCTGGACAGTATTAAGTTAAATAAAATAAGTGAGATCTAGAAAGACAAATACTGCAAGATCTGTTTATGTGTAGAACCTAAAATCATCAAACTCATAGAAGCAGAGAGTAGAATGCTATGGTAAGTGCTGTGAAATCTGTAAGCCAGATGAGTCACAGACATGTACCCTGGGGCAAATAATACATTATATGTTAATAAAAAATTAAAAAATAAAAATAAAAAAAGAAAGAAAGAAAAAGCATTTTTGAAAGGGTGAATTTTGTTGTATGTAAATTGTATCTTAGTAAACCTGAATTTAAAAAGAAAAAAAAAAGAATGGTAGTTGTAAGGGTCTAGGGGATGGGAGATTGGGGATATTTTGGTTAAGGCTACCAATTTTCAATTATGTAAGATGAATAAATTCTGGGCATCTAATGTACAGCATAATGATTATAACTGACAATACTATGTGGCTACTTGAAATCTGTAAGAGGCTTTAGATCTTAAGCATTCTTACCACAACAAAAGGAAGAGAGAAAACAAACAAACGGGAAAGGGAAGGAAAGAAGAAAGAAATGGTAACTAAGTAAGGTGATGGATATGTTAATTAGTTTGATTGTTGTGATTATTTCATATTGTATGTTTATACAAAAACATCAAGTATTACATCTTAACTACAATTTTTATTTTTAATTATATTTCAATAAAACAAAAAAAATAAAGAAAAATACAAGTTTACAAGACTATCTGTAGCCAAGCTTCCTCTATGATATTTTACAAATATTTATGTCTATCTTAAGAAACCAAAAAGGCAAGTATGAAGAAAAAATATAAAAGGGGTGAAAATATAAGTGACCTGAATAAATGACTGGGCATTACATTCCTCTTTAGAAATGATAACTCAGGGCACCTAGGTGACTCAGTCAGTTGAGGTTTAGACTTGATTTTGGCTCAGATCATGATCTCAAGGTCATGAGATGTAGCCTGCTTAAGATTCTCTCTTCCTTTCCCTCTCCCTCCACCTCTGCCCCTTCCCCATCCTCTCTTTTTCTCAAAAAAAAAAAAAGATAATTCAGTGTTATAAAATTGTAAATTCCCTTTAAATTATTTTAGAATGCAAAGCAATCAACATTTTAAAAAATCAATACATATTTGAGGGAGGAAGTAGTTAACAGGATGGATCTAAAGTTCATCAATAAAGTCAATGATTAATAAATGCAAGTAATCATGAAAATTCAGAAAACAAGAGATTAACAAAAAGGTATACTCTTACTATAATATAAAACATGATATAAGACTATGGTAATTGAAACCTTAAAGAACTAAGGAATATACGAGTCAATAAAAATAATTAAAATATCTAAAATAAACATAAATACATGAGATTATTTTAAGGCAGAGAGGAAATTGATTCTAGTATTGATAAGTTTTATTGTTCAATAAATGATGAGAAATGTTATCAGTTAATGTGGAAGAATAATAATGGTTTATCACATTTTTCTTAGAATGCTAAATTGTGCTCACATGTACTCCAATTTAGGTATAGCTATCTTTATAAATTTGGTTTTAGAGGGTATTTCTAAATATTCTGCAAAATACAGAAATATATATTTGTTTATATAATAATCAAATACTTCTCTTGTTAAAAAAATAAGCAAAGAAAAAATGGCATGCTTTAAAAAATGTATCACATGCATAAATGCTAATTAACCTAGAAAGATAAATAGTTAGAAATCGACATAGTAAAAAGGACTAAAAACCTCTACAAAAAAGAAAGCAAACAATGAACTGACATTTCATATAAAATAAATGCAAGTATCCAATATATGAACACTATTTATTAAGAATGCAAACTAATACATGAACAGACATTAGGATTCATTTATCATATTGCCACATTATAAAAATTTTATCAATATCCAGTACAGACAAAGTAGGCAAAAATTAACACCTTTTGTGCCTTATAAGGTAGTATAAATTGGTTTGAGAAGTTTTGGTTGCCCAAATAGAGGACAACCCAGTGCTAGCCCTGGGTGTAAGAGTTCCAGTAAGGAAATGCTGTCCATGCTGAAGAGAGAGGCCAGGTGTGGGGGGTTAGTACTGCAAGTCTGGCTGACCCACTCAAGGTTTTAGGCCCCCAACCAGGAGAAGAGTGAATGGGTTATTTCTTTAAACTTGCATCTTGAAAGAAGTAGACAGCGTTCTCAGTTTAAAACCTTTTCTCAAGGTCAGGGGTCACATCTCAAGGATTGTAGTCCCTTAGATTGTCAAATTCATTAGAAGAGTAACCAGGAAACAAGGCCTCATCATCTTACACATGTTTATGTTTATGTGGCACTCAAAACTTGCTTCCCTTTGGCTGAACCATTTTACAGGTCTTACTTTGGGAAGTTGGGTATTGATACAGTACTTGGTGGAAGGATACTTTTTTCCATATTTCAGTAGCCTATAGTTAATACCTGCCCCAGGGATTTGTGGCTCTCTTTAGAATGTGCAGCACTTAACAACTGCTTTCTTCAGCTTTGGCCCCAGTTAATAATTCTGTTTCAACTTCCTCAAATTCAGAGTAATAAGAAAAGGCTTAATTAATACTCCATCATTCACAGATGGATTTGGAATAAGATAAATAACATTAAATGAGGAAGTTACTAAGCAAGGATACACACACACACACACACACACATATCTTCCATTTATAGCGATGCCTTATTTCATTTATAATTTCAGAAATGGAACAGCAGATATAAACGGAAAAATTATCTGATTGCATGTCAAGACTGTGTTTGTGTGTGTATGTGTTTTAAGTAATCTCTGCCTTTGCCACTAAAATCTGCCTCCTTTTGAGATGTTTTATTTCTGAAATATTAGAAGTATTATCAATGGCATCATTTTTCATAGAAACATGAGAGACTGTGGACTCTGAGAAACAAACTGAGGGTTTTGGAGGGGAGGGGGTGGGGGTTAGGTGAGCCTGGTGGTGGGTATTGAGGAGGGCACGTATTGCATGGAGCACTGGGTGTGGTGCATGAACGGTGAATCTCGGAACACTGAAAAAATTAAATTAAATTTTAAAAAAGAATCATCAGGGAAGGAAAGAGTAGCATTTGAGTGAAATACAGATTACAAGTGAAAGTGGGACCTTCCAAAATGAGAACTGTCGAGTTTGCTTGTGTCAAATACGTTTGTTCACCAGCTTGCCTATACTTGAGAGGGAACATGTGCTTTCCTGACCTTTCCATGCTCCTTAATCCCTGCCTTGTTTGCTCCTGTTTGATATTGGCATGCCACTAGATTACCATGAAACATTTTGTAACCAGACATTTGCTTGATGACCCCCCGCCTTTTCACACTTCGTATGAGTGAACCCTGCCAGGAAACTGAATGAAGCAAATCTTGAAGGAGTACTTTAATTCATGACTAAAGGACTCTGCATATCAAAAATACTGTTCCCACTGGGAGGAAACATTTTCTTCATCAGTTACATTTTCCAGTAATAATTTGCAATGATTTAAGAATAAAATACAGTAGTGTGACCATGGCTGAATAATTTTCTCCTCCTGTTTCCATTTTGACTCTGGCAAGAGTACCTGTGATATAAACTGAGTCATACATCTCTGCTATATGCACATCAGTTAAAAAAATGTAAAGAATTGAAGAGTATCTAGACATTGACTAAGTGTAACAAAAGTGTTCCAGAATCGAATGCATTTGTTGTTTTGCTTATGGAACACCAAAAGAGAAACATAGGATCTGTGTGACTTTATAAGAAATAAGCAAAAATAAGTGTAGATTCAAGTATCCATAAGGATAACTAAGAAGATTACTACACAATAAACTTGCCTTAAAAATTAAAACTCCCTGTATCTGTCATTTGAAATGCACATAATAACACATTTGGGATGAACAGGATTAGAGAGATGGAGAAAAATATTAATTGAGCATAAAATCTTTTTTTTTTCATTAAATGGAGGAAATATGATCTATTTTGTTGTTGTCTTGGGGTCATTTTTCCGTGTACACAGAACACAAAGAAATGTATATTCAAATTTTTTAAATTGTTTCTTTCTTTTTTTATTAACATATAATGTATTATTTGTCTCAGGGATATAGGTATATGAATCATCAGTCTTATACAATTCATTCACTGTAGCACATATGCTCCTGAAGCTATGGATGCTGACCTTGTTTTGCATGGTTCTGAATTTCACAAATTCTACTTACTATTGTTAGTTAAAATCAATCCCCCCAAAAATATGATTCACATTTGTTACCCAGATGTGTTAACTATGATTGATTGCAATAAATTGCAAACTTCACAGCGATTTCTTCAGCTCACAAATCACCATATAAGTGATCTATTCATCATAACCAGTTTACATTTGTATACTTCGAAGTCTGATGGTGGTGGTCACTTCTTTCCTTTTATTCACTCCATGCAGACAGAAGCATGTAGTTCCGTTTCCTTCTTTCTCCCAGTGATAAAGTCAAGTGACATTTTACAAGATTGACAACAGAAAGAAGGAATTGGCCAACAAATGTATGAGTTCAGCAAAGTAAAGAGCCAACACTGGAAATTCAATTCAAATGTACTATAAATGGAGTTCTAGAAGAAATAGATGGCCAGGGGAATGTGGATACTGCCATTGTTTCAGAGGCTTGAGATATACAGTCAGGGAATTTCAATGAAGGTGAACTTATCAACAAAAATGATGAAACTGTAACAAAAAGGATAAAGATGTTTCAGGGTAAATGAGGTCAGTCAAATTTCACATTGAGGAAGTTCTTGAAGATGTTTCATGACAATGAAAATTCACAGGATAACATATTAGAAGTTGATCCCACCTTAGAAAGGACTATGGCAGTTCACTGAGGGTTAGAAAAAAATGCTCATTCTATAGTTTAAATTATTCAGTGAGAAGAAAGCAAGACTATTCGAACTACTCTTCTATATCTTCTGCTTAATATGTAGGTATATATTTAGCAAAGAAATAAAATGTTTTAATTCTCAATGTTCTTAAAGAGTTCAATCTAAGATAATAAATCGTCAGAAAATTTTCACCAAGTTTATGAAACATAAAAAACCCTGATCTTGCATCAACCCCATATATACATGCAGGATGAGCAACTGAGAATCAAGTAAAAACAGAATCAGACGCTAAATCAAATTGAATACAATTGCTTGTATTCAATGGCTACAATGGCTACAATGGCTAAACTGAACATAGCTGTTCAGGTAAAATAATCTTTAAAAACCATTAAATTATCAATTTTAAATTTTATAACTTTTTTTCAGATTTTATTTATTTTACAGAGAGAGAGAGATCACAAGTAGGCACAAGTAGGTGGAGAGAGATCACAAGTAGGTGGAGAGAGAGGGGAAGCAGGCTCCCCGCTGAACAGATAGCCCAATGCGGGGCTCGATCCCAGGACTCTGAGATCATGACCTGAGCTGAAAGCAGAGGCTTTAACCCACTGAGCCACCAGGCACCCCTAAATTTTATCACTTTTTTAAAGCTCTCTGAAGAAATTCTGTTTAACCAAGAATGTCATTCAATGTTGTTTGCTAATTTGCTTTTTTTTTTCAAAATTCTATGAATATGGTCACTTCTGTTTTAAAGCGTATAGACTTAAAATAAGAGAGGATAGAAAATGAGTTATATTCATTATACAGATTTTTTTTCAATTATACTTTGGTTTTATAAGTAACAGTAAAAATTTAAAAGAAAATATTTGATGAGTTTGATGAAATGTTTTAACAGACAAACTCAAATGTTTAGTTGAGTTTCAAACCAAATGAAACTCACTTGGTTATTTTCAAATATACTGCCTGTTATTCAGTATTAGAATAGAATTGACAAAAGTTAACTGATGGTAGAATTTTTAGTGCTCACAGCTTTTGTTCGAATTATTTTATGTAGTAGCTAGTCAGATAAGCATGTAAGAACTACTGACTAAATAGAGGAAAGAATAAATGAATTTTATACTGCCAAAACTATTAACAGAAATAAAGGGATGGGGGCAGATAAATTCCACTAGAAAAAGTATGAAGGTAAGGTACTTTGTTTCAAGATGTGTCTGCTAAATAGGACCAAGAAAATAATTTTAGTTTTCTACACTGTGAAACTTTCAATATCTGGCGGTTGGAAAAAATACAGTATCTGTTTTCTCATTGTACTATTACAAATGAAACAGTACATTTACTAAAACAACATATGCATCTACAGATGCATACAACAAGACAGATTCATTTATGCTTAGTACAGTATATGAATACTTGATTAAAAGAGTTAATTCATGGGTAGCTTAGTGGGTTAAGTGTCCCACTTTGATCTCACCTTAGGTCTTGGTCTCAGGGTCCTGAGTTCAAGCCCTGTGTTGAGCTCCATGCTGGGCATGAAGCCTACTTAAAAACAAACAAACAAATCAACAAATAAATAATAGAATTAATTTAGAAAGACAAGCTTGTGAGGTCAAATGACTACAGAAATATTTTTTTCTTAACTTAGCAAATTAATTTTCATTATCCTTAAAATGTACTCCCATCTAATGTCAGCCAGAGGTGAATAAATTATAACTAAAAAATATATATATTAGTTTGAATTACATATTTTACTTAAAAAATCCTGCATTATTTTGGATCTTTGACAAATATTATAAGGTTAATGAACATTAGGTATAAAGGCCATTAGGGGTCCAGATGTAATTATATAAAAAGTTACAATTAAAAATGGGAAAAATGGGATGGTCCTACATTAACATAAACTGCATTTCAGTTCTTTTTTTTTTTTTTGCATTTCAGTTTTTATCCTTCTTGAGATTCTTAATCAGAAAAATGGGGAAGCAGGGAAGCATTTAGTGGCATTGTATTTGGAGGAACACCAGTTCCCTTCCATTATAATGAAATGTCAGTCTTAGAGCTATTTTCACCAGGGAAATGGCTTCATACTCATTTGTAATGGCAGCAGGGAACCCAAGTGTGGCCATGCAGACACATGCCACTATCTCAGTGAGAAATAGAATACAACAAGAAGATGTACCATCCTGATAAAACACTGCTCCCTACTGAATTTTTAGAGAAGACGTAGATCGAGGTTCCCAGGGGAAGGACATTATGTTCCTACAAGTAGTATTCTAACCTGAAAAAAAAAATGCAGAAATTCATGGAAAACTAAAATTTAAAATTTAAGACATACTGTTTGATTAAGCTAAACTGGAAAAATCTACAGTAAGTAGTTGTCATATGCTGCTTCTAGTTAGAGCCTCATAAACAAAAATAATTTTATAAAACATTTGAATTTTTAATAAAACCTTTAACAATTGATAACACTTATTTTCACGATTTTGCAGATCTCAATTTACATTCAATTGAGAAAAAGTATTTTTGAATAAAAATCACCTTTAAATTTTACTAATTCATGTTGCTTAGGTCACTTTTTATTTTGCTAAATTGTCCCGTGGTTCTTAATGTCATATGAATTTTCTTAAGGGTTATGCATAGAGGTTGCTATCTCCTTGTTGTGTGAGTATATTTTGATTATTTATTTTTTCCAATATTTTGGAAAGAATAGTTCTATTCTTCTTTATCTAAATGTTAATATTATGAAGGGTAGCAGAATGTGTCATTCTAAAATATGCCTCTTTGGTATAAGGATTATTTTGAACTGGCCTGAGAAACAGTAGACACAGAAGAAGCTCTGAAATGAGAGTAGATGTCATCTCTTTTATACAAAAAACATATTTATAGAGGACGTGTCCTTGTAAGCATATCTTCCTATCTGTAACAGGAGGGGGAAGAGGATTCTAAATCACATGAGACCCTTATCAATAGAGAAAGCATAGAAAAGTCTGCATAGCAAAACTTACTCTTGTTTACCCTACTTTTCCTGATAAGGACATCTTTTTCTCTTTTGTCTTTAGCTGAAGATGGAATGTATGTACGCGCTTATTACTAGAATCATCTCTTATAGAGTAATGACTTAAATCGAGTGCATTTGGGCACAGTAAATATTTGACATGAAAAGTAGTTGTATCAGAAGAGGTGTCAGAAAAATAGCAACTCACTTGACACATAATAACTAGAAAATATTTTTCTGGGGGTGCCTGGGTGGCTCAGTTGGTTGGGCAGCTGCCTTTGGCTCAGGTCATGATCCCGGAGTCCCGGGATCGAGTCCCACATCGGGCTCCCAGCTCCATGGGGAGTCTGCTTCTCACTCTTACCTTCTCCCTTCTTGTGTGCTCTCTCACTCTCAATCTTTCCTAATAAATAAATAAAATCTTTAAAAAAAAAAAGAAAATATTTTTCTATCTGATCATTTAAGTGTTACAAATCCTGAGAATGTTATACACTGAACCAACCAGGTACTACCTATAATTAAATGTTGCTTGGAAATCATCTGTTAAAAAAAACGCTTTGGGATACAAATCACCTATGTATTAAACATGAGTTTTATAATTTACGAGGAATTTGAACAAATATGTCAAACAATTAAAGTTAAGTGGATCTTAATAGAGCTATTAGGTTCAAGGATACACTAGTCCATGATTTCCTGTAAACTAGGGTTTTCCATTGCAATGCCTCTCTGACATTTATCCACCTGTTGATGTCTTCCTCTGCTGAGTGGATTCTTTCAGAAATGCAGATTTTCAACTTACTTTTTTTTAAAACTTTTTAAAAATATTTTTATTTATTTATTTGAGAGGGAGACAGAAGATGAGAGAGAGAGAGCATGAGAAGGGAGAGGTCAGAGGGAGAAGCAGACTCCCCACAGAGCAGGTAGCCTAATGTAGGACTCGATCCCAGGACTCCAGGATCATAACCTGAGACAAAAGCAGTTGTTTAACCAACTGAGCCACCCAGGCACCCCCAACTTACCTTTAAATGGTAAAAACCACTGAGGTTTTACTCTTCAACACAGTCCACTAAGGGTTGCCCAAGAGCATGAGGTACTGTTGGCCTGACCCTAATAATAACCAAATAGTCAATTCTCTCCTGAAACCCCACACTTCTTTCCCTTACCACCTCCGGTTCTTCTAAAGAATTGGGCTTCTCTGGGTCTTAGATTTAATCAAATGATAACCTCTAGCACTTTCTCTTCCATGATCCGGGGCTGCCAGGCAGCTCCCTATTCAAAGAGGCTAGAGAGCTAGCATACTCTGCTCAGGCAGGGTCCAGGAGTGCAGCCAGGACACCAACTCCCTCCTTCTGCGCCACCATCCCTGGCAACTGTCCCCCCTGAACCAACACCTGCTCTCTTGAATATGGAATTTGAGTGGTGTTTAGAACACCTGAGAGAGTTAAACATTTTTCCTGGGTCTTTCCCGTGTATACGTGAGGTATACATGTTAACAAACTTCTCTTTCTCTTGTTAATCTGTCTTTTATTACAAGAATCTCAGCCAAGAATTCAGAAGGGTAGAGAGAAAATTACTTTCCTCTCCTGTAATTATTAAATAACTAAGCAGAAACATGGTTTTGAATTTACAGTGTCTTTTTTTTTTAAGATTTTATTTATTTATTTGACCAAGAGAGAGAGATCACAAGTAGGCAGACAGGCAGGGAGAGAAGAGAAGCGGAAGCAGGCTCCCCGTTGAGCAGACAGCCCAGTGCGGGTCTCCATCCTAGGACCCTGAGATCATGACCCGAGCCAAAGGCAGAGGCTTTAACCCACTGAGCCACTCAGGTGCCCCTACAGTGTTCTTTTAAATATACTGTTAATTTTTAATTTGCATCCAAATCTTAGTATTATCAACTAATTTTATGGTTAAGGAAACAGATTTACTGAGTTTTAATTCTCTGTTATTATATAAAATACAAATATTTTTTCCTAGATTGGAATTTAGTGAAGAATATGTATACCTTTTATTTTTTTATTTATGTATTTATAATAGGTAATTGCTGTTTTATTTTATTTTTCTGAGAGAGTGGAAGTAGATTAGAGGGAGAATGAGAGAATCTTTTTCTTTTCTTTTTTTTAAATTTAAATTCAATTCACCAAAATATAGAACATCATTAGTTTCAGATGTAGAGTTCAGTAATTCATCAGTTGCATATAACAGCCAGTGTTCATCACATCATGTGCCCTTCTTAGGAGAGAGAGAGTCAGAAATGACATTCTCAGATGGCCATAAAATGTGTAGTTCTTTGTATTCATATAAGTTCAAGCTACACGATATCTGAAAGAATCTTTGATCCTTTAAATAAATTTCCCAGTTAAACTCCAAAAGAGAGGACTGTCCTCTCTTATTGCATAATTTGGTCATTGAAATGTCCACTTTTCCCTTTTTCTTATTTATTGTAATCTCTGATAATTCTCCATAATGTCTGCTTCTTCATTCACCTTTGTTTATTCTATGCGAGGGAAAAATCAATTTATTTATGACATACTTCAAATATATGTCATCATTTCCAAATAACTTTAACAATAAACTATTCCTTTTTTTTAAAGACTGTTATTGACAACCTAAGTATTTGAGTTCTTATGAAGGAAGTAAATAACAAAAGAAAAAAATTAGTTTCCACAGTTTACAAGAACTGTCAAAGTCCTGAGAAAGTACACATTGTAGTTTTGCCTTTTTTGACTTTCAGAAAATAAAGAACATTTTATTCTTTCATTCCCCACTCAATAAATGTCTTCTAGAGAAACAACCATAACTTGCTTATAAAATTCTGACATGCTTAACAATAACTCTAATAAATTAACAAAATGTTTATTAGAATTAAGGAAAGATGTCATAGCAAGAGAACTTTAAAGAATGTGTGGCTTTCCTACCACTCATATCAGAATGAAATAAAATTGCTAAGGTCCATGAGTCTGTTCAAATGAGGTGCCTTTCTCTTACTTGGCCAATGTGAATAGTGTGTATAATTGTTCTACTGAACTTAGTCAGTCATTGCTATTCGAGCAACATATGAAGAAATAAAACTTTGGAAAACAAACAAACATCTCAGAGCATCTTGTCAAAAAAGAAACAACAAGGTGAGAATAGAATCTCTTGTCTACACCTCAGCAAACCAAGGTTTGGCTCCATTTCAGCTATTCCTAAGGATGTGACTGAACCACCCAATCTGAAATTACCTGATCAGTGCTAGTGAGGTAATGTCTCTGATAGACACCCTTTCCTCAAAAGAAGTTGACCTTACTTGATATAATCCTTTCTTTATGACTTCCTTGCCCACCTACTTTTTGCCTTTAAAAACTTTTTTGTACAGTTCGTTAGAGCCTCTTTCTACTTCTTAGACTGGATACTCCTCTATTTGTGAATTTGTTGAACACAGTCAATTAAATCTTCAAATTTACTCAGTTGAATTTTGTTGTTTAATAGTATGAAAGAAAACAGACTTTTCTCAAAGTAATTAGGTGTTATAAAGAAAAAAAAGACATTTTTGCTTTTATCTTCTGGGTTCTTGGGTGGGTCTCTAAGAGATTTAAAGAGAAAAACAAACAGAAGTGTGTTAACATTTATGTCTCATATATGCATGAGAGAAACTTGGAGATGTATAACTCTAAAGGGTGTTTAGATCTTAGGCTTATATGCTATTTTCAACTAAAGAAAAGAGATTTGGGGCTTCTGGGTAGGTAAGGCAATTTGTGGGAAGGTGACGGGGCAAAGTGTGGTAAACAAGGAAAAGATTTGATAGATTTGTTAGTGCCTTCTCCATTGATAAATCTCTTATAATTAAGTCATCCTTGTCTATCTGGTACAGAGAGAGACACCTTTACAAATGGAGATTTCCCTTATAAATGTAAATTCCTCTCAAAAAGGGAAAACATGGGCTATCTTCAGAATTTCTTGTGTGTCTGCTGTTTCTTAAAATAATCTGTTCAGAATAATCTTTATGCCAAAGAGACATATTTTTGAATGACATACATGCATACTTCGGAGCTATCGTGGGTTTGGTTTTGGACCATTGTGATAAAGCAAATATTATAAGAAAGTGAGTCAAATGATTTTTTTTGTTTGTTTCCCAGAACATATAAATGTTATGTTTAACAGTACCATAGTCTATTCAGTATGCATAGCATTATGTCTAAATAAACAATATACATATCTTTTTAAAATATTTTATTTATTTTTTGACAGAGAGAGAGAGATCACAAGTAGGCAGAGAGGCAGGCAGAGATGGGGGCAAGCAGGTTCCCCGCTGAGCAGAGAGCCCTATGTGGGCTCGATCCCAGGACCCTGAGATCATGACCTGAGCCAAAAGCAGAGGCTTTAACCCACTGAGCCACCCAGGTGCCCCAGCAATGTACATATCTTAATTAAAAATAATTTCTTGTTAAAGATGCTAACCATTATTTGAGCTTTCAGTGGGTCATAATCTTTTTTTTAAGATTTTTATCTATTTATTTGATAGAGAGAGAACAAGAGCGGGGAACAGCAGAGGGAAAGAGAGAAGCAAGCTCCCCACTGAACAGGAAGCCTGATGCTTGGCTTGATCCCAGGACCCCAGGAACATGACCTGAACTGAAAGCAGATTCTTAACTGACTGAACCATCCAGGCACCCCAAGTCATAACCTTTTTGCTGGTGGAAGGTCTTGCCCTAATGTTGATGGCTGCTGACTGATCAGGGTAGTGATTGCTGAACTTGGGGGGTAGATGAAGCAATTTCTTAAAATAAGATAACAATGAAGTTTGCCACATCCATTGACTCTATCTTTCATAAACAACTTCTCTGTAGCATACAGTGCTGTTTTATAGCAATTTATCCACAGCAGGAAAAAAAAATAAGCTAGAGTCATTCCTCTCAAACCCTGCCACTGCTTTATCAACTAAGTTTGTGAAGTATTCTAAATCCTTGTCAACATTTCAACAATCGTGACAGCATCTTCACCAGGAGTATATTCTATCTTAAGTAACTGCTTTCTTTGCTCATCCATAAGAAGCAACTCCTCATCTATTGCAGCAATTCAGACTCATCTTTATGCTCCACTTCTAATTCTAGCTCCTTGCTGTTTCCACTATGTCCGTGTTTACTTCCTCCATGAAAGTCTTGAGCCACTCAAAGTCATCCATGTAGGTGGGAATCAACTTTTCCAAACTCTTGTTAATGTTGATATTTAAATCTTTACCCATGAATCACATGGCATCTTAATGGTGAATCTTTTCCACAGGTTTTAAATGTACTTTGTCTAAACCCATCAGAGAAATTATTTCTAGCAGCTATAGTTTTATGATATGCATTTCTTAAATAATAAGACTTGCAAGTCAAAATGACTCCTGGATCCCTGGGTTGCAGAATGAATGTTGTGTTAGTAGGTATGAAAACATTAATCTTGTACATCTCCATCAGAGATCTTGGGTGACCATGTGCATTATCCATGAGCAGTAATCTCTTGAAAAATAATCATTTTTTGAGCAGTTCTTAACAGTGAGCTTAATATATTTAGTAAATCATGTTGTAAATAGATGTACTGTCATCCAGGCTTTGTTGTTCCATTTCTAAAGCATAGGCAGAGTATATTGAGCATCATTATGAAGGGCCCTAGGACTTTTGGAATGATATTAGCATCGACTTCGACTAGAAGTCACTGACTGCATTAGCCTCTAACAAGAAACTAAACCTGTCCTTTGAAGCCAGGTATTAATTTCTCCTTTCTAGCTAAGAAAATCCTAGATGGCATCTTCCTTCAATAAACAGCTGTTTCGGGCACCTGGGTGGCTCAGTTGGTTAAGCGACTGCCTTCGGCTCAGGTCATGATCTCGGAGTCCCGGGATCGGGTCCCATATCGGACTCCCGGCTCTGCGGGAAGTCTGTTTCTCCCTCTGACCTTCTCTCCTCTCATTCTCAGTCTCTCTCTCTCTAATAAATAAATTAAAAAATCTTTAAAAAAAAATAAATAAACAGCTGTTTCATCTATATTGAAAATCTGCTGTGTCATGCAGTCACCTTCATTAATTATCTTACCCAGATTTTCTGGATAACTCAGGGAAGATTCTTCATCTGCACTTGCTACTTCACCTTGCATTTTTATGTTATAGAGATGTTTCTTTCCTTAAACATCTCTGCTAGCTTCAACATCTCTTTTGCATCTCTTTCCACTCTCTCATCCTTCATAGAATTCAAGAGTTCTAAGGCCTTGCTCTGGATTAGGCTTTGGATAAGGAAGATTAAGGAGTATTGTAACTGACTTAATCTTCTATCCAGACTACTAAAACTTTCCCCATTTCAGTAATAAGGCTGTTTTACTTTCTTACCACTCATATGTTCACTGAGGTAGCACTTTTCATTCCCTTCAAGAACTTTTCCTTTGCATTCACATATTGACTAACTGTTAGGCTCAAGAAGCTTAGCTTTTGCCCTGCCTGAACTTTCATCATGACTTCCTCACTAAGCCTAATTATTTCTAGTTCTTGATTTAAATTAGGTCACAAGACAATTCCTTTCACTTGAACATGTAGAGGCCATTGTAGGGTTATTAATTGGCCAAATGTCCATATTACCTTGTCTCAGGAAATAGGGAGGCCTGAGGAGAGGGCAAGAGATAGGAAATGGCCAGTCAGTGGAACAGTTGGAACACACACATGTATCAGTTAATTTTACTCTCTTATATGGGTGTGATTCATGGAGCCTCGAAACATTTACAAGAGTAATATCAAAGATCATTAATCACAGATCACCATAACAAATATAATAATAATGGAAAAGTTTGAAATATTGTGAGAATTACCAAAATGTGATACAGAGGCATGATGTGAGCAAATGCTGTTGGAAAATGGCACCAATAAACTTCTCTAGATGCAAAGTTGTCACAAACTCAATTTGTAAAAAATGTATTATCTGTGAAGTTCAGTAAAGCAAATTGCAGTAAAACAAGGTATGTCTGTATTCTGATATTTTATAATATTGTAATAATGGTATTTTCTATTTGTAGATAAATCCATAGGTATAGACATTGTGATTACATTTTCATAGCTACAATTAGAAATGTATCACAAAGAATTTCTAAACTTTATAAAGTAAGAAAACTACTTTCTGAATAAATTCTTGTTCTACATCTATTTTTTAAATTCATAAAATAAAACAACCTTTTTTAATGAAAATTAATCACACCATATGTTAAATATATGTATGCATACTAAATGATTATGCAGTGGTGTTTCTTTTGGAAAACAGTATAATTGATATATATATATATATCTATCTATATATATAGTTAGATGACAAAAATAATAATTTAATGACAAGTTTGATGTTATTTATTCATTAAATAAAGGGAAAAAAGTTCTTATATTGAGGGAGTATAGTGCCTAACGTTAGTGGGGCACTCTTCCCAAGGGATTTCGCACAAGAATGATTTCTATGGGGTGTTAGAAAAGACAACATAGAAACAGGGCATAATTAGCTAGGAGATTGTCAGTGAGTGGTCTTGTGCAGCTATAGACCCCCAAAATCATTTCTTTTGTACTTTCTTGAGGCATCGACAATTACCCATGCTCCCACCCCCTCCCATGACCATGCATTCTCTGCCTGCTCTTTTACAGGTACTCCTGAAAGTTCCCTTATAAAATTCTAAGAATCCATATTGTAGGCAGAGAGTGCAATTTATATTGTACCAAGGAAGCTATTAGTAACTGTGTTCACATTTCAACATTATCTATTTTGTATGGGGACCCTGCATTCACTGCATCAGATTGTAATTTCAAAAGAATTAATCATTCTTCTATTCTTTTTTCTCATGTTTGGATATTCCAAATAGAACTTTTAAGTGTGATGTTTCCTTTCCCTCCAAAAATTTTGCACCATGTTTATGTGTGTGTTTAAATCTCCTTCATTCAAGGGGGTTCTACTTTTAGAATAAGGTTGTTAGAGTTCTTAAAGTTGTACTATTTATTATGTCTCTTTTTATGTGATTTGACCAGGAGATTCTTTTTGTGAATACTTAAAGAAAATGCCTATTCTATTTTTCTTGGATGGAATGTTTTAGATATATCTTTTAGAACCATGTATTCTGAAGTATGCTTCAAGTAAAAAAAAAATGTTTTTGTTGAAAAAAATAACTTTAAGTGAAGGTACTCATTTAAAATCAAGCATATCAGAGGAGAGGTAGGAGGGAGGATGGGTGGAATAGATGAAAGGGATTAAGAGCCAAGTTATCATGATGAGCTTTGAGTAATGATGTTTAGAATTATTGAATCACTGTATCATACACCTGAAGCTAATATAACACTGTATGTTAACTATACCAGAATTAAAATAAAAAGGGCGCCTGGGTAGCTCAGTTTGTTAAGCAACTGCCTTTGGCTCATGGTCCTGGAGTCCTAGGATCGAGTCCCACATCGGGGTCCCAGCTCCACTGGGACTCCGCTTCTCCCTCTGACCTTCTCCCCACTCATGCTCTCTCTTGCTTTCCTTCTCTCTCAAATAAATAAATAAATAATCTTAAAAAAAAGAATTAAAATAAAAAAAAAGAAAAAGGTTCTGTGAACTGCAATTGTAATGTTGATGTACATTATTTGAATATTAGCTTTCTATCACATAAATGTGTCTACTTGATTACTAAAGAGACATTTACTGAAATAACTGAAATGGTACTATTTCCATTTAAAATTATGTGTTTTTCTACTGACACTTCCACTCTATGTGTTTACAAATTCCATGAGAAATAATATAAACTGTTAAAATAATATTTAATAGCATTCTGAAAAATGAAAAAAAAGCTGTCCATATTTACTTAACACATTTCTTTTGCATAATAATAGTACTACTATTTAATGATATCATTCTCTATAATTATGTGTAAATTTAAAAGCACTGTGCGGGTTTTTCTACTAGAGTATATTAAAATGCTGACACTGAATATAATCTATGCATTGTATATCTTAAATTTTTAATGCAACAGCGTTTGCATTTGAGCAATAAAAATAATCAACTTAATTTGCCCTCCTAGAGAGCATGGAAGTGGCTTTGATTAGCCTATTGAAAACTTGTGTTGTTCCCCTTGAGTTTGGATGCAGGGGGTAGAATTGCCAACATGATGCAACTCAGTGGGGAACCAGGGTGTCAAGGCAATGCTAAAGTTGACTATACTAAATATAAAGGAGAAGATCATTGACTGGGAACAAATAGGTTGTATATGCTGCAGCTGTTTCTATGTTCTGGAAGTAATTTATCTATGCCATCATGTTACATCATTAATGCATACATTTTTTTAAATTGTTCATTTGGATATTTTTGCAAATGACCACTGAAAGGATTAAAATAAACAATGCCCAGTGCTCAAGCAGTGTTGTGTTTGCTCTCTCCAGCCAGGCTGGAAAATCTCATAATTCATGGGGCATTAGATGGAATACTTAAGTAGGTCTTATCTAGGTAGTAGGGACTAATAAGCCCTAGAAAGAGGATTGAACTAACTCTACCTTAAAACATCAACATCAACAACAACAATAAGAAAAGAATACCAGGAAGGATCAATGTATTCCAAGGATACTAACTGAATTATTTCTTCTAGAAACTCAAAAGTTTTTGAGATATTTAAAAATAACCAGCACCGATCAAAGTAAAATTCACAGTGCCTTGCATCCAGAGATTATCAGATAAACAAAGAATCAGGGAGATGAGAATATTTAATCAAGGAAAATGTATCTAGAATGAACATATGCTATAATTCAAAGACATTAGTTACCACAACTATAGTCTGTATATTCAAAAGTATGTATAAATATTTATACACACATACATTACATTTAAACACACAAACATGGAGAGATAAGAATTAATGATAGATATTTTAGCATACGTGGTTTATTTTATAAATATGGATTTCCTATCTTTGTTCACTAAGTATATCTAGAAACAGTGATGATTCAGTAGAAATGAACACATTCAAATCTTATAACTTGGTTTCTAAATACCATTCTACAATAAAAGCAACCAAGAGTCTATTTGTAGAGATTGGGCAAAGAATATATAAGGTGAGTTTTCATCATTTTATAATACCAAAAAAAAAAGTGCTCACAAAATATAAAGATAAAGGAACACATTGGAGGGACATAGGGGTAAAACTGCAATAGTTATGGAAAGCCAAAATGAGAATAATTGGTGCCAAAATATTAATGAAAATATTAGATTATAATCTCAAGAATACAATAAACAGACATGACTCCATATTGACAAAAATAAATGAAAAATAATTAGAAAGAAAAGACAGCTCTTCACAGATGAAATCCGTATTTGTTTGCTAGGACTGACATCACAAACTGCCACAGATTGGGTGGTTTAAACAATAAAAATGTATTTTCTTATGGTTCTGGAGGTTGGAAGTCTGAGAACAAAATTTGTTTATTTTTCCCCATAATTCCAGGAGAATCATAAGAAAACAGCACATACACTCAAAGTTACATCACTAATGCTTTTCAATTATCTTGAAGTCATAAAAAATAAGGCAAGAGTGAATCCACAAAAGATAAAGGAAACTGAAGAAGCATAAAGAGCAAATGCAGTATGGCATCGTGAATTAGATTCTAAATCAAGAAAATGCATGCATGGAAAAACTGGTGAAATATGAAAGACTCTAGTTCATATCACTGTATCAATGCTGTCTCAGCTTTAAAAAATAGATCACAGTTAATGTTATATTAGGAAAACTTCAGTAGCCTACTATCTATGTACTATCTTTTAAACTTTCAGCAAATCTAAAATTATTATTACTTTTCTAATTTTTTAAAGGATTTTATTTATTTGTTTGACAGAGAGAGAGAGAGCATGCTAGAGAAGGAACACAAGCAGAGGGAGTGGGAGAGGGAGAAGAATGCTTCCCAACAAGCAGGGATCCTGATGCAGGACTTGATCCCAGAACCCTGGGATCATGACCTGAGCTGAAGGCAGACACTTAATAACTGAGACATCCAGGTGCCCAGTAAATCTAAAATTATTAAAAATTAGAATTTGTTTTAAAAATATTGTCATGATGAGTAGAACATAGAAAATACAGTCAATAATATTGTAGCAATGTAATATGGTGACAGATGGTGAATAAACTTACCGTGATGAGCACTAAGTATAGAATTATCAAATCAATAGAATCTGTACCTGAAATTAATATAACACCATATGTCAACTATACTTCAATAATAAATTTAAAACTATTGTAATGAAATGCCTCACATAAATGGGAGAATAACTGGTCCGTTAAGTATTGGCAAGGATGTGGAGCAACTGCAACTCTTTACCACAAAGAATAGTAGTACATACTGGTATGATTATTTTATGACTCTAAAGAATTTCTGTTGAAGCTCAACATATGCATACCCTATGCCTTAGATTTTCAACATGAGCTAAGAATCCAGTGGAAATGCACACTGATCTATATGAAAAGACATGAAAAATGTTCATAGCTTTTAGAAATGGCAGCCCAAATGAGAAACAACCAAAACTGTTCATCAACAAGTGGAAGTAAATATCAAAATATTATAAAGCTAAGAAAAACAGAAACTAGGATTTGTTTATCTTTGAGAGATAGATAGGAAAGGAGTAACAATTTGACAAGGACATCCATGAGCCTATTAGGGTACAGAAAATGTTCCATTTTTTGACACAGGTATTCTTTTTGTGTGTGTGTGTTTACTTTGCCATATATATGTATAATTTTTAAGCTTTTTAGTACGGTATAAATAGATGTAAAACCTGTATTTAAAAAAAAATCTATGGCCAGAACTAATAGTCTCATCTGCCATTCTTATACTTTCATTGTGAGATTCAGATAATAAAAAAACTAGAAAAGGTGCACCTGGATGCTGCAGTTGGTTAAGCATCTGACTCTTGGTTTTGGCTCAGGTCATGATCTCAAGGTCATGAAATTGAGCCCCACATTAAGTTCATGTTCAGCATGGAGTCTGCTTGAGCTTCGCTCTCTCCCACTCATGCTCACTGTCTCCCAAATAAATAAATCTTAAAAGAAATAAAAAGCTAGAAATCTATAAAACTTAATTGATACTGTTGTAATCATTATTTTTACACTAAAACTTTTTATTATTGCCTGGGATGTTGCTATTATTGTAACTACTTTTTTAAGGCTCACAACGAAGCCCCTAGACAACACAATCGCAAGGTTTATTATTAACATCTCTTGAAAAACTACAGGACCAAATTTAGTTCAACATTGAGTCAGCCTACAGATGTGAGTCATATGCACACAACTATAATTTAAATGAGAATAAAATAGATTTTCCACTAAAGTTTCTTCTCAGTAACAAAGTCTCTTCTCACCTATGGACTTATGCTTTATTTTGATCTCCACATATTATGATATAATTTATCTAATAAAACTAAATATTTCTATTTAACAGATAATTTTCAACTCCTGGAAGGGATCACTTGATAAGACAACAAAACAATAAACATCAAGAAACTGCTTACCTATCTAACCAATCTTTCCAATGCCTCCCTCCCAAATAAACATCTCATCACAGCACATATGTTGAGATTTCTAGGTTTATAAACATGGTATTAATGTAAAAAACATAATAGACCAAGCAAAAAACATTTACAGATTTCTGAGTATGCTGTTTCACAAACTCTCTTCTCACCTATGGACTTATGCTTTATTTTGATCTCCACGTATTATGATATAATTTATCTAATAAAATTAAATACTTCTATTTAACAAATAATTTTCAACTCCTGGAACACTTGATAACACAACAAAACAGTAAGCATCAAGAGATGGTCTACCCCTCTAACCAACCTTTCGAATGTCCCCCTCCCAAATAAACATCTCATCACAGCACATATGTTGAGATTTCTAGGTTTATAAACATGTTATTAATGTCAAAAACATAATAGACCAAGCACAAAACAGTTATAGATTTCTGAGTATGCTGTTTCACACCTATGTGGTGAAAATTATTTACATTTAGAAATGTAGGGATATTAGGTAGGAACTTAAGTCTATTGTTTTTATCTATTTATTTTATTATTTTTAAAGATTTTATTTATTTATTTGACTGAGAGGAGAGAGATCACAAGTAGGCAGAGAGGCAGGAGAGATAGAGGGGGAAGCAGGCTCCCTGTTGAGCAGAGAGCCTGACACAGGATCTCAGACCCCAAGACCCTGAGATCATGACCTGAGTTGAAGGCAGAGGCTTAACCCACTGAGCAACCCAGGAACTCAAGTCTATTGTCATTAAAGTCAGTGACCTTAATACAGTGCAGCCTGGCTATCACCTGTATGGGTTTACATCTATATGGGGTGAAACTCATATCTTCAAACTAATTAGACATTTTCAAGTTTCAAATTCTGTAACTGTAAATAGGAATAATATTATCAAATACCTGATAAATACTTAGAATAATAAATTTATAAAATTTAGGGTCAAGTATTCAGCACAGATTAAGATTTCAATAAATTATAGTTTATCTCTGTATTATGTCAAAATGGCAATGTATCCTTTTAAGAAGTACATTGTTATTGACATTTATTTAAACTGAAATTTGTTTAGAAAAGAAGATATTGCATGACTAATGCCAAGCCTTGTGGAAATCACTTTTATAAAGAGAATATAGGTACTAGATACAATAAGCAGCACTAAAAAGGATAATTTTTCATTTAATTGTGTGTGCATGGCTTAAATTATTTCTTTCCTATTTGATAGATTTATGTGAATATTTTAAGGAAACAAACCATTATACAGCTTTATTTTTATCAGCCTATATTATGAGAGAGTTCAAAAGGTGAGCAGAATATTTATTTGCAAACACTCAGGGATACATTTTAAAAGAGAGAGGTATAATCAAGTGATCACTTTAAGATTTCTTCTGGGTGTCAACATAAAGAAATGTTAAACATAATATTGACAAGTCATGTATTCCCAAGTTAGGATCTATTATTTTATGCCATGATAAGTATTTGTTAAAACATATTTTAATAATTTTAATACTTAAAGCTTAATATAAAGTTCATGATACCATATAAATGGAGCTCAGCTGCCTTTCTTTAAGTAATTTGAAATTGGAAATTTATTCTCTCAAAAATTATTTCTTCTGTCAGTGGAATATTTTATAATTCTCTTATGATGGCAGTTTTGGACAACTGAGATTTAGCTGAATCTAAGTCTACTATAAGCAAAGTTTGCCATTATGTTTAACATAATAAAAGTGCATTTAAGAAAAACATATTCCTTAACTTCTGTAGCAATGTATATCTGGATACAACTGTTTGTATGTATATAGACAAAGATGTATGCATATGTCAGATGACTATTAAAATATCTGATATATATATGTGAATTTTGATATATATTTCTGAGTAATTCACACCTCCTTGAAATATATTTATAAAGAGAAGTAGATGGATTTTGATTTATGTGTTAAATCTTAAACAGTTCAGTAATGAGAGTGCTCTGGGAAGAAAATTAATACTCCTCAGTAAATATGAGTAAAATAATATCTTTAAGTAAAAGGAAGTTAGATGAGGTTTTTAAATATGATTCAATCTCTCATGGCAGAGAATAAATAAATTTCCTCAAGCTTCTATCAAGTTTCCTTTAAGCCCACTAATAACAGGGATAATTCTGCTTCAAGGTCACACAGCATGCAATACTACAGACAGAACACTGCAAAGAAAAGTATAAATACTTTTGGTGGAGTAAATTTAATGACACCTATGTGTAACTAAAATTTTAATAAAATGTTGAAACTTCCATTTTAAATCAACTTTCTGTGTATTTCACATTTTCGTAAGCAAAGAATATATATTAAGCATATGGTTTTAAAACTGAAGAACAGGAAGTCTTAAATACATAGTTTAAATTTTGGAACTAATCATAAGCAGAGAACTTGATGACTAATAGTGACTCAGAAAAGAAAGGGCTTGAAAAGACAGTTGTTGTAATTGTAGTTGTTATCACATTCTATGTGATATTCAAGAGTAAATTTTTGAATTGCATTATTTATAGGCCTAACCATCTGGAGTGATGGCAAAAGGAGGGAGAACTCCCTAAAATTCAGGTCATCTGGATTGCATGGGATATTAAACAGAGCACTTGGTGAGCAAACATTCATCTTTTTCTAATACAGGTGTCTCTATTAGAAATTCAGAATATTCAAGTTTGAATATTCAAGTTTCTTTTTAAGCGGCACATCATGCAGGTAGACTTGAAAAGAAAAAAACATGTGAATAAGACATGTCATGATTTATTACAGGTATTAATTTGAGTCATCAATAGGAGAAGCAACAAGTCAGTAGTAGCTAGTAGCACTCCTGGGTCCACAGGCTCAATGGTAGGATGTAAGTTAGAGTTCTTCAGCTCAGGCACTGTGGCACTGTGTGTTAATCTGATCTGTAATCTAGATGCACATGACTTGCCCTATTTGAGAATTCATACTCCAATGGGGAATCAGCTAATATTTAATTAAAAAGTCACTTTCAGGGCGCCTGGGTGGCTTAGTTGGTTAAGCTTCTGTCTTCCGCTCAGGTCCTGATCCCGAGGTCCCGTCAGGCTCCCTTTAAGTGGGGAGTCTGCTTCTCCTTCTCCCTCTGCCTCTCCGCTTGCTTGTACTCTCTCTCTTTCAAATGAATAAGTAAAATCTTAAAAAAAAAAGTCACTTTCTGTAAGGTGGCTACAGGAGAACTTTTTTTTATGATAAACTCCATTGCCTAGTGCATTTGTAAAATGAAATATAGATATGAATTTTCATTAGTGGAATTGATGGTGACAAAGATGGTGAAATAAATATTTTTGGTACATTTAGTGTCCTTAGGTGAAGAGGGTAAGAATTTGGGAGGGCTTCCATTGTTAGCCTTAAAGTTTGATACTTTTAGTTTGGTCCTTCTATGGTCAGATTTCTAAAAGATAGTAACTCAAACCCTGTGCCTACAATCAGTGTGGTTACATGCACGTCTAGTAAAATGGCTCAGAGTTTTGTTTTTATTATTGAATATTCTAAAAGATAGAGAGATGGGTATTCATAAGCATACAGAAGAGACTGCAGGATAATTTTGGGCCTACATGTTTAATAAAGGGGTATAAACATGGCATATTTGGGGTCATTTTAACTTAATAGCAGGATGTAACAGAAGAGTGCAACCCTCACTAATATCTAAATATTGGTCACTGCCAAAGATCGAGCAAAGAAATATTATACTTGTGAAGAAAAAAATAGCTTACTTGAATTCACAACAATCATCTGAATCTTCTTCTGTTTCTAGAGCTGTGTGTGTGTGTGTGTATGTGCACTCACATAACACTTCTGAGAGCATTTCCCTGCTTTCATTACTATTTACATCACTGGTATTGGATGTCCTTTATTTCAGTAAATTGACGTCACCACAAAATGAGAATTAATTTTGAAATAAAGAAGCCATTCCACAGTATCTTTATTTTTCTTCATCTGGAACTCTTTTTACTCCAAGATTGGACTCTTTCTACAATGTCTTATGAATCTCTGTTGTTCCTCCTATGCAACAAACTAAACCCATTGATGATTTTCTCTCCTCCTGACTACATAATTAATTTTCTTCCAAGCAACACTTGAAAAGTGTCCCCACTCAACATCCTCTTACTTCTCAGGTGTCTTTCTAAATGCTCACGTATTTACAAAAAGAAGTCAACTTATATTCTTCCCATAATGTTATAAAAGGAAATGATGATCACTCTTATTAATTCTTCATAATAAACTTTACAAAACACCAAAGCCACAAATTTTTCTTCAGCTGAACCATGGCAATTCTTTTTTTTTTTTTAAAGATTTATTTATTTGATATGTAGAGAGAGAGATCACAAGCAGGCAGAGAGGCAGGCAGAGAGAGGGGGAAGCAGGCTCCCCGCTGAGCAGAGAGTCCCATGTGGGGCTCGATCCCAGGACCCTGAGATCATGACCTGAGCCGAAGGCAGAGGCCTTAACCCACTGAGCCACCCAGGCGCCCCAAACCATGGCAATTCTTAAGTCAGTGTTTGTGTATTGGTTGTACCCAAAGCAAAATAACTGTTCTGTGTGTTCTTCAAAATGCCAAGATTCCCTTGTTACCTTTTGAATGACTACCTATTGTGTTCTCTTTAAATCATTCTAAAATTCTTATTACAGGACAATACTACAACTGCTCTAAAAATATTGGAGAAGCATCTTAATCATACATTCCTCAAATTGTAATCAGAACGTGATTGCATCATTCCTTACCTACACCTTGGACCCTGAAATTTATCAGAGCGACTTTTGCTCAGATACTAATACTGTAGACATTTAAAAGTCAATATTCCCTAGAACTCTCAACCTCTGTGCAGCTGGTGCTCTCAAATCGAATACAGTATTCTTCCAGTCAGAACTAAGCTAAGTCATACCAGCTTACTTAAAGAAAGCATTATAAGGCCAAACACGATAAGCAGCAAATGTCTCATACGACTTATATGTATGCATTTATTTCAGAACATTCTTTTTTTAAAAGATTATTCTTGAGATAGATATGCTGCCACCTTTCTTTAAATTTTCATTTTTTTCTGATTTGTCTATGTTTTTATTAAACTATTGTGATGCTATTTTGTCTTATGCATGCAAATACTTGAATGTTATTAGTGAATAGGGACATTTACCACTATCTTATTTTGAGCCATTAAATATTAAAATTTTATGCTGCTACTTTGAATATATTAGTATTTACTTTTAAATTTTTTCTATCTCCTTTTCTTTTAACTTCATTTTTTAAAAAAAGATTTTATTCATTCATTTTGAGAGAGAGAGAGAGAGCACATGTGAACAAAGGGAGGGGGAGAGGTAGAGAGAGAATCCGGAGTCCCTGCTGAGTGTGGAGCCAAAGGCAGGGCTCAATCTCATGACCTTGAGATCTTAACAGAAGCCAAAACCACAAGTCTGATGCTTAACCAACTGAGTCACCCAGGTGCTCCAATTTTGTGTCATTTTTTAATTTTCTCTCTTAGAATAACTATATGGCTTTTAAAAAAATATTAATCTGAACTCTGTTTCTTTCTATTATATAAATACTACCATTGGATATTTATTGGAATAAGATATATTTGGCCTTCTTACCAACTTCTAATCATGTGTTTTTATAGTTAGGTTATCTTGTTAAATTTCCTTTTTTCAGTGTCAGTTCTTTGCCATTAAACAAGACTAAGTGGGTAAGTCAAGCTGGTCAAATCATGGTGTCATAACCTCTTTACCTAAAGAGATTTTTTTTGTTCCTAAGGTATGAATCCAGTCATTGGCTTTGCAATCCTGAAGGGACCTTTTCACACCTTTGTCCTGTTTGAAGATAGGTGAATATGAACAGAATTATTAAGTTTATAGCTTTCATTTTTCTGGGAACAGCTGACCTTAGAAAATTAAAATGAAAAAAAAAAAAGAAAATTAAAATTAAAAAAAAAAGAAAATTAAAATGTCCATTCAAAGAGAAACTGTAAGGAGTATATAGAAAAGGAATCTTTAAAGTGATTATAGTTTTATTTAGATTCTGTCACTATCCCTTCTCTCCTTCCTCCCCCTCCTGCTCTTCCTATTTCCTCTTTCACTAGTTCTCAACCTTGGCTGCAGGTGGGCATCACCAGGGATTCTGACTAAAATGAGAAATGTGTGGCTTGCCTATGAGAATATTTAACAGATCCATTGATATCATGTACAACCATGGCTGATAGACATTCTTTAGCTGCACAGTAGGTCAGTAAGTTTGCCCCCTTCCTCTTACACCATAAAAAAAAACAAAATCATGAAGTTATGGGGTTTTCATTTTCTCTTCTCTTGTTTTATTTACCGTATTTGTGAAATCACGTCAAGTTCCACATTCAGACATTTTCTTAGTTCTCATTTTTAAACAATGGATTAATCCAACTGAATTGTTAAAATAATTAAATCACTTTATGGTTTGTTTTTTTTTTTTGGTTTTTAATATGTTTTGGTGTTGACAGATGTTTCTTCCATTATGTGTTCCTTCTATTTTTAATTTGATTTATATGTTTCTTGCCACTCTAAATTCTTGAGTATTTATGACAGATTTTACTTGAATTGCAAAATCATCATCTGGTTCTGGCTGCCCGATTTCTCTTCTTTTTCCTGGCTGGTAAGACAGTGGTAATATTCTTCTAGGTACTATTCTAATCATATCACACACATTCTTCCTTATCTTTCAATCTTTTTTATCCTTAAAAGTCAATTTAAGCCAGGAAACCAAGTTGAAGTTATTGTAAATGAAATGGACTCTCTGATCTCGGCAGGAATGGGTGGGAGTTTGCAGAATCAAGGTAGTTGTATTTACATAACTCGTAATTTCAACAGGACACAGTCTTAAATTTCACAATAGTTTATGTTGACTTGATTTCCCTTGTTATGTCTCTGGAAAGGGAGTAGCAGGGGAAATAGCCCTACACAGTGTCAGAGAAGGATTCAAGGATTTGCTGTTAACCCCAACAAATCACAAAAGTCCCAGCATTAGTAGACTGATGTATTCGTTATTACTATAAGGTAAATTAGTTGGGTCAATGTGGACTCAAATATTTAATTCACCTAGACTTCACTGCAACCACATCTACAAGCCCATAAATATCTTACCCTTGACCACCACTTAGATTCTTGCTGCATGCAATGATGTTGCAGTCTGACATGGAAGGAAAGGCTTAAGAGAGAGATTTGCACAAAGAATGAAGGTAGTCATATCATTTAGGCAGTGAATTCCAGAATAAAGCCTCTGCATAGCATACTAGTACACCCAAGAAACCTGTCAATCTGTGCACTGGAAAATGGGTGGTTTGGAACTCAGAGGGAGAGGGGAGAAGAAAGCTGGAGGCAGTGGGGGCAGAGAAGGCTGGCAGCAGGTTTGACAGCAGACCAACAGGACCCTTCTGACAGAGGAGGTGAAGGGTGAGTGAAGTTCTGCCCAGCTGCAAGTGCTACAGCTAGAGGGGACCCTTGCTCTTAACTGATACTGCAGTGATTGGAGGGAGGGAAAGGAATAGGAAGTAGGGGGCCAAAAAATAAAATATGAAGGGAAGTATTTCTTGCTGTCTGCTCTGAGATTCTGGCAAAACGATAACCCACGGACCTCTGGAATCCCAAAATGGGAGAATCACCCTAGCGGGCACACCCAAAACCCCATGATAACCACTCACCTTTCCCAACTCTGCTGCCACCCCCCCCCCCCACACACACTCCTTCTTTTTCCCCCCTGTTAGTTTATTTTTATGTTAAGTTCCTGTCCTGCCAGGGAGTCAGTGTGCTAAGAGTAACCAAAAACTTGTGCGATAGCGCCACCTTCTGAAAAACAAAACGAAGGTTTTTAATTACCAAACTATTGAACTGTTAGTATCAAAGAAAACAAAACTTGGCTCAACTAAGAAAGGTATTTGCTACTTCAAATGCAGCAGGCAGAGGAACTGTTCATGAGATACTGTTAAAAGCCATGGTAATGAGGATCGAGCCCCGCATCAGGCTCTTTGCTCAGCAGAGGGGGAGCCTGCTTCCCTCTCTCTCTGCCTGCCTCTCTGCCTACTTGTGATCTCTCTGTGTCAAATAAATAAATAAAATCTTAAAAAAAATACAAAAGGAGATGAGTAAAAGGATGGAAACTTCATGAGCAAATGAAGATAAATTGTTATCAACCCCTCCAAAAAATGGTTTTTTGCAAACTTCAATGGTAACCACAAAGTAAAAATATAGAGCGGAGACATAAAACATAAAAAGAGGAAACTGAGAAAATAACCATGGAAAATCACCAGCTTACAAAGACAAAAACAGAAGAAAAAAGAAGCAATGGAGAGACAAAATAACCATAAGGCAAAAGATAACATGATAGTAGTAAATCCTTACGTATCAATAATCACCTTAAATGTAAACGGATTGAACTCAAAAATCTAAGGGCACAGAGTGGCTGTATATATTAAAAAACAAGACCCAACTACAAGCTGCCTACAGGAAACTCACTTTGGCTCTAAAGACATACATAGGCTCAAAGTGAAAAGATGGAAGATGATATTTCAAGCAAATAGAAACCAAAAGAAGATGAGTATAACCATACCTATATTAGACAAAATAGACTTCAAGCAAAAAAGTTAATGAGAGACAAAAAAAGGTTATTATAAAACAAAAGTAATCTGTATGTCAAGAAGATATAACAATTGTAAGTATATGCACTTTCAATACCTGAGCACCAAAATATATTGAGCAAATAATAACAGATATTAAGGGAGAAATAACAGCACAATAATCATAAAGGATTTCAATACCCACTTATTATCAGTGGATAAATTCTCCAGACAGAAAATCAACAAAGAAACATTGGAATTGAACAAATTAAACTTTAAACTTTAAAACAAATACATTTAATAGACATATACAGAACATTCTATCTATCAGCATCAAGTGCACACGGAATACTCTCTAAGACAGATCATATATGACAGTTCACAAAACTAGTCGCAGCATATTTAAGATTAAAATCACTCTATCTTCTCTGATCACAATAATATGAAACTGGAAATCAATAATAAGGAGAAAGTGAGAAGATACAAATATGTAAAAACTAAATAACATTTTTTTAATCAACCATAGGGTCAAAGAACAAATCAAAATGAAAATTTTTTAAAAATCTCCAAACAAATGAAAATAGAAATGTAATACATCAAATATGGGTTTTAGCAAAAGCAGTTCTCAGAGCAATGTTTATAGCAAAAAATGCACATATTAAGAAATTGCAAAGATCTCAATAAGCAACCTAACTTTACAACTCAAGGAACTAGAAAAAGAACAAATTGAGCCTCAAGTTAGTAGAAGGGAAGAAATAAAAAACATCAGAATGGAAATAAATTAGAAACTAGAAAAACAATAGAAAGGATCAATGAAACTAAGAGCTGTTTCTTCAAAATTATAAACAAAATTGAAAAACCTTTAGCTAGGCTAAGAAAAAAAAAGAAGGAAGACTCAAATTAAAAAGAAAAAACATTACAACTGATACTACAGAAATATAAAGACGCATGAGACCACTATTAACAATCATATGCCAACACATTACATAACCTAGAAGAAATGGATACATTTCTAGAAACAAACTGTCAAGACTGAATCAGGAAGAAATAGAAAATCTGAACAGACCAATTGTAAGAGACTGAATCAGCAACCACAAAACTCCCAAAACAGAAAACTCTAGGACCAGAAAGCTTCACTACAGAATTTTACCACGCATTTAAATAATTAACATCGATCCTCCTCAAAGTCTACCAAAGTGTAATGGCAAAGGGAACACTTCCAAATTCATTTAGAAAGCCAGTTTTAAACATAATACTTGATACCATAAAACTCCTAGAAGAAAATGTAGTGAAGAAGCTTAATGATATTGATCTTGGCAATGATTTTTTTTTTGGACATGATGCCAAAAACACAAGCGATGAAAGCAAAAATCAGCAGATGGGACTACATCAAACACAAAAGCTTCTGTACAGCAATAGAATAAAATGGAAAGACAACTTACAGAATGGGAGAAATTTTTTGTAAACCATATATTGGATAAAGAGTTAAGCCAAAAATATATAAAAAACTCAGTCAATAACACTACAACAACAACAAAACAAACAATTCAATCTAAAATGGATAGAAGATATAAATAAACATTCTCCAAAAAGGACATCAAAATGGTCAACAGACAGGAAAAGATGCCCAATGTTCTAACCATCAGAGAAACGAAAATCAAAACCACAATGAGATATCACCTCACAACTGTTAGAATGGCTATAATTAAGAAAACAAGAGACATTAAGTCCTAGGGAGGCTGTAATGAAAAGAAAACCTTTATACATTGTTTGTGGGAATGTAAATTCGTCCAACCAGTATGGAAAACAACAGAGGTTCCTTAAAAAATTAAAAGTAGATTTACATATGATCCAGCAATTCCACCTCTGGATAAATACCCAAAGGAAATGAAGACAGGATTACAAAGAGTTATCTGTACTCCTGATTCTATCACAGCATTATTCAAAATAGCCAAGAGATGGAAACAATCCAAATGCCTATCAACAGATGAATGGATAAACAAGATGTAGCCCATATACAGAATGGAATAGTATTTAGTCATGAGAAAGAAAGCCTCCCATTTGGAACAACATGGCTGGATCTTGAGAACATTATGCTCAACAAAGTAAGTAGGAGAAAGACAAGTGTTGTATCACTTCTTTCTATGTAGAATATAAAACATTAAAACTGTCAAGAGTAAAATGGTAGTTACCAGGGGATGGGGGATTATAGATGGTGTTTAAGGGTATGAACTTGTAATCAGTTGTAAATAAGCCATGGAGATTTATTGCACAGTGCAAAAAATATAATAGACAATAATATTTCACTATAATTATATAATGTGATAAATACCAATGCACTGATAACCTTATTACAATATATAAATATACAAAGTGACACACTGTATACCTTAAACTTATTTAATGTTGCATGTCAAGTTTATTCAAGAAAAAAAATCCTAAACTAGTTTCTGCTAAACATCAATTTTTAAGCGTTCTTTATATGCCAGGTACTGAGTGTTGTCCTTTTTCTACAATTTTTTCTGTTACATATATCTTATTCTTAAGTTTGTGCTTCAAATTGTTTGTTTTTAATTCTATAACTTTTATTTCCCAGCTGTGTATTCCTTTAAAAGATATCAATAATATGCATAAATGAATAATGAAACTGTCTGCTATTTTATATTCAACTTTGTCACTTCATCTGTGCCACAACAGTACAGTAATGGGCATACGGAAGGATAGTATTGCTGTCACAAGTGATTTTTAGCATTTCAAATTGTGCCTCAGATAAATTATTCACAGATCTGCATAGACTCATGCTAAACAAGTGTGGCATTCATAGACAATGCAACATCTTACACATTCTTTGTGACACTCTGCCACACAGAGGCTGGAAGTTAAACCCTTGACCCATAGAGAAAGATTTAGGAGTTACTGAAAGAAGTTGCAATAGCTTTTCAGATAGAGGAAGGGACACTGATTTCAAATTTACTCTTACTGCTGTGATAGCGCATGCCTTCTTTTTCCCCCTAATTGATGTCGAAAGAGCAGTATGATGTTATAAGTGCCCTCAGCTTCCAAATGGAAAACACTACTCTTTTATGAAGCATGAAACAAACAAAAGACAAACAAAATGCATTTGTTTCATATTCTATTAATGTCAGGTAATTTTTGTTTTTAAATTCATTGGAAGATTTAAAAAACTTTTGGTGTTCCAGAAGTTTAGAAGATCTGTAAATCAAAGCAAACTAAAACAGATCCTCATTTAATAAATCCTCAACTTAGTTCCACATTCTAAGAAAATTCTAGTATCACAGAAGTCCTCAGGCTAATAGTTGTTCCTTCATGTCAAAGTGATTCTGACTCGGGTCGGAAAAGAAAATCGATGGTTTCTTTTCTGTTCACCTTAATTTATCTGCACAATCCCACGCCATTTTCATTCTAGAACACTGTGGAAGTGTGGAGTCTGAGCACTTCCAACTACATAGATGATTACAGTTTTTTTTTATTCTAAGACACTGGCTATATTCCTTTACAAGACCAGATGAATCAGGAGCTTGGGATCTATGCTAATCACATTATAACATAGAAACACTCAGAAAGCTCAGTCCCTTTACACCTAATCAACTTCTGAGCCTGTCTCCAAGCCTTGTGCTAGGAGAGAAGAAAAATAGGTTGTAGTAAAATTTTGTGAAGTGTGTTTAATCAACACACTCCCTGACTGGAGTATGAAAAATCATGGACTGGCAGTGCCCATTCAGCCCAGGAGAGTTTTTTGAGATCAGAGGAAGAAGGGGAAAGAGGCTGTTTCATTTCTCCAAACAAGAGATACATTGATCCTTCATTCTGGGCTCTTAGGGAAAGCAGGAGAGAGAAAGAGCAAGAGCAAACAAAATGAAACAACAACTCCATAAATAGTAAAAAGAACTAATTTAAAACCTTTAATTCCACATGAAAGTGAAACGTGCAAATGCTATGCTGTTAGCTACTGTTGTTTTGGCTAAATGGTGGGCGTTTAGATTTGAGAAAGTGCTTGGCTTAATCAAAGGCAGGAAGAAACTAATGTGCCCTCACAATTCTGTATAAATATCAGACTGAACAAGTGGCCAATTTTCAGAGGTGACTAATAGCACACCTTTTGTTGTGGATGAACTGTTATTAATGGCAATAATAAGGAAAAGCAAACATCAAACAAGAAGCTCCGCTTGGCTTGGATTTAAAATTAGCACGGCATGATTTTAATTCTGTCTTTCTTTAAATCCTTGTTTGAATAGTTCAATAGCAATACAGAGTACTTTTTAGAAATCTAAAAACAATGCAACGTAGCTGATATATAAGCTGTGTTTTATATTGATGCAGATGAACAGATCTGTCACATGCTTGTTTGTGTACATTTACACACATATGGACATTGAAGCCAATGCTCATCACCACTTTGAAGGAGTAAATAAAAGATCAGGAGCTACATGTGTGTACAATATGAGATATACTAGCTAACTTTGACACATTTGTTGTATTATCTTCCTTTTGGGTAAGATACAGAATATTATGATTCCTTGGGGATAAACTCATTTGGAGCATCACTAATATAGAAGAAACCAGGATCAAAGTTAAAAGTGGCACTGTATTTAGAAATTCTGTGCTTTTAATTAAAGGAAAATAAAACGTTATTGCTAGATGATTTCAGGTCCATGAGCCTCAGTGACAGAAATAATGTAAAAATCACTAAGTTAACCTTTGGAAGATTAATAGTTTTACGAATATATTTTATCGGAAGGCAAATAAATATAATATTCAAAAGTTTTATCATTGAGTGGACAGTAATGTAATGCTATCTGAGTTGGTGACACATATCATCCCGCATTTTATATCTACCTGGAACATCGTGGCACCATTTGAACAGCTGGCTAAAGGAGGATGGAGTAGTGTAATTGTTGCATCACTGAAGCGTGAATGCAGTCTAATGAACAGGATGGAAACTGCTCCGCCCATGCTCTTACTGTACTTGTCTTATTTCACTTACTTTCCATATGCTACCGTAGTCACTTGCCGGCATGCTGTCATGTTTCTTGCCCACCTGCTGTATATTGAGTGCTATCTCAGGATGCTGGGAGTGCAATGATCTTTTTGTACAGGAGTATTCTAATTACACTGTATCATCTAGCTGAGATTCTGTTCTAGAAAGCAAGTGAAAATGCTCAATCCTCCTCCTCTACAAAGAATAAGTGGAAATAATTATGAAAATACATTTGTCAGTTGCCTTTCAGTTACACGTTATATTCTGACCGTGTTATATATGTTAAGACTTCAGTAAATTTCTGACTTAATTCTTTACTACCGTTTTTTGATATTCAGAGAAATCAAAAACTTAAACTTACAAGAGGGAGAAATAAATGAAGATAAATGTACTTTCCTGTCTCCATCATGGCTAATGCTATGTCTCTTTATTTTTTTAAAAATATTTTATTTATTTATTTGACAGAGAGAGAGAGAGAAAGAGAGAGCGAGAGAACACACAAGCAGGGGAACCGGAGAGGGACAAGCAGGCTTCCCATTGAGCAGGGAGCCCGATGTGGGGCTCGATCCCAGGAAGCTGGGATCATGACCTGAGCTGAAGGCAGATGCTTAATGACTGAGCCACTCAGGTGTCCCACATCTCTTTATTTAAAAAAAAAATTTGAGGGTGCCTCGTGGCTCAGCAGTTGAACGTCTGCCTTCGCTTCAAGTCATGATCCTGGGGTCCTGGCATCCAGCTCTGTTTCAGGCTTCCTGCTGAGCAGGTTCCCTCTACTGCCCTCCAACTTGTACTATCGCTCTCTGTCCAATAAATAAATAATATCTTAAAAAAATAAAAATATAAATTTTAACACATAAGCCCTTTAAAGGTATCTCTTTATTCTTCTCTGGTTTATATTCTCCTTTACATTATTTTATTAGATCATGGATCTAGTCATACCTTTCTCAATTTTTGCTCTTTGTAACATAGTTGTTAAGGATTGAAGGTTAAAAAATGAATCTCTTTTGCAGAGTCTGAAATGTCTCTGAAAACCCATTCTAATCCCATTTCTTCTTACAGTCTTGACTCATGTTTTCTATGATTAGTTGTATTAAATTTCTCCTATTTTCTCAAATATGAGATTATGTTACAAGTATCCGGGCTTTATCTTTCTTGTTTTTTTATTATTTCCCTAAAAAAGTACAACTCATCTTTATAGTCCTGAAGGAGCTAGCTCAGTTTCTCAGGATGGATTTGTTATGACCTCCTTTATTACTTCTAAGGCATTTTTTATAACATAGTGAAATTGTCATTATGTCTGTTGTCTACAATAGAGGCTACAACTCTTAACTCTGAAATTTCAGCATAATGAGAGTGTGTAGAAAGGCAGAGAGAGAGAATGAACTATATGTTTGTTGAAAAGAGAAATTAAATCATAAGCATCAGTTTTTAGGTTAGAATTATATTAACTAGAATACTATGATTTTATATTACCCCAAAATTTATTTATTGAGCACAATAATACAAGCAAATTAAACTTATTTTTGAAGATTATCATATATATATTTTATTAATCTGATGCTCAGTATTATTATAGTCTAATTAATTCTCTCTTCCCTTCTCTCCATTCCTTTCCATTCACTTTCTATTCCATGCCATTTACTTTCCATTCATATTGCAAGGGTCCTTGTCAGACTTTGCCCCCATAGATAGGAGATTTTTGAGTTGAAAGAAGCCTTAAGGGTTAGGAAGATGCTGAAGATAAGCTCATCTCCTTAATATTTATATTTACCCTGGTCCGATGAAAACATAGTAACTAGATATAGTTAAGTAATTGCAGGGTTCTAAGATCACAGAGGAATATATACAAGGCTTTGGCAGAAAAATGCAAATACATTTCTGCTGATCAGGAAATGAAGATGTGTATAAACTGAAGTCTTATCACTATAATAGGAAAAATTTATCATTTCAGCTGCACATGGAGAAAGAACATCGTCATTATTAGTAAGAATTAAAGATTAGATAGAAGGAGTGAAGCTTGAGAAAATGTATGTATAGGGACGGTTTGATTCTAATTACAAGTCATGTTCAGTTTCCCTTTAAGTATGATGCAAGTTAACATTTCTTTCTCTGTGGCATTTGTATTAATTGACTTGAGAGTGAATGGTAGCAATCCTGGAGGATGCTCATCTCTGTTTAAGGTTGACATTTAATTCAACTGACTATCAAGCATGACTGCGAAGAGGATTACATTTTGTGTCAGACTGTGGAATTAGTTATCATTATTTAAGTGCTACAGTTTACATAATGACACTAAAACATGTTTTTATCTTTCAATCTATTTTTTTCCTTTAGAATACAACACTGTTATTAATTGTGTAGTCTAAATGTAGTGTTTCTCTTGATCAGATGGGGGCCCCCAAATGTGGGGTAACGATAAGGTGGAAGCTGATGGCCAGGGCCATGAAAAGAATTCATCTGAGACAGAACAAAGGAGATAGAAATTTCTTGAATGCATTGCAAGGGAGTGGTAGGCAGGACAGCAAAAGAGAAGTTGTCTGCAACATAGTGGGTGGGGGCTGTTTAAAGGAGGAAGTGAGGGGCACCTGGATGGCTTAAAGCCTCTGCCTTCAGCTCAGGTCCTGATCTCAGGGTCCTCTGATCTAGCCCCACACCGGCCCTCTGCTCAGCAGGGAGCCTGCTTCCTCCTCTCTTTCTGCCTGCCTCTCTGCCTACTTGTGATCTCTCTCTCTGTCAAATAAATAAATAAAATCTTTAAAAAAAATAAATAAAAGAGGAAGTGAGGAGATGTGGTAACATATGGAATTTTCTCATTTTTGGTAGCTGTGCCTGTTTGTAAGTAGCCCATTCGTTAGTTAGAGTCCATAGATATCTTGAGCTGAGTCACCTGATGGGCCTGTCTGTACTCAGCCAGATGGCCATTGTGGGTCCTTTCTATATTCCATCGCTCAAGCCTGTGTGTCTAAAAGTGGCTTCTACATTAATGATTAAAAAAAAAAAAAGCCTTGTTTCTTGCAGTCACACAAAACTTCTAATACTGTCATTTCTCTGAACTTTACCAACTTTACTGTCTTTACCAAGAAATCCAATAACTCTTTTCCAGCAGGACCATTTTTTAAAAGAACAATGTCTTGATGGTTATCCTTTTTCCTACAATTCCATAACATGTCTTTCGACATTGCCTTGCTACTATGTACTCATGCCTCAATAGCTGAGGCAACAGATGAGGACCTTCATTCAAAATTTATGTGAAGAAAAGTCCTAGGGGCATCTGGGTGGCTCAGTCATTATCTGCCTTTGGCTCAGGTCATAATTCCAGCATCCTGGGATCTAGTCCTGAATTGTGCTCCCTGCTCAGTGGGGAGTCTGCTTCTCCTTCTTCCTCTGCTTGCTGCGCCCCCTGCTTTGCTCTCTCTCTATCAAATAAATAAACAAAGTCTTAAAAAAAAGGAAAGGAAAGAAAAGAAAAGGAAAGTCCTAAAACAATAGGAAATAGTATTTCCTACCTGGATGCTATATAGCTATGTTATATCAAAGGGAAAGAAAAAGAAATAGAAATTGAATGATCAAAAAAAAAATGATGTTGGGGTGCCTGGGTGGCTCAGTGGGTTGAAGCCTCTGCCTTCAGCTCAGATCATGATCTCAGGGTCGTGGAATCAAGCCCCGCATGGGGCTCTCTGCTCAGCAGGGAGCCTGCTTCCTCCTCTCTCTCTGCCTGCCTCTCTGCTTATTTGTGATTTCTCTTTTTGTCAAATAAATAAATAAAATCTTAAAAAAAAGTATAGAAATTTGGGGCGCCTGGGTGGCTCAGTGGGTTAAAGCCTTCGTTCGGCTCAGGTCATGATCTCAGGATCCTGGGATGGAGCCCCGCATTGGGCTCTCTGCTCAGCAGGGAGCCTGCTTCCCTCTCTCTCTCTCTGCCTGCCTCTCTGCCCACTTGTGATCTCTCTCTCTCTTTCTGATAATTAAATAAATGAAATCTTTAAAAAAAAAGTATAAAAAATGATGTATTGATAAGTCCTTTCTTATCCTTCTTTTGTGGTTCCATGGTATGATCAGTCTGGTTAAATGCCTCAATATTCATTAAGCAACATCAACTGAACTTCCTGCTTGACAAATGATTAGTGAAACTTCTACCTACTTCAGTATGCTACCTTGTAATATTTCAGTCTTTGTTAGTTTCATAAAATATAAACTTTAATTCAATATACCTCAATCTGTGTTAAAAATTGGCTGTGAAATGAATAGTCATAGAGGATTTTCAGAAGGAATTATGCTGTTATCCAATTAGACTAAAGAATTTTCCTACTGAGAACCAGACTATGGGAGAGATGCATAAATATATTGAAATTTTAGTCCCTCATAAGATTGATATCTGGGTTTTTGCATTGGCTAGCTTTGAATATTATATAAGAAATAACTTTGCCTGTTCATGGAAGAATATTAAGCACACATATGTAAAGATCATCTTACACTATACTGTTTATAATAACAGCCCTACCTTTATAGAGCATAGATTTAAGATAGTTCTCCTTTTTATAATGTCCTCTTTATCATCTTCATGCAAGTTTGAAGACCAAAGAAAAATTACGTCACTGAAATTAATTAAACCAAGTATGCGTGACTTTTTCTGTTTTTGAAACTAACACCTTTGATTCTTCTAAAAGTCGTCTTATGGATTGCTATAGTTCCTTCTTCCTTCACCCCCTGCTTAGGCTAAATGCTATCACCCATTAATCATTTATTTAGCACTCCTTACAACAAGCTGTTTTCTGGAGAAAAAAAAGTTAGAAAAAGATACAGCTTCACAGTTTTTTTTTTTCTTTTGCTCTTAATTCTAAGCTTATTTGAGCCAAGGCAACTGCCTATGAGTGAGGAATTAAGCTTTTTTAAAGCTCAGATGCTCACTGTTTTTTACAGGAGAGATACTCAAATGAAGAATGGATTCTGAATCCAAAAGCAAAACTTGCCAAAGAAAATTCTCTTCCTCCTTACACACACACAAAGCCTTTGGACTTCGGGGGAAAACAACCATAATGACCTCGCAGTTACTGAGCTAGGTCTTTTTGACCCCCAAAAGGCTAAGACAAAGTTGAGCATTTATTTGACATTCTTATCCACCCTGAGCCAGTGAAAATGGGATAGAACATGAAAGAATAGTCTTCTTAAATTTCTAGAATGGGGGTGATAGCTGTATTTGAATCACAGGACAAAACATGTTTGCTTTTTATCATTTTGAGATCCCAGATACAAAGGATGTTTTCAAACACCCTACCAGAATTTTAATTATCAGAACAGCTTTTTTTTAATAGCTCTTAATCTGAAGGACTCCAGCTAACTTTCCAGAGAATCATAAAGTAGGAGTGCTAGAGGAACAGAATTATCAAAAGATTAGAGAGTCGAATGGAACACAAAATTAAATTTTGTTTGGTTCTTAACAAAATATTTTGAAATATAAAAATACATTAATTAAAGTTGGTTTCTGGTTCTGCATTTAAATAGCTTGGGGGGCACCTGGGTTTCTCAGTGGGTTAAAGCCTCTGCCTTCGGCTCAGGTCATGATCCTGGGGTCCTTGGATCGAGCCCCTCATTGGGCTCTCTGCTCAGCAGGGAGCCTGCTTCCCCCCCGCCCCCCGCCTGTCTCTCTGCCTACTTGTGATCTCTCTCTGTGTCAAATAAATAAATAAATAAAATCTTTAAAAATAAACAAATAAATAAATAACTTGGAATTTGCCATTCCACTCTGACAAGTAAAAAGCTGAACAAATTGAAAAAAAATCACCAATTGTTCTTGGATCCTTAAGGGAAGGGAGGACATATGACAAACCACTGTGTTCAAGATTGGAAAGACAGGTAAAATCAGGGAATAAAAACTTGCCAGAGTAGAGACACAGGACCAAAAATTTCTGTGGAACCAGTGGTAGTTCCTGAACTAGAAAAGCCTGAACTGGAATTGATAAGTTGCTGGAGGCTCAGTGTGGACAGTTCTAAAAGTTAAAAACTTCAGAAGAACCCAATTAAAGGGACTCCACTTTACTGTGTGATTTGCCTCTAGGATTTAAGCATGTTCCCATAGTAAATATCAGAGAAATATCTCCTCCTGTTTCTAGCAAGAGAGAGGGAAAAAGAACTGAAATATATGAGCGCTCTGCTTTTCTGCCTTCAAGAGAAACTATGTAACCAGAACTTAGCCTGCTGTGGTTTTATTACAGACTAATCTAGAGAAAGGGAAATGCCCAACTGCAGCACACCTGAGCCATCCTATCCCAATCAAGGGATAGAAAACAAACAAACAAAAACAGAGCTGAGAACTTGTGAGGTTCATCACCCAGAGAACTAGAAATAGGCTCATTAAAACACCAAGACCTGATCTTAGGACCACAGAATGCTTTCCCTCACCCCATACTTTACACCACGTTACAAAGGGTCTTTTGCAGCAATCACCTTTAGCTGATATATCATGTTTAGGTATGAAGAAAAAAATTACAAAGCATACCAGAAGGAAACACACACACACACACACACACACACAAACAATTTGAAGAGAGCAAGCATCAAAACCAGACATAACAGAGATTAGAATTATCAAAAGTTATGCTATTAGGGATAAAGAAAGATTACACAATAATAAAGAGGCCAATTCTCCTAGGGGACATACCAATTCTTAATTTGGTGCACCTCACAGAGCACCAAACTCTAGGAGGCAAAAACTGATAGAAATGCAAGAAAAAAAATAGACTAACCCATGATCATAGTTGGAGATTTCAAAACTCCTCTCAGAAATGGACAGATCAAGCAGACAGAAAATTAATAAAGACAGAGTTGAATTCAACAACATCATCAATCAACTAGATATAACTGATATCTGTAGTCTACTTCAGAATAGCAGAATTCACATTCTTCTCAACTCATATAAAGCATTCTTTATGACAGGCCACATTCTGGGCCATAAAACACATCTTAACAATTTTAATAGAATAGGAATCATACAATGTGTGCTTTCAGGCCACAGGGGGATTAAACAAGAAATCAATAAGAAAAAGAAACCTAAAAAAATCTCAAAATATATGGAGACAAACAGTACACTTCTAAATACCATATGGGTAAAAGAATAAATCTCAAGAGAAATTTAAAAAGCATTTTTAACTAAATGGAAATGAAAACATAATTAAAATTGTGGAATACATTAAAAGCACAGCTTAAAAGGAAATTTATGGCATTAAAAACATATTAGAGAAGGAAAATATATATTAGAAAAGGAATCTAAAATCAATAATCTAAATTTCCATCTTAGGAAATGAGTAAAAGGAGAGCAAATTAAGTCCAAAGTAAGCAGAAAAACAGAAATAATAAGAATTAGAATGGAAATCAATAAAATTGCAAAAAAAAATCAGTAGGAAAAATCAATAAAACAAAAAGCTTGTTCTGGGAAAAGATCAATAAAATTGATAAGCCTCTAACCAGACAAAGTAAGAAAATAAGATAGAGGACACAGATCGTTAATATCAGAAATGAAAGTAGGGACATCACTACAAATCTCATGGAAATTAGATTGAGGAATATTATATACAAATCTATATCTACAAATTTGATAACCCAAATGAAATAGAACAATTTCTTGAAAGACACAATCTGCTAAAACTCACACAAAGTAATCTGAATAGGCCTATATCTATTACAGAAATTGAATCAATAATAACTTCCAGGGACTCCTGGATCGGTCAGTTGGTTAAGTAACTGACCTTTGATTTTGGCTCAAATAATGGTCTCAGGGCTATGAGATTAAGCACCGAGTCATTAGGCTCTGAGCTGGTTGAGAAGCCTGCTTAAGATTCTCTCTCTTGATCTCCCTCTGCCCCTCCCCCTATATGCATGTTCTTTCTTTCTCAAAAAAATTAATAACTAATAACTTTCCAAAACAGAAAGTACAAAACCAAGATGAATTTATTGTGAATTCTACAAAATTTAAGGAAGAAGTTATACCAATAATGTACACTCTACTTTAAAAGATAAAGCAGAAGGAATACTTCCTAACTCATCTATGAGGCCTTAATACCAAAGCCAAAGATGTTACAAGAAAGAAAACTACAGATCAGTATCTCTTATGAACGTAGGTATAAAACTGCTCACAAAATATTATTAAATGAAATCCAATAATGTATAAAAAGGATTATACACCACGACCAAAGGGGATCTATCCTATATATGCAAGCCTAGTTCAACATTCAAAAATAAATTAATGCAATCCATCACATTGCCAGGCTAAAGAAGAAGAATCACATAATCATATCAATAGATACACACAAAAAGAATTTGACAAAACCTAACACTCATTCATGATGAAAATTCTTAGCACACTAAAGACAGAGCAAAACTTTCCCTTCTTGATAAAGACTATAAAGTCTTTCATACATACCTCAGCTAGCTTCATACTTAATGCTGAGAAACTTTCCAATTAAGATATAAAGGGGGCGCCTGGGTGGCTCAGTGGGTTAAAGCTTCTGCCTTCGGCTCAGGTCATGATCTCAGGGTCCTGGGATCGAGCCCCCCATCGGGCTCTCTGCTCAGCGGGGAGCCTGCTTCCTCCTCCTCTCTCTCTGCCTGCCTCTCTGACTACTTGTGATCTCTCTCTCTGTCAAATAAATAAATAAAATCTTAAAAAAAAAAGATATAAGGTAAACATGAAACATGTCTTCTCTCTCTACTCCTTTTAAACATTATACTAAATGTTTTAGAAAATACTATAAAGCATAAAAAGGGAAAAAAGGTGTACAGATTAGAAAAGCAGACATAAAATTGTCCTTGGTCACAGATAACATTATTATCTAGGTAAAAAATTGAAAAAAGAAATAACCAAAAAAACCTCTTCTTGGAACTAATGAGCAATTATAGCAAGTATGCAGTACCCAAGGCTAATATACATGAGTCAATCACTTTTCTATATGCCAGAAATGAACAAATGGAATTTAAAATTAAAAACACAGTTTTGGGGCACCTGTGTGGCTCAGTGGGTTAAAGCCTCTGCTTTTGGCTCAGGTCATGATCTCAGAGTCCTTGGATTGACCCCTGCATCGGGCTCTCTGCTTGGCAGGGAGCCTGTTTCCCCCCCCCTGCTCTGCCTCTCTGCCAAGTAAATCTTGGCAAAGTAAATCTCTGTGATCTCTCTGTCAAGTAAATAAATAAAAATAAAAATAAAAAAACCCACAATATTATTTAAATTAGCACCCTCAAAATGAACTACTTAGGTGTAAGTCTAACAAAACATATACAAGATGTATATGAGGAAAACTATGAAACTTTGATAAATGATATGGAAAAAACTAAATAAATGAAGAGATATCACATGTTTAAATTAGGATGATTCAATATTGGGAAGATATTAGTTCTTCCCAACTTGATCTATAGATCGAATGCGATCTAAATAAAAATTCCAGCAAGTTATTTTATGTAAACAGACAAAGTGATTCAGAAGTTAATATGGAGAGTCAAAAAATTCAGAGTAGCATACACAATATTGAAGGAGAAGGACTGACACTCTCTGACTTCAAGGCTTATTATAAAGCTACAGTAGGCAAGACAATGTGGTATTGGTGAAAATATAGATAAATAGATCATAGAACAGAATAGAAAGCCCATAAATAGACCCACATAAATATAATGAACTGATCTTCTATAAAGAAGCAAACACAAAACAATGCAGCAAAGTCTTTTCAACAAACGACACTGAAAAAAACTGAACATCCACATGTAAAAAATGAAAGTATAAGAATCTAAACATAGGGTTTACAGAACTAACTCAGAATGGATCACAAACATACATGTAAAACACAAGTCTATGAAACTCCTTGAAGATAGAGAAGAAAACCTAGATGATATTGGGCACCCCAATTAAAAAGCATGCCAAAGACCTTAACTGACCCTTCGCCAAAGAAGACATACACATGGCAAAGAAGCAAAGAAGATGATCTGCATCTTATGTCATCAGGGAAGTATGAATTAAAACAATAACATGCCACTACACACCTATTGAATGACCAATATCCAGAACACTGACACCATGAAATAAGAGTCTTGACATATTTTTTTAAAAGAATGATAAATTTCTTCTTCAAATTTGCTTTGGCTATTTGGGGAAAGGATGTGGAGAAAAATGAACTCTCTTGCACTGTTAGTGGAAATGCAAACTGGTGCAGTGACTCTGGAAACCATTATCGAGTTTCCTCAAAAAGTTAAAAATAGAACTACCCTATAATTCAGCAATTGCACTACTAGGTATTTACCCAAAGAATAAAAAAATACTGATTTGAAGGGATACATGCACCTTGATGTTTATAGAAGCATTTTCTACAATAGCCAAATTATGGAGACAGCTCAAATGTCTATGCAGTGATGAAGAGAAAAAAACGTGATGTATATATATCACATTATATATGATGATGTATATATATACAATATACATATCACATATCTATGATGTTATATATATCTAATATATACATGATAGATATACATACATCTAATATTTATACATGATGTATAGATGGATATACATATATCTAACATATGTATATGATAGATATACATACATCTATCTACATGATAGATATACAAACTTCTATCTACATGACAGATAGATAAACATATATCTAATATATATACATCATCATGTATACTTACTAAACAAGAAAAATAAGATGACATTTATTACAACATTAGGAATTAGGAAACAAAAACCAAAAAAGAAAAATTGTATGTTGTAAATGTATATCCACAGCTAGTGCTTTAGAACGTCTGTAGAATAGATTTTCTTGGTCAAGGAAAATGAAGAGAATAAAAATAGGGAAATGTTAAAGGAAACATAATCACGCATACAGAAAATGTCAATAGAATAATAAAATATTAATACTAGTAACTCTTGGCAACATTATTCAAATATCTTGAAAAATAATTATATACGGCTAATTTAAAACTACCAAAATTGAACCTAAGAGAAAAGATGGAAAACTTGAATAGACTAATTACTGCAAAAGTGGAAATGCATTTAGATCACTGAAAATGAACTACAGTTCATTTTTACTTTTACAGCTCAGTTTTACTTTACCTTAATAAAACATAATAAATGATCTTTACATTTCTGGACATTGAAAACCATGGAATTTTTAAAAAGTTTTACTTATGTATTCATTCATTTATTTAAATGAAATATAATTAATTGACAAATGTTAATTTCAGATGTACAATGTAATAATTTGATATTTATAAATGATCATCACAATAAATCTAGTAAATATTAATCACCATACAATTATAGAAGATTTTTTTCTTGTGATGGAAACCTTCAAAATCTATTCTCCTACCAACTTTCAAATATGGTATACAGTATTAATAACTAGTTACCATGTAGTACATTATATTTCCATGTCTTAGTTTATACCTTTCAATCACTTAACCAATTTCACACCTGCACCAAGATATTTTTAAGCTTATAGATACATATATAGAAAGAACAGTGCAATGGGTATCCATAATTTTTTTTTGGTTTATTCATTTACTCGAAGTGGTTTCTCGCATTGCATCTCTTGCATGGGAGGTTTTAATACGGAACTATTATTGATGTGGTTTTATCAGTCTATGAAAGTTTAATACAAAAGCCAAATAACAGTAGTATATAAAAAGATATTATAGATCAATTTTACATATATATGTGTATATAAAATTTGTATATAGTAGTAGAAAATCATCACTAGAATAGCTGAATGTCCTAATAAAATTAATAGGATATTAGGAACAACAAAGGAAAGTTAAAAAAACATAGAATCTAGAACTAGATTAAGTATATATCAGATGCAATTATATATATAGTTGATAATTACATTAAGCTATAAAAGGATAGATTAATTAATTAGGTGTTTATTTGGAGAAAAACAAAAGTACAATATGGATATCTATATTAAGATACTTTCCAAATGCCTTATTTATATATAAAAATACAGAATAAAAAATTACAAATATCTAGACATTGCATTCCATTACAGGCGTTAAGAGGGTTAGAGAAAAGCTCCTAAAGAGAAATCTGTAAAGTTAGAAAAAGGGAATAGAATATAAAACTTCTTTCTAGGAAAAAAATAATACGAAAATCAGTAGATAAATATTAATTCTGAGAAAAAAATATGAGTAGCAAACATTTCTATAATATGTACATTTTTTAATTGGGAAGAAAAGATAAGCACTTTAAAACAAAAATGGTTAAAAGAAATGAGTAGAAAAGGCCAAAAAGCAAATTAAAAATGTTCAAATATTTGAACATTTATTTGAAATTTATTTATTTGAAAAATGTTCAATTTCAAAAATGTTCTGTTCAAAAATATTTGAACAGAAAAAGGATGTTAAAATGATGAATATCTAACTTTAAAGTTAGAACACAAGCAAAACATAAAAGTTATAATTTATTGCTGGCAGGGATATAGGGAACCTCTGTTTTCCTATATTGCTGTTACAAAATACTAATTGAGTTTAATGTGGGCAATTTGGCAACATATATTAACATTAGTCTATGCATCCTTTGAGCTGTTGGAATCTTTTCTACATAGACACAATGTACAAATATGTCCAAAGATATTTCTTAAAGCATTTTCATAGTGGTCAAGAACAAGAAACAATATAAATGCCCGTAAGTAGGAAAATGTTAGAATAAAAGTGTTAAGTAATATACTTACTAAACAAGAAAAATTAGAATAACATCTAATCATTTGGAGAGATTTTTAATAAAATATTGTCAAATGGGAAAAATAAGATGCAGAAAGATATGATAATAGTATCCTGCTTTAAAAGGTAACACTCTCTAGGACAAAATTTAGATATGAGTGTGTATATGTACATGTATGTACACATGTAGAAGATTTTATGAGAGGACTCATACCACTTATTAACATGGATGAATGTGGATAGTGGTGATAATGGATGGAAGAAAAAGGTAATGGCAAGAAATACAGTGTATGTTATATAATCCCAATTATATATATAATACCCAAAATTATATATATATATGGTGTGTGTTATATAGTCCCAATTATATATATAATACCCAATATTATATATATATATATAATCCATAAAAAACAGTAAAAAAGATTTTTACATGTTTACATTCAAAGTGTCGGATTTTGAGGTGATCTTTATTTCCTTCAATGAATTTTATGTATCTTTTGAAATTTGAAAAACAAGCACTCGGGTTGAAAATATTTTAATATTATTTCTCATTTTACATATATATTAAATATAATCATATATAAAAATACATAAATAATATATAAATGACTATGTAAAATGTGTTTATGAAGTATGCTTTTTTTCAATATGAGAAGCTTATTAACTTTTTTGACACATATCTAAGTAACAATTACTACCCACCCTTTTTTTTTTAAAGATTTATTTATTTATTTATTTATTTATTTATTTATTTATTTATTTATTTATTTATTTATTTATTTATTTGACAGACAGAGATCACAAGTAGGCAGATAGGCAGGCAGAGAGAGAGAGGAGGAAGCAGGCTCCCTGCTGAACAGAGAGCACGACGTGGGGCCCAGGACCTTGAGATCATGACCTGAGCCGAAGGCAGAGCTTTAAACCACTGAGCCACCCAGGTGCCCCTACTACCCACCCTTTTAAGTGATAATTTCAGAAGGTTACATTTATTTAAAACTTACATTTGTTGTGATGAGCATCAGCTGTTGTATGTAAGTCATGAATCACTGAATTCTACACCTGAAACTAATATTGCACTGTATGTTAACTAACTGGAATTTAAATAAAAACTTGGGAAAATAAAATAAATAAAATACACTTAAAAGTCATTTATAAATATTTGGGAGAAATGTCCTAGGCAATTACTTAAATTGCTTATGAAAAAGTAATGACTACCAAGATGTGAGATGTACTGAAAAGGTGCATATTTTCCATTTATTCCTCCAATAAAAATCATTTGGTGGGAAAAGTCCTAAATTGATGATTACTCAATTTGTGCAGTTCCTGAATAGATCTACCACTTTCAGATAATTGTGTTATTCAGTGTTTCTAGAAAATACTTATACATTGGTGGAGCATCCTCTACTCAAGGCCATTATAACCCATAATAACATTCCAGTTTATAAGTATATTTTTGAGAAATCCTGCAAATTAAATCATCATTCCTTTTAATTAAATAATTTAATCATCTTATGGAGTAGGACAGAGTAATGTGTGTTATACTATAAAGAATAAATGCTGTGGGGTCACTACTTGTGATCATAGAAAATAACTTTACCTTTCTAAGTTTCTCTTTCTAAATGTATATAGAGATGATATAAATACTTAATTCATCCTATTTCTTTAAAGACTTAAACATGCTTGCAAATTTATGCAAATTATCAGCATAGAGCAGATGAAGCATGTTAAATCAATTAAAGAATGAATACCACCAAATGCTCTTTTAAAATCAAAGCACCCTGGAATGGGTTAAAAGCTCCTTTATGCAAATCATACTCAATAGGACTGTAACATGTCTCTTGATAGTTTTTTTTTATGATTTTATTTATTTATTTTAGGGAGAGATAGAGAGCACAAGCAGGGGGAGGGGCAGAGGGAGAGAGAGAGAATCTCAAGCAGACTCCATGCTGAGTGTGGAGCCTGATGGGGGCTTGATCCCAGGACCCTGATATCATGACCTGAACCAAAATGAAGTCTCAGGCACTTAACCAACTGAGCCCTCTGATAGCTTTTATGGCATCCCTCTGATAGCTTTTATGGGGCCATAAAAACTGTAAGGGGATGTGTCTAATCCAGCAGTCTGTATTAGGTAGGGCAGGTGATGTAGTTTAGAGGCAAGGAGTTATGGATTCTGGGAAGAACAGGATCATGTTGCCTGGAATTTGGTTGCATGGTGAGAGCCTGCTTCCTAGACAGCTATCTTTGTGCTGTCACCTCACATGGCAGAAGGGACAGGGGAACTATCTTGATTTTTATAAGGGCACTTATCCCATCCATGAAGTCTCTGTCTGCATGACTGTCAAAAGTTTAGAGGGAAACAAAACCCAGAAATATAACCAACAAGTTACTGAAGCAGTAATTAGAAACAGTTTATTGTGTACATGCCAAAAAGATAGTTTGTAAGCCAGGAGCACTCAAACCAAAACATGGAATTAGGTTCAGAGTTATATATACATATACATATACATATACATATACATATACATATACATATACATCATATACATATTAATATATACAATTAAGCATCACTAATAAGATTTTTTATTTGTCACCATTAAATGTCTGAATTTAAATAGATTCTTGGACTGATGGCTGATATCCATCAGCTCGTTCAACTTTAACACTGGTCTCATCCGCAGCAGGTTTTCCAGAACTACTAGCTTCACCATGAAATGAAGCCTCATGAGCTTTCCCAATTCAAACTTAGGCTTCTTCAGCATTTCTATTTTTCTAACAAAGATATTGTGGAGTGGAAATAGACTAGCAATCCTTTTCTATGTCTTTTCTTGATGGTTGCTGGAATCAATTTATTGACCACTTTTTTTTCAAGTCATTTATCTACTCCTCTAGAGTCATCATTTCTGACATCTTTCTTCCAATTTGGCAGACGTGATGCTGAGCATTAAGAGGCCTTCTGACTCTGATTCTTGCATTTTCATGTATGTATGTATGTATTTTAGTAAAATCAACACAAAGTAAACAAAGCAAATCACCATCAATAGTCTTGACATCAACATGAGCTTCGGTCATGGGCTGCCCTTTTTTGTCCATGGAGCACATTTTGTCACAGGTAAGATTCATGCCATGGAAATTAGGTAGTTTTTGCCCCAAACATCCTCAGTAATTAATTTTAATTTCTTTTTTAAAAAAATATTTTATTTATTTATTTGACAGAGAGATAGAGAGCACAAGTAGGCAGAGAGGCAGGCAGAGGAAGAGGGAGAAGCAGGCTCTCTGCTGAGCAGGGAGCCCGATGTGGGTCTTGATCCCAGGATCCTGGGATCATGACCTGAGCCAAAGGCAGCTGCTTAACCAACTGAGCCATCCAGGTGCCCCTAACTTTAATTTCTAAATGCTTTTTCATCATTCTGCAGATCAGCAAGGCTCACTTCAAAAACAGGACCCTTGGGGCACCTGGGTGGCTCAGTGGGTTAAAGCCTCTGCCTTTGGCTCAGGTCATGATCTCAGGGTCCTGGGATCGAGCCCCATATCGGGCTCTCTGCTCAGCCGGAAGCCTGCTTCTCCCTCTCTCTCTGCCTGCCTCTCTGCCTACTTGTGATCTCTCTCTGTCAAATAAATAAAAAATATTAAAAAAAACAAACAGGACCCTTGAGGCCATCAGATGTGATTTGGGTTCCTTGAGTTCCCGTGACTAGTGTTTTTCCAGTTGTTCTATTTTTTCCCCCAATATCTCTTATATCAAACAAAACTGGTGTTTTCACATCATACCAATCTTTCTTAGAGAATAGATCACTTTCTTCTTAGCTCCCTTTTTGCCTCCTTTCCTAGGTGCTTGTTCTTGCCAAGGCCATGTTCAGGGAGCTCCGGAGTTACATTGTTATAAAGCAGCTTACATAGTATAGAGGCTGTGACTGCTTATTCTTCACAGTGATTGGTTACGAATTAGAATTTTCTTTAATGTAAGGGAGTTGGTTAGTGATTACTTCATTCTGATTTGGGGAAATGATTTAAGTTTCACCTATGATGCTTAGAGGTGTAAGCAAGAAGTAACCAGGTCAGAGTAGCCTCACTTATCTTGCAAAATAAACTAAATTAAACTTTACTTGTATGACTAAACTAGTTTTGTCTGCTCAAAGAATTTTCAAGTCTGGATTCCATTTGTGTGATTTTTTTTAAGTTATAGTATAATTAACATAAGTGCTATATCAGTTTCAGGAGTAGTATAGAATGACTCAACACTTCTATACGTTTTTTAGTGTTTATCATGATACATGTACTCTTAATAACCTTTATCTATTTCATCCATCCCTTCTGCCCACCTCTCCTCTGGCAACCACCAGTTCGTTCTCTGTTATTTGAGTGTGTTTTCTCATCCCTTGTTAATTTTGCTTGTTTTGTTTCTTAAATTCTACATATGAGTGAAATCCTTGTCTATTCATGAATGAATAGATAAAAATGATATGTGTATATTATATATGTATTACTCAGCCATAAAAAAATGGAATCTTGCCATCTGAAACAACATGGATGGACCTAGAGGATATTACGCTAAGTGAAATAAGTCAAAGATATCTGCATTTGATTTTAATATATGACTTAATGACTTCCAAGGGTTCTACCTCCTAATACTATTACCTTGAAAGTTGTTTCCTATGTTGTTATTTTTAGCCACTCTGACTGATGTAAGGTGATATCTCATTGTAGTTTTGATTTGTATTTCCATGATGATCAGTGATGTTGAGCATCTTTTCATGTGTCTGTTGGCCATTTGTATGTCTTCTAGATAATCTGTATTTTAACTTGATACTTTGAGTTTGATAAGTTCTTTATAGTTTGATAAGTTTGAGTTTGATAAATTCTTTATAGATTTTAGACACTAACCCTTTATCAGATATGTCATTTGAAAATATCTTCTCCCATTCTATAGGTTGCTTTTCAGTTTTGTTTATTGTTTCCTTTGCTGTGCAGAAGCTTGTTATCTTGATGAAGTCCCAATAATTCATTTTTTTCTTTTGTTTCCCTTACCTCCAGAGATGTAGCTAGTAAGAAGTTGCTATGGCTAATGTCAAAGAGGTTACTGCCTGTGTTCTCGAGGAATTTTTTTAAAGATTTTATTTATTTATTTGAGAGATTGAGAGAGCACAAGCCAGGTATCAAGGCACTGGGAGAAGGGGAAGCCAACTCCCTGATGAGCAGGAAGCCCGACACAAGGCTTGATTCCAGGACCCTTGGATCATGACCTGAGACAAAGGTAAATGCTTAACCAACTGACTGAGCCACCCAGGGGCCCCTTCTCTAGGATTTTCATGGTTGCCTGTCTCACATTTCGGTCTTTCATTCACTTTGAATTTATTTTTGTGTGTAGTGCAAGAAAGTGGTCCAGTTTCATTCTTTTGCATATTGTTGTAGTTTTCCCAACACCATTTATTGGGACTTTTTTTCATTGGATATTCTTTCCTAGTTTGTCAAAGGTTAGTTGACCAGATAGTTGTGGATTAATTTATGGGTTTCTATTCTGTTCTATTGACCTATGTGCCTATTTTTGTGCCAGTACCCTATTGTCTTGATCACTACAGATTTGTAATATAACTTGGAGTCTGCAAGTATGATTCCTCCAGCTTCGCTTCTCTTTTTCAAGATTGCTTTGGCTATTCAGGGTCTGTTGTGGTTCCCTATAGATTTTAGGATTGTGCTAGCTCTGTAAAAAATCCTGGTGGTATTTTGATAGGGATTGCATTAAATGTGTAGATTGCTTTGGGTGGTATAGATATTTTAACAACAATGGTTCTTCCAATCCAGGAGCATGGAATATTTCTCCATTACTTTGTGTCATCTTCAATTTCTTTTACACGTATTTTCAGAAGATTATTCCTAGATATCTTACGGTCTTTGGCACAACTGTAAATGAGATCAATTCCTTGATTTCTGTTTCTTCTGCTTCATCAGTATCGTATAAATATGCAAAAGCTTTCTGTACATTGATTTTGTATCCCATGACTTTACTGAATTCATGTATCTGTTCTAGCCAATTTTTTTTTTTTTTGTGGAATCTTTTGGGTTTTCTAGAGTATCATGTCATCTGCAAATAGTGACTTCTTCCTTGCCAATTTGGATGTCTTTATTTTTGTTGTCTGATTGCTGAAGCAAGGATTTCTAGTACTATGTTAAATAACAGTGGTGAGAGTGGACATCCCTGTCTTATTCCAGGCAGTGGAGGATAAGGTCTCAGTTTTTCCTCATTGTGGATGATATTAGCATGTTTTTTTTTTTTTGTATATGACTTTTATGATGTTGAAGTATGTTCCTTCTATCTGTACTTTCTTGAGAGTTTTTAAACAAGAATGGATGCTGTAGTTTTTCAAATGCTTTTTCTTCATCTATTGAGAATATCATATGGTTCTTATTATTTTATTAATGTGGTATATCATGTTGATTGATTTTCAAATATTGAACCACCCTTGCAACCCAGGAATAAATCCCATTTGATCTTGGTGAATGATTCTTTTAATGTACTACAGGATTTAATTTACTAGTATTTTGTTGAGAATTTTTGCATTTATGTTCATCAGGGATATTGGCTTGTAGTTCCCTTTTTTAGTAGAGTCTTTGGTTTTGGAATCAGGGTAATGCTGGCTTCATAGAATGAATTTGGAAGTTTTTATTTCATTTCAATTTTTTTGGAACAGTTTGAGAAGAATAGGTATTAACTCTTCTTTAAATGTTTGGTAGAAATTCCCTGTGAAGCCATCTGACACTGGACTATTGTTTGTTGGGAGATTTTTTCATTACTGATTCAATTTCTTTGCTGGTTATTCATGTGTTCAAAGTTTCTATTTCTTCATGTTTCAGTTTTGCTGGTTTATATGTTTCTAAGAATTCATCCATTTCTTCCAGGTTGTCCAATTTTTTTGGTATATGGTTTTTCATAATATTCTCTTATAATTATTTGTATTTTTGTGATGTTGGTTGTTATTTCTCCTCTATCATTAGGGATTTTATTTATTTTGGTCTTTTCTCTTTTCTTTTTAATAAGTCTGGGCAGAGGTTTATCAATTTTGTTAATTTTTTCTTTTTCTTTTTTTAAAGATTTTATTTATTTATTTGACAGAGAGAGAGAGAGAGAGAGAGAGATCACAAGTAGGCAGAGAGGCAGGCAGAGAGAAAGGGGGAAGCAGGCTCCCTGCTGAGCAGAGAGCCTGATGCAGGGCTTGATCCCAGGACGCTGAGATAATGACCCAAGCTGAAGGCAGAGGCTTTAACCCACTAAGCCACCCAGGTACCCCCAATTGTGTTAGTTTTTTCAAAGAAGTGGCTCCTGATTTTATTGATCTGTTCTACTGTTTTGTTGTTATTGTTGTTCTATGTCATTTATTTCTGCTCTAATATTTATTATTTCTCTTTTTCTGCTGGATTTAGGCTTCATTTGTTGTTCTTTTTCTAGCTCCTTTAAGTGTAAGTTTAGGCTGTGTATTTGATATTTTTCTTGTTTCTTAAAGTAGACTTGTATTGCCACATACTTCCCTTTTAGGACCACTTTGGCCGCATCCCAAAGATTTTAGACCATTGTGTTTTCATTTTCGTTTGTTTATTTATTTATCTATCTATCTATCTATCTATCTATTTATTTCCTGGATGACTCATTCATTGTCTAGTAGCACATTGTTTAACCTCCGTGCATTTGTGGTTGTTCCAAATTTTTCTTGTGATTGACTTTAAGTTTCAGAAAATATGCATGTTATGATCTCAATCTTTTTGTAGTTATCAAGGCCTGAATTGGTGATCTAGTACATAATCTATTCTGGAAAATGTCTCATATACACTTGAAAAGAATATGTATTCTGCTGTATTAGAATGGAATGTTCTGTTCCATTCTTTTTTTTTTTTAAAGATTTTATTTATCTATTTATTAGGAGAGAGAGTGAGAGAGAGCATGAGAGGGGAGAAGGTCAGAGTGAGAAGTGGACTCCCCATGGAGCTGGGAGCCCGATGTGGGACTCGATCCCAGGACTCTGGGATCATGACCCGAGCTGAAGGCAGTTGCTTAACCAACTGAGCCACCCAGGCACCCCTGTTCCATTCTAAAATATCTGTTAACGTTCATTTGGTCCAGTCTGTCATTCAAAGTCATTTTTTCCTTGTTGATTTTTGGCTTAAATGATCGGTCTATTGATGTAAGTGGAGTGTTAAAGTCCCCTACTATTATTGTGCTATTATCAATTAGTTCCTTTATATTTGTTATTAATTATTATATAGATTTGGGTTCTCCCATGTTGGGTGCCTAAATATTCATAATTGTTATATCTTCTTGTTCGATGTCCCCTTTATTATGATATAGGCCCCTTCTTTGTCCCTTGTTACAGTCTTTGGTTTAAAGTCTATCTTGTCCCATACAAGTATTGCTACTCTGGCTTTCTTCTGAAATGTTTCTCCATCCCTTTACTTGCAATCTGGAGGCAAGTGTCTTTAGCTCTAAAATGAATCCCTTATAGGCAAGGTATAAATGAGTCTTCTTCTTTTTTTTTAATCCATTCTTTTATCCCTGTGTCTTTTGATTGGAGCATTTAGTCCATTTACTGAGTAATTATTGATACATATTTACTGAAATTTTAATACTCATTTTGTTGTTTTGGAGATTTTACTGTTTCCTTCTTGTCTTTGTCACTTTGGGTCTTTCTTTTCCACACAGAGTCCCCTTTATAGTTCTTTCAGGGATGATTTAGTGGTCATGAACTGCTTTAGTTTTTGTTTGTCTGGGGAATGCTTTATCTCTCCTTTTATCCTGAATGTTAGCCTTGCTGGAGAGAATATTCCTGGCTGCAGATTTTTCCCATTCAGCATTGTGAATATATCATGCCACTCTCTTCTGGCTTGCCAAGTTTCTGTTGAGAGGTTTGCAGCTAGCCTTATGTATCCATTGTAAGCTAAGGACTTCTTTGTCTTACTGCTTTTAGGATTTTTTCTTTATCTCTATGTCTTGGTGTTGGCCTGCTTTTATTGATTTTGATGAACGTTATCTGTGCCTCCTGGATCTGGATGTCTGATTTCTTTCCCAGATTAGGGAAGTTTTCAGCTATTATTTCTTTCCCAGTTAGAGAAGTTTTCAACTATTATTTCTTTACATAAATTTTTTGCTGCCTTTTCTCTCTCTTTTTCTGGGACTCCTATAATACAAATGTTACTATGTTTGGTGGAGTCACTGAGTTCTCTAGATCTATTCTCATGTTCCATAATTCTCTCTTTTGTTTAGTTCATTATTTTCTATTATTTTATCTCCTATATCACTTCTTCATTCCTCTACTTCTTCTATACTTATGCTCATTACATAAATCTATTTTAAATCTCAGTTATTGTATGTTTCATTTCTAATTGCTTTTTAACTCTTTTATCTCTGAAGTTTTCCATTCTTTTCTCAAGCTTAGTGAGTATCCTTATGATTGTTGCTTTAAATTCTCTATCATGTATGTTACTTGTATCTGCTTCACTTAGATCTCTGGTTCTTTCATTTGGAATGAATTCCTCCCTCTTGGGAATTTTGTCCAAGTATCTGCCCTCTTCTCCGCAGAGGGAGAAAAGCCCATTATGTTTCCTGCTCCTGAGAGTAATGGGTTTATGAAGAATATATTATATATTTTTCAGGGCCTGGCCTTTCAGGGGATGTCTCTGGTGTGTTCTGTGTGTACTCTACTAGTGGGTTTAGGCTGCTCTATCATCAAGCCAGTCATCTGTAGAGGCTTTCCTTGCCTGCAGTGGGCAGTATTTGGTCCTTGCCCAGAATGTGACACGTTTCAACTAGGGGTGCTCTGGTCTGCTTGTTAATTGGGACCTGACACTACCACAGACAATTGAAGTCCTGCAGAAATCTCTGGTCGGGAGATGTCATGTGGGCCGGGGTTTCTGCGGTCTTCTGGGGAAGGGGCCCACCATGCTAGGACTGAGACATGCTTGACCAAGAAGAGCAGTCCTTCCAGAGGACAGGGATATGGAATTTGGTTTAAGGAAGTTAGGCAGCCAAGGTTAGCAGTGTTTGGCTTACCACAGATGGCTCTACATTTATGTTGAGGGGCAAGGTAGGGAAATGGCTCATCCAGCTCCTTTGTCCCAGAAAAGACCCCTCCACACACACCACCTTCCTGGAAGCACTCCAAGAAGAGCAAATAATCTCTCTTGTGTGTCCCAGGCATTTTTCATAACACTGTTTCCACACTGTCTGTCTCCAGGTTGTTTACCTGCCTTCTCTCCAGGAGGGGTAGTGCCCCCAGGACTTTATCCCAGCCAAGACTGCTGACATTCAAAACTCCTGTCTTCAAGCCCTTCTGGTTGCAAGAACTCACAAAAATCAGTCCCTCTCATTTTCCCATCTAATTACTTTGGGGAAGTGTTCATCTTGTGCATTTTTTTATGTGGCCCTTCTCTCTGGTGTTTGTGCACATGCTTTTTCATTGTGACAAGGGCTTCCTCCCTTCAGCAGCATGAGTGGTCTGATTAGCTTCTTCTCCAAACCATGTCTCTGTACTTCCTACCTTCTTCAATGTGCTTTCTTCTCTCTCTTTAGTTGTGAAGTTTGTTCTGTCAGTCTTTAGGTAGATTTCTGGGGTATTTAGAATGATTTGATAGTTATCTAGTTGTGTTTGTGGGATGAGAGGAGCTTAGGATCCTCCTACTCCACTGACGTCTTAGCTCCTCTAAAGTAGTTTAAATCACTGAATGTATTTAGTGTCTCCCTATTGGATTTTAATGTAAAATGTGTACATTAATTATATTTATTTTTCAGAATAAGTTTCATTCATAAGGACATTCATATTTATTTTCTAAATTTATGTGTTTCCATTTTGTAGCATCATATTCTTATTTTTAAATAAATAAGCATTATTCAGTTACATTTATAAGGTAAATATGTAATTAGATTTAATTCCTTCCTAATTTTTTTCTACTTTTACTTGAACAAAATTTGATATGATATTAATAGAGCTATCTATGTTTGTTAGTAGAAAGAGGTAGAAGTGCTTTAAGAAAAAAAACAAAAAAACTAAAGTGTTCAAACTTTTAATGTATCTGTAGGGAAGATACCATGACTATAGTAGTATTCATGAAAATAATACAAAACAGTTGTATTAAAAGAGGGTGCCATCCTGAGAGTAAGTGAGCAGGTCCATACTGCTATGGTTTTGGGTACCCCTTAAAGTTATATTGAGAACAGCCCCCATTGAATATTAAAGTTTCTGGACATGTTTTAACTGATAAGACTTGATTAGTTAGTCTGTTTAACAAAACCTTTCTGATTGCTGCATGGCCTGGCAGGGTTGGTGTAGCAGTGTTTTAAGAAGCAGTCAGGGTAGAACAAAAGCACTCTGCATTTAATCTCGCATTAGTATTATACGTAAAGCAGTATTAAAGTATTGAGAAGTATATTGGGAAACACATTTTTCTCTTGTCCTTGATTTATAAGATACATTATTTATAATTCTTTTAAAAGTTTTTATTTAAATTCCAGTTAGTTAACATACAATGTAATATTAGTTTCAAGTGTAGAATATAGTGATTCCACACTTCCATACAATACCCGGTGCTCATCATAACAGGTGCACTCCTTGATCTCCATCACGTGTTTCCCCCATTCCCCACCCACTTTCCGTTTGGTAACTGATTTTATTTTATTTTTTATTTATTTTATTTTATTTTTTAAAATATTTTATTTATTTATTTGAGAGACAGAGAAAGTGAGAGAGAACATGAGAGGAGAGAAGTTTAAAGGAAGAGGCAGACTCCCCATGGAGCTGGGAGCCCGATGTGGGACTCAATCCCGGAACTCAAGGATCATGACCTGAGCCAAAGGCAGTTGCTCAACCAACTGAGCGACCCAGGCACCCTCTGGTAACTGGTTTTAAAGACAGAAGTGGGAACTGGTATTTATTTGTCACTTATATGCCACAGACTCAGCAGTGGAGCTACAGACAAGGGCATTTAACTTTAATTTTGAAGCTGCTATTGTTATTGTAATTTTCAGATAACAGAACTGAGAATCAGAATAGTTTTGGAAATTTCCCCAAATCTTACAGAGAAGGATTAAAAAAGAAACCTAAATAATACCAAAGCAGTTCTTTTTTCAATATGATTCAAACACTGAGGAAGAAAGAGTCCCGGTTAACATACCAACCTGATTTCTTGGATGTATGTCAGTGGACATATCGAGAAATACAATGAAGCTGTTCTAAAATGGGACTCAAAGAGCTACTCCACACAAATAGCATATGTGTGTGTGTCCCTGTGCACGTATGGGATCTGGGCAGGTGAGCACTGGGCTAGGTATGCATATTGTATTTCTTTCTAGGGCCTAGAAGTAGTAGTTTTCCCCCAATTTAGAAATGTTGTACATGCTATAAGCACACCAAGTTTTTATAATTCAAATATCATAATATGTGGAAAAAAGAGATTGACACTATATTCATATGTGCAAAGTACTTTGCACACTCACATAGAATTTTCTCAAAGCATTCTCAATTTTACAAAGAATATCTGTTATCACTAAAGTGTAATGAAAAACATAATTAAGTGTCCTCATACTAAACACTCCAGGTACTTAAATATTTAACAGCTTAGAATTAATGCCCCTAATGTAATATAGTCAGCACATAAATATTTAATCCCAGTTCTGTAAACTTTAAGAGTTAGCATATCTTGTGATAGTGTTCAATACCCCTAGCATATATGGAAGTAAAGCCTACTCAGTTCATTTTAGTCAGTGTTTTGAGCCTCCAAAGGTCCTGCCAGAACTCCTATAGGGGGAAAATCTACGTAGTAACCTTCTCCCTTAAATTCCTACTCATCTGCTAATGGATGCAACAGTGTATTATTGTCGTTTGTTTTCCACAACAATGAAAAACCAGAAAAAGCAGGAATAATTCATAAAATGCTTATTCACTCCTTGAACAATCAACTGCATGTACACTTAAACTGCATGCATACGGTAGAGAAATAGATATGAAACCATAATGAGAAATGAGGTTGAACACTGTTTAGTTAGAATTAGAAGTTCAAAAATTAGAAGTTCAAACACCAGCAGATGCTGTGTCTTGGCACCAACCTTAGAGGGAGAAATCACTGTCACTTTACCTTACTGCAGGGTTTTGGCACTTCAAAAATTGGACTACTCAATTTTCATCTTTGGGTGACACTGCCTTAATGTGAATCATCAAGAAATCATTTAGAACTCCTCTAAACTCCCAGAATAGAGTTGAGTATTAGAATTTGGATGGTACCCCCAGTAATTTTTATAATGACAGGTGTCAAATACTTAAAACAACATAAGTTGCTTATTTGAACATAAGGGGTTTAATAGCAAAAGAGAAGTAGAACTAGGACATTTCTCCTTACTCTTTCCTTTCGCTCTTTTGAAATAGAGCATTAAAAGCTTGTGTTGATGATGTCAGGTTTTGTTGTGACACTTATCAGCCATCTATGTTTTTTGCATTTAAAAAAATGCAAAAGCAAACACTTTAGTGAAAGCTAATTTTTGAAGCCATCTAGGAATAATTTATGCCCTTGAGAAGATAGTGTGTCAGCAAAATTGTTAGGTTTATGATGAAAAGATATATACAATTTAATGAGGTTTGTAGGTCAGTGTGAATCGGCTTCAAGATTTCAGGCAGGAAGGAAAACAAATTCAAAACAGTTGAGCATAAGTACTATAATAACAAAAGGAGAAAAACCATGAGAAAACAATAGAAGATGAAAACTAAATTTTTTCCTTTTGAACAAAATTTTGTATGACAATCACACACAATAAAATATAAAATAGGAATCAAGGATTTACATTATAATTGGCACATAGCACTTAAGTTGCTACATTATTAGTACTTGGTCCTGTTTTCTGCAATGCCAAAAGTATGTAGGTCAGTAATTCTCATTTATTGTCCTGATTTTAATAAGATGTTCACAAGTTTATGCAACTGTAAGTCCACAGGAAAAGCACAATCAACTTCATGCTTTTGTTTTGTTTTGTTTTGAATTCCAAATTGTTTACAGAAACACTTAATGTAAAAATATTTTAATAATAATAGCTATGAATATATTGAATGCTAGACACATTGTTTAGTTGTGCCAGTGTAATTCAGACACCAGAGAGAGAGAGAGAGAGAATACTAATATCAACCAATTGTGTAGAGAAATTTTAGGTGAAAAAATAGGCATTCATTTGTGGATAAAGTAAAATAAACATAGTCCTATAAGCATGCAACCTAATTCTTCTGAGTTAGTTTTATTTGATTAATCTAAGTTAGATAACGCTTTACCCTGAATTTCTACTTTCCCATCCTAGAATTAAGAGTATGTCTCAAGATTTTTTCTTTTTTTTTAATTCACATACAATGTATTATTTGCCCCAAGGGTACAGGTCTGTGAATCACCAGGCTTACACAATTCACAGCACCCATCATAGCACATACCCTCCACAATGTCCATGACCCAGCCACCCTATCCCTAAACCCCCACCCCCCAGCAAACCTCAGTTTGTTTTGTGAGATTAAGAGTCTCATGGTTTGTCTCCTCGAGATTTTCTAATATGTGAAAACCCACTGGTGTTTTGTCATCCCAACATTCTGTTTATCACTTTTTTTTAAAATAACTCTCAGTTTGAACTTTATTGAGCCTTCTCATAATTCCACACTTGCAACAGAGAAAGCTTTCTAGTGCTGGGCACTTACATATTCAATCTTGATTTTCCCTAAGGCACTTTTTTTCCTTGAATATTCTTGCCTATAAGGAAAATAATGTTTCTTTGGAATTGGAAGTATTCCATCAGAATTCTCAATGGCTCATGAAAAAAATTTCTCCTCAGCTATAACCATGCTTTATTGGCTTTTCTTCATAATGTCTTAGAATAAACTTTCTGATGAGAAAGACTCTGGACTTCAGGAACCAAACTGAGGATTACAGAAAGGAGAGAGTGGGGGGATGGGGTAACCAGGTGATGGGTATTAAGGAGGGCACATGTAGTGATGAACACTAGGTGTTATATACAATTAATAGTTGAACACATCAGAAACTAATGATGTACTATAAGTTGCCTAATTGAACGTAATAAAAAAAGAAAAAAGAATTCAAAATATCTCAGTATATTTATTTTGGTTACATGGTAGATGATAATATTTAACTATATTGGCTTAAATAAAATATATTAAAAATTTTAAAAAATAAATTTTAGTGTAAAATTTTCAAGGCTTGCAAAAGCTCTTTTTAGTTTGTTGTTGTTGTTGTTTTACTGTAATTGTATTGAATCTGTTGATCAGTTTGGGAATAAGTTATATTGTAATGACATTGAATCTTTTTGTTCTTGAAAATGATGTGACTTCGGGTGCCTAGTTGGTCCAGTCTGTTAAGGTGTCTGCCTTTAACTCAGATCATGATCTCAGGGCCTGGTATTGAGCTCCATCTGCCCCACCCCCCTATGTTCTCTCTCTCTCTCTCTCAAATAAATAAAAAAAATCTTTTTAAAAAAATGATAATGTGAAGTACAATACTATATTTTAAAACATCTTGGGGGTAGAGAAATAGCTACTTTAGGAGGAATAATAAAGCAGACTCAGTGTCATATTTTAAGAATTATTTTGCCATAAATGTACTATGACAATCCTGAGATGAGTAAAAAACCTTATATGAAAGAGATTAAGGAATTGAAGGGCAACAAACAAGTTGATTTGCTTTCATGGCAGCAGTGCAAAATGCATGTGTTTTAGCCCTCCAGTAAAACATCATCATGATTTTAATGAACGAGTGTTTGCCAAGTTTCAGCACTGCCTGAAGTTGCATATTTATTAGACATCTCTAAATAAGGCAATTTTATATCAATAGTTCTATCTACTATTCTTAAAAATATATTTCACACACAGTCTTTTCACTTTCTTCTGGTTTAGAACTCAGTTTCTATGCTGGTGTGCTTGTTATGCCTGGGTCTATTATGTGTTTCTTTCCACAAAGCTTCTAAAGTCACTTATAAGATTAAACTCAGAATTGAATAGAAGGGTTATGCTTTAAAACATTCTTCCCTCAAGAGGACAATTTGGTTATAAAAAGCAAAGGAAAGATATTCTAGGTTACTTTGAATGGGAATTTTGTCATTTCATAGTTTTCTTGATAGAAAAAACTTATGCTTTTAAAAATTGTGGCAAATTGAGAAATAAGAGAGCCCTAGGCATTATTTTCCCACTTATGAGATGACAATAATTTCCAGTTAGCAATGTTATTAGATATTTTAATAAATTATTGACTTTCCAATACAGATTACACCTGTGAACACAAGAAGTCCAAACTTCTGTTGCTAAAATCCTCCTTTTCTCTTTACCAGAATAGAGTAACATTAATGTACATATGATCTGGACATCTGAAATGTTCTTCTTTTGTTTTAAGGATTTTATTTTTTTAAAGATTTTATTTATTTATTTTTATTAGAGAAAGAGAGAGAGTGAAAGAGAGCATGAGAAGGGAGAGGGTCAGAGTGAGAAGCGGACCCCCTGTAAAGCTGGGAGCCCGATGTGGGACTCGATCTTAGGTCTCCGGGATCATGACCTGAGCCAAAGGCAGTTGCTCAACTAACTGAGCCACCCAGGCGCCCAAGGATTTTATTTTTAAGTGCTGTCTTCACCCAACATGGGGCTTGAATTGACAACCCCAAGAGCAAGAATCTGACGTTCCACCAACCGAGCCAGCCAGATGCCTGTATATGTTCTTAATCTATAGATAAGTAACAAAGAGAGATGTCACTACCAAGATTAACCCAATTCATCATTCAATTCATCTCACCAAATGAAACGAAATTATGGTAGTGCTAGGTGAGTAATAAGAATTTCATCCTCTCATCTGTTCCCACACCATGTTTCATGAATTCTAATGCTTATTTTCATATTAGAAATAGTAATATGACAGCAATTCACTGTGATACTGCTTCACTTGAAAGCTTCATGTATCCATTTACTTGTTTGAATCATTTTCCATTAAGTATTTTTTTGTATTTTATTTGCTCTCAAATTCTCAACTTGATCATAAGAATGTTAAGCACATAATACATGTTTTCAATTATGTAACAAGCATTAAAGAAAGAAAATATGAAGCCATAAACCTAGGTTTTAGTCCTAACTCCAGTCCTTACTAGCTGCATGATGTTGGCAAGTCACATAATCCCTCTGAGCCTTATCAGCTCTATCATCTATAAAAAAAAGATATTAACAGAACTCATCTTCATAGATTGTTGTGGTGATTGAGTTAATATTTTTAAAGATTAAAAAAAACCCACCACTGCCTAATACAGAGAAAACTGTATGTATGTTTATTATTAAATAAAGCAGCAAAGGAAGATATTATGCTAGTGTCTATATTGGAATTTGACAAACTTTGTCAGGACCAGACAGTACATATTTAGGTTTTGTGGGACACAAATATCTCTGTCATATTTTGTTTGCTTTTTTTTTATGTTCACTTAAAATGTAAAACAAAACAAAAAATTCCTAGCTCATAAACATAAAAATGCAGGCTAGATTTGGCTCCTGAGCTACAGCTTGCCAACCCCTGGTCTGGATGAGAAGAGTCCCAGCGGACTATATAGGAGCAGACAGAAGGAAAATGAACATAGCCCTGGGGAAGAAAGTAAAGGGTTCTGTTGTTCCTTCATGTGTTTGATCCTTTTTACTGATGAGTACAGGAAAAAAAAAAAAAAAAACATTTGCCAGGCCAGTTGTACCACATTGAATGCCAGCTGCTCTGTTGGTTAGTGCTCATAAAAACCCCATAACTGGAAGAAAACTGAGATTGAGGCCTAACTATTTATTGCACTTGAGATAGTCCATATCATTCAGCTTCATCTACCTGGTTTTGATTGAGGTTTGATGGGGGTCACCACCCTTCCATCCTTTCTGTCATTGAGAGTGACCCCAGAATATGATGAATTATGATCTATTTTCCTGGTGATACTTCCTCACCTCAGGGAATAAATATGAAGGTTCTATTTGTGGCTTAATATATCTGTATCAATTAAGCGTTTAAGAACTGGGAAAATGAAGAGCAGTTAGAAACTCAGAAATATTGGACAAACTGGAAGACTTGGGCTCAGATTCCATTTGTGTTCTGCATCCATAAGACCCTCACTCTAAGTAGGGGGCCATAACAGCTTTCAAGTTCCTTTCCATCAGGACCAATAGCCATCAAATGTCTTAGATATTCAGTTTACTCCAGTATACAGTTACTCAAGTAACTGGTTGCCAATATCTTTGAGAAAAGACTGGGAGAATATTTATAAAATGGTGGTATAGTGGGATTTCTGTGTGTTTTTACAAGAGGACCACGTCTTGCTTTCATTTTATGGACTCTGGACCTTAAGATAGGCTCAGACCTGGAAATGAGTGAGGACTTATAATTTTCCATTGTCACATCTGACGTCAGTCTGTTTCTCACCAACTCTTCTTTCTTTTCTGTTTGTAAAAGTAAGGCCACTGCCTAGTTGCCTACTCGTTTTTCATGGTTAAGATCTCATGGTTCGGGGTGCTTATATCTTCTCAAATTAGTTTTTCATTTTCTTTGGGTAAATATCCATCAGTGTAATTTCCAGACACATGGTATTTCTATTTTTTTTTATTTTTTGAGGAATCTCCATATTGTTTTCTGCAGATGCTGCACCAATTTACATTCACAACATTGGTGCACAGGATTCCCTTTCCTCCACATCCTCACTAACACTTATTGTTTCTTGTCTTTTGAGGGTAGCCATTCTGACAGGTGTGATGTGATATCTTATTGTAGTTTTGATTTGCTTTTCCCTGATGATGAGTGATGCTGAGTATCTTTTCGTGTTTCTGTTAGCCATTCATGTATTCTTTGCAGTAATGTCTATTCGTATCCTCTGCTCATTTTTATTGGTTTATTTGATTTTCTCTCCCTCCCCCTTGGTGTTGAGTTATAGAAGTTCTTTATATATTATGGATATTAACCCATTACTGGATATATCATTTGCAAATATCTTCTCCCATTTAACAGATTGCCTTTTGTTTTGTTCATAGTTTCTTTCACTGTGCAAAAGCATTGACTCACAATATTGTCTACTTAAAACTAATGTAACTTTGTGTATCAACTATGCAAAAAATGCATTTTTAAAAAATAAAGTTTTATTTATTTGGGAGAGAGTGAAAGAGAGTGAGAGAGAGTGGTCATGTAGGGGAAGGGGCAGAGGGAGAGAATCCTGAGGAGAATCCCCGTTGAGCACAGAGCCCAATGTGGGGGTCCATCTCACCACCCATGAGACCATGACCTGAGCCAAAATCAAAAGTCAGGCACTTAACTGGCTAAGCCACCCAGGTTCCTCAAAAGAATGCATCTTATAATATGTATTAATGAGGTCACTTGAAAAACACATTGAGTTCCCTGTAATTTCAGGAATTGGAATGTGTACCTATTCTGTGATGCTCACATATATGTGAGCAAAAAAAATTATATATATATAATTTATATAATATGTATAAAATTATATATATATGTGTGCATATATATGCATGTGCATATATATGTACATATATATATGTATATATTCAACTCTTCTTATAAGATGTATTTAATAAACCACATTTAAGACCTATTCAAAAAGAAAAGAAAAAGCACAGTTTATTAACCAATGCCATGGACTTGTTTTTGAGTTCCTACAGTAGCTTTGCTGTCCATTCTGATGTTTATGCTTATAGTGCCTCTAATGGTTAAGGGTCAGCACTGAATTTCGGCTGTTCAAAAATCACGTCATATCATCGCTCCACTCTACAGAGGCTATTCTATGGAGATATCTCTCACCATCAAGTCTTACATAAAGAGGACACTCACCATGTGCTTCCCCAATGGTGCACATTCTGTTTCTTATTGTCTTAGTGAAATGTGTATCCTCTGTGCTTTTCTGGTAAACATAACGTGCCCAATTCTCTAAGCTTTCTAAATCCTGATATAAACAAGTTCTTTTATCTCCATTTCATAACATTATGGCATTATATAGTGCAACTTTCAAGGGAGCATCCCAAAAAGTGTATCTGAAAATTGGCTGTATGTATCATTGATGAAATATTAAATCCTGAGACATAAGGAAATAGCTCCATGACCACATGCCAATTCAGTTTTTCCTTGTGTAGACTTAGAGATTGTGCCCTTTGGCTCGGCATACTTAATATACATTCTGACATACTTTTCATTGTTCTTATCAGCACATGTTTTACTTGGTCTACCAATATATTAGGTTCAATTTTCTCCTGGAGCAGATTATACTTCTCTCATACTGAGACCTGACCATAGTTATTGATCTAGATACAATGAAAATAAGCTGGGGAAGATCTTGAGAAGTACAACCATTATCTAGAGGCACCTACCCCAGAGAGTTCTTGCACTGTCTCTGGGAAAGTAGAGGCTACTTCATCTTTTAAGAAGGACAGAACTGTTTTTGCTGGACCAGAAGTTTCAGAATTGGGACTATAGTATCATTCAAGGCATCTATACAGATTTTGCATCCCATTTGGTTTCCACTCTTTCCACATCAGTGTCTTGACTCTAGACTAGGAGATGCTTCACAATAGGAGATGTCTCACAGTTATGAATTTAGTCTCCTGTTTGCTTTTGCCATTGTTACAATTAATTTTGGGGTCTGATTTCTAACAATATTTGTCTAGCTGCTGTAGAAGATAAGGACCTTTCCAACTGGTAACATGGAGGATATTAGTGTAGAGTAGTTCCACTTTTCCACACGGGATATATTCCAAGAAACCCAGTGGACTCCTGAAATCACAGATAGTACTGAACCTATGTATAGTATATTTTCTCTGTACATATGTATCTATGATAAATATAGCTTCTAGGCTGAGAGGTCAAGGCATTGAAAACCAAAAGGACCTAGAGATTCATTTATATGCATTATTATCTACTTTGCTGTAATCACATTAAGTAAGAACTACTCAGCATGGAAATTTTCAAGCACATAGACCAGTTTCAACCTCATCAAAATTTTTAACCTGTCCTTTCCTTTGTGTCTAGCATAATGTGTCTTCTGTACTAAAACTTCTGTTTAGATTTTTCCTAGAACTTATTGCAGATCTACCTTAAACCACATTTGCTTCACTGCCATAATATATTTTATTTTATCTTTTCATAATTTTACTCAAGTAGGGATCTTATGACTTAAACAAAACAGGAAGAGTGCATGCTTCTTTCAGTATCCACTTCATTTGATTAAATTCCTAATGAATAATGATGTTTTAAAGTTTTAAATACTAATTGGTAATTAGAGTACTTTTTTTTTGGTGAGCAACTATTCAAGATTTGTGCCCATATATATGTCATTTTCTAATTGATTGGTAAGCATTCTCTATAAAGGATATGAATTTGTTGTATAATATACAAAATTTTATTTATATCTATCTGTATCTATGTATCTATCTTCTATCTATCTATCTACCCATCTATCATCATGAGCTATAATGTATCTATCTACAGCTGTATGTATTTTCCAATCTTTCAATTATCTTTTATTCTCTCAGTCTTATCATTTAATGTATGCAAGCTATGATTTTTAATATAATTAATTATAGTCTTTTTATGACTGATGATTCTTACTTCTTATCAGAAATGTTTGTCTAAAGTCATGAAGTTCTATAGTTCTCACTAAAAGATTTATTGTTTTACTTTAAACATTTAGATCTGCAATTTTTCTGAAATCAGGAGTTTGTGTGTGTGTGTGTGTGTGCACATGTATGTATGCATGTGCACAGCTGTGTGCAGTTAAGTGAAACTTGAAACTATCCATAAGGAAAAAATGAATATCCAATTAATCCTCCGCCTATCATTGCAAAAGATAACATTTTTCCATGGGACTGCTTCATTATTTTCACAAATCATGTGGTCATATCTATTTAGATCTATTTTTGAATACTCCATTCTGTTTAATTGGTCAGTTTATCCATCTTGGTGCCAATATTATACTGTATCATGAGCTTTATAATGTATACAAATATTTGACAAAACAAGTTCTTCATCTTTGTTTATTTTCATCAAGATTGCCTAGGCTATAACTACTAACTTTTAAGCTGCTCTTATTTCCACAAATGAAATGATTTATATTATTTTCATGTGATACTTTAAATAAAAACAAATAATAAAATCCAGTGATGGATTTCCTTTTCTGAAACTCATACTATATTTTCTAACAAATAACAGATTGGTAAATAATAGCTTAAAAACATACATAATTTTTTAAATACAGTTTAACATTTTTTAAAAGATTTTATTTACTTGACAGAGAGTGAGAAAGCATAAGCAAGGAAAACTGCAGGCAGAGGGAGAGGGAGAAGTGGGCTCCCCCTTCTGAGCAGGAAGCCTAACGTGGGGTTCCGGCTCAGGAATCATGGCACCTGGGATCATGGCACCCTGCAGTTTAACACTTTAGATGTCTTCTAAACACCAGGTATTTGATTCATATTTTGACTTCACAGATTTATTTTATTTTTATAAAAATGCAGCAGATTAGAGTATATTACTTTTATTAAAACAAAACAAAAAGAAAAGGCAACCTGGGTGGCCTAGTTGGTGAATCATTGCCTTTGGCTCAGATCATGATCCCTGGGGCAGAGTCCTGAATCAGTCTCCCTGCTCAGCAGGGAGTCTTCTCCCTCTCCCCTCTCCCCGACTCTGTGTTCTCTCTCAATCTCTCTCTCTCAAAGAAATAAATAAAATCTTTAAAAAGATAAAAAAAAAATAATAAAAAAAACCCCGAGAAATTATGCTTGCTGATGTGCAACTGCAGTAGTTCATATACAAGAACACCATAAATAAAACACAGAATATTAGAAGGGACTCTGGGACAATGAGGGACTGTGAGATAAGAAAGTACCAATGTCTAAAGGCATCTGAAAAGGAAGCATTTTTTTTTTTTAATATATCAATGTTTGACACTAAACTTCAGTATTTATCTCAATTTAAATTGGATAATTCCTCTATCAAAAGTAACTCAGTTAGGGGTGCCTGGGAGGTTTTAACCAGCTGACTCTTGCTCTTAGCTGCAGTCTTGATCTCATGGCCCTGAGTTCATGCCTTGTGTTGGGCTCCACACTGGGAAGCCTACTTAAAAAAAAAGTAACTCCATTAATTTATATAAGACACAATAATGGTAACAATATAGCACTCTAAACTAGACATTTTGCTTTTCAATATTCGTGTGTGTGTGTGTGAGAGAGAGAGAGAGAGAGAGCTTAGAGGGAAAGAAAGGGAGAGGAGGAGAAAGAGGAAAAAATTTAAAAAAAAGAGTTCTGTTTGATAAGTTATTTATAGATATCAAACTCAACACCCAAAGAACAATTAATCCAACCAAGAAATGGGCAGAAAACATGACCAGACATTTCTGCAAAGAAGACATCCAAATGGCCAACCGACATATGAAAAAGTGCTCAATATCACTTGGAATCAGGAAAATGCAAATCAAAACCACAGTGAGCTATCACCTCACACCAGTCAGAATGGCTAAAATTAACAAATCAGGAAATAACAGGTGTTGGCAAGGATATGGAGAAAGGGGAACCATCCCACACTGTTGGTGGGAATGTAAGCTGGTGCAGCCACTCTGGAAAACAGTATGGAGGTTCCTCAAAAAGTTGAAAATAGAGCTACCCTATGACCCAGCATTTACACTACTGAGTATTTACCCCAAAGATACAAATGTGGTGATCCAAAGGGGCATGTGCACCTCAATGTTTATAGCAGCAATGTCCTCAATAGCCAAACTGTGGAAAGAACCTAGATGTCCATCAACAGATGAATGGATAAAGAAGAAGACATGTATCTATATACAGTGGAATACTATGCAGCCATAAAAAACCAAAATCTTGCTATTTTCAATGATGTAGATGGGACTAGAGGGCATTATGTTAAGCAAAATAAGTCAATCAGAGAAAGTCAATAATCATATGATCTCTCCTATATGAATAACTTGAGTGGCAGGATGGGGGTTTGTGGGGAGAAGAGAGGGAAAAAATTAAGTAAGATGGGACTGGGAAAAGAGACAAATAATAAGAGACTCTTAATCTCAGGAAACAAACTGAGGGTTGCTGGGGGGTGAGTGGGAAGGGATAGGGTGGCTGGGTTATGGTCATTGCAGAGAGTATGTGCTATGGTGAGTGCTGTGAATTGTGTAAGATGATTCACAGACCTGTACCCCTGAAGCAAATAATACATTATAAATTAACAAAAAAAAGTTCAAAAGCTGAGGCACCTGGGTGGCTCAATCAATTAAAAAAAAGAGAGAGAGTTCTATCATTATGAACTCTGGATTATCAGAGTGTATCAATTTTAAATTAATATATAATGCACAAAAATTAAATGAGGTCAAAAGGAATTAGTACATATTGTGTAATTCTAGCCCCATTAATATGTGAAAATAGGTGCATGCATCATTCAATTTATCAATTAAAAGTTTGTTAATGGGATGTTAGGTAAATAGAGTACCACTATTTTTGTATTCCATTAATTTTATTTATTTAAAGTGAACATGTACGAATGTTAGGGGGAGGAGCAAGATGGTGGAGGAGTAGGAGGCTGAGATAGTATCAGATGCCAGAAGTTCAGCTAGATAGTTATAAACCATTCTAAGCACCTATAAACTCAATAGGAGATAGAAGAGAAGAACAGGAATTCTAGGAACAGAAAATTGACCACTTTCAAAAAGGTAGGATATGTGGAGAAGTGAATCCCAAACTATGGGAAGATAGACTGTGGGGGGATGGGCCAGCTCCCAGCAAATCACAGAGCAGTGGAGCACAAAATCAGAACTTTTAGGAGGCTGCTCCACTGAGGGACATCACTCTAGAGGCTAAGGTGGGGGGGGGGGGTTAGTCCTTGCAGGGACAGTGTAGTTTCAGGACCCATGGGGTCACAGAAAGATCGGGGGTGTCTGAGGGTGGCAAAGCTCCCAGGTATCAGACCAGGGAAGCCGACAGCAGAGATGGAAACGCACAGTAGGTTATGAGCTCTGGATTACCTTAAACCATGATCTGAAGCTCAGTTTGGCCACTGTTCTTCGAGCAGGGACCCCACAAGGGGCAGATCCAGAGAGACCCCTTCCTTTCTCCTTCCGGAGTAGTGGCACAGGAGTGTGCTGCAGGAATCTATTGGGTTTGGAGACTCCAAACAGGGCTGTGCACCAGAGATAGAAATGCTCAGTCACAGGTTGGGGGAACACCGAGTGTGGCCAGAGACCAGGGAGATGGAAGGGATTGACTGCTTCTATCTGAGGGCACAGTGAGGAGTGGGGCCCCAAACTCTTGGCTCCTATGGGCCAGAGACTTGGAGGTTACCATTTTCTCCATCTTCCAAAATTGTATGGAAAGTGTTCAGGGAACAAAAGCTCCAAGAGCGAACCTGAGCAGATTACATAGCCCAGCCCCTGGCAAGGGCGGTGCAATTCCACCTTGGGCAAAGACATTTGAGAATCACCGCAACAGGCCCCTCCTCCAGAAGAATATCCAGCCAACACCAAGTTCATATATCAATGGAAACTGCAGAATTCCAGAGTTAGGAAAAAACAACACATAGAATTCATGTTTTTTTTTTTTCCCCATGATCCTTTAGTCTTTCAGAATTTTTTTTTTAATTTTATTTTTTATTATTTTTTTTTATTTTATTATTCTTCTTTCCTATTTTAACATTTTTTAAACTAGTATCTTATCAACACCTTTTAAAAAATCTTTTCTAATTTTCAGTTAAATTGATATTTTATCCCCTCATTGTATTTAACCTTATTTTTCATATATAGAGAGAGGTTTTTTTCTTTCTTTAAAATATCAGGATACAATTTCTTCTAATAGATCAAAATATACCCTAAACCTAGCACACAGCTTGGTTCTAGTCTCCAGCCTTATCACATTCTTTCCTCTTTTATTCTTTTTTTTTTCTTTTTTCAACCAAGCTCTAATCAATCCCTTTTTTAGAATCTTTTTTAATTTTCATCTTTACACTCAAATTCTATCCCTTCATAGTGTTTACCCTTATTTTTGTATGTTTATAAGTTTTTTTGTCTTTAAAATTTTGGGAGGCAGTTTCTTCTAACAGAACAAAAACATACAAATCAGGTGTGGGGCTCTGTTTTAATCACAAGTCTAATATATATATATATATATATATACACACACACACACACACACACGCACACACACACTTATGTATGTAAATTTTTATATATAAATTTATATGTAATTATTTATATAATATATATAATTTATATACATATTAATATATATTTTTCTTTTTTATTTTGTTTTTTTCTTATTTTTTTCTACCCCTCCCCCTTTTTTTCTTCAACCCCCATTTCAGCTCTCTTCTGATTTTTATGGGGTCATTGCTACCCTTTTAGTATTTTGTTCTCTTATTCATCTATTCTTATTTCAATAAAATGACAAGGTGGTAAAACTCACCATGAAAAAAAGAAAAAGAGGCAGTATGGATGGCTAGGGACCTAATCAATACAGACATTAGTAATACGTCAGAAATAGGGTTCAAAATAACAATTATCAAGGTGCTAGTTGGGCTTGTGAAAAGCATGGAAGATATTAGAGAAGAAGCTCTTTCTGGAGAAATAAAATTCCTTTCTGGAGAAATAAAAGAACTAATATCTAACCAAATTGAAATCAAAAAAGCTATTAATGAGGTACAATAAAAAAATGGGGGCCCCTGGGTGGCGCAGTTGGTTGAGTGACTGCCTTCAGCTCAGGTCATGATCCTGGAGTCCCGGGATCGAGTCCCACATCGGGCTCCCAGCTCCATGGGGAGTCCGCTTCTCACTCTGACCTGCTCTCTCTCACTCTCTCTTTCCTAATAAATAAATAAATAAAATCTTTAAAAAAAAAAAAATGGAAGCTCTTACTGCTAGGATAAATGAGGCAGAAAAGAGAATTCGTGATATAGAAGGCCAAATGATAGAGAATAAAGCAGCTGAGAAAAAGAGAGACAAGCAACTATTGGACCATGAGGGGAGAATTTGAGAGATAAGTGAGTGATACTATAAGAGGCACCAATATTAGAATAATTGGGATCCCAGAAAAAGAAGAAAGAGAGAGTGGGCAGAAGGTATATTGGAGAAAATTATTATAGAGACTTTCCCTAATTTGGCAAAGGGAACAAACATCAAAATGTAGGAAAAAACCCTCTCAAAAGCAGTAAAAATAGATCTTCACCCCATCATCTAATAGTAAAACTTACAAGTCTTAGTGACAAAGAGAAAATCCTGAAAGCAGCTCAGGACAAGAAGTCTGTAACATAGAGAGGCAGACATGTTAGATTGGCAGCAGACCTATCCACAGGGACCTGGCACACCAGAAAGGACTGACATGATATATTCAGAGCGCTAAATGAGAAAAATATGCAGCCAAGAATATTATATCCAGTTAGGCTGTCGCTGAAAATAGATGGAGAGACAGCTTCCAGGACAAACAAAAACTAAAGGAATTTGCAAACACCAAACCAGCCATACAGGAAATCTTGAAAGGGGTCCTCTAAGCAAGGAGAGATCCTAAAAGGATCTCTCTAAGCAAGGAGAGATCCTAAAAGGAACATAGACCAGAAAGAAAGAGAGACAATATACAGTTAACAGTTGCCTTACAGGCAATACAATGGCACTAAATTCATATCTGTCAATAGTTACCCTGAATGTAAATGGGCTCAATGCCCCAATCAAAAGACACAGAGTATCAGAATGGATAAAAAAAAAAAAAAAAAAAAAAACAAGACCCATCAATATGCTATTTATAAGAAACTCATCTTAGACCCAAAGACAACTCCAGCTTTAAAGTAAGGGAGTGGAAAACAATTTACCATGCTAATAGACATCAAAAGAAAGCTGGGGTGGCAATCCTTATATCAGTTAAATTAGATTTTTAAGCCAAAGAGTATAATAAGAGATGAAGAATGACACTATATCATACTTAAAGGGACTGTCCAACAAGAAGATCTAACAATTGTAAATATCTATGTCCCTAACGTGGGAGCAGCCAATTATATAAACCAATTACTAACAAAGTCAAAGAAACACATCAACAATAATAAAATAATAGTAGTGGACATTAATACCCCCTCACTGAAATGGACAGATCATCTAAGGAAAAGATCAACAAGGAAATAGAGTCTCTAAATGACACACTGGACCAGATGGACATCAAAGTTCTATTTAGAACATTCCATCCCAAAGCAACAGAATACACCTTCTTCTCTAGTGCACATGGAACATTCTCCAGAATAGATCACATCCTGGGACACAAATCAGGTCTGAATCATTACCAAAAGTTTGAGATCATTCCCTGCATATTTTCAGACCACAATGCCATGAAACTAGAACTCAATCACAAGAGGAAAGTTGGAAGGAACTCCAATACATGGAGGCTAAAGAACATCCTACTAAAGAATGAATGGGTCAACCAGGAAATTAAAGAAGAATTTAAAAAATTCATGGAAACAAATGAAAACGAAGACACAACTGTTCAAAATCTCTGGGACACAGCAAAGGCGGTCCTGAGAAGAAAATATATAGCAATACAAGCCTTTCTCAAGAGACAAGAAAGAGCTAAAATACACAACCTAACCCTACACCTAAAGGAGCTGGAGAAAGAACAGCAAAGAAAGCCTAAACCCAGAAGGAGAAGAGAAATAATAAATATTAGAGGAGAAATCAATGAAATAGAAGCTGAAAGAACAGTAGAACAAATCACTGAAACTAGGAGCTAGTTTTTTGAAGGAATTAATAAAATTGATAAACTCCTGCCCAGACTTATCAAAAAGAAAAGAGAAAGGACCCAAATTAATAAAATCATGAATGAAAGATGAGAGATCACAACCAACAACAAAGAAACACAAACGATTATAAGAACATTTTATGAGCAACTATATGCCAGCAAATTAGACAATCTGGAAGAATTGGATGCATTCCTAGAGACACATAAACTACCAAAACTGAACCAGGAAGAAATAGAAAACCTGAACAGACCCATAACCAGTAAGGAGATTGAAGCAGTCACCAAAAATCCCCCAATAAACAAGAGCCCAGGGCCAGAATGCTTCCCAGGGGAATTCTACCAAACATTTAAAGAATTAATGCCTATTCTCCTGAAATTGTTCCAAAAAATAGAAATGGAAGGGAAACTTCCAAACTCATTTTATGAGGGCAGCATTACCTTGATCCCAAAACCAGACAAAGACCCCACCAAAAAGGAGAATTACAGACCAATATCCTTGATGAATATGGATGTAAAGATTCACATCAAAATACTGGCCAACAAGATCCAACAGTACATTAAAAGGATCATTCACCACGACCAAGTGAGATTCATTCCTGGGCTGCAAGGTTGGTTTAACATCCGCAAACCAAACAATGTGATACAATACATTAATAAAAGAAAGAATAAGAACTATATGATACTCTCAATTGATGCTGAAAAAGCATTTGACAAAGTACATCATCCTTTCTTGATCCAAAATCTTCATGGTGTATACATAGAGGTACATACCTCAATATCATCAGAACCGTCTATGAAAACCCACAGCGAATATCATTCTCAATGGGGAAAAACTGAGAGCTTTTCCCCTAAGATCAGGAACACAGCAGGGATTTCCACTATCTCCACTGCTATTCAACATAGTCCTAGAAGTCCTAGCCTCAGCAATCAGACAACAAAAATAAATAAAAGGCATCCAAATTGGCAAAGAGGAAGTCAAACTCTCACTCTTTGCAGATGATATGATACTTCATTCCAAGACTGATAGGAATTCAATGAAGTGTCAGGATATAAAATCAATGCACAGAAATCAGTTGTATTTCTATACACTAACAAGACAGATGAAAGAGAAATTAAGGAACTGCTACCATTTACAATTGCACCCAAAACCATAAGATACCTAGAAATAATTTAAACAAAGAAGTAAAGAATCTGTACTCAGAAAACTATAAAGTGCTCATGAGAGAAATTGAGGAAGACCCAAAGAAATGGAAAAACGTTCCATGCTCATGGATTGGAAGAACAAATATTGTGAAAATGTCTATGCTACCTAAAGCAATCTATACATTGAATGCAATCCCTATCAAATTACCATCAATTTATTTCAAAGAAATGGAGCATATAATCCTAAACTTAAAAGGATCCCAAAAAGATCTTTAATAGCCAGAGGAATGTTGAAATGGAAAACCAAAGTTGGCAGCATCACAATTCCAGACTTCGAACTCTATTACAAAGCTGTAATCATCAAAACAGTGTGGTACTGGCACAAAAACAGACACATAGATCAATGGAATGGAGTAGAGAGCCCAGAAATGGAACACCAGCTCCATGATCAACTAATCTTCAACAAAGCAGGAAAGAATATCCAATGGAAAAAAGATAGTCTCTTTAACAAATGGTGTTGGGAAAACTGGACAGCCACATGCAGAAGAATGAAACTGGACCACTTCCTTACACCACACACAAAAATAGACTCGAAATGGATCAAAGACCTCAATGTGAGACGGGAATCCATCAAAATCCTTGAGAACACAGGCAACATCCTCTTTGACCTCAGCCGCAGCAACTTCTTCCTAGAAACATTACCAAAGGCAAGAGAAACAAGGGCAAACATGAACTATTGGGACTCCATCAAGATCAAATGCTTTTGCACAGCAGAGGAAACTGTCATCAAAACCAAAAGACAACTGCCAGAATGGGAGAAGATATTCCCAAATGACATATCAGATACAGGGCTAGTATCCAAAATCTATAAAGAACTTCTCAAACTCAACACCCAAAGAATAATTAATCCAATCAAGAAATGGGCAGAAGACATGAACAGACATTTCAGTAAAGAGGATATCCAAATGGCCAACAGACACATGAAAAAATGCTCAACATCACTAAGCATCAGAGAAATACAAATCAAAACCACAGTGAGATAGTACCTCACAGCAGTCAGAATGGCCAAAATTAGCAAGTCAGGAAATGACAGATGTTGGCGAAGATGCAGAGAAAGAGGAACCCCCTTACACTGTTGGTGGGAATGCAAGCTGGTGTAGCCACTCTGGAAAATAGTATGGAGGTTCCTCAAAATGTTGAAAATAGAGCTACCGTACGACCCAGCTATCACACTACTGGGTATTTACCTTAAAGATACAAATGTAGTGATCCAAAGGGGCACATGCACCCGAATGTTTATAGCAGCAATGTCCACAATAGCCAAACTATGAAAAGAACCTAGATGCCCATCAATAGATGAATGAATAAAGAAGAAGTGGTATATATATATACAATGGAATACTATGCAGTCATCAAGAGAAATGAAATCTTGCCATTTGCAATGACATGGATGGGCAGAGGGTATTATGATAAGTGAAATAAGTCTGTCAGAGAAAGACAATTATCATATGATATCTTTGATATGAAGAATTTGAGAAGCAGGGTGGGGAGTCATGGTGAGGTGAGGGAGAGAAATGAAACAAGGTGGGATCAGGAAGGAGACAAACCGTAAGAGACTCCTAAACTCACAAAACAAATTGAGGATGGCTCTGGGTAGGGGAGTTAGGGATAGGGTGGCTGGGTTATGGACATTCCAGAGGGAAGGTGCTATGGTAAATGCTGTGAAATGTGTAAGCCTGATGATTCACAGACATGTACCCTGGGGCAAATAATACATTATATGTTAATAAAAAAAAATAAAACGAACATGTACCAACACTGCTAATCACAGAGAATGAAATTGAAATGTTACTCTTTACATAATAAAAGACAAAATTACCTTTGATTAAATAAATATCTCACTTTCTTTTTTTTTTTTTTAAAGATTTTATTTATTTATTTGACAGAGAGGAGAGAGGTCACAAGTAGGCAGAGAGGCAAGCAGAGAGAGGGGGAGGCAGGCTCTCCACTGAGCATTGAGCCTGATGCGGGGCTTGATCCCAGGATCCCGAGATCATGACCTGAGCTGAAGGCAGAGACCTTAACCCACTGAGCCACCCAGGCACCCCAATATCTCACTTTCAAAATTCAAGTCATTTATTTAGATATTTTGACTAAAATACCTACAAAGCCTTCTGTATGTTCAAAACTTTATGAAGATCTTAAAAATGCAAGTCTCTTAAGATATCTTCCTTATTAAGATATGGTCCTTGCCTTACCTTAGCTTACAATAGTTTTAGATATAAGACTGAGGCATGTAAAAACATTAGTGAACAAAGAATTTTGGTGTAAAATAATCTTGGATAGTATAAATTTAATAGGATTTGTGGGAGACAGAAGTCGAGAAAATTAGAATACATTATTTTTTCTGACAATTTGATTTATGCACTTGGATATAAATACATTATCTGTTAAGAATTTGTTTGGCATCTATTTTTTCTTTAAAAGTACATTTTAGAAAATGTACTGTATTCAGTACAGATTTATTTTAATTTCTTTTCCTTTATAGTGTGGATGGGGGAATAAAAAATTATCTTAGGTATTTGAAAATTTTAAATGGCCTAAAACTTTTTGAAAAAAATTCCCTTTTCTTGTCGTTTTCCCCCTAAACCACTCAAAACATTATCTTTTATTTCAGGATTTTAATTCCTAGATGAGGGAAGCAGGAAAATGAAAGCTATTAAGGTTTAGTTGTATCTTTGTATGAGTAATTGTAAATAAGATTATAATACTTATTACTCTCAGACTGGAGCTGAAGAGAAATGAAAACATCTAATTCAAGTGTAGACTGATGACTCTAACTGGACCCCTATCAGATGTATGACTGTATAAAGGGAAAATGAAATTCCTAGTTGATTTTTGATATAAACAAAACCATGTTCATATAATTTATCCATAATTAAGAAGTTGCTAACTAACTCTAATGTATTTACACAATTAATGTAGCAGATATGTATTATTAGTATTTAGTTTACAATTATATTGGTTGATCATGTTGGTGGGAATGCAAACTAGAGCAGACACTGTGGGAAACAATATGGAGGTTCCTGAGAAAACAGAAAGCAGAACTGCCATATGATTCAGTAATTCTACTACTAAGTATTTACCCAAAGACTAAAAAACCACTAAATTAAAAAGATATATGCATTCTTATGTTTACAGCAGCACTATTTACAATAACCAAACTATGGAAGCAGCCCAAGTGTCCATTAATAGATAATGTATAAGAACTGGGATATAGATATATGAAGTATTACTCAGCCATAAAAAGAATGAAATGTTACCATTTGCCACAACATGGAGGGATCTAGAGTGTATATTCCTAAACTAAGTAAGTCAGATAAAAACAAATACCATGTGATTTTGCTCATATGTGGATTTTAAGAAACAAAAGAAATGGACAAAGAAAAAAAGAGGCAAACTGAAAAATAGACTCTTAACTACAGAGAACACATTGACAGTTAGCAGAGAGCAAACGAGTGGAGAGATGAATGAAACAACTGATGTGGATTAAGAATATACTTATATGATAAGCACTGGGGGGTGTATTGAATTGTTGAACCACTATAGTGTATACCTGAAACTAATATAATACTGTATGTTAACTATATAGGAATTAAAAATTAAAAATCAAACTATTCATATTATATTTTTAAAATGCTAGCTTTCTTTAAATTTTAAATATTAAGTACTTTGCTACTTAAAATAATATAATGGAAATGATAGTCCAAGTACGTGACTAGCCTGATCTTTTGTTCCATTGTCCTACATATTTGATTTGTTCACACCAAAAATCCCAGGAGGCCAACAATCTAAATCTCCTACAGAAATGTGTTTTATTTATTACAACCACTCATCATATATATCACTATATTTTCTCCTTTAGCCCATGGCTTGACTCAAAATATATATCCTCTCCAAGAGGCAATGACCTGCCTTTAAATATAACGTCTAGCAATGCAATGGTTTCTCCTCTCACATTAATAACCTGAGTGAGAACAACATCTTGTCAAATGCCATTAACTATAACCTCAATGCTGTGCCCTATTACCCTTTGGTATGTAATAAACTTTTTCAGCTGAAACCTACTGTTTAAATGATCATACTTCTAAAACTGTTCTTACCTGAATATATAATAACCTGGAATTCTCAAAATTCTCAAAATTCCCAAAATTCTCAAAATTCCAAAATTAGTCATTTAATCTCATTATGTCTTTATACCGTGAGAGATATTCACCAAAATTACAAGTAGTTTTGAACTTGGTTTATCTCCTTTAAGCTACTTCAAGCCAGGGTTTACTCAGTGTTTCTTTAGAAGTATACAAATCCCAGGGCGCCTGGGTGGCTCAGTGGGTTAAAGCCTCTGCCTTTGGCTCAGGTCATGACCTCAGGGTCCTGGGATTGAGCTCTGCATCAGGCTTCCTACTAAGCAGGGAGCCTGCTTCCCCCTCTCTGCCTGCCTCTCTGCCTACTTGTGATCTCTCTCCTCTCTGTCAAATAAATAAATAAATCTTAAAAAAAAAAAAGAAGTATACACATCCCAATCTATTTTTCATTGATCTGAATGCACTTTAATGTTTTGAAATATAGAGAAAACATATTAGAACACACTGGTATGAGGCTCCATTTATTTCAGTCCTTCTAAAATCAGTTTTTTTAAATAAAATAGAGACAAATGTAAAGTGCTGAGTAAATACTGAAATGCTGAAATAAATTGAAAACTAGGCCAAATAATTTATGAAAGCACAGACACATGAACAAGTATAGCTTCCTTTTCCTATGATGGATGCAAATTATATATTGCCATTGAGCAAAATTATTAAATTTCAGCAGAATCTCTCCCTATCATTATTTATATAGAAGTTACAATAATGATTATGGCTTCTTTTTTTTTCTCCAGGTATGATCAATAAAAATAATTCAGTGTGCTTCACTTAACTAAAGATTTACATAATTAAACTAGCTAGTTCTTAGTTGGCTATGGTCTTACCTTAAGCAAGCATTGAGAAAAAAAAAAAAAGAACAATTTCAGTTAAAATTTCTCTCTATTCTAAGGGCTCCTGCCTGGTTCACTCAGTAGAGCATCTGACATCTCAGATCGTGAGTTAAAGCCCCACATTGGGTGTAGAGATTACTTAAAGAAGTTAATGTGTTTTACCTTAAAAAATAATAATTATTCATATTTAAATTATAATTATTTTTCTTCTTGGAAAGCGTATGGTGATCCTCCTCCTCTTTGTCTTCCACAGTAAGGAGAGAAGGTGGCCACTGTTTCTGAAATGTGTTTGGTGCAATCACACTGTAGTCTTCATGATATGAGAATAATTATGACTTTTAAAGTATTCCACAATATGTCAATAATTTATACAAATGGGCACAAATATGAAAACAGATACTACACACCCAAATATCACACCATTTCATGTGCATTGGGTGAAGCTAGTTTCTTCTAGTCCACAATTTGGACAAATAAATTCTTTATGGGAATTGTTAGAAAATCAGAATCTTCATTAGTTTCTCCCCTGAACCTACCAAAAATAAAATCCTCCTTTTTCTGATAGCACTACATAAAAATATAATATGCACAAAATCCAGTACTAGCTTTGTGCATATATATTGCAGCAGCATTGGATAGTAATGGAATATGAAGTAAAGTGAGACAAAGAGCAGCAGAGTTAGTATGAGAGACCAATGATGAGAAAGGCCTACTTTCATTCCCATTGCTCTGGGAGGTGAGGGGAAGGGGAAGACCCATGGATTTTTTTCTTTCATTTACAAATGTAAATTTATCATATATTTGTCTAATTTGCTTTGTAGTTCGAGTTAAGATTACATTGTTTGCAACCCAGGGAGAAAAAAGTATTGCAGATTTTTATAGAAGAGGATTTTGCAAGTGGTAAACCTTAAAATAGAAAATTAGCTAAAAGGGGGTTCAAGAACATGGTCTGGACACTGCCTCTTTCCATCTCCAACAGGGAAAATGAGAATCTTATCATACAGAACCAAAAACAAATTTTAAGTTATTCAACAAGCTGTACTTAGGATTAAGACTCACTAGGGGCGCCTGGGTGGCTCAGTTGTTAGGCAACTGCCTTTGGCTCAAGTCATGATCCTGGAGTCCCTGGATCGAGTCCCGCATCGGGCTCCCTCCTCACTGGGGAGTCTGCTTCTCCATCTGACCTCTCCCTCTCTCTCTTTCTCTCTCTCTCTCTCTCAAATAAATAAAATCTTAAAAAAAAAAAAAAAAAAAAAGACTCACCGTACTGGTGAGGAATATGGTAGAAAACTGTCCAGAGATCTGGGTGTTTTCGATATGTTCTGTGACTTTCCATAAGGCTGAAAAGACAAAACCCAATTTGTGCAATGCAGTGTTTATTGCAAATAAGCAAACAATTATAACGAACACTGATAAGTGCCATGATAATACAATACTTGCTGGGAAATGTGATTCTCATTGTGTCACTGATATCACTCATTTCAAACAGTCTCTTCTCCCTTCAACATGATATGGGAAGACACTTAGATTGTTATTTCAGATTATCAAAAGTTAAGAGTCAAAGAACGTCACTTCATTAAGTATATAAAAATACATCATTAATTCTTTTTTCATCTTACAGGAGAATACAGTTAAATGACTACACAGCAAAAATCACCAACATTTAAGTTGAATTTCTTTAGTAAAGCATTGAATAGTGTTGAACTAAGTTCAACTAGAACCCAGGAAATGGCTTTGCCATGGACATATTTATAATTTAACACTTTTGCAAGAATTTTTCTGTGATGTCTTCTCATTGGTGACAGAACATAACAGTATTAATGGACATAGGAGCTTAGGTCCTTTTGTGAGGAGATGAAGGATGGTCTTATTTCTTTTTGTTTCATTGTTCAGTATATCTCTTTGAGTAAATGCTGAAGACTATAATAAATTCTCATCATATTTCCAGAACCTCTCCTTTATACTGAAGGTTGTTTGGAATGAGCTTGCTAGCACTTTCCAAAAAAAACTCCACTATCAATGTCAATTAAAGTAAAATTTGTCACGCTGCTTGTTTAACAGTCAGATTAATGCTAATTATGCCCAGAAATAGATGCTTATTTGATGTGCAGTTTCTTTTTAAAAAATTAAGAATTACTGAATTAGAAAGAATGCATTGTTTTCATGCTTTGTATTCTCTAAAAGCTTTCCACATAGCAAAAAATTACTTTGTTTACTTTTAATGTGTGATGTCCTTTAAGTATCACAGTAATAAATGGTAAATGAGACTCATCCTATTTGAAAAACTCTGTACTACTTTTTTCACTACATAAATATAGATAGATATAGATATAAAAGTAGATATAGATGAGAAAGAGGGAAACAGAGAGAGAGAGAGAGGAGAGAAATGATACGCACAAAATTTCAAGTTTACCAAATTCCTTCATTTTGTAAGTATATTTAAGACCAGAGAGACTTAGGAGTTTTGTAGAATCTGATGGGATATATGGATGTTAGGCATGCATATATCTTTTCTAAATCAAAAGCCTCCTCAGTATAATCATGGTTATTACAAATGTGTCTTTACGATATAAAATTCCCCACAGAATCTATGAATTTCCAAATATGTTTATATTTTTAAGCAAACTTTAAAAACTCTACAGATAAAATAGAGATTTGGAAATTAGAAATGTTTAAAAATAAATAACACTAATCTCTCTACTAAAAATAACCCTTACTAAAATTGCCACTCCTTTCTTTCCAGTCCTGTGTCCCCATGTAGTTCAGAGACAAGGAAGTATTTCATTTAATGAGGCACAGAACACATTGGAAAGTTAATGTTTGTATATTTCTAAAATTACAGAGAATTTCCAACTAAAATATATGCACTGACTTATTGAAAATTTTTGCTGTTCCTATTGTCCACATGCCATAGTTCCCAGAAGCTTTACATTTCTTCTACTCCCCCCAATCTTTTCTTTTGTTCACCAATTATAGTTTCTCTCTTATTTCTTTTTTTGTTTTCTTCTCCCTTTCTTCAGAAATTTCTACCTTCTTTAGGCATCTGGACATTTGACTTTTCTAGACATCTCTGTGTGAAAACAGAAACATTCTTCACCTTTAATATAATGTTTCTCTTGCAAAATTTCTCATGGCTTTTTTGTTTAGCCAAAAAAGTAAAATTTTATATTTTTATTAAATTTTGCATTGCAAGGGATTGCTTAATCAACCAGAAGTACTAAATTACCACAGATAATGAAAAAGTTTAGTGTCTGCTGAATTTATAGGTAATATTACTTTTCTGAATTTCCCAAAGTTTCTAAAACTGATATGCATTGATTTTTATTTATTTTATTTTTTCCCCAAATACTTTTATTTTTTTAGTGTTACAAGGTTAATTGTTCATGCGCCACATCCAGTGCTCCATGCAATATGTGCTCTCCTCAATACCCACTACCAGGCTCGCCCAGCCCCCCACCCCCTTGATAAGCATTGATTTTACAATTTCAAAAATGAATCTTAGAATAGTCAATTTCAAAATGAATCAATTTCAAAAATGAAATTTTTGAGAATACAATTTCAAAAATGAATCTTAGAATAGTCAATATCCCTTGAGCTGGAAAAATCATCTTAGAAAAAAAATATGCCAAAGATAAAAATGTCAGAAATATTTATCCCATTTCTCATCAAGGATATTCTTAGTGTCAACTGCCCAGCTCCTAATGTTGATACTTGCGTCATGAAGAACTGATAGAAAGCACAGAGATTAAAAATAGGAAAGTGACCCAAATCAAAGATAATTTTTTTAAATATTGTTGAGAATCAGGGTCTCTGAATTTTATCCAAAAGTAAAGTTTCCATTGCCAGAAATTTTCTATCAGACCCTCCATTCTACTTACAGTCCTTAGAATGTAGTAGATTTTACCAGTGTTTTAGGAAGTCATCTGTTCTCTTACATTTTGTCATTATTTTAAAGCTATTTTCTTTTGATTATAAAATGTTTGTTTATTTATTTCCTTGTTTATTTGTTTTGTTTTTATTTAAATTCCAGTTGGGTAATATATAGTGTAATATTAGTTTCAAGTGTTGTTAGTGATTCATCACTTACATATAACACCCAATGCTTATCATAAGTGCTTTCCTTAATAACCATCACCCATTTAGCCCATCCCCCCCACACTTCCCCTCCAGCAACCCTCAGTTTGTTCTCTATAGTTAAGAGTCTCTTATGGTTTGTTTCCTTCTCATTTTTTACTCCTATGTTTATTTTTTTTTTTCTTAAATTCCACATATGAGTGAGATCATATGGTATTTGTCTTTGATTTATTTTGCTTGGCACAATACACTCTAACTTCATTCACATCCACATACACAACCACATTGCAAATGGCAAGATTTCATTCCTCTTGATGATTGAGTAATATTGCACTACTAGATATTTATCCAAAACATAAAAAATATGACTCAAACGGTGCATATGACTCATATGCACCCCAATGTTTATACCAACACTATCAACTATAGCCAAATTATGGAAAGATCTCAGATGTCCAAAGACTCATGAATGGATAAGGAAGATATAATATATATACAATGGAAAATCTGTTTTTTTTTTTTTTTAAATTATGAGGCTTCACACGTATTTATAAAGATATCTTCAGCTCCTGGTTCCCAGATCTTCTATCTTCTTGTTGGGTTGGAGCAAAAATAGAAAGAGTTTTAGTAGTTCATTCATCAAGTGAATATTTTTACCATTTTGTGGATTTCTGAAGGCTTTCTTCAATGGCTTCTCACCTACATTTTCACTTCATATTAAATATCCCAATTTAAGACATATTTTTAGAATTATTATAAATATTTAATAAAAGTAAAAGTAATCATGACAACAATTAATTTTAAGGAAGAGAAAATGTGATAAAACATGTCTGATTACATATAGGTGAGTCAAATGTCCATCTTCCACTTGCCAATAATGTCATGGCTAATCTTCTGAGGATTTAAATTTGTTTATTTAAATAACAATTTGTTTATTTGTTTATTTTTGTTTATAAAACAAAAATTTGTTTTATTCAAAGAAATCTCATTCTGGAATAATGTTATAATAAGAAAAAGTCCCATGTCAAAGAAAATTGTATTAATGTCTAGTATAGGAATAAAATTAATGTTTGATTCTATAGAAACTTAGAAAATGTTAAAAATTATTACCATTTCTTTTTCATAAGAGCACTATGTCTTAACATAAATGCCATTTAATTTCTATTTCATCAATTTTTAAATAATGGATAGGAAAATTTAGGTAAGCTTATTTTGCTATATTGATAAATATTTCAATTTGGCTCAATGTTATGAGTATGAGTTATGATAAATATCAGGATTATTTCTATTCTTATTGTGGCAAACATTATTTTTACTGGAATGCTTAATACCCATGTTCTTTAAGTTATGTACTGGCTCTTTCTTTGCCCTTCCTTCCCAAGACTTCAGACTGATTTCAGGGTCTGTAGAGTGAGTCCAGAATGCTGAAAAACATATACAACCGTAATATGCTAATTATCTGAAAGATGTAAGGTGCTAAGGTGAGTATAATTTCCTATATTCCATTTCCTTGGGATGTTTTAATTACATATTTTGGGATTTTTACTTTAATTTTAATTTTAATAACTCAAGCAATAACAATTTTAATAACTCAAGCCAGTTAAAATAATCATTAGTAATGATTTATAATTTATGATTGTTTTATTACAATTGGGGCTGTATTGTTCATATTGGTATATCAATTAGATATTTTTATAAATATATTTTAAAGAATCCCAGAAAAGCTCTCACAGATGAATGGTTTCTCAGTAGATTTCTTCATTATTTATAAATATATATCATATACATCTAAGTATATACACTAAATATATATTACATAGGTAGGTACAGATATGGATATAGATTAGATCTATATCTTGCTGAAAACTTTAGTTTTTGCTTAATGTTTATTGCAGAAAGATTCATATATTAAACTATACATTTTAATCAAATGAGGTATAAGAGAAAAAAATTGGAGCACCTGGGTGGCTCAGTTGGTTAAGATAATCTGCGTTTATCTCAGGTCATGATCTCCAGGTCCTGGGATTAAGCCCTGCATGGAGCTTCCTGCTCTGCAAATATTTTGCTTTTCTCTCTCTCCCTGTGCCTCTCCCTACTACCCACTCTTTCTCTCTCTCAAATAAATGAAATCTTAAAAAATAAGAGAGAGAAAAAACTCTAATGCAATTGGAAGAACATGAGAATCATTTTAAGTGTCAGACTGATTATCAACAAAGGGGATGTGTATATGGTTATTACTGGTGCTAGGTGAGGTTATGTTACTGAATATTGTGCAACTATGAGTGATCAATATTTCCAGTATTTTATATTCCAACATGATACTAAAAATAGTAAATAGTACATGGTACACAGTAAATGCCTATCTATCTATCCACCTATCCATATACAATGGAGGAAGAAGAATTAATGGTTAATGAATTATAATTAATTTATAAAAATTCTGAAATTGCTTCCCTATAATATGTACAATTTCAACAAACATGTTACTGGCATTAAGCTGTAGGTGACAGTACACACATAAATGCCTAACATGGTTGAGTCTGTTGGTTGCTTCATTTAATATCTATTCACAGTCACTTTCCTCTCACGTCCCTTGGGGAGAAAATGTACTTCTCAGGCTTCCTGGCAACTCAGGAATGTCAATTAAGTACCCCTGCAGTAGGAGCTTCTGTACCAGAATAAAAACATAAAGGTTCATCAGAGTAAAATCCTTCATGCCTGGGACTTGAACATAATGCTTGAGTATTTGGGAGCTATGGTGCTTTGGGAGCTATGGTGTTCCAAATAAGACAAGAAGTATGAAGAGAAAAAGCTGACAGAATTACAAAATTGCTTGCCTTAGTATTACAGAGCCTTGAAACAAATATCAGCAGCTGCCTCTCTGGACTTTTATTCTGTGAAATCATAAAGCTCACTTTTTAAAGCTAGTAGGGGGATTTATTTTACATGCAGTCTAATCATACTTATACTATGGAATTAACAAAGGTTTATGCTATGAGCTGAAGAAGGCTAGCCTTTTAAATTGATATCAAATATATTCCTGGGAAAACAACTATTATATTAATAAAATATAGAATATCTTTTGGAGTGCCTCAAAACTATCTAATGAATTTGATTTTGAATTTGTCAAGAACTATTATGAGATTGCAAACCCACTGACATAGGATCCTTACATCAAAAATCCCATTGTATGACTACCTGCTAACTCCCCAAATTGGCATTTTTTTATCTGTGTGATCCCCTGGCTCCATGACATATTTTTGCAATTATTAGGTCTAAATAAATATTTGTTAATAATATTGATGAAAGTTTGATGAGTGGGTAGATTATTTAATGGAGGGATGGACATTTTAAACTGTGTTTACTGTCTGAGTGATATAGTCAACAAAACAGTTCATTAATAGAATCTTCATTCATTGAATGTAAATATTAAGTCTAAAATAAGTCTATGTTGAATTCTTTCTTGTATTTGATTTACATTTTTATTGCAATGCAATATTCATACTTGATCTATGAAAAGACTCTTTCTTTCACAATCGTACATTTAATAATCTGCAGGTTCTGCCCTAGGTATGTTAATAGCTATACTTAAGGCAGGCTTAGCTTTCAAAGGCTCTAAATGCAGTGATCCCTTTTCCAATAAAATGGCATCTATTTTTTGAAAACTACTGCAATTCTACTGGGTATTGTATCAATGGATGTTCATAAAAGAGTGGTTTGAAGGATGAAAGAACAAAGAGCAATGTCATTATACCTGTCAATGAATGATAACCATATACGTAAATGACTTTTCTTTCTTATTCCTTGTAGATGGTAATTTTGTTTTCATATCCTGGGATACACAAGCATACTATAAGATTTACATTTGCACACACATTGGAAACATTTATTAGAACTGGGAACTTCTTAATTTTCCAATAAGATTATTATAACAAAGAAGAGGAAACCAAGTGTGATTCCTTTTATATTGGCTTTTCAATTTGGAATGAGTAAATAAGAAATAATGCTTCTGACAATTTTTAATTGTACAAGCAACTCCACTGTAGTTTTATGAAACTTTGCCTTATTGTAACAACTAAACAGAATTTTTTTAGTATACTATATTACCTTAGTTATAACAAAACTGTACCACATTTTATTTGTGTCCATTTCCTCAGCCTGGGATAAGACAATATTTTTCTCCACTTTTATCTAAGAATTGCTCTGGATAAGGATGCCTGGATTGCTCCAAATTCTTGATTTCGGCTCGGTCATGATCTCAGGGTTGTGAAATTGAGCCCCATGTTGGACTCTGTGCTGGGCATGAAGCCTGCTTAAGATTCTCTCTCTTCCTCTCTCCTCCCCCCAAACTGCCTCCCAGAAAAGAAGAAGAAGAAGAAGAAGAAGAAGAAGAAGAAGAAGAAGAAGAAGAAGAAGAAGAAGAAGAAGAAGAAGGAGAAGAAGAATTGCTCTGTGGGTGCTTGAGTGACTCAGTTGGTTGAGTGTCTGCCTTCAGCTCAGGTCATGATCCCAAGGTCCTGGGATGGAGGCCCCCAGTGGGCTCTCTGCTCACCCAGAGCCTGCTTCTCCATCTTCCTGCCATGCCCCCCTGCTTATACTCTCTCTCTCTCTCTCTCTGTCAAATAAATAAAATCCTTAAAAAAAAATGGAATTGCTCTAGATAACCTGAACATCAGGGACACATATGATTAAAAGAACTTGGATTAGGGGTGCCTGGGTGGCTCAGTTGGTTGGGCGACTGCCTTTGGCTCAGGTCATGATCCCGGAGTCCCGGGATCAAGTCCCATATCGGACTCCCGGCTCTGCGGGAAGTCTGCTTCTCCCTCTGACCTTCTCCCCTCTCATTCTCAGTCTCTCGCTCTCTAATAAATAAATAAAATCTTAAAAAAAAAATAAATAAAAGAACTTGGATTAAAAAGGGCATGGTTTGTCAATTGAAAAAAGTATTACAAAAGTTCAAAAGGTAATTTGAGGAAGTTACCAAATGTTTGCAAGGTATTACATTACATAATATATATTATTTTGACAGTGTTAATTGTGTTGTGTTTGAGGTAGACATATAGCTCCTTAACATAAATATGTATGTTACAGGTGCTTAGGAAAAAATATTACTTTTAGTGACATAATGGATATTAATTATATTTTAGCCACTAGGGGTTAATGAAATTTTTCCTTTGTTGTAAGGTCTTCAAAAGTAAGACTTTACATTAATCAAAGTAATTTTTTTACTCTCAAAAACTGCAGGACCTGGCATTTAGCCTTCTCTCACCAATTAAGTATTATATCACTCAAATACATGTGATTGCATATATTTGAATTTCCATTAATTAGTCAATTCTTTCCAGGAATTTTGCTTTTTTCAGTTACATGGAAGAAATTTTCCACAAAGCAACACAATAACATATCGTATAACTCCTTAACAACTTAACCACATTATTTTATATACATGCTTTTAATATGTAAAACAAATTGATTCATGGGAATTATTGCAAATGTTTAAAACTCACTATGTTAAGTGTAAACTCATTGGTCAAGTGAACATTATTTTTATTGTAGTGTACACAGTCCATAGTACTCCATATAAAATTTCTTAGAATATTCTCCTAGATACTCTTGAAAGGTGCAGAGATTTTTTTATGATTAAAAATGTACTGAAAGATGAAATATATTTATACGCTTATAGATATTAATAGAAGTTATTTTATTACACATCAACCATTTGTACCATGAGCTTAATACCAACTGTGGGTGTCACTATAGCTATATGCTAGTGCTGGCTCATGACCCCTTGTGAGATCCCATTGCTCAATTTTTGCAAAATTTTACAAGCTGGTTACTAGCTTGAAATCTATCATGGTGGGACTATGATACATACACATAGAAATATGCAAATGCTACAAATCAAGATGCTATTTTTCTTCCCCAGGCAGCCAGTTTTTACATGTTTACTTGTTCACCTTTGGATTATTTTCTCACTTTTTACTTTCAGAACTGGTCAAAAATAGTCTCATTTTAGTTTTAGTTTTCTACTTGTAATGTCCCTGTTCAAACACCTCTCTCTGTATGTCATTTTTTAATTTATAAAAATTTATTTAAATTTATAAAAATTTGTAAAAATTTCTATAATTTGAACCATATTATAGTTTTCAGACTGTTCTCAATCACTGCTTATGCAATTTTCAAAGTTCATTAGAAAATATAGATTTTAAATCATTCATTTGTAAAATATTTGTAGAGAGTATGAGTAATTTAAAACTGCTCTAAAAAAAAAACCAACGCAGCCAACATTGGTTTATCTAAAAAGATGATCTTCTATAGATTCTTTTCTTCTTTGTACATATGCCATGCCATCCACCAAGAGGTGGAATCTAATCCTCCACCACATTGAATCAGTGCTGCTTTGGCCAATATAACATAGAAGTGGTGACATGGGACCTATCACTCAAGAAGACTGATAGCTGGCTTTTTTATTTACTTATAGCTAATTATCTATATTTTAATAATATTTTTGGTACCTATTATAGCTGGTTAGGATAGTCTTTATTCAAATAACTCAGAATGTTGAAAATTGCATGTAATGTGTTAACTGAAAAGGTTGGGTTCCTTAAAAATACCTTTATCAAAATGATAATCGCACATGATATAAAATAAGATGGTCTTCAAAACCTAGAATTAAAATGAAAAGGTGCTATCTCCTGCACCTAATTTCTTTACCCATTTACTACTCTGTTGAGCCCACTTTTCAACATTTTTAGTTGTATTTCCCTCTATTTTCTTTGTAGCATGTTCTCCATGTGTTTTTGATTTTACTTTATGTTGCTATCTACTAATTTTCTATGGAATATGATGACAATTTATACTTATATTCTCACTCATTCACCTTCAGTTTTTTCTCAAAGTTCTTTTAATATATTGCTATCAACTGTGATAAAATTGTATTTCAATTAGAGACCTCTTGTGACTATGCAAATATTATATATGATAAATAAGTAGTATATTTTAATCACATTTGTTTTCCTGCAACTCTTTATTTTTCCCAAGCATGTTATCAATGTTCTTCTTTCCTTAATCAATCCTTTCTTTCTTTCTTTCTTTCTTTCTTTCTTTCTTTCTTTCTTTCTTTCTTTCTTTCTTTCTTTCTTTCTTTCTTTTTCTTTCTTTCTTTCTTCTTTTTCTTTCTTTCTGAAACGGATAGATACCACACATGCATGTAGGTGGGAATGAGAGGGAAAGGAGGTGGCAGAGGGAGACAAAGAGAGAGAATCTTAAGCAGGCTTCACACTCAGCATGAAGCCTCACATGGAGTTGAATCTCATGATCCTGAGATCATGACCTGAGCTGAAACCAAGAGCTGGACATTTACCTGCCTGAGCCACACAGGTGCCCCCCAGTATTCTTTTAAAAATTTGATTCACTTTTCTCCCCCAGACGACTATCTAATTGTTCTGTAAAACATCAAACATAACTTCCAACAACTTGGAAAAACACCTTTCAAACCAATTTTGCAACAATTAAATCTACCAGATAATATATAATCTATATATTCTTTGGTCCCTTTGAAACTTCTCTCTTGGAGTTCTTCATCCGTCCTCTCATTCCAAACTGGATTTGTGACTTTCTAAGAAAATCACACAGCTATTGTCTTTTGACTTTTTTTTTAATCATTGGTCTAGGAATTTCTCTCTCTCTCATATTCTAAATAGGATTTACTTTTTCCAAGATCCTATGTTTTTTTAATTGTTGTTAGACATTGTTCATTTGCTCCCTAAGAAAGGATAGAAAAAAGGATTAATTTTGAGATTGTTATTTTTCTAAATATGTTTATTCTACTTGCACACTTATTTTATATTTTACCACATACAGAATTAAAGATTGGAATTTATTGTCTCTAACACTGCTCTCTTGGTGATGTGATTTTGGTTTTCAGAAATCCGAGATTTTCCTATTACTTATCCTTTTTATACTGGCATTTTTCCATTCAGTAATCCTTATGAATTTTCTCCTTATCCTGAATAAGGATGAATTTCATCTCACAATGAATTTCATCTCACAATGAATTTCATTCATCTGATTCATCAGATGAGATGAATGAATGAATCAATTCATTCATTGAAAATGAATTTCAAGCTTATTTGTCTTTGTGTGGGTATTTTTTACACATTCCTTGTAGTTTGGATACATGACAAACCATTTCGATTTAAAAATTCTTCCAATTTTTATACTTTTAATTTGAAAATAATTATGGGTTCACAAAAATTGCAACAACTGTACATAGCATTCCAGGTAACCTTTACCCAGCTACCCCTGAATGGTGACATCTTATGTAGCTGTAGCAAAATATCAAAATTAGTAAACTGACATCGGAATGTTACTGTTAACTAGGCTACAGAACTTATATAGTTTTCATCTTTTTAATTAACATACACTTGTGTGTATGTATATGAGTGTGTGTAGTGCAATTTTATTCCTTATTATTGATTTGTGAAACCAACGGCATAATCAAGATACAGAACTGTTCCCAAACCACACAAAAACTCAAGTGTGTTATTTTATATTCACTTCAACTACTTTTCCTTGTCCATTAATTTGATCTCTATTTCTATAGATATATTATATGCATAAATATTACTCTCTGCATCTTCATCAACATTTATAGTATTGCTACTTTTATTTTAGGTTTTCTAATAGATGTGCAAGAATCCTGTTCTAGTTTTGCAATATATATTTATATCATTTTTAAAGATGTTTCTTTTGTTATTTTTTTATATTCCCCTTTTTGAAATTCCCTTTATTCAGATGTATTGATCACACTGATCACCTTGTTTAATTAAATCTTTGCTGTCTTCATGTCCAATCCCCTCCCTTCTTCTCTACTCTCTTCATCTCTTGGTAAAATCTAGGATAAAGTTTCAACTTTATTATAACCAAAGCTTTATCTTTTTTTGCTTCCACCATATTAGGTGCATTTTCTGTGTAGAATCAATAGCTGTAATAAACTTCCAAAAATCAAAAACTGCCCTATCTAGACAGTTAACATATTTACACATATATCATATCTATCAAAATTCAGCATCATGGTAAAATGTGACTTATTGTACACTTAAATGTACGGGGGAAAGCACATAATGTGGTTGTCAGGGCTGAGAAGAGGGATGGGGAAGGACACTAGTGGGTATGAGGTTTCTTTTTTGGGCATGATGAAAATGTTCTAAAATTAGATTGTGTTAATGGTTGCACAATTCTGTGACTTTATAAAAAACTATTAAATTGCATACTTTAAGGAGGTTAACTTTATGGTGTGTGAATTATAGCTTAGTAAAGTTGTTTTTTTTAAAAAGCACATAGCATCAACAATGAAAAATTCCCTTACAAAGAACTCCTCAGAGGCGTAAATCCTTTCCAATCTCTTAATGTTCTACAACCATGAAATTCCTATTGTTAATCTCACAGGAAGACCAATTAACATTCTAATCAGTCAGGTGGCTCTTCGTAGTCACAATCTTTACTCTTGGGGATGGGATTGCAGGGGGTAGGCAGATAGCACATAGGGAAATGGTAATAAATTACACATACCCAACTCTTTGTCAGAAATTCACTAATCTGAGGAGCAAGATAGTGGAAGAGTAGGAGATCTAAATTTCGTCTGGTCCCAGGAAATCAGCTGGATAGTTATCAAATCATTCTGAACACATATGAACTCAACAGGAGATTGAAGAAAAGAATAGCAGCAATTCTATGAACAGAAAAGCAATCACTTTCTGGAAGGTAGGGCAAACAGAGATATGAATCTGAGGCAATATTTGGGAAGATAGACCATGGGGGGAGGGAGCCTCCATCAGCCAGCTACCAGCAAGTAATAGAGCAGCAGAGCACAAAATCAGAATTTTTAGAAGACTGTTCTAGTGAGGGACATCACTCCAGTGGGTAAGTGGGGAAAGAACATCCACTGGGACACTGCAGTCTCAGGATCCTCAGGGTCACAGAAAGTTCCTAAGTGTGGCAGAGCCCCCAGTTTTCAGAGCAGGGCAGCCAGCTGCAAAGACTGAGCCAAGGAGTGGGCTCTTAGCTTGAGGTTGCCATAAACCATTATCCTAAGCAGTCAGGCCACTATTCTTTGAGCAGAGGCCCAACAAGTGGCAGATCTGGAAACACTTCTCTTCCTCCCCCGGGATGAGCAGCATGGGAGCTCACTGAAGTAATCTGCTGAGTTTAGAAACTCCAAACAGGGTCCTGTGACAGTGATAGAAATGCTACGTCACAAGCCAGGTCAGCCACACAGTATAGCCAGAGACCAGGGTGATAGCAGTGATTGATTGCTTTTCCCTGAGGGCTCACTGAGGAGTGGGCCCCTGAGCTCTCTGCTCCTCCAGGGCCAGAGATTGGGAGGACGCCATTTTCATTCTCATCCTCTAAAGCAATGTGGAAAGCCTTCTAGGAACAAAAGTTACAGAGAGCAAACCCAAGCAGATTACTTAGTCTGGCCCCTGGCAAGGGTGATGCACTTCTGCCTCGGGCAAAGACATTTGAGAATTGCTGCAATAGGCCCCTCCTCAAGGTCAGCAAGAACATCCATTCTTTCTTTTTCAATTTCAACCAACACCTTATCAATTCCTTTTTAAAAATCGTTTTTAATTTTCATCTTTACAGTATATATATATATATATATATATATATATATATATATATATATATATAGTTGGAATATAGTTCCTTATAACAGACCAAAATATACCCTAACTCTAGTGTATGGCTTTGTTCTATTCTCCTGCCTGATCACATTCTCACTCTTTTTTTATTTTAATTTTTTGAAGTTTTCTTCTTTCTTTTTCAACCAACTTCTTATCGATTCCTTTTTTAAAATATTTTTTTAATTTTCATTTTTTACAGTCATTTTCCATTCTATAAGCATATTTACCCTTATTTTTGTGTGTATATATATATATGTGTATATATATTTAATTTTTTTTCCTTTCTTTAAAATTTTGGACTCTAACAGGCCAAAATACACCCAAAATCTAGTGTGTGACTAGATCCCATCACCAGCCTGATCATATTCTTTTTTTATTTTTCCAACTGGTTTTGGTTCACTTCTGATTAGTGTATATTTCCCTGGGGTTGTTGTTACCCTTTTAGCATTTTGTTCTCTCACTCATCTATTCCTTTCTGAAAAAACTGACAAAACAGTAAAACTCACCTCAAAAAAAAAAAAAAAAAAAAAAAGCAAGAGGCGATACCGACTGCCAGGGACCTAATCAATATGGACAAGAGTAAGATTTCAGAACTAGAGTACAGAATGATGATTATAAAGATGATAGTTGGGTTTGAAAAAAGCATAGAAGATATTAGAGAATCCTTTTCTGGAGAAATAAAATCTCACCAATTCGAAATCAAAAAAACTTTTAATGAGTTGCAATAAAAAATGGAGGCTCTAATTGCTAGGATAAATGAGGCAGAAGAGAAATCTAGTGATATGGAAGACCAAATGGTGGAGAATAGTAAGCTGAGAAAAAGAGAGATAGACAACTACTGAATCATGAGGGGAGAATTTGAGAGATAAGTGATACCATAAGGTGAAACAATATTAGAATAATTGGGATCCCAGAAGAAGAAGAGAGAGGGGCAGAAGATTTATTGGAGAAAATTATAGTGCAGAACTTCCCTAATTTGGGGAAGGAAACAGGCATCCAGGAGACACAGAGAACCCCCCCAAAATCAATAAAAATAGATCAATACCTTGACATCTAATAGAAAAATTCACAAATCTGAGACAAAGAGAAAACCCTAAAAACAACTTGGGGCAAGAGGTCTGTAATCTACAAGGGTAGAAACATTAGGCTGGTGTCAGACCAATCCACAGAGACCTGGAAGGACAGAAAGAACTAAAATCATGTATTCAGAGCACTAAACAAGAAAAAATATGCAGCCAAGAGTATTTATACCCAGTTAGGTTGTCATTAAAAATAGAAGGAGAGATAAAAAGCTTCCAGGACAAATAAAAATTTAAAAAAAAATTGTGATCACCAAACTAGCTTCACAAGAAATATTGTAAGAGGTCCTCTAAGCAAAGAGAGAGCCTAAAAGTAACATAGACCAGAAAGGGAACAGAGGCAATATACAGTAACAGTCACCTTACAGGCAGGCAGTACAATGGCACTAAATTCATATTGTTCAATAGTTATCTTGAATGTAAATGGACTAAATGCCCCAATCAAAAGACATAGTTTATGAGATTGGATTAAAACAAAATAAAACCAAAACAAGACCCATCAATATGCTGTCTGCAAGAAACCCATTTTAGACCCAAGGACACCTCCAGATTTAAAATGAGGGGGTCAAAATCTATTTACCATGCTAATGGATATCAAAAGAAAGCTGGGGTGGCAATTCTTATTATCAGACAAATTCAATTTAAACCAAAAACTATAATAAGAGATGAGGAAGGACACTATATTATACCTGAAGTGTCAATCTAATAAGAAGATCTAACAATTTTAAATATTTATGCCCCTAACATAGAACCAGCCAACTATATAAGCCAATTAATAACGAAGTCAAAGAAACACATTGACAATAATGAAATAATAGTAGGGGACTTTAACATGGTCCTCACTGAAATGGACAGATCATCCAAGCAAAAAAATCAACAAGGAAATAAAGGCTCTAAATAACACACTGGAGCAGATGGACATCACAGCTATATTCAGAACATTCCATCCAAAAGCAACAGAATACATATTCTTCTCTAGTGCACATGGAACATTCTCCAGAATAAATCATATCTTGGGTCACAAATCAGGTTTCAAAAGATTGGGATCATTCCCTGCATATTTTCAGACCACAGTGCTTTGGAACTAGAACTCAATCACAAGAGGAAAGTTAGAAGAACTCAATTACATGGAGGCTAAAGAGCATCCTACTAAAGAACGAATGGGTCTTCTTCGTTCTTCGTCCTATCCTAACGAAAGGATAAAGAGCATCCTACTAAAGAACGAATGGGTCAACCAGGAAATTAAAGAAGAATTTAAAAGAAAAAACAATGGAAACAAATGAAAATGAAAACACAACTGTTCAAAATCTTTGGGGGCACAGCAGATGTGGTCCTGAGAAGAAAGTATATAGCAATAGAAGCATTTCTCAAGAAATAATAAAGATCTCAACTACACAATCTAACCCTACACCTAAAGGAGCTAGAGAAAGAACAGCAAAGAAAGTCTAAACCCAGCAGGAGAAGAGAAATAACAAAGATCAGAGCAGAAATCAATGAAATAGAAACCAAAAGAACAGTAGAACAAATCAATGAAACTAGGAGCTGGTTCTTTGAGAGAATTAATAAGATTGATAAAACCCTGGCCAGACTTATCAAGAACAAAAGAGAAAGGACCCAAATAAATAAAACCATGAAGGAAAGAGGAGAGATCACATTCAATTACAAAGAAATACAAACAATTATAAGAACATATTATGAGCAACTATACTCCAGCAAATTAGACAAACTGGAAAAAATGGATGCATTCCTAGAGACATATAAACTACCAATACTGAACCAGGAAGAAATAGAAAACATAAACAGGCCCACAACCGGCAAGGAAATTGAAGCAGTAATCAAAATTCTCCCAACAAACAAGAGCTCAGGGCCAGATGGCTTCCCAGGGAAATTCTACCAACATTTAAAGAAGAATTAGTACCTATTCTGAAACTGTTCCAAAAAATAGAAATGGAAGGGAAACTTCCAAACTCATTTTATGAGGCCAACATTACCTTGATCCCAAAACCAGACAAAGACCCTATCAAAAAGGAGGATTATAGACTAATATCCTAATGAACATGTATGCAAAAATTCTCACCAAAATACTAGCCAATAGTATCCAACAGTACATTAAAAAGATTATTCACCACAACCAAGTGGGATTTATTCCTGGACTGCAAGTTTGATTCAACATCTGTAAATCAATCCATGTGATACAATACATTGATAAAAGAAAGAACAAGAACCATATGATACTTTCAATTGATGCTGAAAAAGCATTTGACAAAATACACCATCCTTTCTTGATTAAAACTCTTCACAGTGTAGGGATAGAAGGTACATATCTCAATATCACAAAAGTCATTTATGAATAACCCACAGCAAATATCATTCTCAGTGGGGAAAAACTGAGAGCTTTTCCCCAAATGTCAGGAGCATGCCAGGGCTGTCCACTATGACCACAGCTATTCAACATAGTACTAGAAGTCCTAGCCTCAATTATCAGACACAAAAATAAATAAAAGTCATATGAATTGGTCAAAGAAGAAGTCAAGCTCTCACTCTTTGCAGATAATATGATACTTTATGTGGAAAACCCAAAAGATTCCACCCCAAAACTGCTAGAACTCTTACTGGAATTCAGTAAAATGTCAGGATATAAAATCAGTGCACAGAAATCAGTTGCATTTCTATCTACTAACAATAAGACAGAAGAAAAAGAAATTAAGGAACTGATCCCATTTACAATTGCACTCAAAACCGTAATATACCTAAGAATAAATCTAACCAAAGAGGCAAAAAAATCTGTATTCAGAAAACCATAGATTATTCATGAACGAAATTGAGAAAGACACAAAGAAATGAAAAAATGTTCCATGCTTATGGATTGGAAGAACAAATCTTGTGAAAATGTCTACACTACCTAGAGCCATGTACACATTTAATGCAATCCCTATCAAACTACTATCAACTTTTTTTCACAGAAATGGGACAAATAATCCTAAAATTTGTATGGAACCCAAAAAGATCCTGAATAGCCAGAGGAATGTTGGAAAAGAAAAGTGAAGCTGGTGGCATCACAATTCTGGTCTTCAAGCTCTATTACAAATCATTATGGCAGTATACAAAAACAGACATATAGATGAATGAACAGAATAGAGAACCCAGAAATGGACCCTCAACTCTGTGGCAATTCATCTTTGACAAACCAGGAAAGAATGTCCAATGAAAAAAAGGCAGTCTCTTCAACAAATGGTGTTGGGATAATTGAAAAACCTTACGCAGAAGAACGATGCTGTACCATTTCCTTAAACCACACACAAAAATAGATTCAAAATGGATGAAAGACCTCAATGTGAGACAGGAATCCTACAAAATCCTTGACGAGAACACAGACAGCAGCCCTTCGATCTCAGCCATGGCAACTTCTTCCTAGAAACATCACCAAAGGCAAGGGAAGCAAGGGCAAAAATGAGCTATTGGAACTTCATTAATAAAAAGCTTCTGCGTAGCAAAGGAAACAGTAGACAGAACTAAAAGACAACCAACAGATTGGGAGAAGATATTTGGAAATGACCTATCAGATAAAGGGCTAGTATCCAAAATCTATACAGAACTTATCAAACTCAACACCCAAAGAACAAATAATGTAATCAAGAAATGGGCAGAAGTCATGAACAGGCATTTCTGCAAAGACATCCAAATCACCAACAGACATGTGAAAAAGTGTTCAACATCACTTGGCATCAGGGAAATACAAATCAAAAACTCAATGAGATAATACCTCACACCAGTCAGAGTGACTAAAATTAACAATTCGGGAATGACAGGTGTTGGTGAGGATGCAGAGAAAGGGGAACCCTCCTACACTGTTGGTAGGAATGTAAACTGGTGCAGCCACTCTGGAAAACAATATGGAGATTCCCCAAAAAGTTGAAACTAGAGCTAACCTACAAACTACAACCCAGCTATCACACTACTGGGTATTTACCCCCAAGATACAAATGTGGTGATCTGAAGGGACATGTTCACCTGAATTATAGCAGCAATGTCCACCATAGCCAAACTATAGGAAGAGTCCAGATGTCCATCAACAGATGAGAGGATAAAGAAGAAGTTATATATATATGTATATATATATATATATATATATATATATATATATATATATACATACACACACACATACATGCACACACAGGAATACTATGCAGCCATAAGAAATGAAATCTTGCCATTTGCAATCATGAGGATGGAACTAGAAGGTATTATGCTAAGTGAACTAAGTCAATCAGAGAAAGACAATTATCGTATGATCTCAGTGATATGTGGAATTTGGGAAACAAGGCAGACTATCAGAGGGGAAGGGAGGGGAAAATGAAACAGGATGAAACTACAAAGGGAGACAAACCATAAGGAATTCTTAATCTCAGGAAACAAACTGAGTGCAGTTGGGTGGGTAGAATTGGGTGGCTTGGAGATGGACACTGGAGAGGGTATGTGCTATGTTGAGTGCTGTGAATTATGTAAGACTTATGAATCACAGACCTGTACCCCTGAAACAAATTATACATCATATGTTTAAAAAAAGAAAAGAAATGCATTAACCATATTGAGCACTCCATCTTACTATGGAAGGAATAAATGAGGGATGGAAAGAAAATAGAAACTTTATGTTAGTGGAGGGTGTTTCCAAGGAGGGAATCACTAGAAATAGTGAACACTTATTTCTCCTAATCTTCATTACTTCTTGCCTTGACTACAGTATGCATTCGGTGTTCTACTGACTGGGGATATTATTAGCAATGATATGCTATATTCTGCACTTTTGGAAAAAAGCAAAGTTATACATTTTGCCAGCCATCATATACTTCTGCTATCCATATCCAAGCAAACATGTCAGTAATAACTCTCCATTAATTATTTGGGATATACCTTTTTTAAAAGATTTTATTTATTTATCTTACAGAGAGAGTGATCATAAGTAGGCAGAGAGACAGGCAGAGAGAGAGGGGAAGCACGGTCCCACTGAGCAGAGAGCCTGATGCGGGGCTCAATCCCAGGACCCTGAGATCATGATCTGAGCTGAAGACAGAGGCTTTAACCCACTGAGCCACCCAGGAGCTCCAGGATATATCTTTTAAATATAGTATTTGTTCATCTTTCGATCTTCTGCTTGCTGTACCTATCTCCCTTTTCCTCTCTTAAATCAATGTTTATAATGTACAATTTTTGTTACATAACATATCCTATTACATTTGCTTAAAATCTCTATATGGATGACTCCTACTTCACCTCCAAAAAATCTGAACATACAAATTCATGTCTGAAGCCATTTGCCAATAAGTGTGTATATCCCGCTAGACTATAATTGATAGTAATTGAACCTATTAAAAACTAATGAATTGCCTTCTTTTCTAAATAAATTTGTCCTTTCATTTTTTCATGTCTTTCATTTTCCAATAAGACATTCAACAGCTCATCTTGTCATCATTTTTCAGGGTGTTCAAGCCAAAAAACTTGATAACATTATGCAGTCACTTCTCCTTTTCAATATTCTTATTTTCTCAATCACAGTGATATCTTATTTTCTCTCTGAAATGTCACACTTAATTTCAAGCTTCTTAATGCTGTTATTGAAAATGTTGCACATTCTATATATCTCCTCGTTATTCTTCACTTGGATAATTGCTAATGTCCTAACTGTTTCTCTACAGCCTTGAAAATTAGCCTTGCCAGTTCATTCTTAATACTACTGGCAAAATCTAATTAGCTCACTTCCATATTTGAAAACTCTATTGCCTATGGAATACAACCTACATTTCTAAAATAATCCTTCCAGTATCAGACCAAATTGTTACTTCCTAAATGTGAAGTATGTTTCCTCAATAGCTTACAAATACATGTTCCTTTTACTTTTCTCACTTGTGGAATCTAAACCATGTAAAACTATTTATTTATCTAAAGTAAATATTGCTTGGGGTGACTGGGTGGCTCAGTGGGTTAAAATCTCTGCCTTCAGCTCAGGACATGATCTCAGGGTCCTGGGATTGAGCCCCGCATCGGGCTCTGTGCTTGGCAGGGAGCCTGCTTCCCCCTTTCTCTCTGCCTGCCTCTCTGCCTATTTGTGATCTCCCTCTCTGTCAAATAAATAAATAAAATCTTTAAAAAATATATTGCTTTTCTCATAGGTCATGCACTAACTATTCATTTCTCTCCAAACTGCATATCTATAAGTATTACAACTTAATCCACATTGTGACAGTATTTGAAGATGAGGTTTTGGGAAATGATGAGGTCATGAAAGAAGAGTCTTCATAGAAGAGATTATTGCCCTAATAAAAAAGATTCCAGAATTTTCTCATCCCTCCCACCATGTGAGGACACAGCAAGAAGACAGATTTCTATAAACCAGGAAACAGGCCCTTTGGACACTGAATCTGCTGGTGCCTTGATCTCAAATTTCTTACAGATTCCACAACTGTGAGAAATACATTTCTATTGTTCATAAGCCACCCATTGCATGGCATTCTGTCATAGCAGCCCAAACAAACTAAGAAAACATATCACATTTTTAAGGCAAATCTTCAAGTTTTCATATGGCACATTATGAAGGTCAAATCAGAATTTCTAAAATTAGTTTTCCTTCAAAATTCAATATTTTAGTGAATTTTACTCACTTAAAAACATCACGTCACATCTGAGGTTTTATTATACTAAATGAAATAAATCAATCAGAGAAAGACAATTATCACACAGTTTCTTTTTTTCCACAAATATGTTTATTTTATTTTTTCAGTGTTACAAGATTGATTGTTCCTGCACCACACCCAGTGCTCCATGCAATACGTACCCTTCTCAATACCCATCACCAGGCTTGCCCAGTCCACCACCCCTTCCCCTCCACACTCCTCAGTTTATTGCTCAGACTCCACAGTCTCTCATGGTTCATTGCCCCCTCTGATTTCCCCCCATTCACCCTTCACTTCCTCCTCGCAATGCCCTCCATGATTTTCCTTATGCTCCACACGTGAGACCATAAGATAATTGACTCTCTCCGCTTGACTTATTTCACTCCACATAATCTCTTCTAGTCCCGTCCATGTTGATACAAAAGTTGGGTATTCATCCTTTCTGATGGAGGCATAATATTCCATTGTATAGATGTACCACATCTTCCTTATCCATTCATCTGTTGAAGGGCATTTTGGTTCTTTCCACAGTTTGGCAATTGTGGCCATTGCTGCTATGTACATTGGGGTACATGTGACCCTTCTTTGTACTGCATCTGCTTCTTCGTGGTAAATAC
>CM052799.1:177667371-177686243 GCA_028533885.1 Nasua narica
AATATGGTAGGAATAAGATTTACTCTACTTATTGTAAGTACACAAAGTATATGTAAGACACAGAACTCTAAAACTCCTACAAGACAACATAGGAGAAAATGTAGATAAACTAGGGTATGGTGAAGACGGTGTAGATACAATAACAAAGGCATGACTCGTGATAGAAAAATGATAAGCTGGGCTTCATTAAAAACTATTCTGAAAGAACATCAAGGGAATGAAAAGACAAGCCGCAGAAAGAGGGAACATATCTACAAAGATTCATCTGATAAAAGATTGTTACCCAAAAATATACAAAGAACACTTAAAACAATAATAAGAATACAAAAAATGTCTGATTCTGCTTTCTGTTTTTCATTCATTTGTTTTCTTTTTAATTTTAAGAGCAGAGAGAGAGAGAGAAAGGGAGAGTAATAGTGATACAAACATATGGAGACCAAGTGAGTGTCAGAAACAAAATGTAATTCATGGATTTCAACGCTGGGAAAAAGTTGTTAACTTCCTCCATTTTACATGTCTGAGTGTAATATTATAAAACTTAAAACTACCTTAATTAGTTGAATTTTAAACTTTCATAGAACGAACAGGAATTATTTACCCTGTTACTATAAGGGTTACAAATTGGAAAAAAAAAAAAAAAAGGAAGAGACTTGCCCCATTCCCTTTTCCCTGAACATTTACTTTAGAAAATCCATAATTGCAAATTATTTCTCTGTTTCTTTCTTTTTTCTTCTTAAAGATTTTATTTATTCATTTGACAGAGAGAACACAAGCAGGCAGAGGCAGAGGGAGAAGCAGGCTCCCTGCGAGCAAGGAGCCGGATATGGGACTCGATCCCAGGACGCTGGGATCACGACCCAAGGGGAAGGCAGCCGCTCAACCAACTGAGCCACCGAGGCGTCCCTATTTCTCTGATTCTTTGAAAAGTATGTAAATATTTTTAAAAGCTAGATAACACTATTGTTAACCTACAGTTCAGTAATATCTTACTCAAGAAACTGGGCACTGCCTTCCGCAGTGTAATCATTAAGGAAGCTAGAGTCTATTTCCCAGTTTCTGTAGGAGCCTAAATTCTTCAGATATTGTTCCAATTTAAAAAATACCTTGTGCCCAAAAAATATGGAAGTTTTTTTTTTTTCGTTTGGATAAAACCAATGAGCCAGCACAGGTGTTCACCCCAAATACCAAGTGAGTTTTAGGACGAACTCTGTGTCACAAATGTCATTAGAGCCTCTACTTGAGAGTTAGCTGTTTACCTAACCAGCATGTGTGTAATGGGTTGTATCTCCTTGGCTTTGTAAAAGGGTGAGATTTTTATCTGCCTTTGCAACCTCTTAGCAGGTTGTCTGTGATGCACATTGCATTCTGGTTTAATGCTTTGTCAATAATAAAGCTGATTTGTTTCTTTTCTACCTTTGTGGAGAGGCTTTATGGTTTGGGAGGATATTCTGGTTTAATTATATTTTCTGCAACATTTCCAATTGCTAATTAGTCTCAGCTATTTGTGTTATGACATAATAATGGCGAGTTAGGGTTTTTGTTTTGTTTTGTTTTAATATTCTGAATCTGCTCCTTATAGAAAAATCCAAAATCTCAAACATCTCCAAAATATGAGTTGTAAACTTTGAACTATCAGAATTTTTATATACATCATCTTAAGTTGCTTTTATATATATATTTTTTTAGGATATTGGTTCATGGCAGGATAAGACAATATCCTCAGAGAAAAAATCAAGCAATAATTCACAGAACCTAAAGCAAAATATTTTTTTCTTTTTTTTAATAGCTACATAATTGTGACTCATCTTAATATTTTTTCTCTGGATTTGCTTTCATTTTTTGTGCCATTGTTAATATCAGTATATACAATTAATGAAGGCAGCACTTATAAAAGCCTCCTAAAAGATGAAATGAAATAACTTAATACATGACTTTACCTTGTCATTATATGTCATCTTTCATTACGTTTGATATAATATTATGAATGTTTAAAATTAATATTCACAGACAAAGGACTTAGAACCATAGTGGCAATAACAAATAGAGTTCCTTAAAACAAAAAAAGACTGAACTCACAGAACTCTGGATATTAATTAAATGTGAAGGCTAAAATCATTTTGTTATGGTCATAGACTTAAGAATTTGGCAATTACATAATTAGAACTGCATGCATAAAAACAATACTGTTAATTATACAATTCATGATTCTTACTCTTACATATGACAATTCATAAAATATGTGCAAATGACTAATTGTATTTCTAACATATGAGTGAAATGTATGTTATGAGGAAAAAGCACATATTTAATAGTTAGAATGCTAATAGTACTAGAAACAAATCCACTCTTCTCTGTAATGAATAACTGGATATGGTAGGAAAGACATGGTCTATCTCAACTCTCCCCTTATCTTGTCTTACACAAAGAAATTATTTAGATTTAAGAAGAGTTTTAAATGAGTGTTTCTCCTCATAACCTTTTAAAGATGTTTTATATATTGCTGAGATAGTAAAATCTGGCTGTATAAAAATGTTTTTAAGATTTATTCGCTAAACATATTTATCACTCAAGACATACTTCCTACTCATATCTTTATTTTGTTTCTCACTGATGTTCACAACAAATCAATGTTAATTGTTTTTTGATGAAACTAAACATGTCAGGAATGAGTCTCTAAATTTGAGTTTGTTAACTTTTCCAATATTGTAAGTAAAATAATCTTTTCGTAAAATAATGGACTGTTCAAAGAAGCAGTAAACCTAATAATAGCAACAATTAAATCAACTAAATTTCCCAAGATGCTATGAGTAATAACACTCAAGAAAGTAAGAAATATTTAATTACACATTTTTCATTTCTGAAACAAATTACTGAACAAGATAGTTTAGGATTAATAAAATCATTTTATTAATTATGATCATAGTTTTTGCTAATTGAAACAGAAATCCAAAATAAGGGTGGCTTAAACATGGTATTTGTTTTCTATCTCACTAAGTAATCTAAATATAGAGATTCAAGACTGTTAGGGAAGCTACACTTTACAAGGTTGGCCACAGACCCATACTCTTGCAATGGTTTTGCTCTGTCATCCCTACCATGTTTCCCTTATCTGCCCAAAGTTGTCTTATTTGTACATCTCATGTAGCAAAGTAGAAGAAGTGAAGGAAGCCATTCCCCTTTGAGGAAAATATCAGCAAGTGAACCACAGTACCCTCCCTTCTATACCACTGGCCAGGTCCTAATTATATTGCCATATTTAGTATCTAATGCAAGAGAATATGGAACACTATCTTATTTTTCTAGACAATAAGATGACCAGTGCCTCCCAACATCAAATTTAAATAAAAATACAATACAAAAAAAAATCAAGAAAATCCCCCCAAAATAGGCCTCAATATCAAAAGGAAAAAAGGAAACTGAAATTAAGGGAAAACTAGCAATCTCAGGGACCAAAACAAGTAGAAAAAATACTAAAACAAATAATTCATAATTTATATGAAAATTCAACAAAATTTAATACAGTGTGGTGGCTTATACTACTTAAATATATATTCTTTCAATCCAAAATACTGAAAGTAATCCTAACTTACAAATAAATTCTAAATTACAAATATTCTAAAATGTCTTATAATAATAAATATAACATATGCCTAAGAGGACCTTCTAATACTTGAAGGTATTAGAAGATTTTAGAAATAATAAAGATAAAATATTCAGCTAATATTGTTTAAGAGGACATAGTGATGTATTATGATTCTCAAACTGATGACAATTTTCTCTAAACTGATGGCTATGGAAAATGACTAAGAATAGAGCGCCATTGACCTTCATTATTGGAAACCTTTCAAAATATAGAATTATGTGTTTAAATATAGGTATTATGAAGTTTTCAAAATAAAAGTAAAATTGTATATGATGCATTCACTAACTGTAATAAATAATAAAGGAGGGGTGCCTGGGTGGCTCAGTGGATTAAAGCCTCTGCCTTCAGGTCAGGTCGAGGTCTCAAGGTCCTGGGATGGATCCCCACATTGGGCTTTCTGCTCAGCAGGGAGCCTGCTTCCCCCTCTCTCTGCCTGCCTTTCTGCCTACTTGTTAGCTCTGTCTCTCTGACAAATAAATAAATAAAATCTTTAAAATAAATAAATAAATAAATAAAGGAATCAACTTCGTATAATTTTCATCTCATCTCTTGAGGAAATATAGTAATAAATGTGCACACATGCACAGTCCAGGGAAGAACACTTTATAATAGTCATCTGAGTTCTAAATTGTAATATCAAGATTATTGCCACATCAAAGTTACTTTCCCTCTGGTGTTTGGGAAAAGCAAGGTAATTTTTAGGGTGAAATGTTATGTTTTGATATGAAGTAGATTACAAGATTATATACATTTCTTAAAAGTCACCAAAGTTTACATTTAAAATCTATCCATTTTACTTAAATAAATTAAAACTCAATACAATAATTAATTAAAAGGGGTGAAAGTTTTATAAGTAAAGAATTTGTGGGGTGCCTGGATGGTTCAGTGGGTAAGCCTCTGCCTTTGGCTCAGGTCATGGTCTCAGAGTCCTAGGATTGAGCCCCACATTGGGCTCTCTGGAAAAAAAAAAAAGAATTTCCTATCTCGTTATATAGTATTATTTAACTCTATTTTAAAACTCTGAGCACTTTTATCTTAAATAATATTATGTGAAAAATAAGACATTATTCAATTTTATAAAAGATTTAAAATAAAATGTCCAGAAAGATCCGTTCATGCTATGTAAATTATATCTCGTTAAAATATTATAAAATAATTTGAATTTTATTTATAAAAACACTACACATATTATAAAAAACTTTTTAATATAATAAAGCATTATTATATAACAATATACAAAGCTTTCTTGTTGTAACAAAAGTATCACTATAACAACAAAATTGTTTCTAATATTAAGCCAGAAGTGAACAAGTGGTTTAAGTTTTCTGGCATTAGTAATCCACAAACACCTCATGTGATACTCATTACGCAACGAAGTTCTGTTATGCCTCAAAGATCTCAAGGTACCAAATCTACAGTACTTATATAGAAGAGGTATATTTGGAAATGGTGTCACAATGTAGGAAAATCTTTAAAAGGAGGAGTCTACCTTTAAAACTTTCTTGACTAGGAAAATAAGAATTTCAAATAATAGATTTATTTAATAAAACTAATAAAATTTTACTAGTATTTTTTTCTAAAGCACTACAATGTAATGATATTTCCATTTAATGGTTATATATAATTCTTATTTTTTATTGAATCAATAATCCTTTAAAATGTTTAAAATTATACTTATTTGGTTTTAATATTTATCATGGAATGTAATGAATACAATATTTTATAAACTGGACCCTCATTAAATTCTGGTCTCCAGAGTTCATTTCATGGACTTGCCATTGTAGGTAAAGATAAACTATAATGAGGTCCTTAGGTAATTTCTGAAACTAATACTCTCTGGAGAGCCACAGTATAAATTAACCTTATACAGAAATATTCTCTCCTGATGTTTTACCACCCACAGAAAACACATTATATAAAAATAAAACATCAGGAAAAAAAATAAATAAATAAAACATCAGTATTTTAGACCCTTAATGGTCTTGTACTTTACATAGGTCAACATTTTTCAGAGCACACTGGTCACTCTGCACAGCAAAATACAGGAAAACTCATGCCAAATTAATATACTGTTAAGTAACACATATTTCATCGATGTATTCAAATGTTTCAAGGACCTACATACTAAGAGTCAGAAAATGTTCTGTTTGCTGTGAATAGACCAAGAAGCAAAAACATACTATTTTCATAGGTATTGCATGCTTGCAAGAGGAAACCAAGAAATTAAAAAAAATGAAAAATAAATGTGCAATATGTCAGATGTACAAATGTAAGAAGAAAAAATCAAAATGGTGAAAAATGTGGGAGAATGGTAGAGGTATTTTTTGTGAAAATGTGTCTGATTAAACTAAGAAAGCAGGAATGCAGATACCTGGCTTACAATAAAAATGTATTCTCACACTCAAGGATCTGCTGGTTTCCCAGGGTTCAGCTAATCAAGTTTGGGTTTGACTGAGCAGTTCTACTTCATTCAGGCAGAAGACTGGCCAGATTTGGTTCTGTCTGTAAAATGGGTCTAGGTTGGCTTCATTAATTCCTCTTTGGACTAGGCATGTTCCTGTCAGGGTAAATGACAGATGGGCAACCAAACTATTGAAGCATATTTTAGACCTCTCTTCATGTCAAATATGTTCACACTCCCCGACCAAAGAATGCCGCATAGGTAAATTTAATATTAATATGGGAAAGAAATATATTTAATCCACAATGGGAGAGTATTGCTAAGCAATGTGGCAAAGGGTATGGGCTTATTTTCCTATTACACAGAGAGAAAAGTTAGAACCAGTCTTTCATTCTTCTGTGATTGAGAATGTGCAGGATGTTTTGACAATGGTAAACACATCGTGTTTCATTCTGAGTAAGATATGAAGCTATGATAGGATTTTGAGCAAAAGAAAGTGATTATCTGACTTATGCCTTCAAAAAAAATCACTCTGATTATCTTTGAAGAATAAACTGTCATGAAACAAGGGGAGAGACTGGAAACCTTATAATAATCCAGATGAGAAGGGGCCAAATCTAGACCAGGTTGGGTAATGATAGAGTTAGTAAAAAATGGTGAAATTCGGGAAATATTTTCAAGGTGAAAATAATAGGATTTCATCAATTATCCATTCAACGATTATCTATGGTGACAACTATGTGCCATTATCCTAAGTTCTCCAGATACATTAATCAATAAAGCAAATGATAATCATCAATAACAGAGCATTCTAGCGAAGAGAACAGATAAAAAAACAATGTAAACAAGGAAAGGGATGTTAGAAAGTGGCTAGGTAGGAAAACAAAGCAGCAAAACTATGTGAAATTTTTATTTTGGAGGAGTTGGTTACAGGTGAAGTTATATAGGTAGGAATGTCAGCGAAGACTTCACTGATAAGCTGACTTTTAAATAAAGACCTGAAAGAAAGTAGGGGATTCAACCACGCAGGTATCTGGATAAAAAGTACACAAACAAATGTAAAAAGTGCTCAGTTAGAAACACAGTTACTACTTTGTTACTGTTAGGTGGTGGAGGGGAAAATCTTAATGTGTTTAGAACCTAGTAAACAAATGGTAGAAGAGCCTGAAGAAGAACAAGAGTTATCATAGTCAACTCATGGATGGCCATGCAGGTCTGTGCACAGTAACAGGGTTCTCTATAAAACAGAACCAACAGAATATAAATAAAGATCTATTATAAGGAATTGGCCCATATGGTTTTGGAGGCTGAGAAGTTCAACAATCTGACTTCTGTAAACTGAAGACCTAGGAAAGTTAGTGATGTAAATCCCAATCTAAGTTCAAAGGTTAGAGAACTAGAAGTGCCCATGGCTTAAATTCCAGGATGAAGGCAGGAGAAAACCAATGTCTCAGTTCAGTGGTCAGAACAAACTGGATGATGCTCATTCATACTGGGGAAGACAATCTGTTTTACTCAACTGCCTGATTTAAATGCTAATCTGTTCCAGAAACACCCTCACTGACCCCTTAATTAAAATAATATTTATCTAAACTTTTGGACATCCTATAGTTCAGACACATTGACATGTAAAATTAACCATTACAAGTGCATTAGCATTTTATATGATCTGAGAAGTTGGGAAAGGTTTTGTTTTGTTTTTTGTTTTTTGTTTTTCCTAGAGGGTCCATCTGGGTGCCATTTTGAGAATAAAAGGATAAAATAAAAGGTGAAGAAAGCTGGTAGTAGTTTGAACCAAGCACCCAAGCAAATCAACTTGAAAAGTATATATACAAAATATAGCCCAGATTTAAGGCCTTTGGACCAGAATGGTAATGGTGGTTATCATGAAATGTGGCTATATTGTGGATATATTCTGAAATAGCAGTGACAGAACTTTCTGAAAATGTCAGATGACATCTGTGAGAGAAAAAAGGAATTAATTACATCAATGTTTTTCTTCTGAGAAACAAGAAAGTTGATATCACCTTTTGATGACATGAAGAAGACCGAAGTGAGGAGATTAGTTGGGTGTTGTTTTGTTGTTTATGGGTGAAGACAGGTATCAATAATTTTTATTCAGACTTGAAATTATGTAATTTTTAGACATTATTAGGTTGTCATTATTAGGCTAAAAGGTAGCTGGATATCTGTGTTTAGAGTTTGGAGAAGAGGTCTGGGCTAGAGATAATTTGGAAATTGTCAGTAATAGGTTATAGTCAAATTTATGACTGTCTTAGATGACCTACATGATCAATCATTTTATCATACTCACAGATTCTGGATGTCAGGGATTTAAAAAGCACAGTGTAGCAATTGCTTGTCTTTGTTCCATGAAACTAGGGGCCTCACTTGAATTCCATAAAAATGAAAAGAAACTCATCAGCTGGGTCAGGACTTATCTGGACATATATTCATTCACAGGCACTTTGATCTTTGTGGTTGACTGGGACCTCAACTGAGGCTGTTAGATAAAACACTAATGCATGGTCTTTCCATGTGACCTGAGCCTTATTGGAATATTGCAGACAGAAAAACCATCTTACAAGTCAGTTTAGGGCTCCAAATACAGGCATAGTACCCAAAAAAGCCAAGTGGGAGCTCTATTTCCTTTTGTGACCCAGCCTCAGAAGTCATGTAGGGCTCACTTCTGCTTTAGGACAAGACCCTCCAGATTTGATGGTAGAGAATGTAAGCCTTAAATCTTTATGAAAATAATATCTAATTCACATTATAATAAGAACATATGGGATGGGAGATGTGGCAGTCATTCTTAAAATATATATATAACCTGCCAATCTTCCCTCAGTCACAAAACTGCACATCTCTTCTGAAAAGAATACTCTCATCCCCTCCTTCATTAGAACCATTACAGCATTAGTTCAAATTTAAGCATTAAACTAAGTTTCCAGGAATGGATGAATCTGATCAGGTAAAGTATATCAGGTGAAGATCCTTGTTTATGGATTCTCTCAATCTAGTAGATGTATGAACTGGAAAGAAAAGGTGCTTCTCTGCTTAACCACACACATCATACAACTATGGGATAGGCATAAACAATTACTGTAGACATTTGCAGTTTAAAATGGGAAAATCAGGATGCACACAGAAACCACTGGTCCATAGTACTCCTGAAATTAATTTGGGCATATTTTTCACTTAGATTTGTGTTCAGTTGCTATGTTTTGGAGTTTTTCCTTATGGTTTTGAATCTGCCTTGTAGGCTTCTATTTCCACCATATGAGTTTTCCTTCCTTTTCAACAGGAAGTTGCACATGTGTATATACGGACGGTTTGCTCAGCCTCCCTTTTGCTTGTGGAGGTTTAAGAGTCAAGGAGTACCTGGATGGCTCAGCTGGTTAAGGATCTGATTCTGTATCTCAGCTCAGGTCTTGATCTCAGGATCATGAATTCAAGCTCTGTGTTGGATCCCACTGAAAGAAAGAAAGAAAGAGAAAGAAAGAAGACGGAAGGAAGGAAGGAAGGAAGGAAGGAAGGAAGGAAGGAAGGAAGGAAGGGAGGGAGGGAGGGAGGGAAGGGAAGGGAAGGGAAGGGAAGGGAAGGAAGGAAAGAAGAAGTTTGTGGTGGCTCAGTTGGTTTATAGCTGGACTCCTAATTTTTTTTTAAATACTTTTATTTTTTCAGTGTTACAAGATTCATTGCTCATGTACCACACCCAGTGCTCCGTGCAATACATACTCTCTTGGACTCTTTGATTTTTGACTCAGTTCATGATCTCAGGGCTAAATTTGAGCCCTGTGACTGGGCTTGTGCTGGGTATGGACCCTGCTTAAGAGTCTCTCTCCCTCTCTCTCTGTCCCTTCTTTCTAACTTTCCCACCCTCTGTCTCCCAAAAAATTAAGGCTTGAGAGCTAAAAATATTTCTTTCACTTTATTTCATTTTCCATTTCCTTTTCAGGAAAGCTTGATACAAACCCTTTAAAAAGCTATGTGTGTGTCAATTTATAAATCACTCCATAGATAAGAATCTCAACCCCAAATCTCAATCAAGATAATCCCTTATGGATTTGGTCTCCCAGTGGTACTGTTGTGAGACAAAGTTCTTAAGATTCTTAGAATATCCATTGTTTAACAGAGAAGACTCATGAGATACCGCCTTCTAATCCTTTGAGAAACTTTTGCCTGTTTGAGACATCACCTTAGATCTTTTACAGTTTAAATGTAGGACTTTGTAGTTCTACCATGGATTTAATCTTTGGCTGGAAGCTATTTCTTAATCTGAGAATGGTTTGCCATCTGGAGTAGTTGACAATAGATGTAGTTTAATTTAGAATTCTAAAAACTCTCACTTTTAAAATGTTGAACAGTTCATTCTTTAGCTCATACCTCTTTCTTTTTATTTAAAGACTGATGAAAAATCAGGTGGCATTTTTAATCATTTGCCTACAGATCTCCTTAGCTAGATGGTTAAGTTCATTATATCTTCTATCTGCACATTAATTCAGGCAAGGCAAGAATGCTGCCAAATTTCCTAGCACTCAATGATGAGTGTCCCTTTCTTCTAGTTCCCAATGCCATTTCCTTTAATATTTTTTAAACTTTTGCCAATAGGCTGCCTCAGTCCATTTAGGCTTCACTAATATTATTCTAAAAACTCTTTAAGCTTTCATTAACAAGAATAACTTAAGACTCAAAACATGTATTAGGTTTGGGTTATGGCAAATACTACTAGCAATTTCATAACTGGCTCATTTATTTATAAGTTCATGCAAAATTACCCCAAATTTCTCATCTTAAGACAATCATCTTATGCTTAAAGGCAATGTGACTTAGCAATTTAGGAGGGAAAAAAAAAGAAACATGAGTTTCCATCCATTCAATGATATTTGAAGCTATACCTGAGAGTTTGCAATTTTGGGGCAAAGGAATCACGTGAGGGCATGTACATTCACGGGTCTGGTGATGCTGGCAGTAATTAGGGATTCCTCTGGCCTTTGTCAGCCAGAATAGGATTTCACAAATCCTGGGATTTGTATATGATTTTCACATATGTTATTCTTATTTGTAAGGGAAGACTAATTTTACACTGTCTTGAGTGAACTACCGGTTCACTTATTTACTCTGTGAATTACTAATAATATCTAAAAACTCAGAGTATTTGATTACCAAATGAAATTTTACCAAAATTTGACAAAATAACAGCATATAGATGAAAAATCAAATTTAGAAAATGGTGATTTTTTTTTTTTTTGAGAAAGAGAGAACAAGCATGATCAGGAGGAGGAATAGAGGGAGAAGGGAGACAGAATCAAAAGCAGACTCCCTGCTGAACTCAGAGCCCCTTGCAGGGCTCAATCTCACATCCCTGAAATCATGACCTGAGCCAAAATCAAGACCTGAACACCTAACTAACTGATCCACCCAGGTGCCCCAGAAATGATGAATTTTAAATATATATCAACATAATGAATCTAAATTGTGGAAATGAAAAATTAAATAATATTTATTTTATTTAGTAAAATAAATTATATAAAATTATGTATCACTCAGACTTTGTTAAGCTCTTTACAAATATAACATCATTTAGTTATTATTAGCCGTTGTTACAAGTGTTACTAGTATTATCTCCATTTTACAGAAGAGAAACTGACACATCGAGCATTTATTAAATTGTTCACAATAACAGAGACAATAAGTAGCATTTTACTGTAAGTCCTTAGAATGTATTGTGTTCTTATTGTTGGATGAACTCTTGATAATTGCTGGAACAATTTTTATTTCTAACAATGGAAAGACAATATTCCCAAAACTTGATCATGTTACCCATCATTTATAACATTTTAGTAGAATTTCATTGCTTACTGTGGATAACAAAATCCGAGTGTGATTCTTGTCCCAAGTCCTAAGCTTCATTTTATATGTTGCTATCTGCCTCTCCTGACTCAGATTCCTTACTCTTTTAACATCTTTTTGTCCATTGTTCCAATACATTTTTTATCCCCCAAGTCAAATAAAAATTGAATGAATGAATGTATAAATGAAGCAACACATGGACAGAAGAAACTGAACTATTGACACCTTAACGACATGAGTAGGAACAGTGTGGATCCATTATATGTGGATTTTTAAAAATTAATTTATTTATTTGAGAGAGAGAGTGGGGGAAGGAACAGAGGGAGAAGAAGATGGAGAGAATATCCAGCAGACTCCCTGTTGACCACAGAGCCTTATGTGGGCTTCCATCTCATGACCCTGAGATCCTGACCTGAACCAAAACCAAGAGTCAGACACTCAACCAACAAAGCCACTCAGGTGCCTCAATGTGAAATTTCTTTCAATAAATATAGTACAGACTATAAATGTATTTTCTTCTTCTTATGACTTTCTTAATAACATTTTCTTTTCTCTAACCTACTTTATTGTAAGAATACAGTATATAATACATTAACACAGAAAATATGTGTTCATCAACTGTGTTATCAGGAAGGCTTCTGGTCAATAGTAGACTTGTGGTAGTTAAGTTTTTGGGGAATCAAAAGTTATACATGGATTTTTACCTGTGTAGGGGACTCAGCACCCCTAGTTCCCATGTTGTTCAAGAGACAGCTGTAGTTCAAAGAGAAATCAGTAGATTTCTTTTGCTGACAGGAATGAATTTCTTTATTTGATTAGAATGTACACCTCAACAGAACCTACTCAGTCCTTCATAAATGTGCATGCACACACATAAAAACACTTTAATATGTCCCCAAATTAATTTAAAATCTCAAATATGTTTATTACTGAAATTGTATGCCTGCATAGAAAGTTTTTTTAATAAAACTTAATGTAAGTCTTGATTATTTATGGTAAATAGTTTATCCGCAAAAATCATAAAAATCTGCAAGCCTGAGATTATTTTTAAAATTATATGAAATTTTAAGTTTTGATTATAATAATTTACTCTCAAGAATGCTAGTGGGGGGTGTGGTTAAGAACACAGTCTTTTTTTTTCTTTTATTATGTTAGTCACCATACAGTACATCATTAGTTTTTGATATAGAATTCCATGTTTTATTATTTGCATATAATACCCAGTGCTCCATGATGTTCATAGCAGCAATGTCCACAATAGCCAAACTGTGGAAAGAGCTGACATGCCCTTCAACAGATGAATCAATAAAGATGTGGTCCATATACACAATGGAATATTAGTCAGCCATCAGAAAGGATGAATAACTACCAAATGCATCAACATGGGTGGGACTGGAAGAGATTATGATAAGTGAAATAAGTCAAGCAAAGAAAGTCAATTATCATATGGTTTCATTCATATGTGGAACATAAGGAATAGCATGGAGGATATTAGGAGAAGGACATAGTCTTTGAAATCAATAGGACCATGGTTCAAATTCTATCTTTTCCACTTAACGGTAGTATGACTTTGGGAGTAAAAAAATCTTATCTATAAGCAAACAATTACCAAATATTTACTCAAATAAATATCACGATTATTCAAATAAATACTAAATGAATATTTAATTATTTCTATTAATTATATATTTACATGTTTAAAATTATTTTAATTTGCAAAGATATACATTTAATACTTTTCCAAATTATTATTTGGTATAGATAAGAATAGCATGTTGTAAACAGTGCTCATCCAACGCTCTAAAATACTATGATTAGCAATGCTAATCATTTGATGTTATAATTAAATACTACTAGTAAGCTAAAATTTTATTTGAAGACTTCATGTAAAAATTTGGCTTAAAATTTTCAAACATTTCTAGTAGTGTAGGAACAACTTTTATGCTTTAATTTACAAAAGAAATCAGACATTTTGGAAGCATTAGTCACTTTTGATATTACTGTTTAACATCTACAAATGGTTTGCTTATAACAAATGTAGTTATCTACTCTTCATTTCAGTCATATTCATAACACACTTCCACTATTACTTTGTGCCTTAAGTTCAATTATTTACTCTTAAATATACATAAAAAGATATGAATATTTATGTATGCATATATATTATCTATCAAAACCACAGAAATAACAGCACTTTAAGTGAGTGTGTGCATGTGAGCAGGGGGTAGGGCAGAGAGAGAGAGAGAAGGAGAGGAAGAGGGGGGTTCAATCTCAAGATCCTGAGATCATGACCTGAGCCAAAATCAAGACTTGAATGATCAGCTGACTGAGCTACCCAGGTGCTCCCAAAGTGAGATCTTAATGTTAGAATTGGAAATAAGATTTCTGTGCTAAAACTCATCTTAAGATTTTTGGATTGGCATTATCTCTAGTCTCACTTTCAACATATAAGCCCCTATAATATTCCAGTCAGTGTTATAGATGATTGACAAAACTACTTACCTTCAAGGAGCCAATATTTTTTAAAGGTTTATTTATTTATTTATTTGACAGAGAGAGAGAGAGAGAGATCACAAGTAGGCAGAGAGGCAGGCAGGGGGGTGGGGGGAAGGAGGCTTCCCGCTGAGCAGAGAGCCCCATGTGGGGCTCGATCCCAGGACCCCGAGATCATGACCTGAGCCGAAGGCAGAGGCTTTAACCCACTGAGCCACCCAGGCGCCCCAAGGAGCTAATATTCTTGTGAGAAAATGGATATTAAAATAAAAGATAAAGTATGAATTAATTTATATGTTAATGATAAAGAGAAAAATAAAACCAAGATTTAGATTGAGAAGTTTTGGGACTTCAAGTGTTGACATTTTGACGAGGTAGTCAGGAAAGATCTTTTTGAGACAAGGGAGCAAACCAAGGGAATACCTGATAAAGTGTTTCTGAGACCGAGGGCACTAGAGTTATAGACGCCCTAATGTGTGAATTTACCTACATCCTACCTTAAGTAACTGAACAAGAATAGTAATCAGTAAAGCTGGAGAAGGTTTGTAAGGAGATGTGATGAAGCAGGTGACGATAAATGAAAGAGACAAGAGGCCACATGATATTGGGAATGTGGTATACTATTGCAATAACTGGTTTCCTTAGACAAAAAATAAGCTCCTGGAACATTTTTATCAGAGAACTGGTAATATCTCAATTAAGCTCTCCAACCATTGGATTGAAGGTAGGTTAATAAGGACCATGGATAAAAGGAGGGAGATCAATTAGATTTTATAGTAATCCTAGATGATGTGGACCAGTTTGCTAGCAGTCAGTGGAAGTGGGAAAGAATCTGGACATATTCAAAGGGATTAATGAGATGGCAATAGTCTCTAACAGAGTTCTTGGAAGTATTGAAAGAAATAATATACATATAAACCTTAGCACAGTGGTTGGCAAATAACAATAAATTAATAAAGATTTGTGAGTGGTGGTAATTAATATTAGGCAGGGGTAGATTCATAGTGACATTAATGGGCATATGCTTCAGAACTCTTTACTCATGAAGGCTACTTCTCAGAAAATCTACTTCTGTATTTGTAAATTTATATGTTTTTTTATAAAGAGGTTCCTCCAAATTATATAAGCTTCAGGCCACAAAATTTGGATCTGCCCCAGGAGAAGTTATAACGATGATAGTAGTAAAAGGAAAAAAAAGAGGTGGAAGGGGAGAAAAAGAGTAATAACAAAAGAAGATTGAGAGAATGTACTAGATGTACAGTGCACCAAAGTAAAGTTTTTAAGTGGCTCAAGAAAGATACGTGAACTATAAATATAAATATACATATTTGCAACTTCTCAAGATCATAAAACATTGCTGAGTACTGTTTAAATTTGATTAATCAACTTTTATGAAGATGACAGGCCTCTGATGAGTTTTGCTAAAAATTAGTTACTAATCTTTTTCAAGTTTTAATGGTATATAAAGACTTTTAAATCTATTAGTTTATAAGAATTAATATGAGTACTCATAGTGGAATCTAGTATAAACCCTGTGTTGATCATCTGGAATCTCTTCAAAATTTTAAATCTTTCAGAAATTCTTGGTAAATGGATGTGCCTATTATCAAACACTTTTTCAATATATAAAATTGTCTTTCATACACAGATGACAATGATTATTAGCAAACATACTGTTGTGGTGTATTGAGAAGGTATTCTGAATAATTTTAAAGTGTATTGATAATGTTAATGTATAATATCTTATGTCAAATTCATATATAAAATTGAATTAATGAGTACAAAGGGAATTATATAACCTGCTTGATAAATGGCATTTATTTTGTTTGCTTTTCATGACAACTGAGGGGGAGCTAAACTATTATATTGGTTCTATAAATAAGAATCTCGGATTAATTAAATCTTCAAGATAGAATGTGGAAAAGCCAGGAAAAGAAATAATTATAAAAATTATAATCTTGTATCCTTTTCAATAGATAATTCTCTTTAATCTATTATTTTATGTCCTTTTATCTCTTACTGTTTTTTTATCTCTCACTGTTTTTCTAAAGTGTGATTGACATGACAGTATATTAATTTCAGGAATACAGCATGATTCTACATTTATATATATTGTTTAATGAACACCACAATAAGTCTAATTAACATCTGTCAACATAATTATAATTTTTTCTTTGGAAGATTTTCAAATGTGTAATGTAGTATTAATAACTATAGTCATCATGTTGTATATTATCTAATTTTCATCTTTAAAATGCTTCTTTCTCTTGGTGTTTAGCAGATTTGGTCTGTTTTAAATGACATAGTCATCAGTGTATTTACCCCCAAGAGGTTATTTTATACAAGAGCATGACAACTCCTCTCAAAAAATGCTGAATCAAGTTGTGCCAACCAATAATAATTATTTAGTACTGGTATTTATCTAGGAATCTAATATCTTCACAGAACGTATAAATTCTGGCTCCTTCAAGTTTTTTTTTTTTTTTACATCATTTAATATTCTAATGAGAAAAGGATTCACTTAAGTTACTTTTAAAGTTAGAATTGCCAGAGTTTCCCTTTACCCTTTTGGATGCAGAAAATATAGTTGTTAAATTATAAGAAATTGAATATTTCTTCTTTATAGTATTTTTTGCATTTTGGTTTCTCTGTGTGTGTTTAATTGGGGAACCAGGGATACAAAAATTATCATTGGGAGTTAATTTCTTAGAAAGCAATATTACACATAATCAAAATTATTTTACAACTTTAAGGTTGAGAAAATTAGTTCTCAGCTTTGCGCAGTGGCAGTATCGTAGCCAATGAGGTTTATCCGAGGCGGGATTATTGCTAATTGAGAAAATTAGTCCTCAACTGTCATAAGTTGCACGTTGCTATGTATTCTGGACTATATTATTTGTAGTAATATACAAATTATATGTATATATATGTGTTCATATATTGACTACTGGAATAGCTTGAAATTTTGAAAAATAATAATAGTTTGATTATGTATACATATTTCATAGTAATTATATTTTATCAGAGTGTGAATTCCTATATATAGTAAATCACATACTTATTCAAATAGCTAAATGAAATACAAATGGGTAATACTAGTAGCCAGCACTTAGACCATTTTTGGTGCAGAAACTATTTTAAGTGATATGCATCAATATATTAATATTAATATATTTAATTTTCCCAACAATATGTTGAAGCAAGTAATATGTTAATTTACAGATGACAACTGAGGTATAGATAGTTTAATTACCTGGCTAGTTGTAATATCACTGCCAAGTGGTATAGACAGAAATCCTTCATTACCTGTTTGGTTTGAGAATCTACACACTATTTTTTTCAAATTTTTATTTAAATTCAAGCTAGTTAACATACAGTGCAATATTAGATTCAGGTATAGAATTTAGTAGTTCATTGCTTACATACAACACCCAGTGCTTATCACAAGTGCCCTCCTTAATACCCACCACCTGTTTAACCCATATCCCTATCCACCTCCCGTCCAGTAACCATGAGTTTGTTCTCTATAGTTAAGAGTACAATTCTAGTGGCACTTGGGTGGCTCAGTTGGTTGAGAGATTGGCTGACTCCTGGTTTCAGCTCTGGTCATGATTTAGGGTCATGAGATCTAGCCACCATTAAGCCCCCTGTCAAACCTCACATTGACCTCTGTGCTCAGTGGGGAGTCTGCTGGAGCTTCTTTCCCTCCATCCCTCACTCTCCTCATGTTCTCTCCCTCTCTCTTTTTCTCTTTAATAAATAAATAAATCTTATAAAAAAGTTTGTTTTTTGGTTTTGTGTCTCTCTTTTTCCCCCTATGTTCATTAGTTTTGTGTCTTAAATACCACATATGAATGAAATCATATGATATTTACCCTATGTCCAGTTGCTCACTAAGATGCCCCTCACAGAAGGTGATAGAAAAGTGACAGATGAAACTAGCAGATATTTTGGTAAGAGGGAAATTATTGAATATTGGTTGGAATGAATTGTCTTTATCGTCACTAAGACAATTAAATATTTTCAGGTATATAAGTATCAATAAGGCTAAATTAATCATAATTATTAAAACACCATTATAGAATTATGTTAATATTGCAATAACATAACAATGGTCAATGTAATCTCAAAAATATATCCTCTCCTCCTGTCTTACTAAAGTTGTCTCTATTTTGACTAATAAAAAATAATAGCTGTATATAAACATCCCCCTGCAACGGTTCTACTCCATGTGTTCAATGTAACTCTAGAGAGAAAGATTGATTAGAATATTCATGGTTATCTAATCCAATCAAATACTTTCCATTGGCCACAGTTTCCTTTATAGGTTTCTAAACATGGTCAATATTTTCTTAAACCTTTTAGATGCCCTGATCTTTGTCTAAATAAGCAAATAATATCTGCTATCCTTGATCATGTCTGTTCAAAATGGCCTACAGCCCACATAGTAGAAGTTCCATTTCTACTCTCCATCTTTTGTTT
>CM052799.1:177686743-177732450 GCA_028533885.1 Nasua narica
TCCAGTGGGAGAAATTAAATTATTGACCCTGAAGCACTTGTTTTTAAATGGAAGAGTGAATTTACCTTCTTAACCATTAATCAAAGAGAAGAGGATGGAACTCTAAAAGAAAATAAATTTCCAAAGCAAACCTGAAGATTGAAGTCCTCCCAATCCAGTACTATGATGTTAAAATAAAAATGGCCTTGCTTGTATGTAGTTTGCCTTAGATACCAGCTCCAGTAAACTATTTTGGCAAGGCCATCATCATAAACAGTGACAGTAGGAAATGTGAATCTTCATCTTCTCTCCAGATTATTTTGCTGCAACAATCCAGTGTTATCTTGAAGGCATATTTCATCTCTTCGATGAAGAATGAATTAGAAAGACGTCTCTCTCTTGCCCACATCAGAGTTTCTTTAAAATAATAAGTGAGAGAGACAGAGACAGAAAGAGAGAGAAGAAGGAAGATTGAAAGGGAAAAAGGAAAAAAAAAAGAAATAGTTTAAGAGGAGAAAGATGAAGAATGAATGAAAGGCAGAGAATTAAGATATCTAGAAAAAAGTGTATATCTAAAAAATTCATAATTTTGTATGGCTGGATCCTATTTCTAAATGTAAATAAATAATATGTGATAAAGTATGGAATAGTGGGCAAAAACCCTGCAAGTTGAATAAACCAAAAGAAACAAATATGAGACAAAAGAAATTGTCATATAACATTAGGATAATTAAAAGGAAACTGATAGAATTTTGTTTCATTAGTTCTTGAATTCATTGTCAATTTTCCAGAAATTTCTGACTTCTACAAGAAAGAGATCCTGATTCCTAATTGAAGTATCCCTGATCATTCTCATTCTACCTCTACTTTAAACAAGTGGAACATTTTATCTCTGTATTAATTCTCTCTTCCCAACCTTTTTCTTACTTTTATTTAGTTCTTGACCATCTTGCTATTCTAACTCTCTTTTGTCCCCTTAATTTGATTAAATTATTCTTTTTTCCAATAAAGAGAAGAACCAGAATAACCACCATCAAATTTGGTCAATGAGAAAATCTAGAACATGATGGCATACTAAGGATGTGATGATGAATCACAACAAATATATAGACTAGATAATACTCTCTTGTATATATTGACATGGTTAACTATTAAGAGATGAGGAGATTAGGACTATTTAATTCTAAACAAAAGTTGGTGAAATTGTAGCTTAGCTATGGTATCATACTGTAAACTCTGGATGGTGTAATTAAATATATCAGTAACTAGATAATGTTGACGCTGAAATAAGAAAATTATGTGAATCAAATACATATCCAGGGAACCTGGGTGGGTCAGTGGTTGAGTGTCTGATTCTTGGTTTCAAGTCTTGTCATGATCTCATTGGTCATGTGATCCAGCCCCGTATTGGGCTTCTTGCTTAGTAGGGAGAGTTTGGAATTCTTTCTTCTTCTACCCCTTTCCCCACTCGCACACTGTCTCTATCTCTCTCTAAAATAAATAAATAAATGTTTAAAAAAATAACACATGCAATGCACTTCAACATATTTAACTGCATGCCATAAATATTTGGAAATGAATAATTATCACAGTTCTGTCATCAGAGACCCACTCTTGACACTGTATTTAAGAATTTGAATTTGCCCATTAGGATCTAAAATAATATAATAAACTTGGCCTAATAAGCGTAATGAATAGAATGCAGGAAGAGAGATGAAAACCAGGTATTATCTATTTTTTAAAAATATTTTATTTATCTGACAGAGAGAGATCAAAAGTAGGCAGAGAAGCAGGCAGAGAGAGAGGGGGAAGCGGAGCAGAGAGCCCGATGCGGGGCTCCATCCCAGGACCCTGAGATCCTGACCTGAACCAAAGGCAGAGGCTTTAACCTGCTGAGCCACCCAGGCACCCCGGTATTATCTATTTTTTATTATTTGTTTTGAATGATTGAGTGAAAACTATGTGACACAGTAACATATTACCTTTAACTAAGGGACATAATAGAAATAGGACATAAAGATAAATAAAACATTTGGAATATTAAATTTCACTGATTATCCTAATCATAATCCACTACCAATGGCTTCATCATAATGTCTAGTATATATGAAACTAAAAAGGTTCACTTAATTCCAGTTTAATATCAAAACAATCTTTCATTGTTTTGAATTTTCACAACCTTTGAACAATGAGGTGTTCCAATGCAGTAGCCTTTAACTAGAAAGAGAAGAATGAGCAAGTGCTCCACTATTTTTACAGTTCCTATAAAAGATATGAGTGGGTTGAGTCATTCATTTAGGTAAATCCATCCTGTCTTTCTTTTCTAAGGAGATTGTCCATTGATTTAAAAAAACACAGGGTTTCTACTGTTTCAGTTCTGTTCAAGAATTGCCTACTGTAGCCGTTGTTTGATGCTATGGAATAACCCATATCTTTCCCATAAATTACTTTCTTTTGCTAAAGATAGCCTGATCTGTTTCTATAACTTGTAAACAAATATTTCAAAAAGACACAGACACTATTATTAGTTATCATTGATCTAAGGACTGCTAGAAGAGTTGTCATCATAGCTCTGTATAAGCAATTTGCTTGGGGAAATCAATGCACTGCTTTGCCTCGGGCATAAAATCAGATTAAAAAGAAAGCTGGTGGGAAAGTGAAAGATATTTTTATCCTTTCTTAAATTATGATGGTAAACAAACAATCAATTTTCTTATCAAATGATTATATGAGACAGTTCCTATAAATCTATTATTTTATTGATATGAATTATCTTGTAGAATACAACAACAAGCCATAACTGTGAATGCAATTTGTGAGATCTTGGAAACAAATATAAATACTGCACAAAATTGGTACCTGATACCTCAGCTCTCTCCTCAGGCCTTCAACATTTTCTCATTTATCTTCATTCCCAGCAAGTAACCATGTTTTTTATTTCACCATGAAAGTAGAAGTGAAGAGAAGGAATTTCTGTAAGATGCTATTGGTCCATTTACCCATCTACTTCTATTTGTCCCCATATAGTCTACCATTTCTTCTGCTGCTTTGGCTTAGCTATTCATAATCTTCTCATGTCTTAGATATCAGACCATCTCTGTCCTTCAGGTCACTGTTCCAGCAGTGCTTTTCTTTATGGCTGCAGCAATGACTGTCTTCTCTACTTCTCTTTCCCAGCTTCAGGCAAGCATGTTATTATTTCTCCTATCAAAAACAAAACAACATTCACTTGACTTTATTTTCCCCAATAAACACTAATTCATTTCTTTACTTCACTTTACAGAAATCTCTCTCAAAATAGTTTCTTTTATTTGCTGTTAACATTGCTTTTCTTCAGTCTTCTTCTGAATGTACCCCTGTTTAGACTTTTGACCACACAACTCCATGAACTCTGTTCCTGTCAATGTCACCAATTATCATCTGTTTATAACATCTAATGGGGAGTTCTCCAACCTCTTAATTTGTAACCTCTCAGCAGAATTTAATACAAGTCATATTTCTCATCCATATATATGCTTTCTTCACCCATCTCATGAGAACCACTCTCCTTTCAACAGCACTCCTCTCATCTCACATTCTTAGATTCGTTGCCTTCCTTTGATCTGTTTACTTTGGAAGTTTCCAGGACTGTCTTTGGATCCTTTATTTTTCCATATGTATTCCTTTTGTGATATCAACCAGCTTCATTGTTTTAAGTATAATTCCAACTTTAATATACTTAGATGATTATCAAACATATAATTCTTGTGTGGAACCATACCCAGAACTCAAATTGGCATGTCCAGTTGCTTCTTGTGAATTCGTACCTGAACGTCTAATAGACGTATCAACCTAAAATGACAAAAACTGTACTACAGACTTTATTTCAAAACCTGACTCTTGTAGTCTTCCTTATTTCATTTAATACCAACTCTTCTTTTTTTTCTTAGTCTTCAAATTTTGAGAGATATAGTTGGTTCATCTTCCTGTCATATCCCATATTCAATACTTTTTTGATAATTAATATGGAGTTTTTCATATTTTGTCACTTTATCTGTTATCAGCCAACTACAAGACACCAAAATCTCCATATTCCTTCAATAGTTTTCTAATCAGCTTCCCTATATCCATCTACCTTTTTCTTTCTATTCTCAACACAAGCACCACAGTAAACCTGTTGAGACATATACCCAGTGTCACAGGTTAGAGTTCTTAGTAACCAAATTCTAAGTAGGGACTTACTGTGCGGTATGATTATCAGGGTATATACTTCACTTTAATACCTGTGGCTGAGAAAGAAGAGAGCAAAGTGTGAGAAAAACACAATGACGAAGACAGCCTAACTGATTAAAAGCTCTGGATCTGAAAGACCTTTTAAAGCTATCCCAAAGTGTCTCTATTTGAGGCTAGAGGGCAATTCTTGTGGACTGCACCCTGAGAAGGACATGAACTTGGGCAAAGAAGTGCTCTGCAGCACTGAAAAACTCTGAAGTATCTGCAAAGATGTATGTCAATAGTAATCCTATAGCCGGGGCAAGAAGACCTTCATTATAGTGTGATATAATGTGCACATCACAATGCCCAACACATTTGATCATGTTGCATCCCTGCTCAAAACCATCTAATGACTTTTTACTTCCTTTGGAAATGAAGCCATAAGATTTACAATGGCTTTCAATAGCTTACAAGATTCAGATCTGTATAAGACATTGGAATCCTCTGTCATGGCTCACCAGGTCACTCACATCACTCTCAGTTTGTCTTCGGTTCTTATTCTAGCATACCAAACATCTTGCCACACTGCTGGGCAGTGTGATTCCTCTTCCTACTGCCTCCTACTTGAACTGCTCTTTCATTTGCTCATCTCATTCACTATTTTATTTAAATATCATGCTGAATGTATTAAATATTATGGCCACTCAGCCATAACTTTCCCTCTCCCATGTTTTATATCTCTACACACTCACACACACACACGTTATTTTGTGAATTATTTCTTAATATACTAGAGTATAAGCTCTAGAAGGGCACATGCTTGTTTGCTTTTTCTTCCCCCCCCCCAATTAACACAGTCATTGCAATAGGGACTACTATCAAGTCATCATTCAATAAATGTCTGTTAAATTAGTGAATAAACCTATTGAAAAATATTAGTCTAAAATATCATGGAAAGAAAAAGAAAATATGAAATGAGATTTTCTATATACTCCTGTAGTAGCTCATTCTTTTTCACTGGTTCACTTATATAAGTTAGTCTGTTACACTATGTAGTTGATAACCTTTGCAATTTTATTTTTAGAAATCATCATAAACTGGTTCATCGAACAGCATTTTTTAATTCTTACTATGAGCAAGATACTCAGAATGGGGAATATTATTGCCTCTTCCTAGTGTCTTTATTATCAGCAATAGTAGCTGTGGTAAAGTGGGGGGAGCTAACAGGTCATTCATTCATAACACTGAGAAGTGTATTAATAAAGAAGTAGGTTGACAGATAAATAGATGTATGGATGGAGAGATAGGTGAAAAAACAGATAGATAATAGATAAGTGATAGAAAGGGAAATAGAAAGATATGCTTTTCCATCCAAATTTTCGCCATAAAATGAATTAGATTTTCATGTTCCTCCAAGATAAAAAAATAAACAATTTAGTTTTGAAATCTATGAATGCATAGCTGTTAAAAAATGAAGGCAAATGATAATGATTTCTATAAAACTTTGAAAATTGAATTTCATATTTAAACACTGACCATATTTACGATTAGAATATGTAATCTGGATTTCTGATTTTAAGTGCCGATTATTATCAGCCTCTAGTAAAGATTATTCCAATAACTACTACAATATCTATGAATATGTGAAATATGTGGAAAACTCACAACACACAAACACACACACACACACACACACACACACACACACACAGTTTGCATTTAACCTATGCTGAGATTCCAGGATATGATTAGCTAACTAGAAGGGCCACAAAACTTGACAAAACAATTTTAAGTTCACCATAGCTAAGCTTTTAAAAACAAAGCATATCAACAAACTTGCAGGATATCTCATTGTCTTTCTCTCCAGCTCTCTATTTTGAATTAGGAACTCTGGAGCTATAGCACTGGGCAGGGGGGAGGGTGGAAGTATATAGCCATCACTCAGATATGTGGGAGCTTCTTTTTGAAGTAGTGAGAATATGTTGAGCTCGCTTCCTATGACAAATTGCTATGTAATGGTTCTCACATCTCTGGTATTGGTAAAGAAAATTGTGTAGCTCTGTGCTGAATGGATAAGTATTTTATATAATAATGGAAAAATGGCCTTGCTATTGAGCAAGGTGACCTGGATAACCATGCTTAAAGAGGAGAAGCAGTCATTGAAATCACTCTTACCCCAGAGACTAAATGTATTGATAATAAATTGTGATTACTTACTTATTTACATTTTAATTTATCTCAGAAAAGCAACGCTAACTAGAATATCCACTAGAGATAAAATAGGGTATTTTTTTCTCCTTATTTTTCCTTTGTTTTATGGTTAAAAATCAGTTAGGGATAAGGTAGGAAATAGCCCTGGATAGGAGTAAAAGTGTAATGATTAAAAGCATGGGGTCTGGAATTAGAGATCTTGTTTTAAACCCCAGCAGCATCCTTTCCTTGTGTGAATTTTGGAAAATAGGTTGGCATCCTTGCAGCTCAAATTCCTCACCTGTGGTATATATGTAATAATTATATTTAACATCTTGGGATGTCAAGAATATTAAAGACATTAGTGAATGTCAAGTGCTTTGAACAGTTTCTAGTAATTTGCAAGCTCTCATCAAATGTTTAAGTTCTAGGTTGCCTGGGTGGCTCAGTTGGTTAAGCATCTGCCTTTGGCTCAGGTCATGATTTTGGGGTTCTCAGAAGGAGCCCTGGATCAGGCTCCCTGCTCAGCAGGAAGTTTGTTTCTCCCTCTCACTCTGCCCTTCCCCCTTGCTTGTGTGCTCTCTCTTCCTCTCTCTTCCAATCTCTTTCTCTCTTCCGCTCTCTTTCTCACAAATAAATAAATAAAATCTTTTAAAAACTTTGTTTTAAATGTAAAATATTTTAGGAATGAAAAAGATTCTTTTCAGTTAAGTGGAGCTCAATGAGGAAGTAGGATAGGTTCTAAGGACAAGAAGCATGTTCCAGGTAGAGAAACAAGATGGCAGTTTAAGAAACATACATTCATATAGATGAGAGTAGGAGGACATGATGGTGGAAATGAATCACTACTTGATAGAATGGGAAGAGGAGAGGAGAACATGAGAATTCTGATATGTTTCCTACCATTTTTGCTTGAGGAGTACTAACAGAAATGACAGACACAGACAATGAGCAAGGAGGAAAGTGGTTGAATATGAAATTGGAGAAGTAAGCTGGGGCCAGATTAGAGCATGGAAAAGCAAGACTTTGCACTCTTTTTCTCTTCAACAACTAATACATCTGGCCACAAGTCAGTCACATTAGGTTTCTTCAGTATATTTGAACTTTCCAATCTTATTCTTGCCACTGAGCATTTGAGTTTTTGTTGCCACCTCCCTAGAAGTCTTCCCCTCAAGTCTTGGAATGGCTGCTTCTTGTCAGTTAGGTCTCAGTTCAAGCTGGACCTCTCTGTGGCTGTGCTTGACCTTATTACCTAATGCCGTCTGTCTTTGCACCATCTTCTCATCTTTTTAGATTTTCTCACTTTAACTCACTACTATTTAAAATTTTTTTACAGTAACTGTGGATAAAAAATAACCAGGCTACAGAAAGCCATTAGTTTGTGATAAAGCCTGTGTTCTTGTGGTACCATAAGATGTCCCATTCAATGACAAATTTGGAGCAAGCTATGAAGTGAGCTGATGAGACTATATATTTTTTTTTTTTTAGTAACAAACATAGATTTTTACTATGTGTGATTGGAATGTTACAGACTCCCTGATGGCTTCACATCGCATGGTTTGAAGAAACAGTATATAATCTTTCTATGACTAACTTTCTGTCTTAAATCAAAACAAAATAAACAAACAAAAGTTATCTAAAGTGGCTGAGTGGCTCAGTCCACTAAGCTTCATACTCTTAATCTTAGCTCAGGTCTTAATCTTGAGGTTATGGTTTCAAGCCTTGGAATGGGCTCCATACTGGACATGGAGTCAGATTAAACACAAAACAAACAAAAACGAAAAAAAAAATCTTATCCAACTGATTAGAAATGACCTTTAACACTTTTTTTTTTCAAGGAAGAAAGAACAATTATTTGTCTTTTTTTATTTTTATTTTGAAATCAACTTTTAAGGAGAGCAGCATGTTGGTTTTTATTGACTTGGCAAAAGTTTTAAAGAACTTTCTTAATCTTAGAATAAAGATTTATAAATTTAAAATTTGTTTCCCTGATGTCTGCAGAAATGGTCTTCAACTAACCTCACACATTTTTTAAAACATTGTTTATTTATTTGAGAGACACAGAGCATGCACACACGCACAGCTCAGGGAGGAGCAGAGGGCAAGGGAGAGAAGGAGACTCCCTGCTGAGTGCAGAGCCTAAGGAGGAGGAGCTTGGATTTCAAGACTCTGAGATCAAAGCTGAGTGGAAATTAGGAATTGGAAGCTCAAACTAGTGAGCCACTGAGCCGCTCCTAACCTCTTGCATTTTAAACAGGTATTTATCCCCAAAATTTTGTTTTGGAATGTAAAGAAATTTAGTTTTTCATTGTCTGATCTTTGCCACCAGAATAAAGCTTTATTAGTGAAAATACCCCGCTTTATTAGTTTCCAGTAAAATAGGAAATCCTCACACATATTTTTTAATAAATAAATGAGTAAATAGGGCAAAAAAGCATAGTCACTGTACTAAAAATAATATGAGAGAAAAAGATAATCCATATCACCCCAAAGTAAGATATAGGGCAAAGTAGATTATGTAAGAAATAAAAAAAACGAGATGAGAAATGATGGCAAGAACAAATGTAAATTATATTAGATTTTGAATTGTGTTCAAGACTCCTGCTTTCAAATATGATAGAAAAATTAATGGAAGAGCACTCTCATTAAAGATAACTAGGAAGAGTTCTACAATTACCCCCTGTGAAGAGTGGCATTGACAAAAGCAGCCGAGGTCTCTTTGAGAAGAAAGTCTAGAGGCATTCATGTATCTGAGAGCAAAGAGCCTTGGAGAAGGGTGCTAAGGATTATCAGTTGCCTTTACAATGGCAGAAGTTTGGATACAAATCTGATCCTAAAGGGTCTCTGGCTGCTCATGTGCCTCTCTAGCCAGTCCCAGCCAAATTCTCCCTTTGCTTTCTCTCCAAAACACTTACCAATCAGTGGAGGTCCATATTCTGATAATGCATTCTAACATATGTTTCAGACATGTTTATGGATTTTTTTTCATTTTTACCTTCTGAAAAAATAAACAATTGTTTTTACTTGATTTTTCAGATTATGGACTGCCAAAAAGAAAAAAACTGCACAAGACTCATTCTGCTTCCTGAATCCTGTTTTTCTTTCTTTTTTACAATTTTTCCATTAAGAATTATTTTCAAAGTCTTAATTATTATAATTTCATTTCATTTCACTCTGCCCACCTATTCAAGGTAATAAATTTTGTAGACTATTGTCCATTGGAATAACCATCTTTCCCATTACTCCTGAGCATACCTAAAATATGGAACAGAATAGATCATCCCACTTTGTTTTGCCACTTCTTTTAATGCAAGGATTCAAAAATATAAATGTATGCAATGTAAGTATGTAGCATATGAAGGTAACAATTCTCCTTTCTTAAAAATTCAATCCAGATGTCCTTTTTCCCTCATCACTTTGGCTTGAGTGGGGTGGACATTCTTTTGCAGTTTCCTGCCTGGTTTCCCAGAGTGTTTTCTGGGACTCAAGGACTCACTTCCATCTCTTACTCCCTTGTGGGAGGTCACATTCAGTTCCGTCATCCCATAAATATCCTCAGCATATGACAGCTCCTAAGTTGTTTGACAATGTACCACTCATAACTATAGTTTTCACAAAGGAAAGGGGATAAGAGAAATTACAGCCTTAGTGTCTTGTTTTTTTGTTTTGTTTTGTTTTTACACTCCTCTAACACCAATGATTTTGGTGTTAGATGTTTTGGTCATCTACTTTACCCATAAACTAAAGATGTAAATCTGTGTCTACAACTTTTGGGAATTTTACCTAATAATCAAAACTTCTACCTTACTTATGTTTATGGAATAGTATCAATTTGTTCTTTTTTTTCCCCAAATATTTTTATTTTATTTTTTCAGTGTTACAAGATTAATTGTTCATGCGCCACACCCAGTGCTCCATGCAATACAGGCCCTCCTCAATACCCACCACCAGGCTTGCTCAATCCCCCACCCCTTCCCCTCCAAACCCCTCAGTTTGTTGCTCAGAGTCCACAGTCTCTTATGGTTCATCTCCTCCTCCAATTTCCCCCCATTCACCCTTCCTTTCCTTCTCACGATGCCCTCCATGTTTTTCCTCATGCTCCAAATGAGAGACCATAAGATAATTCTCTCTCTCCGCTTGACTTATTTCACCCTGCATATTCTTTTCCAGTCCTGTCCATGTTGATACAAAAGTATCAATTTGTTCTTATGAGTAAAAGAGTTTGTTTGCCTTTATTATATAATGTATAATATAATAACTATATATAAATATGAATACATGTCATGTCACCTGTTGACTTAAAGAGAATTTGAAATTCTCAAAATTAATCATTTCTACATTACCAGTGTATAATATTGAATGATTCTTGGACAGTAAATATGGAAGCCTGGACAAAGTCTGTTTTATTACACTGTATTATCAGTATCAAGCACATTTCAAAAATATAATTGGCCCTCAAAAAAGATTTGTAAATAAGTTAATAAATGAATAAGGTGAATGAGTAAATGAATAGATAATAATTATAATAGGAAGCTAGTGGCAAGAAATAAAAGTCAACAAATAAAAAAAGAATTTCTCAAACACTGATTGCTTTTCCTTCCTTTCTTTTAAGTGATATTTTCAAACCCTTGATTGTCTCTTTTTAGATTCCCCCCAATTAAAGCTACAGTGTTTTATTCTGTAAGTACTATCTTCATGTAAATCAGACAAGCAGATTATAGTGAAGCATACAGTATGTCAGCAGGAAAAATATGTGTTTAATCAAATCAAATCGGTTTGGATTGGGCTGAACCTATATTTATGGTAATGGTTTGGATGTTTCATGTGTAAGATAGGAAACTACTTAATGGAAGGTTGTTTTTTGTCCTAAAAATTTATTTGTTGTTCTAATTTTCTCAAACGTTTAGATAGAGTCTGAGTATTTAGTAAACTACACATTTGCTTAAAGGATCATTCATGTAAAACCTCTTCAGCACTTTTATTTAAAGAAAAAAAAGTTATGTAAAGCCAAAAAATGTTACCAAAAATTGTCTGTATTAATTTTGTAGAATTTGTAATTGTAAGCATCTGCAATATATCAGTGGGATATGTTTGACTATTCCTGCCAAATTTTCACAGCCTGCTAATTGTGTGACTAATAAATATCACACTATCAATTAAATCCTTCAAAATTTGATGATTTCAATCAATATCTTGATTTTCTAGAATTTTAATTTTTTAACTAAATCAGAGAAAATAATTATGATTTGTGGAAAACCCTAGTTTTAGGCTTTGCAAGATAGATATATCCCACAAATTAATATGGGACTTTTCTTTGCCAAAATAACAATCTACTCTTATACTCTGTATTTTTCTTATTTTGGAAAAGAATAATTCTTTTATAGAAATTGGGTAACAAGTCTCATGTCATTACCAGACTGTCCCCCTAGTAGTGTCATGATCTATGCCTCCTCTCTTGCATCTGGAAAGTCACCCCTTTGGGTATTTGTTCAGGCTTCATAGTCTACAGTTGCAAGAGCTGAGATCCTTTCCTGTGGAGCAAAGTCACTCAAACGCTCTATGCTTCCACTTCCTTACAAGAAAAAAAAATCAGAATAAAGACAATACCCATTTTATTATACTGTATCATTATAAATATTAGATGAAATAATATATACAAAGCATTTAGAAGAGTGTTTGGAATATTGCAAGGGATTTATGAATATTGTTATTGCTGTAATCTGTATATCAGTGTTCTAGGTCCAGGCCTTCAGAATGTCTTATTAAAGTTGCAACCATGATTGCCCAATGGTCCTTTATGTTTCCAGTACTGAAAAGTTCTTCTGCTACAATTAACTCACAATTTAATATTTTAGAAATTAAAATTCAAGTATACAAGTAAAGTAAATGCAATTAAATAGTTTGTTTAAAAAATAATTTTTGGGTGGCGCCAGGGTGATTCAGTGGGTTAAGCCTCTGCCTTAGGCTCAGGTCATAATCCCAGGGTCCTGGGATCAAGACCCATATCTGGCTCCCTGCTGAGGAGTCTCTTCCCCAGTCTCTCTCTGCCTGCCTCTCTGCCTACTTGTCATCCCTTTCTCTCAGTCAAATAAATAAATAAAATATTTTAAAAAATAAAACAAAAAATAAAAGTATTTTTTCAACAACATAGAACAAAGACTTGGAATAAAAAAGTTTGTTCATTTTTTTTTTTAAAGATATCACTGTGTTGTGTAATCAATGCACTAATTCTCACTGTTGTTACTAAAATAGCTAAGAGCCCATGGGCAAACAATTCAGTTTCATAAAGAAAAGTATGTTTTTTGGGGCGCCTGGGTGGCTCAGTGGGCTAAAGCCTCTGCCTTAGGTTCAGGTCATGATCCCAGGGTCCTGGGATTGAGCACCGTCTCTGCTCAGCAGGGAGCCTACTTCCCCATCTCTCTCTGCCTGCCTCTCTGCCTACTTGTGATCTCTCTCTCTCTGTCAAATAAATAAATAAAAATCTTTAAAACCACAACAAAAAAAGGTATGTTCTTTTTAAGAATGGATAATTAAAACCTGCCTCTCAGATTTATGAGTGTTAATAAATTTTTGAATTTTCAAAATAAACCTCAAATATGTTGAAGCCTCTGCTTTGAATTCTCTTAGACCACTCACTCAGGGAAATTTAGTTACCAAGTGATAACAACATTTTAAGCAGTCTGATGATGAAATCCACCTCTGAAGTTAACAGTTGAGTACTCCTGGCAATAACCAGCATCGACTTGTCAGGCATGTTAGGGAGCCATTTTGGAAGGGAACTTTCCAGCTCTAGACAAGCCTTCAGATGATAAAAGCCTCTGTCAAAATCCTGTCTGCAGTCCCAGAAGAAACATTGACTCAGTGTTAAGTCTAGCTAAGCTTCACCTTAATTCCTGCCCACAGAAACTTTAAAATATCATTTTGATTTATTGTTTTAAACAAATTAGTGTTTAGGTAGTTTATTGCACAGCTATAGAAAATGAATCCAGGTAGGAAAGAGATGACCATTCCATTTTTTTTTTCCAGATGATTAAACTAGGGTTTTATATATTACATTATTTTCTCACTCTCATAGAACTGATTTGTGGTAGAACTGGGGTTTGAGCAGAGAGCCATTTTATCTCAGACAAGAAAGTTGTACAAACAAGCAATTGGTAGAAATGACATAAAGGAGGCCTTTGAAATGAGTTTATGTTGCTTTGATCTCATGCTTCTTATGCTTCCCACAATCATGTAGTTTTGAGAGTTATTAGAGGGATTCTCCATCTGTCCTCATTACACTTTGGTGATTAAGAACTGACCAACACTGAAGAGATTTCTCCAGGAATGTTGTTCATCTGCATACCTATCTCCAATACTTAGTCATCCATTAATCTTTTGCTGATTATCAGGGATCTTCACTTCTGGGTAGAAAAAGATATGTAAGTTTCTAGTATTGTAATTTTAAATGTACCAGGAAGCCATGAAAGAAACAAGAAGTTGGCTCCAGAGAGATGAGCACATTTCTGAAGTTAACACATAATCTAAGGTAATTTCCCTCCTTTGTCTCATTTTTACAAAATGATGGATAATATACAAATTTATTGGTAATTATAAAAATAAAGCAACTGTTTGCTAAAGGCTGAAAGAATTTAACCTAACTACAGTGGAGCTGGAACTGGTTTGAAAAGTAGAGCTTTTATAATACATATGCCCAATTATCCAAATGTGAAGAGTAAGAATGTGATAGACAAAGATTAAGGATACACATTAAGGAAAAAAAAAAGATAGCGATGTGCATATATTCATGTATTAGGCTTAGTGACAAACAGAGATAGACATATTCTTTCTTCCTGTTCCACCATCTCCACTTTTCTATAAATATGGTTTCTATAAGTTGATTTCCAGCCTGCTATGATGTTATAGGTAGAAAGAGAGGTGTAAGATCTTTATGATATCTTCTCTATGCCTAATGGAAAGTTCCAGATAAATGACAGAACAAAAAGAAGATAGATTGTGTACATTGTGTTTTTAATATAATGTGTTTTTTTTTAATATTTTACTTATTTATTTGTCAGAGAGAGAGAGAGCACACAAGCAAGGGGATCCACAGTCAGAGGGAGAAGCAGGCTCCCTGCTGAGCGAGAGCCCAATGTAGGACTCAATTCCAGTACCCTGGGATCATGACCTGAGCCAAAAGGCGACTGCTTAACAGAGTGTGCCACCCAGGCAACCCAAGTAGGATGTTTTTTACTGGTGTGTTTTTGTATGCTCAACTATACTGATTGCCCCAAATGATTAATTCATAAATAAATTTTTGCTTAAAATCAATTTATTTTTCCTACGATATGTCAATGAAAATAGTAAAAACTCAAATATAATTTGTCATATGTAAAATAAATATTAAGAACAAGTAAAATAGGAAACAGAGTTATTAAAATATAGCTGATTTGTTTTCATCGATGAAGCATAATCCTGTTCTTAAATGTGTTTAGAATGGCCTATATCAATTATATAGAATTTTAATGTTAATTTATTAATGCAACTGCACAAGACTTCTAGACATGAGCAGGTAATATCTACTTTTATTTTTCACACATAATGTGAAGATATTGAAAGCCATTTGACGTGTATATGTATGTTCTTGTTTTCCTCTTAACAAGTGCTCCATTTAGAGTCTTTCTTTTTCAACCTTAGCTTACATTGTTGCCAGCCCAAAAGGGAGACATCAGAGAAGTAAATTTATATTGTATGGGTTCCCAGGGTCTTGGCATATACAGTAGATATGGAAAAAAAAATTAGAGGTTGACAACTTTTCTGCAGCAAGTATATTTTCTATACACTCGTGCACATGCCTGTATGTGGGAAATGGGAAGTTTGAAAGAAACTCAGAAAAAAAATTGTGTAGTGAGGTGCCTGAGTGACTCAGTGGGTTAAAGCCTCTGCCTTCAGCTCATGATCTCAGGGTCCTGGGATCCAGCCCCTCCTCAGGCTTTCTGTTCAGAAGGGAGCCTGCTTCCTCCTCTCTCTCCGCCTGCCTCTCTGCCTACTAGTGATCTCTGTCTGTCAAATAAATAAATAAATAATCTTCAAAAAAAATAAAATTAAAAAAAATTTGTGTAGAGAGTGTGGGCTTTGTGTTTTGTTTTTGTCCTTCACCCCTTTTTACTTGTGAGTAGAGAGCAGTGTGTGCTTAAGTTCCTAGGCAGGAAGCTAGAATATTTAAGAAGGTAGTCATCACATCATGGTAAGATAGTGTGCCACAATACTAGTGGGTTCTCTCCCTCAGAGTTTGAGGAGGGTGATCTGTTCTCCAGCCACCATTCCTCCAGATGATAGACTAGAGATGGGCTTTCAGAGGTTAGTTTGCAGATAGGGTAGGGTCACCTCATGAAGGACCTTCCAGTGCCCCATTTGGGGAGTTCTAAGCATCCAAACATATGAGAAGAAAACAAACCCGCCAAAGGTGAATTTTAATTGAATTGAATTTTACTTGAGAGGGCTAGAAAAATTCCTTTTTTTCACAGAATATATGGTCAAACTTTTAAAATTTGCTACACATGGTTTAGAAATAAGTTTTGGTCTGTTGGTACCAATTTTGGAGGTTTAGTTAGGATTTTATTTTCATTTTTTCATTCATGCACACTAAATGCATGATTTCGCTAACTTTTTTTGCTTAGTTTCACTAATTTTAAAAAATAACTATTATCTTTGTGCAATCTTGGTACTAAAGGCATGTTAGCTAATAATAGTTTTTTTTTAAGATATTTATTTATTTGACAGAGAGGCACAAGTAAGCAGAGAGGCAGGCAGAGAGAGAAAGGGAAGCAGGCTCCCTGCTGAGCAGAGAGCCTGGTGCAGGTCTTGGTCCCAGGACCCTGAGATCATGACTTGACCCGAAGGCAGAGGCTTTAACCCACTGAGCCACCCAGGTGCCCTGATAATAGTTTTCTATTGTTTGCCTTAAAGTAAATTTTATTTTTTATCCTAAACTTTTCAAAAATGTTTTGTTGCTATCTGACAGGTTAAATGTTTCATACCTTTTTATTCATGTTATTTACTATCTGTTTGGGTATTTTGTGTTATGAATTACACTTTAAAGTTGGGTTGACTGACCCTGCACCTATATTCCAATGAATATGTATGTATAGACAGGAGGTGTTTCTACTATAATGAGGTAAATAAAAAAGCCCATTTCCTCCTAATGCTCCTTAATGCTGCTATTGATTTATTTGCTTAAAGGTTTTGCTTTATATTATTGCTATGTATTGAACCTCAATTACTACATTTTGAATTTATTTTCTACCTAGAGTATTATGCTTATGTCAGAAAAATTATTTGGGATGTGCAGGGTAATTTTCCATCATCTATATATTAGAAAAAAATACATTTAATTTGTGGGCCAGGTGAGGAAACAACTTGCTTCATTGGATATCATTATGTCAGGAAAGTGAGACAGAGACTTTCAAGGGTTAGTTATAGGAACAAAAATTCATCTCTTTCCTCTTACTTGAGTTTTAAAATCATTGGCCCAACTCCATCTCACCCACAGTGGGTTCTGTAGCCCTAGAGGCAAATGTGTTTGGGGTCAAAAATTATAGACACTGGGAGATATAATGGGAAAAGCATGAAAATAACATAGAACATGTATTAGGGCCCATCCTCTAGTGGGTTTATAAGCTTAGTTAGCCACTTGTTCTGTTTATTTTATAGCATCTTTGAGAATCAACTTGTGTAAGTATGGAGGCCATTTAGAAATGAATATGCCTTGCAGACTGGTGAAGCATCAGTACATTCCTACTCTTGCTGAGTGCCCTGTAGATAACAGGTTAACTTCTCTCTCAGACTCAAGGTTATGAATGCTCATCGCTAGACAAAGGATACTTGATAATAAAGAAAATTGATGAGTGAGCAAATGTTTTTCCTCAAGGACTGCACATAGAACCTAAACCCACTGGGATTTCCTTAGAAATATCTAAATCTTATTGACATTTGCTGAAGAAATTGTGATATTTAGAGCAGCAGGTTTTCCTGTCACACAATGAGTCAGTGGAAAAAATGTGAGCTAAGTAACTGAACTTTTCAGAAGGCAACTGCAGACTCAGGTAATTATCAACGTACCCTAATTATCGCAGCTGAGAAAGGTCCCTGAAACTGAAATGATCTTCCTTGTTAGTGTTTAACTGCCCTAATAATAACCTTGTCTCACAATAATATACCATGCTCTGTGCTATGGAAATTGTTTAGTCAACAACCAAATTAATGTGTATTGAATCAAACTATGTGCAATAACACTTAATATCAAATTATAAATGAATAAAGAATTCTAGCCATGTAAACAAAAGCAATGTTATCTTTTCCCCCCATCAGTGATTTTTCCGTTATTCTAAGGCTAACCTCTACATTTCTTAGCATACGTTACAAAGTCCTGGATAGTAAGTCCAGAACTTTTCGGTGTTTGCTAAACCAGAGCTTCGCTGACTGACCCTCAGGACTTTTGAACTCAATGGGCTTCTACCTGGCTCAATGGCCATGCTTCTTTCTTAACCTAGAAGTGCCATCGTTTCTCTTTGCATCCTTTATGCTCATTGTTCAGGTCCCACTATATCTAGTTTTCTTGATGTCATACCTTCAAAGAAACTTGTCCATGCCTGTGGCCTATTATACATGTAAATAGCACTTTAACTTTTTCAGAATATTTTTACAATTACTTTGTGTGAAATATATCATTAAAAGGAAAAAATTTTTCTGGGCAGTTATAGTTTAGAACATAGTTAAATAATCATCTGTAGTATTTTTGTGAAAATTGATTTCATATTTTTCATCCCCACTATACTCTGAATTCTAGGTAGTTAGGAATAATGTTTGCCTTTTCCAGTGTAGCTCTAGCCCCAAAAGCAATGCCTTTGGCATTTAATAAATTTTATTTATTAAAATTTGGCATTTAATAAAATTTAATAAATTAGTTCAATTTGCATATTAAAATAGTATCACGTATTTCTAATTTGCTATCAAGAATGCTAACCAAAAATCAAGAGAACCACATACTACTCAGTTTACCAACATTTAGCCTGTTACATATTGAGTACTCCAATTTACTGACTAGTAGAGGTATCAAAATAAAACTTCCATAACTCACAGTATAAAATATGAATTTATGATATATGATAATAAATGAGACACATTTTACTAACACCTGAATTTGGCAAAAAAAATGACCAGATTGACATTAATGTACAATTTAACCAAAGGTTAATGATTCTTTTGGAAACATAGGTATAGACTTTTAAATCAAATACTCAAGATGATTCTTTCCACCACTTATACAAATATTTAAACTTAAAATGTCTAACAGAGAATTATTTCCCTTGTAAGATTTCCCTTATGGAGAAATTATTATTAAATTTAAATGAAGATAAATATAGGTGTATGATTAATCTAATAAATGTTTACTTTTTTCTAATGTCTATGTCTTTTTTACCTAATGTTTATGGACAGAAACAATTGACCTAAGGCATTATCAACATAATTTATATCATGCAATCTAGATTGCAATTACGCATTATATTCTAAGCATCTTTAAATACACACACCTTTTATTTTGTTGCCTAGTCCCTGATTAGAGGCAACAACAATTTAACAGCCAATATATAGCAATAATCATGCATCATATGTTTATCAGGCAGCCTTCACCACCTATTTGTCTAAAGGAGAATTCATTTCTCTTTGTGCTTCATTCCACACACATAGAAAAAAGTCAATCTACTGCCCACTTCTCTTACTGAATTTGAAAATTCCTAGAAAGAAAAGGAAATAGATATGGAAATAGACAGAGGCATTTATTCATTGTTATTCATTGTGATAATTTATGTATTATTTTAATATCAGCTGCACAAAATTATATGTGTATATAATTCCTTGAAGCTGGTTTCTAAATGTCATAATTAAATGTATGTTTTGCTAATTTGAAGACAGTAGTACTATATTTTAAATGATAATACATTTCTTTTCTCTTTTTATGGCTATCTTTCTGTTTGCTTTATGCATGGGCACATCTTTTCTTCAGTTTTTACATTGTGTGATGTTGAAATTGTATTCATTTAAATTCACGCACAGACAGACTATAAAGTAACCCCTGTCAAAATTTCCTTGTAAAGTATTTTAAATATGAAGGGAAAATTGGCATGTCTTAGGATATCTTATTTTAGTAAGAAGATAGTGTTTCCCATATGTAAGTTTTAAGTTCCCACTTACATAAACACCTGTTCTGGCTGCTGTTTCCAGTTTAATGAGTTTGGGGAGGTTTATATCTCTAAACTGAGAGTAGTTTTATCATTTTGACATTTAATTTTGTTTCTCTTTTATAAATGTCTTGTAAAAAGAGAATCATTTAGCATCTGTTTGGTTATCTACCAACATCTGTCCCAGTTACCCACCGCAACAAAAAGTACACCCCTCTTAAATCACAGATTGATTCGGGTCTTTGAGGTAGAGTTCTCACTAACACAACTTTTTAGTGAATATTAAGGTAATATGTTATTACAAAAAGAAATATCCTCTCTCTTTATATACATATAATATAGTACATAATACATATAAAATTATAGAAAGAAAATGTTTTTTTGTAGTAGCATATGTATTATATATTATATCATTATATATATATTACATGACGATATGTAATATATGTATACATTCTTGATTGACATAAAGAAATGATTTGGAGACTTGAATGAATTATTCAAGACATTTAAGGGAGATTCTTCCTTTTGAAAAAAAAGGTAGAGTAGGACATAAATTTATCAGTGATTCGTTTGAATACTATAAAGATCAGGATTATCCTATAAAATTCAGCTAAAGACATTCAAAAATATGAAACCATCAGACTAACTTCTTTCCCAAATGAGGTACTCAAAAAAAACCCAGATTATAAAGTCCATTCAACCTTAATTGAGCCAAACCTCCTTCATTCAGACTTATTTATAAGAGACTCTGATTTAGAAGTGAGCAAATTGAGAAAGAAAATTCTAAGGATAAGGGAATTAATTTTTGGCTAATGAAGAGGCATCTACATTTCAGGAGCAGCTGTGGTTTGAGTTTTGGGCACAGAAAGGGCCTGGAGGAGGCCAGCCCCATCAGCAATGGAAGCCGGGTGCCTCTGGGGCTTAGTCAGGCAGTGGCTGGAGATTTGACACTTCCTTCCTGGACACTTTTTTCTCCATCACGTTGTTGAGTTTGAGGCTCATTCTCTGGCCCTATAAACAATTTCATGAGCTGTTTCTTTTGTGTTTTTTTGTTTGTTTGTTTGTTTTTAATTTTTTTATGAACTCTTTTTCTGCTTAATTTACAGAGTCACTGCTTTGGGCTGCAATTAAAACCTTGAGAGACCCAGGAGAAACAAACAATGAACAAAGAGGTCATAGAGTGTCCGGTGTTTATATGTGGTGTGCAAAGATAAATCAGGAAAAAGAAAGTGATGGGGACTACCATTTCTAATAGGGTGGTCAGGGCAGGTCAGATATAGTAGAAATACTCGTATGTTTAGATGTTTCAGTTTCATGTAAGAAGGCAGTATCTCAAAGGATTTGATTGAAGTTTGGGAATGAGTTCTAAAAAGTCTGTAGAAAAAACCTTCCATGTTCAACTCACAGAAGTGGAAAGGCCCTGAAATACACTTAGGGGTTATGAAAGCATACACAGTGTTCAACAAATGTTATTTCCTTTTTGTAGTTCTAAAATATATCAACGATTAAGTCAGTTTTCTTCTACTCTTCTTTTAAACACCACCACCACCCCGGACCTTTCTGACCTGATCTCACATTTCCTTATAGCTCTCAATCTGGATTTTATTCTAATATTTAGTTAAAACCTTTCTGGCATCCTCCCTGTTCGGTAACACAGATAGCAAATAAGGATTAAAAACGAAAGAAAACCTATGTGCAGAGGAGCATGGCTATTATTGTGTCTGTTCATGTTTGAGAAAGTAAAACCAAAATAGACTATCCTAATTTTTTTTCCTTTGACATTTGCAAACATAATCTAGGTCTTGTGTGAACAAAAAGGGCTATTCACAATCTTAAATACAGGCATTTGTTTTTAGTTCCTGTTAATGAAAATCTACAATGGTATTGTGACAATTGAATATTATGAGTCTGTGCTATAGTGTCTTCCTTTATCAGACACCCCTTCACCACCAAGCCCCTCCTGACCTCCCCTGTCTCTCATCCTGGCTATCATAGAGCATGGGGGCAGTTGGCTTCATGAGAATACAACCTGATCATTTTCTCCCTTTTCCTTTTTTTCTAATGCTTCCCTTTGATACTCTATGAGGATCCCATTCAGTGCCCACATGCAGTTTGGAGATGTGATTGATGGAAGCTTTCAGCTAAGACATAAAATATCGCTCCTCCCCTACAATCCATGGACGATTTACATGATCAGTTTATTTAGTTTCTTGCATTACTTTGGTGGGGGGTGTCAAGTAATCAGTATTACTGAACAGAGTTCTAGAATGATAATGGTTTTCCCACTTTTCTACTATAGTCTTCTTCTTCACTGCTGACTTGGAAATTGAACTCCCTATTAAATTAATAGCTTATAAGTAACTACCCAAGACTCTGCTTTCTGGGTAATGCAAGCTATGCCACTATATATGCACTCATAAATCACTAAATTGAAAACATGGTTTGATTTTTTTTTCTGATGGTGTTTTCAGAAGTGAAATCAAAGGAAATTTGTTTCTTTTCTTTTTTAAAGTTTTGTCCAGTGTCTGAATTTTCCCAAGATAATTTAGAAATCTATGTTAAATAAATGTCTTTCTATGATAGAGGCACAATCTTTTTGGCAAAGATGTATCTAATTATACAAGGGTCTCTGTTTACTTTATACTTGTTAACAAAAAGTGTGAGCAAAACTATTAAAATATCTAAATATAGATAAAACTTTATCAATACCAATAAATTAATTTATGCCTGCAATGATCCACCTTCTGCTATTTTTTCCTAACCTATTACAGACTGACTTCAATTTCAATCTGGCTATTTCTTTGTTCTGCAGAATAAGAAGTGAATCAGAAAGTTTTATATAATATCAGATCAAACTAAAGGTTGAGAACTATTCAAACACATTGAGTCATGTCAAAAAAAAGGGGGAGTAAAGTGTAATGTTGGAATAAAGGTGAAAAATTAACTGAAGTTATTGCATACTAAGGAATTCTAGAAAATAAATTCTGCTTAATTATATCAGATGAAGAGACCTATTTTTTAATTTGAAGAGTAGTGCGAATTTCTAACAAAAGACAAAAATGTAGGGGTGGTGATTGTATCTCAAAAATCTGACCTTGCCACTATTTTTTAAAATTTATTAACATTTTCCCATATTCTAAACAGCATTGTTTATTTACACACATATTCAATCAGAATAAATGTTTTTTCACCATCATGTCTGGGTCTGGAACGAAAACACATGAAGCATTTTGGGGGGGAGTAGGGTTAAAGAATATAATATATTTCAAGAAATAGTTATTAATTTTGTTTTTTCTTCCTGAGAAGTTAGGAATTTTTTTTCTTTCTAATTCTTTGTCAAATATATTCCTGAAAGTGAGTAGAGGTTAAACAGGTTTCAAGCTTGTTATTAAAAAATGAAGACTTATAATTTCTTGTAAGTTGACAATGAAGATAAAAACATTTCTCCCCATAGAATGATATAAATTTTTGAAGATGGCCAGTCAGTTAAATGTGTTGTAGTCATTTGAATGAGAAATCTCATTGGCCTTGCTTTCATACTTACATATATTAATGATTCAATTTCTCACAATTTTTCTTCTTTTTTTCTTTCTTTTGTTATACTATAATCACATGGTCAATAATATATATGGTTTAGCTACATGAAGCAAAATCCAGCCATTTTTTTAAACCTCCTTTATAGTCAATACCGGGTAATACCATGTAAGTGGGCTACATGATGTCCATCACTGAAAGGAAAATGGAATGAAACATCATACCAGAAGCCATGTCTGTTATTCATATTGTATTTTGTTAAAAGATATACTCAGTTTGCATATTACTTCAATATGCATTGCCTGATATTTCTCCAGAGAGGAAAATTATAATGCTTATTCCGTTCTTGGCACACCCTGTTTCCTAAAACTGAACTAAAGAAAAGAATTGTAGTGGCAGTGCATTTATCTGACAAGCTAATTGAAATTGCACAATAAGTCAGTCTGATTTCCAAGGACAGAAAGGTTAATGGAGTGTGCTTCTCTATGCTTCTACAATAGCTCAGTTTTCTTTACTGAAATAACTGTGATTTCCTATATTAGTAGTTACATTATTCAAGCAGCAAAGATGTATTTGAAAGGAAAACTTAATCATTATAAAATAAACCCGTTTTAGAATGTACAGTTCACAAACTTCCTCTGAACACATAATGTCATGTCCTTGTCAAATAATACAAAATGCACAGTTCTTATTTTCCCTGTTAAAGACTGTTGTGATTTTAACTTAAATGCATTTCATGGGACAACACAACCAGAGAGCATTTTATACAAGTGGTATTTAGTCTATTACATTGCTGCCATCCCTGAAAAACACAGGACCTTTTTTTGAGTAGAACTCAGCCCTGGTTGAAATTAAATGCAATGCATATGTCAATGGAAGTTTTTCCATACAAGGATGATGTTTGAAAATCAGGTGACCAGGAAGTGAAGTTCATTTGAGAAAGGAAATTGAGTCAGGAAAGGGCAATCCATGAGCACAGACTTGACTGTAACTTTTTTTTTTAAATGTTGTGGTTTTTATGTGGAAATACTAAAAAAAATGAAGACTTTAAACAGTTGAGAGAAAAAATACAATCTTCTATAATCGACTTCATTATGCTTAATGTAAGTTTAAGCATATTTGCAATGTCTATAAATTTTCCATCACTCTGCAATTTATATAAGCATTTAAAAATAATATTTACTATTTTTATGTTATAAAAATAATGCAAACATTATCATGTATTTATCACTTCAAACATTTATTGAGATCCACTGTGTGGCAAGCATTACCGTAGGCCTTGCAGATTTGTCAGTGAATAAAATAAAGTTTCTCCTCTTGTAGAATTTGAAAAGAGACTATCATGAAATAAATAAGCAAATTGAGCATCAATAAGATAGTACCAGTTAAGTGCTAAAGAGAACAAATGAGGAGGAAAAGGAGATATGATAGATCGCAACCTAGAGGAGGAGGATGCTTGAGTGGTTTAGTTGGTTAACTGTCCCTCATGATTTTGGCTCAAGTCATGATCCTAGAGTCCTAGGATCAGTCCCAAGTGGAGCCTGCACACTCAGCAGGGAGTCTTCTGCAGGAGTTAATCTTTCTCTCCCTCTCCAAAGATTCCCACTTATTTTTTTGTCATGTAGAAACTACAGAATTAAATACATGATATGTTTCAATCTACAATGGAAATTTTCCTAAATTATCCTTAAATTATTCCTTCTTTGGCCCATCGAAACTTCTTTAAATTGTTTCCTGAGTCCTTCTAATATGACCCTAAAAATCAATGATGGCTTCCTACTCATTGGGAATATTATTATGTTTAAAGTACCCATTGTGCATTTTCCGCTCTGGACTTGGAATCAACCATACTTCAAGAAATGACATTCCAGAATCATAACCTAGGCACTAGAGATGCTTATTGATGCTGGTTTGCTTATTATTTTTAGGTATTTTCAGTTGGCAGAGCACATATAGTAAAATATCAATTGATTTCTAATACTTCCAATTCCAATTCAGGAGTTGGGATTATTTATTTAATCATATATGTATGTATACACACACACACACACACACACATTTCAGCATCTGAAACTCATTCTGTTTCCTCAAAGAATATTGTGTTGATGACTGTTGTCCCTAATGCCTTTATATTTGAAGTCAGTTTAATTGGAACGTAAGTTGTTGGATAATCCAGATGAGCCTAATGTAAACACAAAGGTCCTAAGAGGATCTCAGTAGGATCAGAGCCAGACCAAGAACTTCGAGGAAAGAAGTAATGGTTGAAAGTAATGTAGAGCCACAAATCAAGGAATGAGGCAGCTTTTAGAAGCTGGAAAAGGTAAGGAACCAGATTCTCCTTTAGAACATCCAAAAGAAATGCCTCCCTGTTAACCCACTTTAGACTTTTAATCCTCAACACTATAAGATAATAAATTAATTGTTTGTTGTTTGAGTCGCTAAGGCTGTGGTAAATTACTACAGCAAAAAAGAAAAAAATACAAAATCAATTACACCAAAATATGCCTCAGTATTAGTTGTTCTTGACTACTTTGTTCAAGTAAAGTGATGTGCCCTTTTCAAAAGTTCTTCCAGAATTTTCCAGGGAATAGCAGCACCTTTATTTTTCTTTCCGCTTGCTTTGGCCTTCCTTTATCAGAAAAATCTATGATACATTTTGGGTTAATCTTTACATGTGCTATTAGCTAAAGTTTGAAGGTCATTTTCTCTTTTTTACAGATACATTATTTCTCCATAATCATTTGTTAAGAGTTATTCTTTTACCATTGGATTACCTCAGCTCCTCTGTCAAAAATAATTAACTCTTAATTAATATCTGTAAGTCTATTTCTGAATCTCTCTCCTATTCCAACCATCTATATGTCTATCAGTATGTCAATATTATAGTCTTTTTTATAGCTTTATTGTATTTATTTATTTATTTTAAAAGATTTTATTTATTTATTTGAGAGAGAGAGAGATGCAGCAAGAGAGGGACCACAAGCAGGAGGATTGGGAGAGAGAGAAGCAGACTCCCCGCTGAGCAAGGAACCTGATGCAGGGCTGGATCACAGGACCCTGGGATCATGACCTGAGCCAAAGGCAGACACTTAAGGACTGAGCCACCCAGGTGCCCTTATAGCTTTTTTTAAATCTTCAAAAATAGGTCACGTACATTCCGAATCTTTTTCCACAAGTAAGGAGCCACAAGTAAGGATATTATTTATTATGACATTGTGATAGCAAGAGATTGTAAATAATTAAAACAGCAACATTATTTTCTAATCAAAGAATATGTATCTCTATACTCTTTCATCTATATATTACAGCTTTATTTCTTATTATTTTAAAATATTTTATTTATTTGTTTATTTATTTATTATTTATTTATGCTTTCATTCATTCATTCATTCAAGTGTATGAGCAGGGGGAAGGACATGGGGAGAGGGAGAGAGAATCTTAAGCAGGCTCCATGCCCTACACAGAACTCTACACAGGGCTTGGTTGTATGAAACTGAGATCATGACCTAAGCCAAAATCAAGAACTGAGTGCCTAACTGACTGAGCCATGCAGTTGCTCCTAATATATTATGCTTTGATGCAATGTCTTGAATAGGCTTTGTTATTTTTTACTTGATTTCCATATTTTAATGCTATTTTAGTAGCAAAAATATACTTCATCTCTACATGTTCACTCCTGATATTTAGAAACAAAGTTGGTATTATTAAATAGTAACTTTTTGTCTCAATTGATTTCTACTTATTTGTTCCAATATTCTTTTATATATTCCTTACTCTCTATGCATATAACATCTATATTCTGTATTTAATTACCTAGATAGATTATTGCATATTTAATAATCTTACATTTCTAGTATAGATCTCACTTACTATTTATTTATATTTTAATCCTTTTTATCCTGATTTTTGCGAAAAATGAGCTTTTTTAATATTGCATTTTTATTTTTATTGACAAAGAAATTTTAAATTTGTTCTATTTTTTTTATGTTGCTCCAGTCTGCTTTTGAATATTATACTACTTGTATAATGTTAAGAATCTTACACTAGTATCAGTTTCCTTTCCCTCCTGTATTTTGTGATATATTCACACACTCTGTATATGTTATAAACATCAAAATTAAATGATATTTTTGCTTAACATTCTAAAATATCTCTTAAATAAATTTTTATTAAGCATTTTACATTTTCTCCATATATTTAGAACTTTCTGTGTTTTTTATTTTGTTATGAAGTCCTGAGTTTCTACCTATAATAGTTTTCTTTTAGCCTGAATAAACAACTTTACACTTTTTGAATAAGATTGTTGTTGAGTGATTCACCACAATATTTTTTGTCTGAAAATGTCTTTAACTTTTATTTTTGTTGGAGAGCTTTTCTGAATACCATAGATTGACAGTGCTTTTCACTTTCATGTTCTGTTTTCCCTTTCAACACACTTTGAGGTATTCCATTTACCTAATTTGCATTGTTTTTGAAGATAAATCTGTAATTAATTTTATATTTGTTGACTGTTATAATGTACCTTTTTTATTCTATTGTTAATATCTCTCCTTATTGTTGAATTCAATAACATAATTACTATGCACTTTTGTGTTATTTTCTTCAGTTTATCTTGCTTTGGTTTCTTTGTACTTGAGAAAATCATTGGCCATAATTTCTTACATTGATTTGCCATGTTTTAAAAAGTTGATGTTCAGGATATGGTAAAATGTTAATAAATATAAGTGGATAAATAACATTTCCATAATGACACAACTCAAATCCATAAAGAAATTTTAACAATGAATCTTGAAACATGTATTTTTATTGACCTATGGAAAGTAAAAAAGTATAATTTTTACTAGAAAATGTAATTTAATAAAATGACAATTTTAAGTGGAACATAGTCTTATTTCATCAATTGAATAAAATTAATAAATTTCAAACAGTATTTATTTAAGAACATAAAACTATCATAAATAAAATAGTTTCAGGATGGTAATATAATTTTAATTATACTAATACATAAATTATATAAAGTATAATTCAGAACAGTGTTAGATGCCATATTGATAAAATGATAAAATTCAGAATATGTTGTATGAAAATAAGGTTGCTATGACAACCATGCATTTTTGGAAAATCTTCAGGAATAAGTACTCCAAAAAAACTCTGACAACTAGCTCTAAATTAGAAGCTTCTTTTTTTTAAAAGATTTTATTTATTTATTTAACAGAGAGAGAGAGAGATCATATGTAGGCAGAGAGGCAGGCAGAGAGAGAAGGGGGGAAGTAGGCTTCCAGCTGAGCAGAGAGCCTAATGCAGGGCTCAATCCCAGGACCCTGAGATCATGACCTGAGCTGAAGGCAGAGGCTTTAACCCATTGAGCCACCCAGGCGCCCCATGACTAGGTCATTTCTTTAAAAACATGCTTATCATTCATTGTAGTATATAATTTTTTCTGTAGCATGTGAATCTACACTGTGTTCATAAATATTTATCACTAATGTTTCAGCAATTTAACAAATTTTTAGCATTGAGCTATAGCATTGGAAAAATCAAAGATTTGTGCTCTTCACTCAGAGTTTCAAAATTGATAATTCTTAGATGAAGCCCTGAAGATTGGGTTTTTAACAAGTGATTAGATCCAGGTGATCAGCTGGTCACATTTTGGAAATTACAGCTAATACAAAATTGTTCCAGTACTGTGGCTTTGTTGAAAAATAAGGATTTTATGAATTTTACATAGTTTATTAGAAATAGAAATAGAATGTTAATTTGGAGCCAATTATAAAAGGAATTAAATAATTCACTGTGGTTTATTTATTTATATAATTTAAAAATATAATTTATAAGTTTTAGAAAATATTTCCCACAGACTTACTAGCAACATAGGGAAATTGAGAATTATCTCCCGCTCACCCTACAAGGAAATGAATTCTCTCAGCAACTTAAGGGAGCTTATACATGGACCAATCCCTAGCTGAGCTTCTGATGAGACCGCAGCTCTGGATGGCACTGAGTTTTCAGCTTGGTAAAATCCTGAGCAGAGGACCCAGCTAATCCATATTCAAACTCCTGGGTTACAGAAACTGTGAAATAATAAATGGGTATTTTGTGGAAACATTAAATTTGTGGCAATTTTGTTAGGCAGCATAGAAAACTAATATACAGATTTTTCTTTTCCACTTTCCAGTAGTTTGGCTTAATCACCACCAACTCCAGGGTTACATAGTTTATGAAGCTTGAGAACACAAAAAAACAGAAAGACTCACTGTCTCCCAACATTCATATCAGCACTGCCAGAAGTCCCAGAATTGCTTTCTTTACAAGATAAGTTTAAACTAATCATTGCACTCAAAATGATAGACTACTCTGAGAAGCTAATGTGTATGTGTGTGTCTGTGTGTGTGTGTTTTCACTTTTGGTTTTCTCATCATTGTTATAGGGGAGGCACAGCCATGTGGTTATATCCGCGGGTAGTATGGGTCATTTCATTAAAAGAGAAAGTACTGAGGAGGGGGGACGCACCTGGGTGGCTCAGTGGATTGGAGCCTCCACCATCCGCTCAGGTCATGATCTCAGGGTCCTGGGGTCATGATCTCAGGGTCCTGGGATCGAGCCCCACATCGGGGTCTTTGCTTGGCAGGGAGCCTGCTTCCCCCTCTCTCTCTGCCTGCCTCTCTGCCTGCTTGTAATCTCTCTCTCTGTCAGGTAAATAAATAAAATCTTTAAAAAAAAAAAAAGAAAGTACAGGACACATAGATCAGGAGATTGTATTCAATAAGGAGAATTTAAAATAAATATACTTTGCATTAATTAAAATGATTATTCAGTTTTATTAGGACTGAGATATGATAAAAACGAAAAGGCACTTATTACTTTAGCTGTATTTACGGAGATATATTATTCCATAGTTTTATCTTACCATGCAAGTATTTTATTTTATTTTCAATTTATGATAAAACAAGATAGAAAATACATGACATCTGTTTTTTGCAGCTGCTTCCTAATATAGAAATTTGGGGAAATAAACTAAATTGATGAGGCATATGACATATGTTTCACATTCCATGCTTCCTTTATTTTCAGTCTAGAATTTTAAATGGGACCTGATATATCCGAAGAAAGACTTTTAATACAGAGATTCATATTGGCTACAAAAATAAATAAGACAATCACTAAGGAAGTGTTTTATTAAGATTTTAGGCATATCAGAAAATTTGAAGACTATAAATCAGGTTCCTTTTCATATTAGTGAGTTCTGAATGAATTCCAAACTGTTCAAAGTTGATGTTATGTCCTCACATCATCAACATCCACAAAAAAGCCAAAAAGAAGTGTTATTAAAATTAAGTTAGACTAGAAATTTTAAAAAAGTCTTAGTATGTGAAACTGGGAAATTATCTGCATGTGATAAGTGTAGTTGAACCAGAATAGCTTTTATAGGATTTATCCTATGTTTTATGCTCTCTTAGTTATTGGTGTAGTCAAAATAGTAATTCATCCCGATCCCTTTTCTTGAGATACACATTTTTCACTAATAATCTAAGGAATTATCTGAATGGATCACATTTTAATAGTGTAAGGAAGAAAAAAAAGGAGAAACTTCTTCCTTTATTAAGTTTAAACAACATTTCCATTAAAATAGCAATAACAAAAATAACAACTAGATATTTATTCTTCATGATTTCGAAATACTCAAAGCCTCCCTCATTCCAACAGAGGCTGTGGCAGCCAACTCTACCTTTGCCTCAAGTTCAAGGCTACAAGCAGATACAACCAGATGTGCTTGGAATTAATCTTCAAAAGCAGACATGGTAGTGATGTCTGGTAGTGATGACATGGTAGACAGGATCGATAGCATCAACATGTCATGTAATGCTCAGCAAAGGGATTCAAAATCATGAGCTGGCTTTCACCTCAGCACAAAGATATCACTGTACCTTTTTCAACACCTATTGTCGGAACAGAGACACAGAGGAAGGATGCCAATCTTTACAGCTTATGCTGCTTTTCCCATTAACATCTTTAGTAGAGCATATATATTTAATGATGTATTCAGTATGGCCCTGGTATTATATTGGCTCCAGCTCTCTCATCATATATTGAATATGACTGGATCCCTGACATAAATGGAGGTTTACAAAGTCTTCTTTAAAAAAAAATAGAAGAAAGCACAGAGAAATACAAGATTTGGACAGAACTTTCAAAGCTAAAGCTTAAAACAAGAGAAAAAGGAAACCTGGTTAAAAGATCATGTAGCATGCGATATATCATAGTATTTAAGAAAATAAAGACTCAATTGTGAAAAAAATTACAAAGGAGTAAAAAAGTGAAAACTTACTGTTCTCTGAAATATGAGATGGTAAAACAGATGAAAGAGATCAGATAGAGGCCAAATTAAAAAGTTATGTAGACAAGAATTTTTTTTCAAAATACAATTGGTCATAATACATTTGATATTATATTAAAATATGAATTTCTCATTTACATAAGTAATACAACTTTTCTTATATGCAGAAAAACTTGCATTCATATTTAACATGTAGGAATATTGATGAAAATGTATCAAAAATCTCCTTGAAGTTTTATGAGTCAGAACTTTTACCAAATTTGAAAGAAATCTTTTAGAAAAAAAAGATTAAACATTTGGAAATAATAATCAGCCTTTGTCAATATTGGATATCAAAATATAAGAGAGCGATATAAAAATTGTGAGGGGAACATATTCATGAGAAATTCTTTACCCATCAAAAAACATAAATCTAACATATAGTTCAAAATGACATACTCTCAAAAAAAATGACATACTCTCAATTTCTACTTTAAGAAAATGTTAAAAACAAACCAAAATATAAAGAATTAAAGTAAATGATTATTTGAAAGGTGTGGACTCAAACAGCAGATAAATTCTTAGAACAAAATATAAATATTTATTAAAGGACAAAATTGTAAATGATAATACTGGTTTGTAGAAAAGAAGATGGATCTGCTATTATTGACTGCAAAATAAAACAGGGAAGTTAAAGAAGAGTGAGGAAGTGGAAAGAGAGAGTATTAATTTTTATAGGTCAACTTTTAATATTCATTTGACTTATGGATTAAAAGATTATAAAAATACATGTTCACTTTCCTGTATAAATGCAGATTTGTAAACACGGGTGGAAAAATTAATGTCATAAAGTCAAGGATATGATATTAGGATAAACTGGTGAAAAGTTCCTCAATTTTCATAAATAAATTTATGTCTGACAATAAACTAGAAATATTTTATACTTCTAAATTTTATATATTTTACTTAGCAAAATAAAGGGAAAAAATTAGAAATATATGCAAATACAGTGAGAGAAAGTAATTATGGGAAATGTTAATATACTTCTCTAAAGTTTTGATGTGTATAAAAGAGGAAATAAAGATATGAATTAAGATCTGGGTGGCTCAGTGGGTTAAAGCCTCTGCCTTCTGTTCAGATCGTGATCTCAGGGTCCTAGGATCAAGTCCCATATTGGGCTCCTTGCCTATCAGGGAGTCTATTTATCCCTTTGCCTGCCACTCCCCTTGCTTGTTCTCTCTTTCCTCTCTGTCAAATAAACAAATAAAATCTTTAAAAAAGATATATATAATGTGATCACCATCATCATCATTATTGTCATTGGTGTTCACAATTCTACACCGATCGCACAAAACAAGCATAGTTTTCTGTAGTCTAAACACATTGTGTCATATATGTTTGACCATCTAGTGAGGTAAATGATATTAGTAATTACATATGATCTTTGTACAGATGGGGATACTGGGACTTAGTGAGCTTAAGCTTTGTCCAAGGTAACACCTGCCTGAGCTGAGAACCTTGAGGTTAAAAGACTTGTTTAGGTTTAAAGAGATAGATAAGTTAGGTCAGGGAGTACAAAGTGGATCTCTATGAGCTCCAGACTCTCTTCACTTTTGTTTTCCATGTGATAGACTCATAGCAAATTGTGTGTACTCGTACGATGTATTACATTGCCTCATTGATTATATATTCCTATAACTAGATTTATTTAAAAAATGTGGTTTGAGTCATAAACCACACAATTCAGGGTAAATCAAGAAAAAAACCTTTATTAATTTGAATAATTTTTAAGTGGCTTATTTCTGAATAATCACACCTTATAACAACATTTACATGGAAAGTCCTCAAGATAATACATAGATCAGAAATTTATACCATATGGAAAATAAATAGACTTTCAAAACACTTTGAAATAAATCTTTACAGAGAGAGATCTCAGATTTAATATTAGTGTATTAGTTTCCTAAGGCTGCTGAAAGAAAGTATCACAAACTTGATGGTTGGAAACAAGAGAGATTTATTTTCTCATGGTTCTGAGGCTAGAAGTCTGAAAGGAAGGTGTAGAAAAAGCCATCATCTCTCTGAAGGTTAAGGAAGAAACTTCCTGGCCAGTTCTTAGCTTCTGATTACTGGCAATTTTTGACATTCCTTATTTGGAAGATGAATGAATCACTGCAATCTCTGCAATCACATGAGATTCTGGGTGGACCTGAATTTGCAGGGGGACACTTCATCTTTGTGCAATTGGTATCACCTCTTTTTGAGGAAAAGTGGTCACACAAATATGCAGGTTACAACAATGATTTTGTTTTTTTCCATCCAAAGGAGTCATTGTTTTATCTAAGCAAGCTAATATGGAAAACCAATAGTTAAAATGGAAATGGTCAAAGCTCATCTTCTTGAAACAGAGTTCAGGGTCTGGAACCCTAACTCAAAATACCCTCACAGCTTTGCCTCAGCTTGAAAGGCTTTACATAAGATACAAGTGAGAAGAAAGAAGAAATAAGAATATATAAGATACTTACCTAAAATATTAGCTTGTAGAAGATATAAATACTTAGCTTGAAACCCAGTGTGTTACTAATTGGTATAATATTAAGTAGAATCTGAGTAAGAGAAAATACTTCTAAAATACTGTATAGACTTAGATTTTCTTTTAAAGTAGTAACAGAATTGCTGACAATACTGGAAAACACAAAATTAGTAATTTTAGCTACTTTTTTCTTTTTGGCATGAAGTGATTCTAGATTATAATGTAGACATTCAACTTTACTGTGGGTATTTTCAGAAAGTAATGAGAAATGTCATTCAAGGATATTTGAAGAACTAGAGATCAGAGGAAAAACCCCTTTCATCTTCCTTTGAGTAAAGAAGATATTGAATTGGCAACTGTTACTATAAAGTACAATAGCAATTCCAATAACTGAAAAAAAATCATATGTTGATATGGTGCTCAATAGGAAAAATAGAGTTTATTATCATACAACCTTAATAACAATTCAAATTCTACAGGAAAGCTAAAAATCAACTGGATTATACAGACCTTCAAGTCACTACTGAATATAAGTTCTGTCTATTGCTTTAAAGTTGTGCTTAAAAATTCATGAAATAACTTTTTAAAGTTGGAATAATCAATAATGTTTTATGTAGTTTAGTGGCAGTCATTGGACATTAATTGATAACAATAATAATGGAGCAACAAAGATAGTTAATCTAAAATAGTCCTGTATCCCTTACTATCTCACAATGTGACAATGGCCAAGAAGATGAATAGCATTTCCAAATAAATAATCAGGGATGATATAAGTCTCTGAGTAATTCTACTCTCTTATATTTCAAAATTACAATTTATTTATTAAAGCCAGGGAAAAATCTAATATGTTATATTCAAACTGCAGATTAACTTGTTCACGTTCTATTTCAAAAAGTTCTATATATTCATTCATTCAGCAGATATTCTTTTAGTTACTATTAGGTTCCAGTCAGTATTCTAAATGACAGAGATAATCCCAGTAAAGAACACAAACAAAAATATCTGCCTCATGGCAACTACGTTGCTGTATTGAGAGCACGCAATACAAACAAGATACAAATTGTATAGAATTATAGAGATTTGAAGTACATTAAAAATATTGAATCAAAAATTGGGGACTGGCTGTATAGAATGGGTTAATGGAAATTCCAGTAAGGGAGAAATCCTCACTGAGAAGATTTTATTTATTTATTTATTTATTTATTTATTTATTTATTTGAGAAAGAGAGAACATCCAAGTGAGCACACAAAGTTGGAGGAGGAAGAAGAGGGAGAAGCAGACTCCTTGTTGAAAAGGGAGCATAACGCAGACTTGATCCCAGAACGCTGAGATCATGACCCCAGCTGAGGGCATATGCTTAACAGACTGAGTCACCCAGATAACCCCGAAGATGATGTTTGATCAAAAACCTGAAATAGTTGGAGAATTGACCTATCTCATGAGAAGTCTGAGGAAAAGCATTACAGGTAGAGGTACTAGTCAGAATGGGAGCCCTGAGTGCCCAGAACAGAGTATGTCTATGGTGGACAGAAAATGATGATAGATGATGCCAGAGGCATGCCAAGTCATGGAGATAAAGCAATGTATTCATGGTTATCCAGCCAATGACAAATTCTGAATATGCAATGGTGTCATAAATAATGGTATTCAGGAAGCTTGTTTTCAATCAAATATTATGAATATGTTGATTTTCAGATAACTCCATATACAAGTATAGAAAAGTAGGTACTCGATAAACATTTTTTTTCTTTATGACTGCAAAATTTTTAAAAATGTACCTAATGTGGGCTTACATATGATTTCTTTGATCTCTTATACCTAACAAAGGTATTCAAAGTATAGATATTTTAACATTAATATAATTAAAAGTATAAAAATTTGATATAGGAATAGTTATGACTAATTTTGGTACGGTAAAATCAAATAACACAGTTTGTAGTACCAAGTGTCCAGCAGAGTCCTTGATGAGCTGAACTCCTTGCTGGTATAGCAGGAAACATAACAGAGTCAACACTGTGTCACTTCTAGGGTTCAATTCTAAAATTCTGAGACTTTCTTTCCAGGCTCACTCTTGTTCTTGGTCTCACCACTCACTCTTGGGAAAGAAGCTTCCATGTTGTAAGCAGTTTTTTGGAGAAGCCTACATGGTGAGGAAATAAAGCCTCTAACTAAGAGCCAGGAAGGTTAAAGCCTGCCAACAACCACATGAAGGAACTTGGAGATAGGTTCTTAAGTCTCAGTTGAGTCTTGAGGTGACTGAATCGCCAGCCAATACAGCCAATAGCTGTAATCTCAAGGGAAATCCAGAGCTAGAAGTTTTCATCAAGGGCACTCCCAGAATCGATGCTCAGAAACTGTATGAGAAAGAAATGTTTATTGCTTTAAGCTGCTGTTACAAGAAGCTACTGCTTATTACGAAACAAAATAATACTAATATATATTTTAGTATTAGAATCTAGGCACTAAGGAAGCAAACTTGGAATATGGAACTGGCTTTGAATCAAAGCAGCAGAATTTAAGGAGAATTAAATTAGTTGAATTAGGTTAGTCAAAATACTTAACAGACTTTGTACGGTCTTTGATAGGGCTATGGGAGAGGATTTATAAGAAAGTGAGGTAAATGTTATTAAAATTACAGAAAAGAGGAGCACCTGGGTGGCTCAGTTGTTAAATGTCTGCCTTCAACTCAGGTCATGATCCCAGCATCCTGGGATCGAGTCCCAGCATTGGGCTCCCTGATTAGGGGGAGTCTGCTTCTCTCTCTCCCACTCCACCTGCCTGTGTTCCCTCTCTCACTATCAATAAATAAATTAAATCTTTAAAAAATAAAAAATAAAATGAAATTAGATAAAGGGGATTATTTTAATGTAGCGTCAGAAAGTTTAGCACCACTACAGTCTACAGTTAGATGTAAAGTATAAGATGTGTGATCAGGCTGAGGTAGTCAAGTACTGAGAAAGGTTTGAAATTTTTATTCTGTTTTCAAACTAACACATTGACCTGCCACAATATCACTGACACTAGCAGATGATATCAAACTCAGGTCAGACACAATGGACTTTTTTATTCAAATTACTGCATATACAAGAAGCTTCCTATTTGCTTCCATTCCCCTTGCTTCCCAAATCCCAGGGGTGATGTAAAGTGGCCAGGTGGAATGTGGCACATAAATGGGATTTGCGTCACAAGTGAGGAATCACAAATTTAAGAAACTCCTAATCTTCCAAGAGGTCTGTAGGCTAACTGTAATAGGCAGAATAATGTACTTCCTCAAAGAACTCCAGAACCTGTGAATATATTATGTTCCACGGCAAAAGGGCCTACAGGTGAGGTTATATTAAGCATTTTGAGATAAGGAAAATATCCTAACGGGCCCAATGTAATTAGAAGGTCCCATATAAGTGAAAAAGAGAAGTAGAAGAGTCTATAACAGAGGGATGTAGTGTGAAAAAAGTAGAGCTCGGTGGGCTCTCTCGCTGAGCAGAGAGCCCAATGCGATCTGACCTTTGCTGGCTTTCAAGATTCTCCCTAGGAACCTCCAAAAGAAATATGTCTCTGCTAATATTTTGATTTTATCCCAGTAAGTCACATTTCAGTCTTCTGACCTCTAGAATTATAAAATAGTCTGTTTTTGTTGTTTTAAGCTACCAGGTATGGTAATTTTTTTTTACAATAGCCTAAGGAAATTACTAGAGTTTGGTGCCTGGAAGTGGTGCTTTGCTCTAGCTAATATCTAAAAATGTGGAAGTGACTTTGGAATTAGGTCAGAAGCTAGAAAAATTGTGAGGAGCATTCTAGAAACAGCTTAGAGTGCCTTGAACAGACTGTTAGTAGAAATATGGACATTACAGGTGCCTATGTTGCTCAGTGGTTGAGCATTTGACTTTTGATTTTGGCTTGGGTCATGATCTCAGGGTCATGAGATCAAGCCTGGCATCACTCTCTATGATGGGCATGGAGCCTGCTTAAGATTCTCTCTTTCTTTCTCTCCCTCTGTACCACCCTTTCCTCCATCTCTAAAAATCAAACAAACAAAAAAGAAAGAAATATGGACATTTAAGCATGGTGATTATGAACATGTTATAGAAAACATAGATCACCTTAGAGAATTTGTAAATCATTGTAAACAGACTGTTAATAGAAATATATGGACATTAAAAGTACTGCTGGTAAAAACTCAGAGATGAGAAATATGCATTTGGAAACTGGAGAAAAGGTGTCTTAGATAAAGACACTGGCATAAAACTTGGCTGAATTATTTATTTCAACTATGTGCAAAGCAACATTTGTAAATAAAGAACTTGGATATTTAACTGAGAATTCTAAGCAAAGTGTTGAAAATGTGTCACTTGCTGTTTATAATCAAATTCATTAGAAAAAGATACATTGTGGGAAGAACTATTAAGTTATAGGAAATAGAACTTGACAATTTGAAAAATTATCAGCCTATCCAGATTGCAAAAGATGCTAAATTAGGAGGTTCAATCTCAGGAGAATGTGCTCTAGAAAGAATACCAGAGGTATGACTAGAAAGGTTTGCTAGTGCCTAGGATAGAACTAAAGATCATAGTGCTCATTCCCACAAAGACTAATTGAAGATATCTGGCTCATGGATCACCGCAGCTGTCTGGACAGAAGGTAGAAATAAAAACAGATTTTTCAGGAAATGTCTGTGGTGGAGCCTTTCATCTAATAGAGGGAATTCCCATAACATACATGAAAAACTCCAAGGGTGGTACAAAACTTTTAACCTGCAAAGACACTGCTAGCTTGGACCAAAAGGGATAGACAGAAGATGAAACAAATAAATTAAAAGAAGGCTGTTAATGTTCCAACATTCTGTAGCAGGAAACAAACACATAAAGGTACTCAGCTGCAAACTTTGCTGTACTTCTAAAAATCAAAGGATAACTGAAAGGGTGGAGGAACTATGATCCAGAGAGTGGAACTGAGAACCAAAGATTATTCCTAGACTTTTAAAACATGTTGTTTGTCTAGCTGAATTTCAAATTTGTTTGACTCTGTGACTCCTTTTTTTCCTTCTATTTCATTTTGAACGGGATTGTCTACAATTGCTATCCTTTCCCTGTCCCACCATTGTATTTTAAGAGGATATAATTTATGGAATATGAATAGAATCTCTGGGGTCTAAAATGTGGAAAATCTTAGGCAGAATAAATGGCCTTGCAAAAGTACCCATGTCCTAATCATCAGAATTTGTAAATATGTTATTTTACATGGAAAAGGTGACTTTTAAAAAAGATTTTATTCATTTATTTGACAGAGAGAGAGAGATCACAAGTAAGCAGAGAGGCAGGCAGAGAAAGAGGAGGAGGCAGGCTCCCCGCTGAGCAGAGAGCCCAATGCGGGGCTTGATCCCAGGATCCTGAGATCATGACCTGAGCCAAAGGCAGAGGCTTTAACCCACTGAGCCACCCAGGTGCCCTGGAAAAGGTGACTTTTAGAATGTAACTAAATTAAGCATCTTGAGATGAAGAGATTATTCTGGATTTTTTCTGGATTATCTCGGTGGGCCAACCGTAATCACATGAACTAGGGAGGCCAAAGAATCAATGATAAAGTGATAGTGCATAAGAAAGACTGGACCAGCCATTTATGACTTTGAAGATGGATGGGGCCATGAGCCAAGGAGACAGATATTGTAATTTAAGCAATCAAGTTTGTTTCAGCAGCAATAGGAATCTAATACATAAACCTACAAAATATTTGCTACCGAGAGAGACATGATCTTTATTTTCCTGTGCTGCATATCCAGAAGGGAGAGACTAGCTCTGTCTTCTAATTCTGGTTGCTATGCTAACATCCTTAAAAAGATGTCAAAGGTACAGAAACATCCAAGACCAATGGGGAATTTTCCCCCAAGGAGGAGATTTCCAGTCATAACTTTAAAAATGCTGCCTAGTTTCCTCTTGTTGCTTATAGTAATATTTGAGAAGAGTGCGATTTAAAAAAAAAGCCAAAACACTTGATAGTTTTGAAAATTATCATAGATATCAGATGGCAAAGGATACTATGGCTCTCAGGAAAGATCAAATCCGTGACGCTGCTAGAAAAATATAGATCAAAGTCAAAGCTGAAGGTGTGACTGAAAATCTTTTGTTGAGACCTCAAAAAGATCAAAGGTTATGTCACACAAAAGACGCTCTAAAAAGATAAAATATATGCCACATATATCCCTTCAATCAAACATTCAAGCTTTTAAGAGACTGATGGTCATTTTTCCTCAGCCTTTCCAGATAAAATGCAAGGTAGAGAAGAGATTATCCCCAAGAGATTCTAAATGTGGCTTTTATCTAACAGTATGAACTTCAGTAAGTCACAACTTTTAAAAGGAATTCTGCATTGAGGAATATTACCAACCCTGACTGAAAAGGCCAGAGAAAGTACAAAATGAAAAGGAGCCTTTGATCCACCATTTTTTTACAACTGGTAAACAGCCTGAGAACCAACGCATGCTTCCTTTCCTGAACAAGGAAGGAGGGCTTAGAGTGGAACCAGCGGCCAAGAATAATTATTTTCTGGTCTTGTGACCAAATCGTAGAATGTATTGCTTTTGCTTAGCTGAATCTTAGAGATGTTTTGGACCTAATGTCTACTTTTTCCTTCCATTTTCCCCCTTTTTGGAGAATGATCTCTGCTAATTCCAGCATTCTAAACTGGGTGTACTACGGCAGATAATGTGTCACTTTAGTTTCCCGAGTCAAGAAGTATATTCAAGGGGCTGCCCTTAACATATCCAAGGAGCCATCTGCTCTCTGGACCTGATTTAGATACAGGAGTCTGGATCTGAGCTGATGTTGTCACGGGATAAACTTTAGTGGGATCGGAGGTGCTTATACGGAACTGAATGTGCTTTGCCTGTGGGAGGAACATAAATCATTGAGGGATAGAAAGAACTGTGGTAAGCAGCCTCCAGTACAGCCTTCAGTGATCCCTGTCCTTTGATCTTAGACCCTTGTATAGTCCCTTCCCTATTTTATCGGCGCTTGTCAATCTGCCAGATAGCATACAGACAGAATATCTGTCTTTCTCTCATTATACTCTGTGGCACAAATAGGCTATCGTATTTTGAGCAGACATGTAAGGAGGTCCATGTATCAAAGAACTGAAACCTCTAGGAAGAGCTTCGGAGGAACCAAGGCCTAAAAACCAGCAGGTGAGCAAGCTTAAAAGTAGATTCTAAAGCCCCAGTTGAGGCTTGAGATGGCTGCCACCCCCGCTCAGAGCTTGATGGGACCTTGTTATAGACTCTGATCTAAAACCACTCACCACTGCTAGATTTCTGACTGTCAGAAACTGTGGGAGGTAATAAACATTCACTATTTTTAAATTACAAAGTTTCAAGATAATTTTTATGCATCAATAAATAACTTATGCAGTTTGGGTTTTAGTTTACCAAATTATCTTACCTCAAAGCAACAGTTATCACTTTGGGTGAGATATTCTCAGACTTGTGGAAAAAATGAAAATTCAAAATACTTTTTCAAATGATAACAGAAAATGTTATACTAAATATAATAGACCAATAAACATCGAATTATAACTATTCAGGGCAAAATTCAATCAAAGTACAGCTTATTAAAAAATAGTTTAGAGTGAAAACAATTCCAAATTGCACTGATTATTTTTTTGTTTGTACTTTTTATTTGTGATCATTTGTTTCTGTACTGCTGAATTCTTTCTCTAACTGCAAACTAAGAAATAAATAAACACGAAACTTCAGAGCACATAAAACATTAAAATGTGACATGTTTCTGATCATCCTTAGAGGAAAGTAATAAAACACAGGTAAAGTTTTCTGTATACATTTTCAATTCATAGTTTGAATTTCAGGGCAAAAAGTAAGCTAATATAAAGTAAAGAATCATATAAATAAATTAATAGTTGTTTTAATTAAAACATTCATCTGAAATGTAAAAATCAAATGATTATTTTACAATTTATCATGTAATTATAATATAGAGAAAATAAAGCAAGAATTTTAATTTTAAAAAGGTATTTTTTTCTCTGTGGTAATAATTTACTTGAAAATCTCTAATGCCTGAAACTAACTTTCTAAATATGTAATATTTAGAATTAATTAATTCTAAATTAATTAATTCTAATTAATTAATTTGAATTAAATATTGCAAATAAATATGTAATATGTAACTTTCTAAATATGTAAATAACTTTCTAAATATGTAATTTAGAAAAAAATTGCAAAGTGCCCCATTCATTCATGCAAAGCTCTGGATTTTTTGTTTTGTTTCTTAAATCCCACCTATGAGTGAAATCATATGATATTTGTCTTTCTCTGACTGATTTTGCTAAGCATAGTACTCTCCAGCTCTAGCCACATCGTTGCAAGTGGAAAGCTTTTGTTCTTTTTTATAGCTGAGTAATATTCCATTGTACATATATAGCATATCTTTATCCATTCATCAGTTGATGGACACTTGGGCTGTTTCTATAATTTGGCTATTTTTTTAATTTTTAAAAATATTTTATTTATTTATTTGAGAGAGAGTGAAAGTGAGTGAGAGAGAGAGAGAGCACAAGCAGGAAGTAGCAGGCAGAAGGAAAGAGAGAAGTAGACTCCCCCCTGAGCAGGGAGCCCAATGCAGGGCTTGATCTCAGAACCCTGGGACCATGACCTGAGCTGAAGGAAAACTCTTAACCAACTGAGCCACTCAGGCACCTGTATAATTTGGCTATTTTAGATAATGATGCAATGGCCAACAGACATATCAAAAGATACTCAACATCACTCACCATCAGGGAAATACAAATCAAAACTACAATGAGATAGTACCTCAAACAGATCAGAAAGGGTAAAATCAATAACACAGGAAACAACATGTATTAGTAAGGATATGGAGAAAGGCGGACCCTCTTACACTCTAGGTAGGAATGCAAACTTGTGCAGCCACTCTGGAAAACAATATAGAAATTCCTCCAAAAGTTAAAAATAGAACTGCCCTATGACCCAGCAATTGCACAACTAGGTATTTACCCAAAGGATACAAAAATACTAATTCAAAGGGATACATGTATTCTGATGTCTACACTCATAGGTTTTTAGAAATCCTCTTTTAATAAGTTCTTAATGTTCTAAAAAATAATCCTTGCTTTGTATGTAGTTTCTTATATTTTAAGCAATAGTGTGTATATGTTTTATACTAATTAATTCATGCAAAATATGAATGAAAAAGCAATTAAACAGAATGAAATCACATCATTTTAAATCAAGTTTCCTGTGTTTTCCATAGTGAAATTTCTATAAGTCAAAACTACAATTTCTTCCCTTGTTTATATCTATTATATATAATTATGTCTAATTAAATTATTGATTATATCAAATGATTTCTGTATTTGGCAAAAGTAAAATATTGATGTATATTCCTATTGCACATATGTTGATAGTTTCTATATGTATTAATTAAATAATGAGTGATATATTTTGTATTTTAAGTCTACTCTTTTCTCCAAATTGTAACCAATATCCACCTGCATATGCTGAATAATATGTAATTTCCTCACTGCTTTCAAATAACAGCCATATCCTATTAAAAATGCCTACATATAATCAGGTTCCTAGTTTTGCTAGTTTCTTTTACATTTGCAAAATGCTTGTTTCAAATTCAGATTTTACAAATAAGTGTGATGTTTTAAAAATAGTTTCATTTTGGCAATGCAAGATGTATTCCGTATATTTGTTGTTGCCTTGGAAATCTTTCTTAGAAATTCTCCATTTACTCTTGCCATTTAAGTTTGGAAATACTTTCTGGTTGAAAATAAAATGACCTGAGAGCCGTTATCAGAGCCTCTATCAGCCTTTAGTGCTGCCTGGACCCAACGCTCCTCTTCCTTCAGTGTCATGGAATGGGAGTGTTGTGTGGTTAGATTCCTGCTCCTTGGAGTTAGAGCTTTGTTACTATCTCTTACCAATCGCCTTTGTCCAGAAATTAAATGAGTCTTTCTGGCTTGAGGTTGATAAGGTCATTGATGAGCTCTTCCTTGTTTTCTCCCTCTGTTGCAGTTCCCACATAAGACTCGAGATCGAAGACCAAACTGCTGGATTTCTATACATAGGATGGCTTCCCTGGGTGATGTACTAGGCCCATATGATTGGTATGAAGAAATATTAAACTTTCGTTATAGATAGTTTTACTAATTCTCCACTTGTACAGGTTTGTTGAAGAATAGACAAATATGACAATAGAAAGAAGAGGAAGTTTAGGAAAAGAAAAAAAAGTCTTTCCAAAAAGTGATGTTAGAATAACTAAATATTCAAATAAAGAAACAGAAACAGAAATAAACTAACAAAACTTTGACTTTTGTATCATGCTACGTACATAAGTTCCCTTGAAAATGATGATAGACCTATATAGACACTCAGATGGTATGGTTTCTAGGTAAAAGCATATGAGAAAAATCTTCACGAAATTGAAGTAGGCAAGAATATCTCAAAGGGTCAAAAATTAATTAATTAATTCTGAAACTAGACTTCACTGAAATCCTTTTTTATAGGATACTGTTAAGAAAATTCAATGACAAATCAGATGGAAGAAAATAATTGCAATACACAGATCTTCCAAGTGACTTTTATTTAGGATATAAAAAGAGCTCTTTAAACTCAATCATAAGAAAACATAAGAATTCAGTAAAAATGGCAAGAGATTCTAAACTTTAAAAATAAATTCAAATCAAGGTGCCTGGGTGGCTCAGTCAATTAAGCATCCAACTCTTGATTTCAGCTCAAGTCATGATCTCAGGGTCATAAGATTGAGCCCTATTTGCGCTCCATGCTGGGCATGGAGGCTGCTCAAGTTTCTCTTTCTCTCTCTCCCTCTGTCCTCCCACCCACCTGCATGCTCACTCACTATTTCTCTCTTTCTCAAAAAATAAATAATAACATAATAAAAAATAAAAATAAATTAAAATATGTTTATATTGTTGAAAAACTACTCAACAATATAAAAAACAAATGCTGATACATTCAACCATATAGATGAATCTAAACAAACCTGATGTTGAAAGGAAGTAAGACTGTGTTTATATGAAATTCTAAGAAAACAAAGTAAGCGGAAAAAAGCAGATAAGCAATTGCCTGAAGCAGAGGATGGAAGTGACTGACTTCCATTGTTTAGGTAGCAACTTTTTGTGGTGATGGTTACATGGGTGCTTATATTTGTCAAAACCCACTGAACCATGCATTTAAAATGGTGTCTTGTGGTTAAGACCCATTTACTCCTCAAAACATTCTTTCTGCACGTACTTTTTTCATGAATATTTCTTAGTCCAATCATTAACAGAGAGGCCTGTGTTTATTTCATATCAGAGAATGAGCTCCATAACACATACTTGAATCCCTGTATTACTGGAGGTTTCTTTTGTTCATCCAAGGTTTATGCTAAGATTTTATTTTTATTTTTTTTTATTTTTTTAAGGTTTTAGGTATCAAATATGAGCATTGGCTATTCCAGGAAAGAACTCCAAAGACAGAAAATAAACAATGACCTAAAGAATTTAGACATTAGAGGAGGAGCAAGATGGCGGAGAAGTAGGAGGTTGAGATAGAGTCGGAACCCAGAAGTTCATCTAGATAGTTAATAAATCATTTTAAAAGCCAGCATACTCAACAGGAGGGAGAAGAGAGGAAGAAGAGCAATTCTAGGAGCAGAAAATCGACCACCTTCGGAAAGGTAGGACGTTTGGAAAAGTGATTCCAAAGCA
>CM052799.1:177732950-177875346 GCA_028533885.1 Nasua narica
GGGCGCCTAGGTGGTTCAGGCACTTAAGACTTTGCTTTTCGCTCAGGTCAGGATCCCAGAGCCCCAGATCATGGCCCAAGTCAGGCAGTTTGCTCAGCCTGGAGTCTCCTTTTCTTTGCCTCTTCCACTGCCCCTCCCTCCTTCCTAATCCTACCTCCCATGTTCGGGCTCTCTCTCTCTTGCTGACTTGTGTGCACGCTGTCTCTCAAATAAATAAAATCTATTTTTAAGATTTCATTTATTTATTTGACAGAGAGAGATCACAAGTAGGCAGAGAGGCAGGCAGAGAGAGAGGGGAAATCAGGCTCCCCACTGAGCGGAGATCCCTATGCGGGGCTCGATCCCACGACCCTGAGATCCCTGAGATCATGACCTGAGCTGAAGGCAGAGGCTTTAACCAGAAAAAAAAAAAAAAGCCATGGCATAAATTTAAATCTTTCTTTCACAAACTCCAAAATAATATCAACATGACACATATTTCTTTTGCAGAAAAAAAATATGGTCTTACAACTCAAAGATATCTTAAAGATAAGTTATCTTTAAGTAAATACTACATAACAGAAGAGAGGCAAATGATGAGAAGTCAAGTCATCAATTCTGTCAATCAATGTTGAGTAGATTTGTGCCCAGTATTGTATTGCTTTGAAAATACAAAACTGTATAGAATGTGACATGTTTCCTTAATCAATTCATATAATTATTAAGAGAAAAATTCAAAAGTGTAACCCATATCTTTCAACGGGACCCAATACTCTATTGTTCTCATAATATTGTACGAGGAAAATAATTTTCTTAATTGGTCTTTAATGGAGACAAACTGATTTTGATATCTAGTATACTCACAGTTGAGAAATATTTTATTTATGAATTCCTATGAATAACCAATCTTATCCTTTTTCCTGTGTAAAATAAAATAAAATATTTGTGTTTATTTATGAAACAGAATTATACTGAAAACACTTGTTTACAGCATGGTGGAAGTGTGTCCTCTTTTAATAGGGAGAAGAGTTTCAAAGTTACGTCCTGGGATCGAACCCCGCATTGGGCTCTCTGCTTCCATCTCTCTCTCTGCCTACCTCTGACCTCTCTCTGTCTGTCAAATAAATAAAATATATTAAAAAAAAAAAAAGAGAACACAGTACTCTGCAAAGCCTTTTGGGGGAGCCTGGGTGGCTCAAAGTTACATTATTTATTGTTACTTGTCATTAATGAGTGAATATGATTTCCAGGTCAACCACATTGATTTTAATACATATTCAACTTGACTATCTTAATGGAATACAGTGTGTGCTCTCAGTATTGGTGTGAAAGGAGTAAAATGATATAAAAACTTATTTTAAAAAATCATTTCACTCAAATGTGACCTTTGTTATATATAACTTTATGTAGAATATAAGTAAAAGTTTACAAATGTTACTAAATATCATTTAAAATAAATAAATGTTAGAAAAGATAATAGGTCAGCTTCAACAAAATTAAAAAACCGTGTATAAATATTCTGCAAAACCTACACCAGGGTCTTTAAAAAGACAATAACGCTTTAATTATAAGCAAAGGATTAATTCCAAATAAATGGGGAGATATAGAAATCCCTAGAGGGAAATAGCAAAATTTCAAATATGATAGTTTCTATAATTTAAATATAAATATAATAAACTCATAATCAAATCACAAAATTATTTTTGCAAAAATTAAGGAATTTATAAATATTATTCACAAAGTTGGTGACACATAGTAAAAATATGTTGGCAGCAGGTTGGCGGGGGAAGTCCTGCAGTTCCAGATTAAAATTCTTTATAAAGATAGAATAATTTTAAAATGTTGGCACTTGTGGCACTTGATAGATAAATAGATAGAAATGCAAACAAAAAAATCCAAGGTAGATATTCATGTCTAATTTATTATGTTATACTTGGAACATCTATTATTCATGAAATCCCACCAATAGAACTCCTATACTTTTCTCCAAATTGAATGGGAATGTATTATTTATGTATAGTTGAAAAATGGGCTATGTAGAAAAACTTTGTGAATAACATACTGGCACTTATTTCCTATTTTAATAAAGATGGCATTAAAATGTGCAAGTTATATTTGAAGCACTTAACAAATGGTGTTGGTATAATTGTTATACTCTAAAGTAAATTTTGGATAGAATTTATATAATTAAAAATAAAATAGTATAATTAAATAAAAATCATATTCAAGAAAAAGCCATAAAAAGAAATGATTTTAGAACAAAGAGTAATGGAAGGTGGCAATAGATTTGGTGTGGGCTTTTAAAGAAAATATCTGTATGTGTCTTTCTTAATATAAGAAACTGCTGGGCCTCTGGGTGGTTCAGTGGGTTAAAGCCTCTGCCTTCAGCTCAGGTTGTGATCTCAGGGTCCTGGGATCAAGTCCCACATGCAGGGAGCCTGCTTCCCCCTTTCTCTCTGCCTGCCTCTCTGCCTACTTGTGATCTCTCTCTCTCTGTCAAATAAATAAATAAAATCTTTAAAAAAGAAAGAAACTGCTGAATCTGTAAGCATGTTGATGATCCTAGTGGCATCTCTTGAATGCTGTGGATACACAGGTGTATCACACAACACGCTTCAGTCACAGCCATGGCTATAGTTTATATGTGCGTAAGGTAGAATCAAATAGAAAGGACAATGATATCTGCCCCCTTATAACAAGGAGATTTATACAGATGAGAGAAAAATGGAAGATCCCTTCCACCCTCCAAAGCTATTTTGATCCTGCCTGTTAATGTGAAATTCCATCTAGTGTCTGGCCAGATTAAGATCTGATTGGAAGATCCCCACAAGTTCTCACATTGTGAGGTCCAAAGGGAATCCACGAACCCTACTCCAGATCAAAACTTGTTCTAGGCAGACCTGTGCTTAATAACAGGGGCTGGGTTAATATGCTATCACAAAATTAATCAGAAACTTTTAAAATATTTTCAAGAAGAACATGTCACGAAGATTAAAATGTCATGAAGATAAAAAAAAAAAAAAAGTGTCCAGTCACCAGGTGCCTCAGTTGGTTAAGCATCTGCCCTTGGCTCAGGGCATGATCCCAGGGTTCTGGAATGGAGTTCTGGAGTTGAGTTCCCTGCCCAGCAGGCAGTCTGCTTCTCCCTCTACCTGATGCTCCCCCTGCTTGTGCTATCTGTGTGCGTGTGTCTCTCCAACAAGTAAATAAATAAAATCTTTAAAAAAAGATTTAAAAAATGAGTAGTTTAGAAAAATAGCCACCTTCACCAGAATTCAGTGATTATAGAATTTCAATTATAATTCAAAGCCCATTATTTCTACTAAGTAAAAAGGAGGAAAAAGATAAGGCTTCGAAATTGAGATTAAAGATTATAAATTAATGAGGAACAGTACATTATGATATTAATACCTTGGAAATAGAATCCATTAAGTCTGTACAAACTTTCAGAATTCCAAAAGCAAAAGACAAAAAGTGAAAATAAAGATAAAGACGATTATAGATACAGAGAAAAGGTAATATAAAGATCCCGAATAGAATAAACAAATGGAAAAAAAAAGACAAAAAAAAATGGGCTGTGGAGGGGACCATCAGAAGATCTAAATCTGTATATCAAAAGGGGTTATTGCAAGCCAGGTGAAATTAATAGAGAGAAATGAAATGCTCGATATTTGCAGATATAACGCTGGCATTTCAAAGATAAAAAATCTTTAAAATATACATATAATTAATTACTTACAGCTGTTCCTTCCACACGTACCTCTACTGATCCCTCTATTTTCTGTCTACTTGTTTTTACTTTTAATTATTTTCTTCACTATCCAATATACCTAGGTTCTAACTACTAAATGTCTCTACCACTGCCAGGCTCTTAAGTTATCAAACTTATCTGAAGAGCTGCAAAACCTCACAGGTGAGCTTGTCCAAGCTTTTCATGACCCCTGTAAGACATTCTACATATTCTGACAGGATTCTACATTTAAAATACACCAGAACAACCCGGTGTACAACTAGCCAATGACTGTCCATGGTCCTTAGGATGAAGCTCAGCATCCTTACCAGCACCTGGCCTCTGACCACTCTCTAACTCCTTTGCTTGGATTTGCCATAATGTCTGATTTACATTTTATTGCGTTGTCATATTCTTTCTCTTTCCAGGGCTTTCCATACTCTGACCCATTTACTTAGCAGTTTTCTCTATCCCTGTCTTCACACATATGAGGTTAATTTCCCCTGAAGTCCTCCCAAACAGTAAATATTGGAGTTGGTTTCCTCTGCAAGCCCTGTCATACTTGTAACTACTTTTCAGATGTTTTTTTCTTTCTTAAGCTATTGGAAAGAATAGCTGGTTCATAATAGACACTATGTTGAAAGAATGATTTATATTTATGTTGTGTTTATCTCTGGGTGTATGTGTTTGTGCCTTTGTATGTGTGTGAGATGAAGACAGAGACAGAGATTATCGACCTATCATTTTATTTATGATTATTTATGAGTATTGAAATTAAGGAAACTTTTTTATCCTCTTCTAATCTTTTCTTTATATTCTTTTTTTTTCTCATAATATACATGTATCACATTTTATAGAGAAAAATTATTGAAAGCTTTGGGAAGAAAAACCCAAAATAATTTGACCTTTTTATTTCTTGAGATCAGATATTAGTTTTCAATTGCTGCTATAACAAATTACCAAAATTTAACTGCTTAAAAAAATTAATTACTGTACTGTTCTGAAGGGCAGAATTCTGAAATGTATCTCCCTGTACTAAAACCAAGATGTCAGTAGCTTGCTCTCCTTTCTCTAATTTCAGGAGGTGGTCCATTTCCTTGATCATTTGGGTTTTGGGGAAAATTCAGTTCATGCAGTTATAGGACTGACATCCTCATTTTCTTGGTAACTATAAACTGAGAACTATCCCTAGCTTCTAGAGGTTGCCACATTCCTTGGCTACCTTCCTTCCTCTTCAAGGAATCATAGCTACCTTCCTTCCTCTTCAAAACCAGGAATGGCAGGTCAAGCCCATTGACAATGCGTCTTTCTGATCCTTCTTCCATTGTCATATCTCACTATGAAGACAGCAAGGGATGGTTCCCAGCTTTTCAATATTCATGTGATTAGATTGTGCCCACCTGGATAATCTAGGATCTCCGTGTGTGATTCAAGATCCTTAACCATATTTTGTAACTCCCTTTGTACCAAGTAAGGTAACCTAGTTAACCGTACAGCTAACTGTACAGATAATCCTCAGAGAAATCCTCTTTCATTGAGGATTAAGTTTTAGACATCTTTGGAGAGCGGTTAATATGCCCATCAAAGATGACAAGTCAGTTATTCAAAATCCATTAATGTCTTCTCAGTCTTAGTTGTTGAAGCTAAAATACAGCTTTTACTAAGTCTGTCATTGCAGTTTAACTTTAACATTTATAATAAGTGAAATATGTAGTAAGATATGATTGGGAAAAATATATTGATTCTAGTTTTTAGTACCATCAAATCTTCTGAAGGCAAATTGGATCATCCATTAATAACAAAAAGTCATGTGAAAGTAAAAAACAAAGTTTTTTTTGGTATTTTTAATATTAATTTTTATAAATATATTAAGGAAATATTGATTTAACACATCAATCATTTACTACATTTTACCATCTCATTTCTCATTTCATTTTGCAGTGATGTAATATTTCTTTATCTTTTGTCATGATACTGGTGAAAAATCATTATAAGTTGTTAGAAGAATCTTGATCCAGAGCAGCTTGAAATCTTCTTTTTTCATTGTTATTGTTCTTCTAGATCAAATCGTTATTTTTTCTACATCTAATTAAATGTGTTTATTTCATTTTTCTATAAGAATAATTAATTTCTGTCTTATCTCTTCTATTTCAGACTTGTTCATTATCTTCTCTATTTTTTCATAAATCATATATGAAAATTTAATGTCAAGGTGAATAATATCAATAATAATAAAATCAGGCATCTAATAAATATATTTGCAAAGAATAAAGATTTTTCTTTTTTAGTGTTAAAGTAGTGTCAAATGCTATTGTGAGTTCAAGCTATATGCATTATAGTTAGCCTTTAATCCCATCTTGTTACAAAAGGCCAAAGAGTAGATTTTTTTGGTTATTTTTGTGGTAGTGTGGTGGGGAAATGATGAATTGTAACATAAATCAATATCTTCTTAGAAGATACTCAATTACATTGCTGTACACATAATAGTATAATGTATGGAATAGGAGCAAGATATAAAGGACTTAGGTTTTAATATCTCTCAGGTCTGTCAATTCCTAGTCATTTTCCTGTTACATCTCAGTTTCTTTGTTAGGTAAATATTGATAGAGAGTGGTAGTGTCTTTTATACATGTGCAGTTTCATTTCTGCTAGGTTTTCTTTTCCTACTTATTCCAGGTTATCATGGTCATCTCCTCCACTTTGCTGTTAGATGGTGGACATCTCACTTCTCTTTCTTCTCTATACTCTTTATACTCCATCGTCTTGCCCTCAGCAGTCTTGTCCACCTCTAACTTTGATTATATTATGCCAATGATTCTCTAATTTGTATTTGTCTTGAACTTGTAGTTGTCTTAATCCATATGTCCAATTGCTACCTTGGTATTTCCACTCTACTTAGAAGTCCCAGGAATACCTTAGACTCAACAATTATGAAATATAGCCTATCTATTGTCCTATTCCCAAACTGTTTTCATTTAGTGATGCTAACACTAACCAAGAGCACCACCGGCCATCAGTACAGCATGAAAACCTAACGCATTCTTGGAAAACGCTTCTCCCCTGCCTTTTTAAAATCCATAACATATTTTCTTTTTTTTTCTTTTCAATTGCATTTCCTAAATTTGTTTGAATTTATCTACATTTTTAGATTTTCACTTTATCTTCATCACCATCACCTCTTAATTGTACTCCTGGAAGGTTCTGTGAAATCTCCTTCCTTTCACTTTGATCCTCTTCTAATCTACTGACAGGGTTTTTGCTGTTGTTGTTTAAGTAAATAAAAACTGGATTGCATCACTTCTCCTTCAAAAAACCAAGCTCATCCTCTCATGTCCCTAACACAATTTCTAAGAGCCAGCTGACCTTTCAACTTTGGCTATTTTCTTGTTCACTTTTGGAATTCCAGCCCCAGGGCCTTCAATTTTTCAGAAATTGTAGCATTTTGCACCCCTCTGGGTAGCAATACTATCTATTTCAACTACTTATTTTCTCTTCATCTATCAGGTCTTAATTCAAAAATCACTACCTCAAGTCAGTAAGATAAAATGTTTATAGAAAATTTGCAGGGATTTAGAGGTAGAGGAAATTTTATTAAAATGACAACAATGAAACATTGACTAATATGCACAAACTCTTCATATGCCATGTGATAGACACAAATATCATCATAGACATGGATTATGAAGTTTAGAAAGTTTCTTTAACTTAAAAAAAAAAAGAAAGTTTCTGTTACTTGCTCAATGTCACCCAGAGAATAAGGGGTGAAGGCATGATGCAAATATAAATTATTTGATAGGAGGATCATATAATTAATCATAATATTGCCTCAGAATCAGGGTTCTCTTCCATGTTAATCTATTACAACAACAATAACAGCAAGATGAAGTATGACCTAGGTCATGAGAGTCTTTAGATTGTTATGGAAATGGTGATTCTGCCTGATCTAAAATGCAGTCTAGATATTTCTAAATTGTCTTGTATTTCACAATAATTTTTACCCTCATCTTGACTAGAAATATTTTATTATACACATTTATCATCATTACTGTGTGTCAAGTTGAAAATGTCAACCTATATCTGAGAAGAGACATTCACTGTAAAATTTATTTTTCAATTTCATTTTAACATTTCTCATTGAGTAATGAAATAAAATACAATGTTCCTTTAACTCTCATGTAGCGCTAGTGGTTTGGGCATTGTTAAATTCAATCTGCATACAAAATAATTTATGATGGGAAAAGTTTGGGAACGGAAAATTTTATTGTTGCTAATATTACAAGAATTATTCACTAGTAAGGGGTGCCTGGGTGGCTCAGTGGGTTAAAGCCTCTGCCTTCGGCTGGGGTCATGATCTCAGGGTCCTGGGATCAAGTGCCACATTGGGCTCTCTGCTCAGTGGGGAGCCTGCTTCCCCCTCTCCCTCTGCCTGCCTCTCTGCCTACTTCTCATCTCTTCCTCTCTATCAAATAAATAAATAAAATCTTTAAAAAAAGAATTATTTACTGCTAAATATGATATTATGCAAGCTGATTTGTATACAATGATTCATCAAATAATTATACATCAACTTATAAGTATGAGAAAAATTTAAAAAGTGGAACATGACCCTAGAAATAGCTAAGATCTAGGCTATAGTCTTCTCTATTGACATAAACAGTTCCATATAATATCAACATCAAAAAAGAACACTGTATGCTCACTATGGAAATAAAAACAAGACCACTTTGGATTCACAGGTGCACACAGTAAAAAGAGAAGAAGCTATATGCCACTACAAAAATAACAAAAACCTCTCTCTCTCTGGCAAGCATGTTTGAAAACTGCTTCTTTTCCAATGACAGCTCTAGCCCTGCTTCATTTCTATCACTTGCTAGAGTCCCAGTTCTTGAATCACCCTTGTTTCTTGGCAGCATGCAACCCAAAATAAATGGTTTCTTCCATGAACCCTCTCCAATCACTAATGTAGTGTAAGCCCTATAGAAAGGCCTTCTTAATTCCCTCTTAGTGACACATCTACAATTCTTTTAATGTGGTTTCCTTCACTGGAACAAATTGATAAACCTAACTTTTTTTTTTAACCTCAATTATCTTGCAGGTAGTCTTTTGGAGCTGAACTTTGATAGTACTGTGTAAGAAAATTAGATCAGTTTGGTTGGAGCTTAATTTTCAATGAAGAGTGACATACAAACAATTTTGAAAAGCTTAGCAAAGGCCATATTATGCAAAGTCAGATATGCCTCATTAATGTTCATCTTATTTTATTTTATTAAATGTATAAATGAATTTGGACAGGTTTGATAATTGATATCTATAATATGTAGTTCAAGCTTTTATTGCATATGTATGTATATGCACGTATCCATATGAATGTCAGATCTACTTTTCCTTTAACTTCATTAGGATTTGCTATATTTTGTTAAATTAAGCCTTATGTGCATTTGGTTTTATTGTATCAGTGATAGTTCATTGTGGCCCAATGGCTTTATATCAAAATGTTTCTACTTTATTTTTTTAAACAAAAACATAATAACATTTAATGTAATGATGCTGCTTCATGAATTTCAAACAGTATTTTCTGTTACCTTGGTCCCAAGTTGAAAACTAGGCCTTCTTGGAGCACCATGACATAACAATGTGGAACTTTCAGTGAGGAAAAAAATCACTATTGTCCCTAGTGTATTATAAAATTCTGCAGAAAGTTTGATAGGAAATGTACAAAAGTACTGTTTTCTTTAATTCATCTTGAAAATGAAAGTAAAAAGAGTATAAATTTTTATTTTCATCGATATTATTAAGGGGATATTCTGGAAATTGTTTTTCAGCAAAAAATAATGTTAGGTGTCTCCTTCCATGAGAAAACAGTTTCATAGATTCTTGCTAAATGTCTAGAAAGTCTTAATATATAAGTTTCAGATAATTTTTAATGATCTAGCTAAAGAAAGACTATTATTTCATATCACCAGCTGTGGTAAGAGCATTAAATAATTCATATCATCATTGAGTCTTTCTTCTAGTGCTTCAATATTGGGTTTGGAAAATGAAAGTACTAAACAAATAATTTCAAGACAGATTTATAGAGAAGAAAGAAACCAGCAAGGAGATAAGGAGATTAGTTGATCCTTTCTTTCAAGATATTTAGGAGAACTATAGGTATTATTACATTTTTTTAAAAAACGAAAAAACACCCTCATCTTGTCGTTAAGTCATTAGTCTCTGAGAAACCCAAATATCTAAGAAGTCAACTATGACACACAGTAACTGAGTATGCAATCAAAATGACATAATTATTCCTCCACTAGTTATGCTAATTTCCAAAGAAAGAAATGACCCATAGTCAGATTTCAGATGGTTCCTTACTGTCCAGGAAAATGATATCTGAGTGGAGAGCCAAAAATCTATCCCTGCTACCACATCAATCTACAAATTCCATATCCATTCCCCCCCAGTATGCTTATCTGAAATATATCTTTGGTCCATGCTTTCAGAGTCTAACACCATCAGAAATACTACAGAGTATCTTTTCCCCCTATGAATGCATGCTGTCCCTTAATGAACTCTTAAGAGAGATAGAGATCCCATCCTTCAAGAACTAGTTCTAGGAACCAGAGGTCATCTGGATTAGAATTCTCTCAGATGGACAGCTATGCCATGGATGCTTCTCTCTAGAAGTTAAAAGGCTCCTGAAACTAATTTTAAGTATTGACCTAAACCCCAAATGCCATATATCTTTTCCCTGATGATCATCATGATGTAATCCTCTCTTTTTTTTCCCTTATTATCTACTCTACTTTTATCCACACTAGTGCTGCTTTTTCATTTTGCTATCTCAACCTAACTTCTAATCCCTCCTTTCTAAATTCAACATATCAAAGGCTCTGTAATCTACTATAGTTAGGAGGAATATCTGATACAGTGGCTCAGAACAAAATGGAATACCCCTATAAAGAGGGAGAATGGGCTGAAACAATCTAGAAACATGACATGTTCAGAGAATGACTAAGAAACAGCCAGAAAACAAGAAGTCCTACAAAGGGGTTGATCATATTTGAACTTTTCCAATGCTGCCACCAAAAAAAACAAAAAATCTGAATTAAGACAAAATTACAAATTTTATTTCAACCAGATTATTAGGTCAAAACATACTATGAGTTCAATTAATCTAAAACAGTTGCCAGTTCTACATTCTATAATATTTTTTCTATTATTTGATGAAGTTAACGGTTAATGTGTTAAAGAAAATCTAATAATCCTAAAAAGTCAAGAGAAAGCAAGATATTATCTATTAAAGTAAGAGTTGATACATTATAGTTTGTGAGAAAATATAGCTTGTCCTTATTTTGTTTTTATTTTTTTAAAGATTTTTTATTTATTTGACAGAGAGAGAGAGATCACAAGTAGGCAGAGAGGCAGGCAGAGAGAGAGGGGGAAGCAGGCTTCCCGCTGAGCAGAGATCCTGATCCGGGGCTCGATCCCAGGACCCTGAGACCATGTCCTGAGCCAAAGGCAGAGGCTTTAACCTACTGAGCCACCCAGGCGCCCCTATTTTGTTCTTATTTTTAAATAAACTTATTGAACACTACATCAAAAGCTAATGTATTATGTATTAGCTAACTGAACATAATAAAAAAATTTGAATAAGCTTGTTGAAATATAGCTGTGCCCATTAACTGATGTATTCTTTATGGTTACTTTCACACTATCATAGTAGACTTTACTAATCTTGACAAAGAGGATCTAGCTGTCAAAGACTAAGATATTTGCTACCTGGACCTTTCTGGAAAAAATGCTGTTGACTCTTGAATGAAAGGAATATTTTAATAAAATCCCAAATCCAAAGTATTTTAAATAACATGCCAATATTTGGGTTACAGAGAGGACTTTTTATGCTTGTGGAATTTAATGAATTATAATAATTATATCATGACTCAAGTAGCTGCATTGTGAAAACTAAAGATGTATACTTGGGGCAATAATGTTTCCACTTCAAACAATTATTTGACATTATATCAACATAAAAAATTTTCATTTCATATAGCTCCCCACCAGCAAACCCAGCCTATGGTTACAAACAGGAGAAAAGCTCCATCATGTTTCTTAGGGTTTATAGTCCACTAATATTTTTTCCATTATTTTCAGATACCTCCATGAATAGTGCTAATAGTTACTATCAAAAGTCTATATAATTATATCTTCTTACCTTTTATTTCTCTCAAAATAGCTGACCTTTTCTGCTTCTCATGGCTGTCTCTGCTTTACTCTTGTGCTGAGACTTTGGAAAAAGGAGATATTTTTGAAGCTATGTCAGATAATCCTTGCACTTTTTATAACCACATACATTAGATTCTACAACCTGGGATACCACAGTTTTGGAGATAATTGCTGATCCATAACATGTTTGAACCAATTGGATTCCCTCCGTTGGAGCTCTGTTATAAACTGAATATTTGTCTTTCCTCAGATTCATATAGTGAAAGTTAATCCTCAGTTTGATGGTATTTGGAGGTGGGAGCCTCCCGGGGTGATTAGATTATGGAGAAGCCCTTATGAATGGGATTACTGCTCTTTGGGAAAGATCCCAGAGAACTCTCTTGCCTTTTCCATGTGAGGACACAGCAAAAAGAGGGCAGTCTATGAACCAGGAAGTGGGTTTTCATCAGACAAGCAATCTGTTGGCATCTTGCACTTGGACTTCCCAGTCTGCAGGAATGTGAGAAATAAATTTCTGTTGTTGATAAGCCTATAAGACTACACAGCCTGTAGTATTTCTGTTATAACAGCTCAAACTAAATAAAACAAGTTTCAGTGTAGGGACATTGCCCTGATTTCAGTGTTTAAAAGGGAAAATCCCAATTTCCTTTTTCTGTGTTGGAATATTCCACTGTTCTCAAATCAATCTTATATTTCATAGATTGAATATTACACTATTCATGCTGGATGAATGTTGAATATTTCATAGTTATTTCAGATTTGGTAGCAACTCCTACTTCTTCCCCTAGCGCTGACAAACAAGTCTACTAGCATTGATCTTTAAGATAATACCAATAACAGACACACTGATAAATTCTAATATGCTTCCCTCCTCTGTTTTCTAAGCCAGGGTTGCTATACCAAGTTCACTCATCTAATTCACTTTTATCCTAAGATTAACTAATACTCAGAAGAATTTATCCTTTTAGAATTAGGATTCCAATAAACTGTTGTCACTAACTCTCCAGTAATGCTCAGAGTTTTGGTTACCAGTGATAAACTTAATTTAGGCTCAAGCAAAATGCCTGCTATACAGTCCCTGTGCAAAGACAAGGCTATTAACATTTAAATTGTGGGGTGGGACACTAAAACATATACAAAGTTGCCAAACCCTCAGGGAAAATATAATATAAGGAGTTTTACAAAATAATAGGAAAAAATGATAAGACTCACAGCATATTCTCTGAAAACAGTATAATATTGACATGTGAAACTAGTTCAATAGTTATTAACATTAATAGTTTCTCTTGTTCACAGATGGATGCAACTCAATTTAATCAATAAGTACTTACAGAATATCTATTTTACAGTGTTCTGCAAATTATTTTTTAAAGTAAGAAAAATCCAACTTTGCTTTCAAGGCATCTAACCTCTCTTACAATTATTATAGTATATAAGAAAGAAGCAAAGTATTACATGAGTTCCAAAGGAGATTATATCTGTCTGAGGATCCTGAGAATAACTTCATGTGAAAACTTGTATTTGAACTGTGAGGTGAAAAATACATAACATTGTGACAACCAGCCTTGGGAGAAAAATAGCTAAGTGTTAAAGACACTGATCCATGTAGACCACAGTTTGGTGCTTGAGATTACAGAGTAATTCAGTTTGACTAAAATGTCCAGAAATAAAGAGCTAAAAAGCAAAATTGTATAATATAGAATGCCTTGAATACCAGTAGATTGTTTTTTCTTAATGTGAAATGAAATATGGACTCACTAAAACACCTTTAGACAAAAAGTGACATGATCAGAAGTTTTAATCTTGTCATACTTGTCTTTAGATTCTGTTGATTGTGAGGAGAGGTAGATGTTTTGAAATTATTATAAAGGAACTCTAGATCAGTAAAGTGAGGAAAAAAGAACCTTGGAGCTATCTCCAATTCTAAAATTTTATACACTATGATATATTTATATAATAGAATAAATAGCGCACCTTTTTGTGCTCCATAAATGAATCTCTGCTTCTGCACTTCATAAATTGGTTGATATCTCTATGCCATAACCAACCAAATGGCATATTTCATGGAATTGTTCTAAGGGGAAAATAAAAGTAATAGTGGAAGCAATTGGGTAGAGAACAGGATTTAAGACTTCAACCATGTTTAAAGCCAAAATAAATTTATTCATTTTTATTCTATTGATGGTGTTAAAAAACTGTTTTAACCATTAAATTCAATAGTTGGATAAATGTCTTATGACACTAAGTTATGAAAGATATTTTTTAATATAAGGTGTAGTCAATGAAAACATGCAATTCTGCAACCCTTATTTACATGCAGCTCTAAAGTTTATTTTTTTCAGCATCTTTTCCTCTTATATGTTAGATTATAGACACACAGTAGATCATTTTACAGCTTTTATTTCTTGGCAGAAAACAGGATTTCTCATTTATTGCATTATAAACTTATGATTTACTAGTTTCCTAATGTAAAACATGACTTCCAAGTGTCTATTCAAATGTTAAAATTTCAATTGGTTTTGAAATTTCCTAAGTGTATAGTCAACAGAATCAAACGCCATCTTTTGAAGAAGATTGTGTGTGTATGTGTAAAGAAGGAATGCTTTATATTGAGTGTCATACAGAGAAAACCATAATATGTTAGAACAACTTTGTGCACGGAACTTCTGTCATTTCTCTTTGTTGTTTTTCTTCTTTGCTGCTGAAGTCTCTGCTCACTGACACTCTTTCTTTTAAACCTGGGTTTTTGGGGATTACCTTTAATGATCAGCCAAAGATTGTTCAAAGGTTCAGATAGTTTTTCACAGGGTTTGAGTCAGTAAGTTTTAAATACTTTGCCAGATAGATAGATAAAGATCTATCTATACCAACCAGTTTACATGTATATCAGAGCTTTACTTCCTGCTTGTGTAGGGCTTCAATGTTAGTAAGAGTTGAGTAGCTGATGCCTTATTAGGTCTTTTTTGGGCACGCAGCATTCTACATCCTAGGAATATGTCAGAGCTTTTCAAAGTCCTCTATCAACATCTCCTTCAACAAATCTTCCTTTTAGTGCACCTGGGTGGCTCAGTCATTGAGTATCTGCCTTCAGCTCAGGTCATGATCCCAGGGTCCTGGGATCGAGCCCCACATGGGGCTCTCTGCTCAGCAGGGAGCCTGCTTCTCCTTCTCCCTCTGCCCCTTGCTTGTGTTCCCTCTCTTGCTGTGTCTCTCTCTGTCAAATAAATAAATAAAATCTTAAAAAAACAAAACAAAACAAAAACAAAAAACAAATCTTCCTTTTAAATTTTGGGCTTGAATCTTGGTTTTCCACATTCATATTGTAGCCTGAGGTAGCTGCCAGTGTTCAATAGTTGTTTCTAATTGTTTTTGACTAACACACTGAAGAATGAGCCTTTTCCAAGGAGAAAACTCTGAGTCAGATCAAAATGAGATATCCTGCAAAGTAGAGCTTTTCTGGGGAACTACAGGTCAAATAGTGTCAATATTATCAGAATGGGACTTTAAAAAAAAAGATTTATTTATTTATTTGGGGGGGGAGGGCAAGGGAAGAGGAGGAAAGAGAATCTCAAGCAGACTCTGTGCTGAGTGGGGAACCCAATGAGGGGTTGGATATCACAACCCATGAGATTATGACCTGAGCCTAGAATCAGACCCTTATATGGCTAAGCCACCCAAACATCCCCAATGGGACATTTTGAGAAGCTCCACACTAGGTCTGTTCCCCTCTAATGGCTGCAAGTTATCTGTTTGAAGCCACTGTGATTATGAGGCTGCTTGTTTTCAGGAGTATCAGAAGTCTAGGAATGGAAATAATTGAAGTTACAATGCTAGAAATCTTGTCATTATTATCAATTTCAGGCTATTTTTCTTGAATATACAATCTTGTTTAGAAGATATTACAAAAACATGATTACAAAACAATACTTATTAGAAATTTGCCAACAAAAATATTAAATAACTTAAATCAGAAATTAAAAGATTCAGGAAAGTTTATGGTAAGCCATTAGAGAAAGAAATCAGAGGTGCTAGGACACAGTAAAGAATAGATTTTTTTTAGCTACCAGAAATTTTAGGTTTATTGTTTTTGTATAATCTATCTTATTATGTTGTATAATCTATCTTATTATGATAGACGCAGAGATTAAAAGCAAAATGTTAATTACAGGAGGTATAAGAAAGAGACCCAAAAATATACAGCACAAGAGAAAGGAAATAAATGCAGCAATGGTAGAGAATGTAAATTTAAGAAAGATTTAAGGAAAGTATACTGCAATGAGAAATAAGAAAAATGGGGATCAGTACACAGAACAAAATAGCTAGGACAATTTGATCCATTGTGTCAACACTGAAATAAATTCTTAGAAAGTTATTTGATTTAAAAGATGAATTTTTAGAAGACCAGGAAAAAAAAAAACAAAGCAAAACAACACAAATCACTTTTTTTTAAAGATTATATTTAGTTATTTGACAGAAAGAGAGAAAGTACAAGTAAGGGGAGGGCAGAGGAAGAGAGAGAAGTAGACTATTTGCTGAGCAGGGAGCATGATGTGGGACTCGATCCCAGGACACTGAGATCATGACCTGAGGTGAAGACAGATGCCCAACTGACTGAGGCACCCAGGTACCCCCACAAATCACTTCTAAAGATGAAAAAATATAGTCATTTTCATATACAATAATTTGAAAAATTACGTCTCCTATTATTGATATTTGTTCTGGGAGGTTGAAATGGTTTGGGACTACCTACATATCACCGAGAAGAAAAACTTAAAGATGAATTACTCATGAATTACATGAATTAAGCTTAATGGAAATACGTGATTTTATATCCCTATTGGGGTGGGAAATGAGACGGGCCAATATCATCAGCTTAGGATAGCCAGTTGAACCAGGAATCTGCTTGAATTACTATGGAAGGAAGAGGAAAAGAAAACAAAAGCCTCAAAACCAGGACTTTAGGACACAACTACATTTTGGGGTGGGGAAGAGGAAGACTAGGCAATAGCAGGGCAAAAGGAGACATCAGAAAGTAGGAAAAGATGATAATAAGGAGGAAATCAAGAGTGATGGATAGTCAATATTGTCAGGTACTCCAATAAACTTTTAAAAAGTTGAAGGCCCGAACTTGCATTTAATTGTTTTTATTTTCTTTTAAGTGATTTATTATATTGCTAGAGGTTGAATGTAGCCAAAGAACACAATCAAAGAAATTGAAAAGGAAAAAAGAAAAAAGTTAAGTAAAAGGCAGTGGTCAGCAAAATAGAATTCCAAGGATTCTAAGGCTATTTCCATTTCTATTACAAAATGCCCCTGGGCTAATATTATTTTGAAACTATATTACTACTAATATTACTACTAGTTAACATGACAAAATATTTCGAGTAAAAATAATGGCACAAGTTTTCTGTTTTTTTTGTGTGTGTTTTTTTTTTCACCTGATTTTGAGAATGTATTGTATCCTCCCAATTTGCTAAGCTATTTGAAGAATTTATTTTCTGTTCTCTGCCCCTTAACCTCAAGAAAAATTTCAAAAATAATGAGTGAATAAAATCAGGTTGTGCTGTGGTATTGAGATCACTACAAAACACTTTTCTCATTGAAGTTGCTTCATACATTACAGCTGTTTTGACAACCAACCTTACTCTCTCTCTCTGTGAATTATTCTCTGTCCTTCCCTTTGCTAACATGTACTGACAATCACTGATCATTGTTAGCAAACAGTTCCTCTGCCGCTGAGCATCTCGCCAGCAAGCCTCCTGCAATCACAAGCAAAACAAAAATCCTTTGCAGCAGAGCTGAATAAATATTAGACAACAGTAAGTCCATTCCACTGTTCTTACTGAAATTGAAAGGACAATTCCTTAACCTGTAATAATATTATGCCAGAACAAACAAGGACCACATATAAATGAACATTAATGATAAGGTGCAATATGTTCTACTTGCCTGCTAGCAAAGTACTGATGTTATTGTGGGGGAGGAAAAACATTGCCCTTTGAATTTTTATCATTGTCATGTAGGATTTATTAAACACTGATATAGTTTTATTGAGCTAGGTCCTTTCCAAGCAAGTTTTACAAGCCCTGACATTTAAGAGCTAGGATTTTAAACTAGCCAATGTTGATAAAGTTGATTGTAAAATGCTGGTACTTAGAAAAGAGAAATTAAAAAATTGGATGAGGTAAGGGAAGTAACATTGAGGGCAGAACAGTTAAAAAAAAAAATAACCTCTGTGGTTTATCTCCAGAGAGATAAAGCTGCGTTAAAACAAGAACCTTGAGTCCAAAAAATGTCAAAACCTGGGTATGTACTCTTATTTGCTAGAAAATAAAGAACAATCAAAAAATAGTTTGTAGGAAAAGATGATGAATCCTGGTTAGGATGAAGGAAGGTATACAAACTACAACCACTCTCTGGCATGAGGTTATTGGGTGAAGGAGTAAAATTGTATAACTCTGTATGTGGAAATGAGTTGCAGGAAATTCCTAAGACTTACCTGGAATTGTTCTCCTTTGATCATTAGTCCTTAGTGGTAAGTATTTTAATTAAGGTAGTAACAGATTTTTCTTTCACAGGCATCCAAGCACTTCTGTCTCTCCGCTGATAATCTTCATGAATGGCATGATAGAGTAGAAAACAAGTACAATTTTAAAATTAACTTAGGCTGTACTACGTATCTACCTAAAATGACATCCAGCTTATTAATCATATATTGTTTCCCATACCAAGTTTTTTACACAAATGAGGAGAAAAGCAACTAGCCATTAATAGCTAAGATCGAAGGAGTCAAAGAGGAACATACAGAGTTCTCCTTTCTTTCTTTTTTTTTTTTTTTAAGATTTTATTTATTTATTTGACAGAGAGAGAGATGACAAGCAGGCAGAGAGGCAGGCAGAGAGAGAGGGGGGAAGCAGGCTCCCTGCTGAGTAGACAGCTTGATGCCAGGCTTGATCCCAGGACCTTGAGATCATGATCTGAGCCAAAGGCATAGGTTTTAACCCACCAAGCCACCCAGGTGCCCCAGAGAGTGCTCCTTTCTTTTTCCTTAATCAAGGACTTCAATTCCCACCACTACTCTATTGAAACTGAAGTGTCTTCAGTGAGTCTTGAAAACTATTTAAAAAATCTCACTTAACCTTATATCTGTTGACTGAAGCCCAATATCAATATTTCCATTTCAATTCTTCTATAGGAATGAGTATGTGATAATCTCTTGTAAAAATGAAACATTTAGAAGGTAGTTTATTTGGCTTTCATTAATTGTACTAGGCTTCAGAGCTACTTTTGAAATACTACTTGAAAATTGCAGGCATTAAAGATTTGAAGGAACTGTGAGATAGGGTTGTTTTTATTTGAAGAAGCTTTGCTAAATTGTTTCAGGGAACACTGTGGTGTGTTTTGTTTTGTTTAATATTGAAATGGGGCACCTGGTGGCACAGTCCTTAAGCATCTGCTTTTGGATAAGGTCATGATCCCTGGATCCTGGGATCAAGTCCCTAAATCTGACTCCTTGCTCAGTGGGGAGTCTGCTTCTACTGCTCCTTCTGCTTCTCTCACTCTCTCTCTGTCAAATAAATAAATAAAATCTTTTAAAAATTATTTAAATGAAGCCACTACTATCCATGGATCTGACAGTTATTTTCTAGCTATGGTAGTACTCAGAGAAGTAGCTCATATTACCAAAACTCACAAAGACTGATTAAACAACCAAGATGGGTGGCTGTTTAACACACTGGATGGCTCAGTGGGTTAAAGCCTCTGCCTTCAGCTCAGGTCATGATCTCAGGGTCCTGGGATCAAGCCTGGCATTCAGCTCTCCGCTTAGCGGGGACCCTGCTTCCCCGCTCCCTCTGCCTGCTTCTCTGCCTACTTGTGATCTCTTTCTCTGTCAAATAAATAAATAAATAAATAAATAAATAAATAAATAAATAAATAAATAAATAAATCTTAAAAAATAATAATAATAGAAAGCTAAAATTGGGATGCCTGGGTGGCTCAGTCAGTTAAGTGTCTGCCTTTGGCTCAGGTCATGATCCCAGAGTCCTGGGATCGAGTCCTACATCAGGCTCCTTACTCCTTACAGCAGGGAGCCTCCTTCTCCCTCTGCCTGCTGTTCCCTCTGCTTGTGCTCTCTTTCTGACAAATAAATAAATAAAATCTTAAAAAAATAGAAAGCCAAAATTTTAGTTCTTTCCTTATAATAATCAATGCAATGGTCATGAAATCAAGTCAGTTGAATTAAAAGCATTTTCTTCACTCTAAGAAATCTATTTTGATGGCACCTGGGTGACTCAGTGGGTTAAAGCCTCTGCCTTTAGCTTGGGTCATGATCTCAGGTCCTGGGATCGAGCCCTGCATTGGACTCCCTGCTCAGCAGGGAGCCTGCTTCCCTCTTTTTCTCTGCCTTCTTGTGATTTCTCTCTCTGTCAAATAAATAAATAAAATCTTAAAAAAGAAAAGAAAAAGAAATCTATTTTAAAATGGGAAAGCCAGGTTTTGTTTCTAATACGCCTATCCTTTCTTTCAATGCTGGATATATCTCTTCTTTAAACATTTTACTACAAATTATTAGATAGAGCCTACCTTTAAACCCATTACTTCTTGCCAAATTACTGTTAACTATATGTATTAATAGGGACATATTTTATTTTGGTCAAATTACTGTAAGGGTTAACACATTCTTGCTGTGAAGAGGAAAACTGGATCAGAAATGGCAGTAGAATTATCCTTAATTATTCTTCTTAGTCTTCTTCTTTAAGACTAAGCATTTATTACAGAATCCACTGGGTTGAAAGACTTGAAAGACAAAGTCTTCAAGCCCTTACCCTATTTTGATTTCTAATTCTATCTCTAAATTCAAAGATATTTATATATTTAAGTTTGCTACATGAGCAAACTCTTCAAATCAAGCCTGGTAATTATGGCCCATTGGGGAAATATAAAATATAATTTCCTTTCTTTTTCCACTTCAACCTTTCATCAGACCTATGTGTATGGCTAGGACTCTGCCTGGATATGTTATTAGATGATCCCTCTGCTTTACCTGATTGAGCAAGATGCATCTTTCACCTGAGCTAAATAGGTCATCTAAGTCTGACATTGCATATTTCCAATTCAATATATGTATTTAACTAAAGGGAGAGTATGAAAATAAGCAATGAGCCTTAATGACCACTAGAGTTAGAAGAGTCATTATAAGGACCAAAGATGGTATGTGAGAAAGATCATCAAGCCTGTGCTTCTAATTGTGGACTTAAGGAGAATGAGTTGTCAAAACTGAACCAACAAGTGTCTGAAATAGTTTGACTAGAAGAAAGGTCATCATATGTTGATTATGATTTCCACATTCAACTTTATTATGAGCACTACCATCTTCTTTCCCTCTAGATGTGGTGATAGTTGAGAAGAAGAGAGACACTTGAGATCTCTCTGTGAACCTTAAAGGAATATAGTTTAATAGTCTCTTAAATTTGGTAATAGGAAAGGCCTGAAGGAATTGTGATACCAGGGCTTAAATGGTTCATAAGCATATATTATTAAGTTCCCTAACTTATAGGAAGTTGGCAAGCATATTATACTCAAATTTAACATTCTTATTCTTTCAAGAATAAGAACATTCTTATTCTTATTCTCAATAAGAAAGAATTCTTATTCTTTCAATTGAATTTCAAATTGAAATTCTTTCAAGAATTTCAATAAAATTCTTATTCTTATTTATAAGAATAAATTCTGATGCTTTTCAGCCACTCTATCTACACTTTTGTTTATATCAGGCAATGAGAGGGATATAACTAAAATGAAAGATGATGTGGCTTATTAAAGAGGTAGCCAAAAGCAATAAAAACTTAAATAAAGTTCTAGTGACACAGTGATGTAAAAGTAGAAATATATTTAGTGCAAAAGTAAACAGACATATTTGAATATATTGAATTGGGAGAATAAATTAAAATATTGAAATATTCAGCAGTTTAAACACATTTTGATTACCAAAATATATTTCTAGATTTTTTGAAGTGGATTACCAAAAAATTTTAGATGAAAAAAAATCAGATGATCGATTATAATTCAAAAATCCATGAGGAGAAGTATATTCTCAGGAATAATTTATCATTGATGATTAGAATAATCAGATATAACTTACTAAAAATATAATTATGCTCAAGGTACCTAGGTGACTTGGTCAGTTAAGTATCTGACTCTTGATTTCAGTTTAGCTTATGATCTCAGGGTCATGAGATTGAGTGCTACATTGGGCTCCACACTCAGCACATAGTTTACTTGAGATTCTCTCTCTCCCTCTCTCTCTGACCCTTCCCCTGCTCATACTCTTTCTCTAAATAAATAAATAAAGTATTTGTAAAATATATACATGTGTTTCTTTGTAAGTAAATTTTTGTTATAGTTATTTTGCTACAAATGTAATTTGCTTTGTAAATTTTTAGATAGTAATTCTATAGCATTTTAATGTGCAGTAAAATATTTTGATAGATACCAAGGAATACCAATAGAAATCTCTATATTTTCATACTTCACAGTGAGGGAAAGCTCAAAAATTATTTTTGATCATTAGAAAGAAAATTTAAATGTAATCCTAGCATATAATAGCAGAAATGTATTTGTAAAGTTAACATAGTCAATAATATTGTTCTCTTTGTTCTCAGGTGCTCTCATATTTACAACATCTTAGAAAGCTGGTGTCAGAATATCACTTTAAAGATTTAGTACATGAAATGGGAAGTTAGCTCTCTTTCAGAGTTACATGTAGACACATTTTTAGAGGAAAAACTCAGCTACATTGGACATGGCTTTTTATTGACTGATAGCTTTAGAGTTATGATAGATCATCATTCTTTCAAAGCTTTTGTTTTCTTCCTGTAACTACCGAAGGATATGTATTTGACTATCCATCTTCTACCTTAACAGACTCCAACTGAAATAAATCAAACATTTTAACAAAAGGAAAAGTTCCTATACCCATTTGAACACCAAGGAAGACTGAAATTTAAGAAGTATAACGTGAAATTTGTTACTACCATAATTCAGATTGAATTTGAGTAAAGAATAACTCCACTCAGATTTCTGGGATTTTGATCGGGATTGTGTTGACTGTATAGATCAAATTGGGAAGAACTGACATCTTGACAACACCACTTACTCAAAACCCTCTTTTAAGTATAGAAGCTGAGGCATAGTGTTATAAAATGACTTGACCAGGGTCACAGAATTAACATGACTGAGATATTCTTATTCCCATTTCCAATTTTTTTTCCATTCTTAATTGTACGGTAAGAGCCAATTTTCAAAAAGTGTATATTAATTAGTAATAATTATTATTTCCTTGACTCCTAACCTAGAAAATAATAGTTAAATAAGCATGTAGAAACGATCTCTCTTACCCATATAAATCAAAGATGGTAAAGCTTCACCTCAGCCTCTGCAACATAAATTATAATTGTTGCCCAGCAGTTTTTTTTATTACTCTTCTTTCAGTCTTACTTGTTCCTTCCTTCTCCATAAATCTTTGAGATATTTCTATTCTTTTTTCCAATTATATGGGCCCCACCCTGTCAGGAAATTATGCCCAATAAAACTGTATAATTTGAGTGTACAGATTTAGTTTCTCCCATCTGGGATGTTTTCCTTCCTTTCAAGAAGCAGACCTATTACTATCATTAATCTCTGAACACTCCATTTGTGCATGTGCAAAATTTTTCTTTAAGTCCTTACAACTCCTAGTATAATAATAGATATATTTCTCCCCAGATATCAAAAGAATATACTTAATGTTTATAAAATTGTTATGTTTTCACTCATAAAAGACATTTTATTGCTTCAGAGTTTTAATAATTCCCATCACCTCTACATCATATTAATATAAGTTTTGAATGAAAACCAGTGATACTAGAATGTTCTGTAGAGGATCTAATCTATTTAACTACTTTTCTGGTCCTTACCAATCATTTTCCTTTCCTAGTATCTAGGGATATTTGGGTGAGCATAAAAAGTGACAATAACTTATTTAATCCATTCAAAATGCTAGAAGAAAGGCTTATGCTATTAAAGTTAGCACCAGCTACTTCTCATAAAAAGAGAAAAACAGGAAGTGTTCCTGTGTGGCTCAGTCGGTTAAGTGACCGACTTGATTTCACCTGAGGTAATGATCTCAGGGTCATGAGATTGAGCTCTGCACTGAGCCTGGAGCCTGCTTAAGATTTTCTCTCTGCCCCTCTTCCTTCTCTCCCCCTCACATGCTCTCTCTTGCTAAAAAAGAGAAAAAGACAACAAAAAAGTATACTTTTAAAATGAATACACACTGTTAATAAATGTTATTACAAATAATTAAACATATACTTTGGAGAAATGGTTACATGTCATTTACTTTTGACATTTGTATCATTTACTTCTGCATAAATTATGTGAGTAATTTGGATTCTTACATTTTGAATGAAAATACAAATTACGTTTTTTCAAATAATATCAAACATACGGAAATATGATGAATTTGTCAGGTCTATTTTGTGTCCAAATGTCCAAATGTGGACATTTACATTTATTTCTGTAAAAAGATGTTCTCTTATTTTTACACGTGATTGAGTTCAACCATCTTTTCTCCACGGACCCCAAGTGTGTCCCACTTCTCTGCTTCCATAATGCCATGGTTACTTGTTATTCATTTCATCTATCACATATTTATTAATAATCGTCTTCGTATCTGCCTGTCAGCTATGAGACACCTGATGTTTCTTATTAATTTTTGAAAATCTATGACTTATCATAACAGATTTAGTCACTGTTAGATAATCTTTGTTGATCCAATGAATAGATGTTATCTTTCGACTGAAGATTAGGCGAAATATTTACTTAAAAATGATATGTGTTGAAAACATCTTAATTCTAGCTATAATAATTATACATTGTGAAACCTTGGGGGAAATACTTGGTGTTTTTAAATTTATGTTTCCTTACTCACAGATGATGATAATTAAATTCACTGTGGCATTTGGGTGTTTACTCTCTTCCATGAATCCAAATGTATAAGGAAGTAAAATCTTCATTCAGCCCAAGAAAAGGTTTCATCTAATTTGGGTTATCCCAATGAGATAAATTCCATTTTCTTTACTAGACCTATAAAGGAACATTTTGCTCCCTTTTGTCAATTAAGATTCGAGTGGAAATCTGTGAGTAAGGAACAGGGATTTTGAGAAAAATTTTCACAGCCTCTGTATGTTGAGCGTTAAGTGAATTGCCTGGTTCTGGTAGTGTCTAACCGGTGTCCTGCTAACCAGGTGCCCTACATCTAACAATGCTCAAACATCTATTGGTATGTTTTCAGGATTATAGAGAACAGCTAGAAGGATGCAAGATGACCTTCCAAACTAAGGAAGGATGCAAAATTACCTTCCGAACTAATGTAATTTCATTTACATAATGAAAATGTTTTCTGGTGCCATAATATGCATCCCACTGAGCCACCCAGATGCCCCAAAAGTAGCATTTTTAAAAAATTATTCTTGGGGTTCTGGGTGGCTTAGTGGGTTAAAGCCTCTGCCTTTGGCCCAGGTCGTGGTCTCGGGGTCGTGGGATCGAGCCCTGCATGGGGCTCTTTGCTCGGCAGGGAGCCTGCTTCCCCCTCTCCCTCTTCCTGCCTCTCTGCCTGCTTGTGATCTCTCTCTCTGTCAAATAAATAAATAAAATCTTTAAAAAAATTATTCTTCAAATTCTTTAAAGTAATACTTTAATATGCTTAACCCAAATTGATAAGAGACTGAATTAAGAGAGTTTTCTCTTAGTACAGTAGAGTTGAGCAAACAAATAAACCATTAAATATCATTTGGATATCAAATATATATCACATGTATATCTAATATATAAAGATATCAAATATATGTATATATCATTTGAATATCAAGATGATAAATTGTTTTTGCACTTGGAATGAATTCTAATGGAATATCTTACTGTCTCATGCTTTGAGTGTTCTTGATTTTCATTTTTTATCTTCTATACTCCCATAAAGTGATTTCAACATGTTTCCTTATGTAATAAAGTAATAACAAATATTTTATTTCTGAATTGTATTACTTTCCCTTTTCTTGTCTTTTTTTTTTTTTAGAAGTTAACACCAAGCTCTTTTTTTTTTTTTTTTTAGGAAACATTCTTTTATACCCTATTACTACCTTGAAAAATAGAATACCATACTAGATGCTTAATTTTCCTATGGTTCCATTTTTCTGCATCAATCCCCATCAACTGGAAAAATGTGAAGGCAAAGGGACCATGATGGTCAGACATGTTTGAGGTTAACAGACAATGATCAGATTCAAGATAGAGAATGCATGCATACTATAGGCCAGCATGTAGTAAACTAAGCTTTCAAAAAAAGAAAAGAAAAGAAAAAAGAAAGAGAGAAGTCCTCTTTAATCACTCTGAAGTTAGACCAATGTGTGTAGCTTATCCTTATGCACCATGATTTCTAAGAACAGATTAGCCTGGTTTAAAGGACCAGAGACAGGGTGGACACTAAAAAAAATATATCATATTATGAAGATTATAGAATGTGAATTTTCCATCACCACCATCAGTTACTTTTAGTAGAATTTCTTTAGCTTTACACTGCATCTAATTTATCAATGTACTCCTGCTTCCAGCAATGCCTAGTATAATAATTTCTCCTTGTTAAAACTTAATTTAACTGAATTCTTATTCTCAAAAATCTAGTAGATCAGTATTAATTGAAAACAAATCAGATAAATAAAAACAATAGTAAGATATTGAAAGATGAATGGAAAGGTTAATTTTTAATAAAAATCTCTTCTATCGGAGCTGAAGGAATGAAATCTTCAAATAGCAAAAGTAATTTTGTACTCCTAAGCAACTGACAAAGACAAAACTGTGCTTCTTGTTTTTATTAACATTTTCTCTACGATCATAAAGCAATTGGGATTACAAGCAATACATAAGCAATTTATCCACTTATAGTGAGGTAAGTTTCATTGTAGGTAAGCCCAAGAAAATCAAGTCCTATTTTTATAGTTTTCAGGAAGTTTGAGCCATAAAACCTGCAGTGAGGGGCAAGCAAATAACATGACTGAGACCTGGTGTTTTAGTAAAGGTATGTGGCATAAACTTACAATTTCTTGTGACATATTGAAATTAGCTTTGCCTTCTTATAATTTTTGTGAAAGAAGTGAGGAATCACTGTGTTTGCATCCATCAATTAGCCACAACTATTGCAATATAATATTTTTGACATCGTGAATATAATGCAATGGGATGAAATCAGAAAAAGGTAAACATTTTTTTTTAATGTTGGTACTTAACATGAGGACCTTCACTGTTATTATTACTGGTTTGGTCATTTCTCCTTAGCCTGAGCAGTAATTCTGATTCTTAAAAATCATATTCTGTATGGGATATTTTTTTCACTACATGATACTTCACAAATGCTAATCTTCTTTATTATACAAAAAGGCAGACGTTCATTCACATTTCACCCTCTACTCATTATGAAAAACAAATAATCACATCATAGTCATCCTCTGAAATGTCCTTTATGTCTGTCCCTTCTTCTCTAGTGTTATTGATCCTGTCTTAGACTACATTTTCACATTTATTCTGAGGCAGATCGGTACATTGGATTTCCAATGACCACCTACCTATATTACTAGTTTTTGCCTCTCACACTAAATGATTAATAGTCTCTAAACTTTAGGGTTTCCTATCATGTCAACATTATAGTTTCAAACATTCCTTGATTTTAATAAGAGACATTGCTGAGGTCTGAATTTTCTGTCTGCATTTCAAGGTCTTTACAGTTTTTATCACTCTTTTTACCAAACTCTATCCCTCCCTAATTTTTTGACATGTAGTCCTAAGTTATAAAGAACTACTTTTAGAAGAGTTACTTCTTGCAACACATAACATACAATGGCTTTCCATATTTTCTCAATTTCATTTCACTTCCTGCTGCTTGAAATCCTGTTATTATCCCCCTGCCAACTATCTCATCAATTACGGCTGAACTCAGAGTCAAGCTTTCTTACAAAATATACATGAAATCTTTATTCTATAAAATCTTTACAGTAGCTCATGTCAGCCTCACTCATCTGAGTGGTTTATTGTGGTTGTCTTGCTTTCCCAGTTTGAGTGTAGGTACAAAGGCCAAGACTGTGGAGTAAGAGAGAGGACTGGGGTACATTTATTTCCCCAGGATCCATGTATTTCCCCTCATAGAGCCCATGCTAGTGCAGAAAACATATTTTGTGCTCTGTTTTTATTTGTTTGAAATAGTAGGATGTTTTGGATAAATGCAATTTAAAGAAGATTATGAAGGGAATAAACCATGTCTACTCCATCACATTTAAGCTGTAACCACTCATTGACTGTCTGCGCAGTATCTGATGGCATGAATCATATCTCTTCCTTGGGGATGACAAGCAAGGAACAGTTCTGTTTGTAGCCTAATGCAACTGCTCTGAAATGTGATCTTATTAGAGCTAATGTCAGTGAACCTGTCAGATTCAACATCAAGTTTTGTCATTGTCTCAGGAGCAATGAGGTATTACTTTGATTTATCTGCATAGTTGCCAACTGCTTGGCATCACTCAGCTTTTCCCTGGGTTTTGAATAAGTTCATGGCTATTAATCAATGTATATATATGAAATTATTTATCTGGAAAATCTGTGGCATTAATATTACTGAATCCCTTATGATTTGAGACAAATGTTTTGGCTTAAAATGTGTCATATATGTAACTGCAAGGGATATTTGCACTTTAAGTTATATCTCAACATCATGTAAAGCAGTATATTAGGTCATGCTTTAACTAATAGAATTTTAAATAACTATATTTTCACTGCATGCTCTAAAAATGTTGAAATTTGCTTTTAATTTGCAAAAAGAAAAGTAACAATTATATAAACATGACAGCATAAAAAGTTTTACTGGTAATATATAGTATATAATATTAGTGATACTAATATGCAAGTGATTTTAGAAGTCTTAGTCACTTGTAACTAAACTTTATGAATGATTTTAGAAGTCTTAGTCACTTGTAACTAAACTTAATGAATGAATTTTTGTGAAAAAAAAATTTAACTTACTGTCTTGAAAGAAGCTAGTTCACCTGATGTCATTGTTTTTTTTAATCTCTAAGCAGAAATAATCATTCAAATTATTTAATTAATTATTTTATATTAAATTTCTTCAAATCTCATGATTTCAGCCATTCTAAGACAAAAACATTATTTTATGCATCACAAATGAAGGAAAAATAAAAGCTTCCAAATGAACTGAGATAGAGTATTTTATAGCATTCTAAAAATTGTACACTTGTTGAAATACCCATTTCAGTCCTAATTAGTGAAAATTTTAATATATATTACCTCTGAGATTGCCAACAAGGAAATGATGTACAAAATTAATTAGTTAAGGTATTCCTCCAGTTCTTTATATTAGTAGTTAAACTCTTCTGAACCTTTTTCTAACTCAGAATTATTAATACTTGTATGTTTCATGTGATATCATCCTCTGTGCTTTCAAAAGCATTGTTGATGTAAAACTCTTTAAAAAGGACTTATTGTCCCTAAGGTTTATTAACACTTACACCAGTTTTACCCATTCTTGTGTTTCACTAATTGAAAATACTCATTAGGTGTTCTAAGGACAGTTGTTCATTAGACTTAAAGTTTTAAAACCTTTAAATTTATGTCAGTAAACCACTTATTGTACAGAGACTATTTTTATTGATTTAATTGACTTTTATAAATTTTGGGATGCACCTAAATTGATAATAAGTTGATAATAGATTGATTTATGGAATATTCCTTCCAACATTAACTGTGCTGCATTATATAAAAAATTTGGCTTGGTAAAAACTTTTATATATATGAATGATTCTGAAATGGAAATAGTATAGTACTCATTTTAAGAAGGTTACAACATTGGGGCTACTTCTGACTATTTGAATAACATAATTTTGCACAAAAATATCTAAAATAAAAAAACCCAAACTGTATTGGTAGCCATTAATTTTATAGCGGGGAGATTAATTCTTCTTTGCCTCAGTTTGTAAGATATAATATTAAGATAAAATTGTAATTATTATTTCAGACTCAGGTTAAATAAAAAGGCTGCTCTTTCATGATGTATAAGACTAATTGAGCATAGGTATAGAGAAAAATTTCCCTAATCACATCAGTATTTCTTTGATGATAAAAAGCATTTCAATATCTTAAAAAAACTGTAATTTTCATAGGGACCTCAATAATCACATTAAAATGACGTTTTAATATCTAAATCAGGTTATAAATTATGTATTGAAGGAAATTTTGGGGTGTAGTGAAATTATTAATTGAGCTAATGATATTTTCCTTAAAAGAAAGTGTTTGAAAACAGAATATACTGTTATCATTTTGGGAGCACATATACTAAAATTAGATAATAGAATATATTAATTTTCCATATGGTAGCTTTAAGTTTTTTACAAAACCATAGGAACTTAAAACAATTTTTAGAAATATCCTATAATTTGTGAAAATATTTTTAAGTCCTTTTAACTATAAAAAAATTGTTTTCAGGGCGCCTGGGTGGCTCAGTTGGTTGAGCAACTGCCTTCGGCTCAGGTCATGATCCCGGAGTCCCGGAATCGAGTCCCATATCGGACTCCTGGCTCTGTGGGAAGTCTCCTTCTCCCTCTGGCTTTCTCCCCTCTCATTCTCAGTCTCTCGCTCTCTAATAAATAAAAAAAAAAAAAATTAAAAAAATTGTTTTCATATAATTTCTCATTATTTGAGAGCAAAAGATTATATTTATCTGAACACAGGCAGACTGAATAAATTAGCAGTATCTGGTTGATTAACCAACTAATCACTCATTTATCTATTGGAAGATTATTTTCTATTATCTAAATTTTTCATGATACATATGAAATCATATCACATACATGTATAATCCTCTCATATATTGACAAATATTTAAGGAATGTTATACTAAAAAGTCAAAATTTTAAGTGACAACAAAGTAAAAGTTTGAATATTAACAGGATGCCACCAAATAATTTCAGTTTAAGAACTGGCCATGATCTGTAAATATTTGTCAAATTTACAAAATTAAGTTCTTTTTTCCTTTCTAATCACATGATTCACACCTGCATTCCCTGCTAGCAAAGAAAAACTCAATCCTTGTATAATGATTTTTTTGTGGTTACATCTGTCCATTTATCCTAATTCCTATAATTCTTACTCCTATATTCACTGTTTTTTCAGGCATCCTGAACTCTCCCATGTCAGGCTTAGATTTCTAGCTCTGGTGTGTCTAAATCCTCCCACTACTGATTTCTTTGTTTTACTATAGACTGAGTGTCTCGTGTACCCAGTACAACATTATATAACATTTCTTTTTCCCCAAATACGTTTATTTTATTTTTTCAGTGTTACAAGATTAATTGCTCATGCACCATACCCAGTGCTCCATGCAATACGGGCCCTCCTCAACACCCACCACTAGGCTCACCCATTATATAACATTTTAGTGGAAAAAAAATCAATGTATGTCAATTATAAAAAGCATAGTGTATATGGGTAAGACAAAATAAAAATTATCCATTGCCTTTGAACAATGATCCAGGTGTTGCTGTACTTTCTGATATCTGTTTCTCATTGCACTCTCTTGATTTATAAATCTACTTCACCTGTAAATGACCAAATACAACCTTGTAACTTTCGTGTATTCAGTTCCTATAATCTAATTTAAATATAAAAGTTTAAATTGTATTCCATTTTATAATTATTTATACAATATTTAGTCAACCCTAGCTGTGAGCACTTACATTCTTCCTGAATGTCGAGTATACAAAAAGTGATGTGATGAATTTGCATCGTTCTGATTTTTTTCTGGTCAATTCTTAGGATTCTGTATTAAAAGATATGAATATTTTTGAAGCATTTTTTAAAACTACAATTTAGCATATGCTCAATGCTGAAAACATAAGGAAATAGATACAGAAAAGTTCAATGACTGGGAAAATTACCTAGTCACATTCCCTGAGGATAATTACTTTTTAACTCTTTCTCTGTGTCTTTTCATCTTCTTTTCCCATTCTATTTGCATGCTCATGAGACAAATGTTGTCATATTCTGTGTGTGTTTATGTGCAATTTCGTTCTGATTTTTCACATTGCAACACTTTATTTGAAGAAAACAATATTTCTTACAATTATATTTTAAATGCATAATATTATACTGAGAAACAAATGTATCTAACCATCAACTTAACATTGTGATTAATATGCTAACACTTTTTGAACATTTATGATTAACTCATAAAAGTATAATAATAAATGTGGTTATCCAATTGCTCTAACACAATTAGTATTATGGACTGGGTGTAGATTTTCTGGGTCAATGTTTAGCATATATTTAAATATCTTAATAAGTATTGAGAAAAGTATATTAAACATTATAATTTATGTACCTACTGGCAGATGGTTTTCCTGCTTATCAGCAACACTGGCTAGTATACAATGTTTAAATGTGTGTAGCACCTAAAGGTGGAATAATATATAATAAATTAACTTGCCATATATGAATATATGATTATTATATTGAAGTTTTATTTTTCATGCCTTTCTTCACTTGTCAATTGATTCTTGTTAGTAACCTTGACAAAGACAGAGGATGTGCCCCAAATGGAAATTTTAAAGGAATTTAATAAGGAGAACTTTACAAAAGTACAGGCACCCTATAAGAGAGCCACAGGGGATGGTGTGGAACCTGAGGGCTAGTAACAGCAGGGAAGCCATTGTCAATCTAAGCCTGAAGTGACAAGGATAGAGTCCTCACCAGAACCCAGAGGCACAGAGCTGTGCGAAGAGGACCACTAGTGGAACCTGTGGCCTTATGCTCAGGGAAGGCCTAAAGAGAAAAAGAGTCACAACCCCCAATCATACTTTCCTTACTAACATCTCCTTCTAGTGTTCTTTTTTTTTTTTAAAGAATTTATTTACTTATTTGACAGAGAGAAAGAAATCACAAATAGGTGAAGAGGCAGGCAGAGAGAGAGGGGGAAGCAAGCTCCCTGCCAAGCAGAGAGCCTGAGGCGGGGCTCGATCCCAGGACCCCAAGATCATGACACGAGCAGAAGTGAGAGGCTTTAACCCACTGAACCACCCAGGCACCCCCAGGCACCTGTCTCCTTCCAGTGTTCTTAAGGCTACACCAAATCTCAAGGCAGTGAGTAAGAAAGCCCAGAGAATGGAGTGCAGCTGCCTGAGTATAATCTCATATGTCCACTTCTATTACTTTTCTGCTGTTGGTTTTGAAATATCATCTTTTCATTTTTTGGTTCAATTGTTTATATATTTTGCATTCTAAATTTCAAAGAATTTTATATTTTATCTGTATTTCCCCACAAGAGTAACTATTAAAATGTTCTTACTGTAATACTCAGGGTAGTTCAGCATCCTTTTTCATCTATCAGGAAAATAATAAATAGTTTCTATGGAATATTTCATATGCAAGATGTATAAAGGATACTAATTGAACATAAACTTCAATGTTCAATATATGACTCACCTTAAGGAGGAAAACAATACAGATGAAGTCTAAGTCCTTATTGACATTTTATTGTTGATAAATCATTTTCAGAAGTGTTTTACTCCTCAGGTTTTACTCCTTCACATTTTACTCCTTTCTGAGTGATCTGTGATTATTTTTTTCTTTACAGACTGTGTTTTTGAATGATCAAATGTGATTTTCTCCTTTACCTTCTTTCTTTTCACGTAGTCTATTGACAGAAACATCTTAATTCTCCTTCTCTGCAGATTAGACCAAACACTAATTCAAATTCTGTTCTATGCCTAGTGTTTATCTAAACCATAGATGTTTGTCTTCACTCAGAGTAAAATGCATCATTCAGAACACACCCTTTACAGTCTTTGTTTGTTTTATTTGTTTCTGAAAGTGTATGTGAATAGACTTGGAATGATAATGGTTGTGGCCTTACTTTCCCATGTTTTCTGGCAATATCAAGAAGCAGAAACTTCACAGCAGAGGGTTAGATCTCCAACTCAGGTTAGAAATTCATGACCTTTGACAAAACAGGAAAAAATATCCAGTGGAAAAAAGACAGTCTCTTCAATAAATGGTGCTGGGAAAACTGGACAGCTATATGTAGAAGAATGAAACTTGACCATTCTCTTACACCATGCATGAAGATAAACTTAAAATGGATAAAAAACCTCAACACAAAACAGGAATCTATCAAAACCCTAGAGGAGAACATAGGCAGTAACCTCTTTGACATTAGCCACAGAAACTTCTTTCAGGACATGTCTCCAAAGGCAAAGAAAACAAAAGCGAAAATGAACTTTTGGGACTTCATCAAGAAAAAAAACTTCTGCACAGTGAAGGAAACAGTCAATAAAACGAACAGGCAACCCACAGAATGGGAGAAGATATTCACAAATGACACTATAGACAAAGGTCTAATATCTAATATCTATAAAGAACTCAAAATCAACACTCAAAAAACATATAATTACGTCAAAAAATGGGCAGAAGACATGAACAGACACTTCTCCAAAGAGGACATACAAATTGCTCACAGACACATGAAAAAATGTTCATCACCTTTAGCCATCAGGGAGATTCAAATCAAAACCACACTGAGATACCACCTTACGCCAGTTAGAATGGCCAAAATTAACAAGACAGTAAACAACAAATGCTGGAGAGGATGTGGAGAAAGGGGAACCCTCCTCCACTGTTGGTGGGGATGCAAGTTGGTGCAGTCACTTTGGAAAACAGTGAGGAGATTCCTCAAGAAATTAAAAATAGACCTATCCTATGACCCTGCAATTGCACTCCTGGGTATTTACCCCAAAGAAGCAGATGCAGTACAAAGAAGGGCCACATGTACCCTAATGTCCATAGCAGCAATGGCCACAATCACCAAACTGTGGAAAGAACCAATATGCCCTTCAAAAGATGAATGGATAAAGAAGATATGGTCCATATATACAATGGAGTATTATGCCTCCATCAGAAAGGATGAATATCCAACTTTTGTATCAACATGGACAGGACTGGAAGAGATTATGCGGAGTGAAATAAGTCAAGCAGAAAGAGCTAATTATCTTATGGTCTTATTTATGTATGGAACATAAGGAAAAACATGGTGGACACTGTGAGAAGGAAGGGAAGGGTGAATGGGGGGAAATCGGAGGGGGAGATGAACCATGAGAGACTGTGAACTCTGAGCAACAAACTGAGGGTTTTGGAGGGGAGGGAGTAGGGGGTTGGGTGAGCCTGGTGGTGGATGTTGAGGAGGGCACATATTGCATGGAGCACTTGGGTGTGGTGCATGAACAATTATTCTTATAACACTGAAAAAATAAAATAAAAGTATTTGGGGAAAAAAAAAAGAAACTCATGACCTTGGATACAGGTCTCCACTGAAATACAAATTATCTCCTTTACTTTCTTTAGGGTTGTTTATTTGAAAGATAAACATCAGGACAATATATGCTGTTAAACCTAGAAGGTTTTCTCATTCATACTACCTTTTGGGGAAAAGTCAGGAAATATTCTAGAAAGGCATTATTTTAATGTATCTAAGTGATCTTTTTGAATAAGCAAAACAAATTTTAAAACAATTAATTTCTAAATACATGTAAAAGTGGTAAAATATGCAATATGCAATAGTAATACTTTTTAGCTCTCAACCACCAGTAGATGAAGAACTATGACCACAAGGATATATTCCCTACAATATCTGAGCAGTATCATCTCTGAAGTTGAACTGCTAACTCATTAGAATCCATTTACCCCATTACTGCAAGATGTAGTAATAGCTTTCTGATCCAATATTCATTAATTGGAAATGGTTGGGCCAATTTTATAGTCCACCAAGTGATGCTATAAATCAAATTATTTTTACGGTGCTATTTTTTCCATCACTAGTCTAATAGATACTATTGTTACAGCTCTTTAGTCAATGTTTTGACTTTAGCATTTTGTCAGTGATAATTTAACTTCAAATTGTCTTTCTCAAAAACTATCCTATAAATTATTTTCATATCAAATTTAAAATGATCAGTCTAGATTTGTTAATAATTATTCACATTTATTTTGACCTATCAGATAGTATCATAAAAATTGTACCTATATTATGTATTTTATTCTTCTTGACAATCTGTTGAATTTGGCATTTGATACCTCTACATACAAAGAAATTGAAGTCCCAAGAAGTCAAGTGACTTACCTAAAGACAATGGACCACCAAATGACAGACCTGAATAGAAACCTGCTTCAAATTCGCATTTTCTCAAAATACTATATTATCATTCCAGGAAAAGTTATCTTCTAAATGTAGTCATTTGTGTGTGGTATTTTCCTTATTTCTATGCTATCGGTTGTGCTATTTTATCTAAATGTGGTATACCCCTCTTGCTCCTCTATCAGAGCATGTTAACCATAACCTCATATTTATATTCATCAATAATCTCATATAATCACAAACACTTCTTAAATTTCCATTGCAAATTGGCATATATTTTGCAATACATTATTTGTACTTGCACAAAATTGGCTTACTCATTCATTAAATAAATAGTTATTAAACATCTACTATTTTTTAAACACAGCAGTAGGTACTAAAGAGTACATTTCAGGATTCAAGACAGAAATACCTACTTTGTGGAGCTTGTATTTTAGGATATATGTTATAAAAATATAATTTGTTTATTTATTGCTTCTAAATATTATAAGATGTCCATTACAGCAAATTAAATATCTTTAAGAATAAGTTTACTTCTTTAGAGACTGTGGAGGCTCATTGAATTATTTTGTACCTAATAGTTTGTCGGTTTCTTATGAAGTTTAAAATATACATGTAATTTGATGCATCAGTTCTAGTCGTTTACCATAGTGAAATTAAAACTTATGTATACATAGAACTTGTATATAAATGTTTATATGGAGTTTATTCATAATTACCACAACTGAAATTGCCTTCAATTGGTGAATGCAAAAGCAAACTGTAGTATATTCATGCAATGGCAAACTACTTGGTACGAAAAAGGAACAATACCAAGGACAAAGGCAAGAATATGGATGAAGCTCTAATGCATAATGCTAAGTGACAAATGTCAAACTAAAAAGGTATGAACAGTATGGTTTGGTTGAAAGCAAAGCTATTGGGAAAGAAAGGTGAATGGTGATTTTTAAGGGCTGAGGAAAGAGAAGGAGTGTTCTACCTAGGATACAATGGATGTTTTGGGGTGACAGAAACGTTCTATATCCTGATGGTGATAATGGTCGCATAACTGTGGAATTGTACACAAAGAAGAGTAATTGACACTGCAATAAAAACAGAAAGTCATTATATAAGTTAAAGCAGCCTGAAAATGAGAGAAGATAAGATTAGTGAGGAAGAGAAGGTCAATAGAAAATGAACAATTTTAGGGATGCCTGGGTGGCTCAGTGGGTTAAGCCTCTGCCTTCGACCCAGGTCATGATCTCAGGGTCCTGGGATCGGTCCCCGCATCGGGCTCTCTGCTGGGCAGGGAGCCTGCTTCCTCCTCTCTGCCTGCCTCTCTGCCTACTTGTGATCTCTCTCTGTCAAATAAATAAATAAAATCTTTTAAAAAAAGAAAAAAGAAAATGAACAATATGAAATACAGAGAATATGTACATATACCAATAATCTATCTATCTAATCTATCTATCTATATCTATCTATATATATATATCTACACCAAATATAAGAAAATAGAGTGTAAGATTCACATGATATACCCAATGAAAAGTCCATGATACATAGCAATTTTTTTTAAAGATTTTATTTATTTATTTATTTATTAGGAAAGAGAGAGAGTGAGAGAGAGAAGGTCAGAGTGAGAAGTGGACTCCCCATGGAGCTGGGAGGCCGATGTGGGACTCGATCCCGGGACTCTGGGATCATGACCTGAGCCGAAGGCAGTCGCTCAACCAACTGCGCCACCCAGGGGCCCGATACATAGCAATTTTAACCCTTACTGGGATAAGATAAAAAGTGGGACAGGAACAATATTTAAAAAGAAAATGACGAAGAATTAAAAAAAAATCAAAATACATTATTAAAAAGCTTATCATATACCATGCAGGAGAAAATCACATCTAGGCACATCATAAACAAACTTATGAAAAGCAAAAAAAAAAAATACCAAGAGACAGACACAATCTCAAATTTGCCAGATAAAAAGACACATGCCTTCTAAAAAGTAATGACAAGACTGAAGGATGGTAAAGAGAAATAATGGAAATGAAAGACAATCAAGTGATAGCTAAAGTTCTGAAATTTTTTAAGAAGCCAATACTAGGGCACCTGGATGGCTCAGTCAGTTAAATGTCTTCCTTCAGCTCAGGTTGTGATCTTGGGGTCCTGGGCTTGGAACCCCAGGTTAGGCTCGCTGCTCAGTGGAGAGTCTGCTTCTCCCTCTTCCTCTGTCCCTGTCCCCCACTCGTTCCCTCTGCCTCTCTCTGACAAATAAATAAATTAAATATTTTAAAAAATAAAGATTTAATTTATTTATTTGAGAAAGAGGGATAGCACAAGCAGAGGGAGTGGCAGGCAGAGGGAGAAGCAGTCTCTCCGCTGAGTGCAAAGAGCCCCATGCAGGGCTTGATCCCAGAACCCTGGGTTCATGACCTGAGCAAAGGCAGGTGCTTAACCGACTGAGCCACCCAGGTATCGCAGAAATCTGGAACTCTAATAAGATATAAAAATTAGTGGAAAGAGTAACTCTGTGCCTAATGCAAAACAATATGGACTACTTGAAACAGCAAAAATTATACTGTCTTATATGCCTATTGCACAAACAGTTAAATAGTTATAAGGTTCTTACATTTTTTTTTAAGATTTTGTTTATTTATTTGACAGAGAGAGAGACAGAGAGAGGGGGGAGTGGAAGAGGGAAAAGTAGGCTTCCTGCTGAGCAGGGAGCGAGATGTGGGGATCGATCCCAGGACCCTGGAATTATGACCTGAGCCAAAGGCAGACTCTTTTTTTTTTTTCAGACTCTTAACAACTAAGCCACCCAGACACTCTTTTACATTGTTTTTTAAGTGGCAAATAATTTATTGTTGATTGCAATAAGTCAAGACTATGTAATATAATTTTCAGATAAGGATGAAAAATAATAAAATGAATGGTATAACCAAAAGGCATAGAAAACATAGAATAAAAAGTTCTTAAGTTATCTAAACAAAAGTAAGAAGGAAGAAAATCATTTTTTCTTTTCTCTTATCTTCTTCCTGTCTTGTTTAGTGCCTAACGTTCTAGCTTTTTTTTTTTTTCTGAAGTAGTGTTGGAATGAAGAATAACTGCTTTGTAAATAAATGTATGTTTTAATATCCAAAACGAAATAACGAAAAAATTAAAGAACGTATGCTAATAGTATAAAAATGCAAGCAAACAATGACAAAACTAATCAAGATTGACATATTTTGTGTAGAATAGTCCTTCTTAGCAGTTTAAAACAGAGAAACCAGCATGATGCATGCTATGCAAATTTAGATGATAGAGGTATATTGCTAAATCTATCTATATCATAAAGATATATTACTTTATATTTTACAAACCTATGCGTTCTTGCCTACAATTTATCTTTAAATGTGATACTATTTGTAATCTACTGGAGCAAAATGAATTTATTACAAATGAATAAGTCTTAATACAGGTATTCTATTGCCAGAAATAGTTCACTGATGTATAAGTCAATTCCACTTTTGTTCGTTGCTTTGAAAGTATATATAACATAAAACCCTTAATATTTGTGCTAAATGTTGAACTATTTAATACATTCTGCTTCTGCTTAACTATATGTGGATGAAAAATTTATGTCTTTAATTATCTACAGTTTCAATTGATGAGAAAGACAAATTACAAAGTCATAACTGAAATCAATGTAGTTGGAAATGAAAGCAAAGCTCTGTATCTTTTGCTATTTAAGCTTCTAAGTTCTATATCTATTTTTTATTACAGTGGCTCTTGATGTATTGTGTTTCTTGGACACTTACTCAAAACAAAAACATATGAGAAAAATTAAATATTGATGTTCACAGTAGGAAAGTTGCAATATTTCATGGAGTTTTACCAAATAAGCAATATTTCTACTTGCTAGGACATTCTTTGTTGATGAAAGATTATTTTTCTTTCCACTCAAAGGAAATCAGAAAAGTCATTTTAAACTATATTTAGCTGTTATGGAACTATTTACTTCTTTTTTTTTCAGAAGCAAATAGACATGAAATATGATAGAATTGTTGACCAAGATGGCTTTTCAATGTGACAAATCTGATGATCTCTGTGTTTTAAAACAGGGCATGTTGTACCTTAGAAATATGGCTGCATTCTATTTGAAATGTTTTCAGATTTAAAAAATGTTTAATTTTTTAGTAATAATTTCTTCTTTCCACTGTAGTAGGAAAAATTAAAGTACATATACAGTAATACTCAGGTCTTATCTAAGTATTAAAATTGAGAATAGATAAACAGATAGGTACCTATATGGCTCTATAACTTACAAATATAATTTCTCACTGTTCCTGATTTGGCCAGAAAAAATATATATCAATTCTTTATGTAAATATTTAAAATTTAATTTGACAATTTCTGTTGACATCTAAGTATATATGCTTTGGAATACAGCATTAATGACTTAGAAACAATTCAATTAACACTCCAACTCTCTTACAGATTCTCTATGATGTTAAAGGTCAATATGCTGTAACAGACACTGATACTGGTACCACCATTTATTTTTCTCACTGACTAGCATTGTAAATCTAAGAAAGTCTCTATAAGCCAAATAATAATAATCATGATAATACTCAATCGAGAACTGAAGATAGAAATCAAATGAAAAATTATATAAATTAATATTTTTAAATGAGAAAATGTATGTCTTGAGACAAAAACTAGTTGAAATTCGGACACTTGAGATTTACAAATTAATGAAATCACATATTTTCAGGAATGCTTGATGGAAAGAATTGACCTTTATACTGCGAATGACAGCATGATGCATAGGATACACCTTCTGTCTTTGATTTCTGGGAGCTTCCTAAGCAGGATGAGAAATATACATATGTTAAAAGATAAAATATGAGTGTTTATTCTATATATAAATACTTTTATAAAAAGCAAGGAAAATAAGTTTCAGGAAAGCAAACTTTCAAAAATTTCAGGAAAGACACACCAAAATTGTTTTACTAGAGTTAGCCTGTGTATAAAAATTCAAATTGCCTTGAATAGCAAACTGGTGCAGCCACTTTAAAAAACAGTGTGGAGGTTCTTCAAAAAGATAAAATTAGAACTATCCTATGATCTAGCAATACTGGGTATTTACTGAAAAAATACAAAAACACTAATTCAAAGGGATGTATGTACCCCTATGTTTATTGCAGTATTATATGCAATAACCAGGATATGGAAGAAGCCCAAGCATTCATCAATTGGTGAATGGATAAAGATGTGAGATATATAATGGAATATTATTCAGCCATAGAAAAGAATGGGATCTTTCCATTTGCAGCAACATGGATGGAGCTAGAGAGTATAATGCTAAGCGAAATAGTAAAAGAAAGACTAATACGCTATGATTTCACTCCTTTGTGAAATTTAAAAAATGAAACAAATGGTCCTAAGGCGGGGGGGAGAGGAAAACTAAGAAACAGACTCCTAATGAAAGAGAACAAACTGATGGTTACCAGAGGTGAGGTGGGTGAGAGGATGAGTAAAATAGGTGATAAGGATTAAGAAGGGCACTTGTGGTGGTGAGTACCAGGTGTTTTATGAAAGTCTTGAATCACTAAACTGTACACTGTGTGTTAACTAACTTTAATTTAATAAAACCTAAACGAAATAATAAAATATAATGTGTCACTGACACACAAAAAATTGCATTGAATAGAAAAATGTGCAGGGAGGTCATTAAAATTATGTAAATAAATATATTAAGTGTGTACAATGTGGCAAGTGCTACTGTAGGCAATTTGCTTTTCTTATCTTATCATTCCCCAACATTTTATTTATTTTCCCCCAAATATTTTTACTTTTTCAGTGTTACAAGATTCATTGTTCATGTACCACACTCAACATTTTAAACATCATTAAGGGCACATGCTGTTTTTTTGTTTTTTTGGTTTTTTTTAGATATTTTATTTACTTGAGAGACAGTGAGAGAGAGAGAGAGCTTGAGCAGGGGATAGGGGAAGGGGAAGAGAGAGAAGCAGGCTCCCTGCTGAGCCCGATGTGGGACTCCACCCCAGGACCCTGGGATCTTGACCTGAGCCAAAAACAGCTGCTTAACCAACTGAACCACCGAGGTACCCCAGGGCACATGCTCTAATTGTTTTGTGTTTTTTTTTTTTTTTAAAATAAGAAAGCAGAAGGCTGGGTTAAATGACTGCCCTAAATCATAGAGTTATTAAGGGATAGATCCAGAATTCAAACTCAGGCTGTTATCTGAGCCTGCTTTCCAAACCACACTTAGACCCTGCAATAAAAAGACATAACAGGGGCGCCTGGGTGGCTCAGTTGGTTGAACAACTGCCTTCGGCTCAGGTCATGATTCTTGAGTTCCAGGATCGAGTTCCACATTGGGCTCCCAGCCCCATGGGGAGTCTGCTTCTTCCTTTAACCTTCTCTCCTCTCATGCTTTCTCTCACTTTCTCTGTCTCTCAAATAATTGAATAAGATCTTAAAAAAAAAGACATAACAATGGTAATACATGACCTAAAAGCATATTTTTGGTCATTAACATTTATGATGCTAGAAAGAGAAAATAGAAGAGCATGCTGAGATCAGATTTTAAAGAGTCATGTAATATGTACAAGATAAGAAACTTGAATTGGAATCTGTACTCAACAATAGATATCTTTTTTTTTTTTTAAAGATTTTATTTATTTGACAGAGAGAGAGAGAGAGAGAGATCACAAGTAGGCAGAGAGGCAGGCAGAGAGAGAGAGGGAAGCAGGCTCAACGCTGAGCAGAGAGCCTGATGTGGGGCTCGATCCCAGGACCCTGAGATCACGACCTGAGCGGAAGGCAGAGGCTTTAACCCACTGAGCCACCCAGGCGCCCCCATAGACATCTCTTCGTAAATAAAAACATAAATATATAAATAGATATATTGATAGAAAGTGTACTAGAGATCTATAATATGTCACTAATGTTCATTTATTTGTTCACTCAACCAGTTGCCTACTAAGTTTAAAACACTGTTTACAGACTGCTTATCATATGTCAGACACTATACTACACATAAGAATACTGATATAAATTAGAGACATTTACTGCTATAAAAAATTTTAAAAAATTTTTAAGTCAGGAAAAAATTAAAGTTTAATATGATAGTAACACTTTTCGGTATGCTATTCTATGATTTATACAGATTTGTGCAGTACATTAAATTATTTATATTATAATATACAATGTAAATATATAGGTGTATGAATGCACACATATAAATAACCACACAATATATAAACATATATTTGATGTATTAGTGTCAAAAAACATATAACTTACCCATAATTTTATGTAATTAGGATTACTACCATGCATCTTTTATTGCAGAGCTAATATTATTGTCATAGGGATAACCTCTTTCCTCTGTCTCATCCAGATGAGACTCATCACTAAAATACTGCAAGGCACCCCAGGTTAACTAAGTAATTCTTATCCTTCCATATTTCCTATGAATATTTTTTCAAACAGGTATGCATACATTTATGTACTAGCTTTCTAGGACTGCCATAACAAAATGCGATAGACTGTGGCTTAAACAACAGAAATTTATTTCTCATAGTTCTGGAGGCTGGAAGTTGAAGATCAAGATGTTAGGAGGTTTGATTTCTCCTGAGGCCTCTCCTAGGCTCACAGAAGGCTGCCTTTTACTGTGTCTTCACTGCGTTTTCTTTCCGCAGGTGCGCTCTTCATGTCTCTCCCTCTTCTTACAGTCCTAATGGATTAGGGCCCTGCCCTTATGATTTCACTTAACCTAAATTACCATACTTAAATTATCGCCCTCTCCAAATACAGTCCTAAGGGTTAGCTCTTCAAAACATGAATTTCATATCTCATATGAATTAGACTTAAAGTATTCTAAGTTTCTAAATGAATCAGGGTGGTGATATATGTAATAATTTATTTTCAGTTGTTACTCGACAAAGATATTACAAAGATATTCATTGGTATATTTAGGATATCACATAAGAGATTTTTTAAATGTACATAACAAGTTAATGAAAGAAAATAGATGAATAAAAATATTAAATCAAAATAAGGCAAATAAGCAGAAAAATTTAACATAAGAAATGTAAATTAAATAGAAGTAAAGGGGACCTGGGTAGCTCAGTCGTTAAGTGTCTGCCCTCGGCTCAGGTCATGATCCCAGGGTCCTGGGATCGAGCCCCACATCGGGCTCCCTGCTCAGCAGGAAGCCTGCTTCTCCCTCTCCCACTCCCCCTGCTCTTGCTGTCTATCTCTGTCAAATAAATAAATAAAATCTTTTAAAAAAATAGAAGTAAAATAGCAAATGGAAATCAAAGTATATCAGTAAATACAAAGATAATATACTTACTTTTTAAAAAGCATTTATTTATATATAGCTTATAAGAGGTCATTTAAATATAAAGGCATAAACACCTTGAAATAAAATATTGGAAAAATGTACCTAGTAAAGTTTATTCAAAGGAAAACTTAAGAGATCCATAAATATAAGATAGTAGACTTTAACGTATGGGTCAATCTTTTCTTTTTCTTAAAAGGCCACATAGTAAGCATTCTATGTTTACAGAAGGTAAACATGAAGGAAATAAGGTATTGGTCTCAATTAATTAAATCTTCCAGAACTTACATCAAGCAAACAATATGTACATGAACTGGTGTGGTTATGTTCCAATTCAACATTTTTTTTAAATAAAAACAGCCAGCTGGTCATAAATTATAGTTTGTGGATTTTGATTTTTTTTTAAAGATTTTTATGTATTTATTTGACAGAGACACAGTGAGAGAGGGAACACAAGCAGGAGGAGGGGGAAAGGGAGAACTCCCCACCAAGCAGGGAGCCTGATGCAGGGGTTGATCCTAGGACCCTGGGATGATGACCTGAGCCAAAAGCAGACACTTAATGATTGAGCCACCAGGTACCCCTGCTGATCCTGATTTTAAGGTAAGAAGCATCAATAAAGTTCAACAGAAATAGTTCCTGCTGGTAAATGAATCACTTCAATGAAAAAAATTAAAGTCCTAACCTTATATACAAAAAAAAAAAAAAAATCTATCTTTAAAATATATAAAGTAAAATATAGACACAACTAGAGAAAAGAAAAATAGAAATCCAGAATTATAATGGGAGACCTTAATATTCTTCTTTCAACTGATTATAAAAGTCACAAAATAAAAATTGAGAAAAAAATACAAAAAAGCGAGCAACACATTTAACAGTACTGATGTGGCCTATTTAGAAAAATAAACACAGCAGAAGTACAATTCTTAATCTGTTAAGGTGTTCAAGAAACATTAACCTAACATACACTATATTGAGCAATGAGAATAAGCTCAATAATTTTCAAAGATTAAAATCATTTGGAGTTTATTTTGTGATCACAATAGATTTAACGTACTTTAATTTAAACCCTATAATTTATAGGCAGAAAATCTCCAATAGCACCAATATTAAATACTACTCATAAATAGTCCAGTATCAAGAAATCAAACTTACTAAAGTAAAAGAAGGTAAAAAATAGAGGACAGATATCAATAAAATGTAACAAAAACATAAAAAATCCAACAAAGGCAAATTTTAGTTTCTTGTTTTAAGATTTAAAAAAATATTCTGGAATTCCTAGAAAAAAGGAAGAAGTAAAAAGAGAAAATTTTGAAAGCTGAATAAAAATTTGTTATTTTTCACATAAAAGATTATAAATGCAGGAAAACCAATGATAGAACACTTTAAAACCAGAAAGTTAATTCATTAAGTTTACTGGAGGCAATGTCAATATAAAAATCAATTGCATTTTAAACATAGCAACAAATACAAAACAAAACAAAATATTGATACTTTTTAGGAGATACAAGATACTGACATAGAATTTAACAAATATAATTCTACAAAATCTTTTAATAAATTTCTATGTTCATGTGGAGCCTCACATGAAAATATACATCCATGGAACCCAAAGCCTCAAGGGGAATTGCATGCATTCATAGATTCTAGCTCTTGGATCTCCATCAGGCATTTATATACAATTGAGTGCATGGTGGCTAGAGAAAGCAGCCCTCATGGGTTCACATATGTAGGAGAATAACAGCTTTGCTGGGACCCCTCACCTCTATGAAAACAGACTATCAATCCCCCAGGGTGAGACCAGCAACTATTTCCAATGCCAGCAGATAGATCCATTGCATCCAGACAAGTAAGAAAAAAAACTACATCCTAGCAAGTGGTCCAAAAATTGGTTATCATCCAGGTTAACTATAGTTCTCTTAATACGGGGTTAGAAGCAGTATAAATGAGAACATTCCATGCCTAAAACTGAACCAGAACAACTGAGAAACCCACTGATTGTCACTACCAGCCTAGCAGCCACAAGCAACCAGAGAGACTGGAGAATGGAGAGTTACACTTCTGAGGCACAGGAACAGAGGCAAGGCCAATCTCTTTTGATGGAACATGATGAAAAACCCCTGGTTAAGGCAGACGTGGGGAATGAAGATAGTTTTCCCACTCATCCGAAGGTAACACCAGAGGAATTTGAAGTGATGCCATGAGGGTACCCATAACAACAAAACACAAACACAATTTAATTCCTGACTGGATTGACTCAAACGTTGCATTAATGACCTAGAAGATGTTTGCCCATTTCTGGACATAAAATGCTATTTTCCTCAGTCTCCACTCTGGTATACCTGCTAGAAAATGAGCTATATAAAAAGGTAAGTACAAAACTATTCACTGTGAAGGGATAAAACTATTGATAGAACTAGACAACTTATGGCCCAGATATGATTGGAAGTCTCAGAAGGAAATTTAAAATAAGTAACATTAATATGTTCAAGTTACTAGTAGGAAAAAGTAGATGACCTGCATAAACAGATGTGGAATTTCATGAGATAAATTAAACCTATGAAGAAAAGTCAAAAAGAAATACAAAATTGATGGGCATGACCTAGCACTTGAAATCTGTGTCACTTAAAGCCTCTCTTCCACTGTATCAAATGGCCCACTAATGAACATGGCATTCCAGTCAGTTTTGTAACTTACTACAGCATATAATTCAAAGAAAAAGGCTTTGTTTCTGGGCCCACTATTACAAGTAACCAGATATCTTCATGGATTTTTTACCATGCACTTGAATTTTCAGTTCGAATATTAGATTTGTTAGATTTAAGAAGTATCTGGATCACCATGAAGAAGAGCTTTAGTTCTCTCCTTGAAAAAAGAATGCCACCTTCCAGTAAATGATAACTGTTTTCATAAATAAAATAGTTGCCTATCTTCTATCATTTTGAAAATATTCAGAATTATAAAAATATACATTATTTGTCCCTACATGCTGGTATTATAGAGTTCAAATTAAGTCATAAATCAAGAAATTCCTAATTTATTTCAATCCTCCAGTATTCACTTATTTTTTACACTCTCTAATATAAAAAAAAAATCTCTTAATTACATTTCACTATTTTTTAGAATTTATTCTGAAAATCCTGTTGATTAGCTAGGTTATTAGTCTCTGACCATTGTATAAAACTAGTTCTCTAAGTTTCATATTTAAAAACCCAAGTTTGGGTGCTTGGGTGGCTCAGGGGGTTAAAGCCTCTGCCTTTGGCTCAGGTCATGATCTCAGGGTCCTGGGATCAAGCCCTTCATTGGGCTCTCTGCTCAGCGGAGAGCCTGTTTCCCCCTCTCTCTCTGCCTGCCTCTCTGCCTACTTGTGATCTCTTTCTGTCAAATAAATAAATAAAATCTTAAAAAAAAATAAAAACCCAACTTTATCTGATGTTAACACATTAAATAAAAATAAAATCCACTTTTAAAAGATACTTAAATTAAGCAGTATATTTTTATTGTTTTTATTATATTTACGTTCATTTTATTTTATTTATTATATTATTATATTTTATTCATTATGTTCATTTTTTCATAACACTCTCAAGAGAGTGAACTTTAAAATATAAGTGGACAGGGTGCCTGGGTGGCTCAGTTGGTTGAGCAACTGCCTTCGGCTCAGGTCATGATCCCGGAGTCCCCGGATCGAGTCCCCAGATCGAGTCCCACATCGGACTCCCAGCTCCGTGGGCAGTCTGCTTCTCCCTCTGACCTCCCCTCTCATGTTCTCTCTCACTCTCTCTCTCTCAAATAAATAAATAAAATCTTAAAAAATATATATGTGGACCTATTTTTACTCTTTCCTAATACAAGAGTAAAGTCACACTGCCCTCTTTTGGTCAAATGCAGTTTACTTATGGGGGGATTGATTTCCATGGAACAAAATTAGAACACAGAAAGAAATAAACGTAAATTGGATTAGAAACAAAAATTCTTGCAAATAGTAAACAAATAAATGTTTGCTGTATTTCAATCTTTCCTTCAGTACCAATCATTTTTGTCTATTTGTTTGCTTATTTGATTGTTTTAATATTCACTATGGATTTCTCTGACTTACTTGAATAACAAAAATTTGTTCATCTAAAAAAACTTTGTCTATGGGGCGCCTGGGTGGCTCAGTGAGTTAAAGCCTCTGCCTTCCACTCAGATCATGATCTTAGGGTCCTGGGATTGAGCCCCGCATTGGGCTTTCTGCTCAGCAGGGTTAACCCCCCTCTCTCTCTGCCTGCCTCTCTGCCTACTTGTGATCTCTCTTTCTCTCTTTCAGATAAATAAATAAAATCTTAAAAAAAACTCTCTATATATGTAAATCGATGTTTACATATATCCAATAGTTACAGTTATCTTTAAAATGCTCTTCTGTGCATAAATTCCATACCTTTATGAAGTCTTTCTATCTGTACATTTTTAAAATTATGTTTTCATTCTATCCTATGTATGATTCATCTCTAAAACTATGTGATCATAGCTTTCAAAACAACAGCAATGATAAACTAGGTGCTGTGAAGCACAATGTGTGTACAAACCCATGACAGGATTTCTGTGAAAGTCATTTAAACTTGTTTTCCTCCTTCCTTCCTTCCTTCCTTCCTTCCTTCCCTTTCTTTCTTTCTTTCTTTCTTTCTTTCTTTCTTTCTTTCTTTCTTTCTCTTCCCTTCCTTCTTTGTACTTGCTTTCTTTTTCCTTTTTGTTAAAGATTTTATTTATTTATTTGACAGACACACAATGAGAGAGGGAACACAAGCAGGGGGAGTGAGAGAAGGAGAAGCAGGCTGATGTGGGACTCAATTTCAGGATCCTGGGATCATGACCTGAGCTGAAGGCAGATGCTTAATGACCGAGCCACCCAGGCATCCCTCTACTTTTTTCTTAAACATCATAAATATTTTAACTATTTCCATTATTATGTAGGCATTAGCTTTTGGACTTCTTAGATTAAAGCCAAATAAACATGGAATTTTCTTAATATTTACATCCAGGCTTACTATTTTCATAGGAAAAACTTAATTTCACATTGGCATTGACATTTAGCATTGGCTGAAGGATCCTGCTAATGGTGTAAATGTTTGTATCCCTTCAAAATTCATATGCTGAATTCCTAATACCAAAAGACTGAGAGGTGTTTAGGACATTAGGGTGGAGTCCTCATGAATGGGATTAGTGTTTTATAAAAGATGCTCCAGAAAGAACCATAGTCCCTTCATAAAAAGGACACACAGAGAAGGTACTATGGATTAATCAGAAAGTAGGCCTTTTCCAAACATTGAGTTGCTGGCACCATGAGCCTTCCTTCAAAGGTAAGTCCCATCATGAGTACTTCCCAGCCTTCAGAACTGTGAGAAATAAATCTCTATTGTTTATAAGGTATCCAGACAATGGTATTTTGTTATAGCAGCCCCAAAAAACTAAGATAGAATTTAAAAGTCAACATTAACATTTTAGTCACTAATATTTCACATGAAAATAGATGAATAAAAAATTGAGTAGCATATTAACTAGCTGTATTGTAATTACTATCTTTAATAGAAAAAGTATACATTGGAATTCATTTAAAGATGGATTTCTCACATAGTCATTAAATAATACTCTTCCTCTATCCAAAAGAATTGCCCTGTTAGGGAGATAGAAAGATAAAGAGTTTTCCTCTGTCCCATCTCATTTCAACCTTTTCCATTTCAAAGAACTAGTCATGAGATAGAATTCTTATCATGGTCAACAAAGATTATTCAAAAAATATTCAGACAAATTTGGAATACCAGTGCAGCATATAATGTATGATACTGTGTAGAAAGTGTCTACTGGCTTCAGAATATATGAAAGAGAGGACAGTAAGGAGGGTCACCAGTGGATGAGAGTTGCACAAAACCCTGGGTAATGGAAAGAGTATAAGTATACCTGAATGGATGAAACATGAGGAAATGAAAAACTAACTTAGCTAATGCAGCCTCACATAGTTTAACATCATAGATTTATTCTTTTGAGGAGAGTTCTGTGCTCAAAATTTAAAAACCTAAGGACAGAAATGAAAGGTAATCACACTCATATCTCTCCTCTGTACTCAAATTAGAAATAATTCAGTCCCATATCCTCACCATACTTCACACCCAACTCTACACATAACCCTAATGATTTCCCTAATAGATAAACTATATTATAACACCTTTAAAATGCAATAAGTGATCTATATTTTGGGAGGGCCTGAACAGGGTGTTGTTGTGAATAAGTAATAATATTATTATCACTTAATAATAAGTGAAGGATATTAAGACTAGCATGCAGTTAATCTTCTGCAGTAACAGATCGTAGAAACAGTATTTCTCAAAATTTAATATACATTGCAATCACTTGAAGAAGTCAAAACACAGATTCCGGGACTCCATCCAGGTCAGTAGCTCTAAAATAAAGCCCTACCAAATCAATAATCTCCAAAGTGATATTGGTGACGGCAGTTTGTAGACCACACTCAAATAGAATTATATTAGAAGACAGTGGAGCAGTTATTCAAAATCCCAAGAGAAAAGATATTAGATCTGGAATTAGTTCTTTTATATATTGGCTTTATTCATAATAAAGTGCTTTTATTCTATCCTTTAATCTTACTTATTTTAATAATTTCTCCATATGCTGATGTTATTTTCAAAATATTAAAAAAATTATAGAAATAGTGATGCCTAGGTGGCTCAGTTGGTTAAGCATCTGCCGTCAGCTCAGGTCATGATCCTGAGGTCCTGGGATCGAACTCCACATCCTGCTCCCTGCTAGGGGGGATCCTGCTTCTCCCTTTCCCTCTGTCACTCCCCCTGCTTATGCCTGCTCTCTCTCTCTCTCTCTCTGTCTGTCTCTCTCTGCCAAATAAATAAATAAAATCTTTAAAAAGTAAGTAAATACAAATTTAAAAATATAGAAATGAATTGACCTGAGAATATTATTTTTATTTCAAGCAATCTTGCTAAACCCATTTATTAATATATTATGACATTCTCCAAATAATCATATAATTTTCCAAGATTTCTAAAGATCACATTTATTCTGAAATCAGAGTTGACTTCATCACTTGCTCCAGTATAATAAGCCAAGAAATTATTGTAAAATGCATGAATTCATTTTTAAAAATTTATTAGAGATGAGAGATAGAGTGAGTTGGCAAGGATTAAATTCTTAGAAGAGAAAATTTCTCAGAAGTTATAACAAGAAATACCCAGGATCATGTGGCTTATTATTGTAATTAGGACTTTTAGCATACATTTCTTTTTTTTAAGATTTTATTTATTTATTTGATACAGAAAGAGAGATCACAAGTAGGCAGAGAGGCAGGCAGAGAGAGAGGGGGAAGCAGGATCCCTGCTGAGCAGAAAACCCAATGTGGGGCTCAATCCCAGGACCCTGAGATCATGACCTGAGCCGAGGGCAGAGGTTTTAACCCACTAAGCCATCCAGGCACCCCTTTAGTATACATTTCTGAATAGTCTATACTCCTGAACAGAAAAAAAAAGTATACAATTTCATTAGTCTTGTATTAAAGTACACAGATACCTTATGGTCCTTCTCTCATTTGTTTTCATAATATATGTGTATATTTGACTGTCGGTACAAGATATTATAAGTATTTAAATTTATTATGCAAACTTTTCTCCTATTCTAATAGATTTTCTATGAGCATGGATATTAACTAATTATTTAGAATTCATGCATCCTTGTTCATGAAGATTTTTATCTGTCACACACACCATGTGTTTTCTCATTACATTGAATTTCAATTTTAGGTGTCAAACACCAGTAAAGTACTTTAAAAGGGTATATTGAATATAACTTTTTTGTGATTCAGCGAAAAGCTTAACATTGCAATCATATGCGATTTTTTTAAAGTATATTGACATTATTGATTAGCTCATCATTAGACTAGGGTTCAATATATTTTGTAAATCCATTAATTAAATATATTTCCTTTTGCCTTTTTCTTTTTTTTTAAGATTTTATTTATTTATTTGACAGAGAGAGAATACAAGTAGGCAGAGAGGCAGACAGAGAGAGATGGGGAAGCAGACTCCCCACGGAGCAGAGAGCCCATTGCAGGGCTCGATGCCAGGACCCTGAGATCATGACCTGAGCGGAAGGCAGAGGCTTTAACCCACTGAGCCACTCAGGCGCCCCCCTTTGCCTTTTTCTTATCTTCCTTATATTTTATATTTTTTCTGAAGCCTCTCTTTCCTGCTGATCAACCACATTGGTTCTTTTATATATTGGCTTTTGTGAAATTTATATGCATTTCCATGTGGTAATATATTTAATAATCCTAACTCAGATCTTAACCCAAACCTCAAATTTCTTTTAATCTATCTATGGGACATTTGTAATTTCAAAAATAGGTTCTCCTGTATGTGTAAAATAAATAAAAGTATTATTTCTAAATTGTTGGTAATAAAAGTTTTTCTAAAAGAATAATTATATTAGTAATTGCATAGATTTAATTTTCAATTAAAGTCTTCCATAAATAATATCTTTCTTGTATTATGAAATCTAAAAACATCCCTAGAAAAATATCACTAGTGAGAACTTCTGAAAAAAAATTCAAAAAACACTAATTCCAAGGGATACATGCACCCCTATTTTTATAGTGGCATTATTTAAAATAGCCAAACTATGGAAGCAGCTCAAGTGTTCATTGATAGATGAATGAGTAATGAAAATGTGGTGAAATTACTCAGCCATAAAAAAAGAATGAAATCTTGCCATTTGCAACAACATGGATGGAGCAAAAGGGTATAATGCTAAATGAAATCAGTCAGTCAGAGAAAAACCAATACCACATGGTTTTATTCATAGATGGAAGTTAAGAAACAAAATAAATGAGCAAAGGAAAAAAAAAGAGAGAGTGAAAAAAACAAGAAACAGACTCTCTTAACTACAGAAAATTGGTGTTTACTAGAGGAGACGTTCATGGGAGTATAGGTGAAATAAGTGATGGAGACTAAAGAATACATTTATCATGATGCATTCTTAGTAATGTATACAACTGTTGAATCACTATATTGTAAACCTAAAACTAATATAATGTTATATGTTAAATATACTAGAATTTAAGTTTTAATACTTAATAAAACTAAAAGTATCCCTACAGAATTATTTTCCAAAATAATGCACTTACTACAGCTATTCTTACCATGTTGAAATCCCATTTCTCAGTATTCTACTTGATTGAAATTTTACTAGTGAGGTTTAATAATACATATATTTACTGCACCATTAGTAAACATTTTACTTAAAAAGTCTCAACACCCCAAAAACAAATAATTCATTTAAAAAGTGGGCAGAAAACATGAATAGACATTTTTCCAAAGAAGACATACAGATGATTAACGGACACATAAAAGTAAAAAGGTGCTCATCACTCATCATCAGGGAAATACAAATCAAAACTGCTGTGAGATGCACCTCAAATTGTCAGAATGGCTAACATTAACGAGATGGGAAACAACAGGTGTTGGTAAGGATGCAAAGAAAGAGAAACCCTTTTACACTCTTGGTGAGAATGCAAGCTGGTACAGCCCTTCTGGAAAACACTATGGAGATTCCTCAAAAAGTTGAAATAAAACTACCCTACAACCCAGCAATTGCACTACTAGGTATTTACCCAAAAGATAAGAAAATACTGATCTGAAGGGTCATATGCACCCTGAAGGTTATAGTATCATTATCAACAATGGCCAATTTATGCAAAGAGTCCAAATGTACACACACACACACACACACATACATACACACACACACAGAATATTACTTGGCCATCAAAAAGAATGAAATCTTGTCATTTACAATGAAATAGATGGAACTAGAGAGTATTATACTAAGCAGAATAAGTTAGTCAGAAAAAGACAAATACCGTATGAATTCATTCATATGTGGATTTTAAGAAACAAAACAAATGAATACGGGAGAAAATACAAAAAAAGGCAAACCATAAAACAGACTCTTAACTGTAGAGAATAAACTGAGGGTTGCTGGAGGGGAAGGTGCAGAGGAATGGGCCAAATGGGTGATATGAATTAAGGAGGACACTTGGGATGAGCGCTGGGTGTTGTATGTAGCAATAAATCACTAAATCCTACACCTGAAACTAATATTACACTGTTATGCTAACTGGAATTTAAATAAAAAGTTGAAACTGCAGGAAAAAAAAGAAAGGAAAAAATATATATTTAAGTGGTGCCAGTGTTTAACGATTTGGTTAACAAGCAAGGATTGAATGTACAAACATCCTTAAAATTTTATATATTATAATTATATGCTCTCAATATTCATCTTTTCAGACTTAAACGATTTAACATTTGCTATATTCCACAGAATGATCATGGTTTTCTCACCTTCTACCGATTTGCCTCATAAACATCATACATTTTTTTTCCAAGTAACGTGCATCATTTGCCTTTTTTTTTCATTTGCCATTTTAAAAATGCAATCATATTATCATCAGTACATATGTGGCAATTCTTATTATGTTTAAGAGCATATAAACTCAAATTCTTTTGTTGTAATTTGTATTATAATCTTAAAGCACCAGGTTGGTATTATAGAAAATTTCAAAATCTGTACTATAATTTAAGCAAAACTTAATTATCTTGTTTCAAATGCAATCTCTCTATGAAGACCACCAACTCCTAATACTTGAGACATATCTTTGACTTATTATAGCATTTTAGAGACTTTTAAAAATAAAGTTCTTCATGAGCCATATTTATTTAAGATTTTATTGGGAAGACGAATTTCCAAAGACAAAGGAAAACAATAATATATGGTCATCTGAGAGAAAAAAATTAGATTTGTCATTGATTACTTATTCCACAGAGAACCCATAATCTATCACTTTGGCACGAAACTATACAGATTGTACTGTTTGAGGAAATGGTGACTTCTAGGATTTAGTTAAAATTATGCTTTATTTCTGAAAATCTTTGCAACAATATACCTGATCATCCAGTATTAAGAAAACCACTTTCCTTGTTTCAAAATTTTGATGACATTGCTATTTCCCTGTTTAAAAAAATGAGAGAACCAAACTACAAAAGCAGAGACTGTTGCTATGGAATTTATATACAACTCCATGAACCCAAGTGACAGCAATTTTCTAGAAGGAGATTTAAACCTGGATGAGTGTCAAGATTTCAAACATTCAGAGAAGTAGATCCATGTGAAGTATTATGGTTTCCCTGTGAAAACCCAATAGAAAGTAGCTCAATCTGTCTTCAAATATGTTCCCATGAACAATGCACTTAGAGCTCCTGTTCTCATGTGTCACTGGCATCAAATAAGCAACATGGAAACAGAGCATCTACCTTGTGTTATGCTAAGAGACATCTCTTCAGGCTTTGGTGAAGTCAATATTGTCACCCAACAGTAATTAGACTTCTAACCTCATTCAAAGTTCCCATAGAGATGATAATATTAAAGATTAATGCTGCATGATAGAATTCTTCTCAGTATAATGAACAATTAAGAGGGGTAATTTAAAAATGCTAAATGAGCTCCTCTGTCTAATGACCTCATGGTTTACGATGCAAGTGTATGCATCCATTATCCTATCTCCATCCAAACTCCTCATCCAAATCTTATTTATTCAAATACCAAAGGGCATACATATGAAAATATTTTTTTCCAAAACAGAGTTACTTTCTGCAAATTCTTCTACCTATTAAAAATCATCCTAGACATCTTTCCATATCAGGACATAGATAATTACTCATTGTTTAATATAACATAATTCAATATGACAAATCCAATTACCTTGTTTTGCGGTATGTATATGTGTGTGGCAGGGAAGGGGATGTAGTTCTCCTGTGTATGTAAGAGAAAGAAAAAAATAAAGGGAAACATAAGAGACAGGGATAAAGAGAACAAGAAAGACAGAGAAGCAAGTTTGAGAAAGACTAGGGAATATAATTTGGGGTATCACTAGAACTTTTGTCCTTAGCTAGTAACTATGCACATAGTTGCTATTATCAATTTGATTTTCATGGAACAACATCAACAAAAGACTGAAATAAATGTGGTAACTGTCTGTCCAAAATATTATCAAAGAAATAAGATTAACCAAAGCATTTCTACATTTTTTCAAAGAGATATCAGAATGTGTAATCTCTACTCCTTAGTTTCTTTCATAATCTATAGATTGATACAATTAACAATTCTATGGAATCTTTATTAATCTGATTTCCCAACTTTTTCTATAAGACTTAAACAGTATCAGTCTGTAGAAACAAGAAATTATTGACACATTGGCAAAATCCAAAAAACTTTTCAAAATTCCAGAGATCTATAACCTTTCCTTTTTTCTTTTCTCTTAAGGATTTGATTTTCCTTGAAAATTTTCATGAAATGGTGCCTAGTAAAAACTACTCTTACCTCATTTCCTCTTTTAAAGCTCTAAACTAAAAATTTAGATGATGGTCTACATAACTTTTTTTCATATTCCATTCAGTATTTATGTCGCCTATTGACAATAGGCAAATTTAATTGATGAAAGTCTTCCTTCAAATGATATTCTACCACTTTGAATAGCATAAGGGCATTATAACAATGTGTAATCAATTATTTTGTCCAATTATTTGATCTATTTTTGCCACAGTTTACTTTATGCAAACTATAAAGATATAATGCATTGTTGTTATTTTTGCTTAATCCAGTACTTTTCTTAGCAGCAATGAAAAATAAAAAAGAATTTTCACTGGAGGAGATAAGATGATGGAGTGGTAGGAGGATGCTAAGCTTACCTCATCCCTTGAACACAGCTAGATACATATCAAATCATTCTAAATACCCAAGAAATCCTACTGAGGACTGACAGAACAAACTGCACAGCTAGTGGGAGAGAAGAGGCCACATCGTGGAAGTTAGGAGATGCAAAGACATGATTTCAAGAAAGAAGCTATTATAAGTGCTCAGAAGAGAGGGAGCCCTGGTCACAAAGAGAAGAGAGATAGAGAGACACACAGAGAAAGAAAGAGAGAAGAATGCAAAAGGGATCACACAAGGAAAACGCTTTTCTAAAACAAAAGAGAAAACTAGAAGCTAGGAAAACTAGGAAAAAGGAAAGGGGCTAGTTTTTGTATTTTTACAACCATTGGGGATCAGGCTGGAGTATTAGAAGTCTGAGGGATGGCCAGTGTGGAGTCCTATGGGTGCTGCAGTGCTCCTGTGGAGGAGGGTTGATGGCCCAATAGAAGACAGCATGATCTGAGGATTCTCTGGGTCCACTGGGAGAGACAGTTCTCTGTTTTTTTTTTTTTTTTCCAGTTCTCTGTTCTTGGAGATCATCTGGGAGAGATGGCATTGCCTTTCCTTTGCCAGTGGTCACCATTATTCTCTTCCACCCCTCAGCATAGGTGCAGACACCTGTCTGGACATTGGCTCTTTGCTTTGCTTTACTCCAAACTCCATGCCTCTGTACTTTGGTGTGGTCGCCTTTCTGGAAAAAATCTGCATCAGTCCTAATGCAGGGAGATCCTCCCCAGAGGACAGCACAGGTCCCTGATATGGCAGGTCTCTAAAACTTAGAAACTCAGAGGGTCTGCCTGGGATAAAACATGAGTGCACTGTTTTGCCAGGTGGCAGTTCACTCAGACACAAAGTGAAGACAGTGAGCTGAAGGACATGTAGGACACATGAAGGGATATTATTCACTCTTCTGGGAGGGCTTCCCAAACAATGATAGGAGTGAACTCCCCTCTCTGGGCTGAAGAAAGGGTCTGGCACCATTTTTCTCCCCCAGGCCTCAGCTTAAATTAATTTTAGTAAACAACACAGTGCCAATAGTGGAGGCCTAAACCACTTATACCAAGTCATCCTCCTACCCCTCACATTTCCCTGGAAGACCAGCACAAACGCCCATGCAGCACATCTATTGACTATAGAGTTTTGCAAAGCTTTCTCTCTAGTGGAAATAGCATCAGGTCTCTTCTAACAAGCAGACCAGAGCACACCTAGTTAGAACATGCCACACCCTGACCAAGCTTTACAAACTCCCACTGAAGGCAACGATTGACCTAAGGGAAAGAACAGCCAAAACAGCAGAGTGTACATAGCATACACCAGAGAACTTCCTGAAATTCCAGACCCTGGACAGTATGACCTCTTCTTTATAAAGCCATTACTCTCAGAAGAAGGACATATAACAGGCTTTCCTCAACACAGCGGACAGAGACCTAGACACAATGCTAAGATGGAGGAATTCATCCCAAAAGAAATAACAAAAAAGGTCACACCCAGGGATCTAATTGAAATACATACAAGTAATATGCATCATACAGAATTTAAAGCAATAATTATCAGGATCCTGGCTGGGCTTGAGAAAAGCATGGAAGACAGCAGGGAGTCCCTTACTACAGAGATAAAAGACCAAAAAAACTAGTCAGGCCAAAATAAAAAAAAAAATGCTGTAACTGAGATGCAACACCCACTGGATATAATGACCAGGAGGATGGAAGAATAAGAGGAAGGAATAAGTGATATAGAAGATAAAATTTTGAATAATAACAATAAAAATATTTTTATCTTTATCTATCTAAATAATAGTATCTATCTAAATAATAATAAAGATAAAAGTAAGAGGGAAAGGGACGCCTGGGTGGCTCAGTTGGTTGAGCGGCTGCCTTCGGCTCAGGTCATGATTCCAGAGTCCTGGGATCGACTCCTGCATCGGGCTCCTTGCTCCGCTGGGAGCCTGCTCCACTCTCTCTCCCTCTGCCTGCCTCTCTGCCTGGTTGTGTTCTCTCTCTGTTAAATGAATAAATAAAAAATCTTTAAAAAAAAATAAAAAAAATAAGAGGGAAAGAAAAACATTGATCCACAAATATAGACCTAAGGAAATCAGTGACTCCGTAAAGTGTAATAGCATTCATATCATAGGAGTCTCAGAAGAAGAGAAGGAAAAAGGGACAGAGGTTTATTTGAGGAAATTATGCTTGGTAATTTCCCTAATCTGGAGAAGGAAACAGACATCCAAATCCAGGAGGCATGGAGAACTCCCATCAAAATCAACAAAAGCAAGGCAACAGCAAGACACATCATAGTTGAATCTGCAAAATATAGAGATAAAGAAAAAATCCTAAAAGCAGCAAGAGGAAAGAAATCTCTAACTTACAAAGGAAGACAAATAAGTTTAGCAGTAGATCTATCTCCAGAAACTTGGCAGGCCAGAAGAGAATGACATGAGATATTCAATGTGATGAATGGGAAAAATATGCAGCCAAAAATACTCTATTCAGAATAGATAGAGGGAAAGATAAAGAGTTTCCTTAGAGAACACTGGGAACACTAAACCAGCCCTGCAAGAAAATGAAAGCACAATAATCCAAAACATTTCAGATGCAGCAAAAGCTGTCATAAGAGGGAAGTATGTAGCAATACAGGCTTATTTCAAGAAGCAAGAAAAGCCTCATATGTACAACCTTACTTTACACCTAACGGAGCTAGAAAAGCAACAGGAAATATAGCCTAAAGCCAGCAGAAGGGAAATTATAAATATTAGAGAAGAAATAAATGATAAAAATCAACAATAACAATAACAAGAAAAACCCAGTAGAACAGATCAATTAAACTAGGAGCTAGTTATTTGAAAAATTAATATAATTGTCAAAATTATCAATAAGAAAAGAGAAAGGATCTAAATAAATAAAATCATGAATGGAAGAGAAGAGATCTCAAACAATACCACAGAAATAGAATTATAAGAGAATATTATGAAAAATTATATTTCAACAGATTGGAAAATCTGGAAGAGATCGGTAAATTTCTAGAAACATATAAACTACCAACTCTGAAACAGGAAGAAATGGAAAATTTGAACAGATCATTGATCAGCAAAGAAATTGAATCAGTAATCAAAAATCTCCAAACAAAAGTCCAGAGCCAGATGGCTTCCCAGGGGAATTATACCAAACATTTAAAGAGGAGTTAATCATTTTTCCTCTCAGATTGTTCCAAAAAAAAAATAGAAATAGAAGGAAAATTTCCAAACTCTTTCTATGTGGCAAAACCAGACAAGAACCCCACTGAAGAAGAGAATTATAGACCAATATCCCTGATGGACATGGATATAAAAATTCTCGATGAGATACTAGCAAATGAAATCCAACAGTACATTAAAAGAATTATTCAGCATGATCAATTGGGATTTATTTCTGGGCTTAAAGGGTGGTTCAATATTTGCACATCAATCAATGTGATGCACCACATTAATAAAAGAACGAAAAGAATCATATGATCTTCTCAATAGATCCACTGTCTTTTAAGTTGCACGATATTTGATGAGAAATCTGTTATGGATTTTATTTTTGTTCCTTTGTATGTCATATATATTTTTCTCTGTCTCCAAGCTATTCTTTATGACATTTTTTCCACATCAGTTTGAATATGATATGCCTAAGTAGAATTTTTGTCATTGTTTGTTGTTCTTTTGTTTTGTATTTTTGTTTGTTTTGTGTTGTTTTGTGTTTTTCCTATTTGGTGCTCCCTGAGCTTCCTGGATACATATTTGAGTGTCATTAATTTTGAAAAAGTCTTTTGAAAAAGTCTTGGTTAGTATATCTTTAAATATTACTTCTTCCTTGTTCTCTTCCCATTGTACACATATTATATTATTTCATAGTATCTGACAGTACTAGGAAACTCCATTTTTTTTCCCTTCTTCTATCTCATATTCCTTTGGATATTTTCTCCTGTTTCATCTTCAAGTGCACTGATTATCTTATCAGCTATGATGAGTCTATCAATGAAGCCATTAAAGGCACTCTTCATCTGTTAGGTTTTTTTTTTCTATCACTTGTATTTGATTTTCTCTGATAGTTTCTTTTCCATCTCTCTGAGAAAATTACTCATCTAATCTTACATTGTCTATCCTTACCAGTAGAGCCATTAATAAAACAACCATAGTTATTTTAAATTCCTTGTCAGATAGTTATTACATCTGTATCATGTCTGCATCTGTTTCTGCTGTTTGTTTTGCCTCTTGGCCATGTAGGTTTTTCATTTCCCCTCCCTTTTTGTATTTGTAAAAATTTTTTTGTTTAAAGTCAGACATGCTGTGCAAGACACTAGGGTTGAGACAATCAGTGGAAGTCAGTACAGCTTTTTTATGTTAAACTTTTATTGTGGAAGTTTGTGTTAAATGTTTAGAAGTTTCACTGAGTTTAAAGTTGTTGCTGCTATCGTTCTTTTCACTGTATCACAGACGTCAAATTATTCTAGTGTTTCTCAACCTTGGCACCATTTAGTTTTGACTAGATAAAAATTTTTATGGAGAGATTTCCAGTACATTCCAGGATATTTAGAAGCATTACTGGTTTCTAGATGTTAGATGCAAATCATAAAAAATAATTAAAAAAATAATAAAATAAAATAAAATAAAATAAAATAAAATAAAATAAAATAAAATAAAATAAAATAAAATTGTCTGCAGATATAGCTAAATATCCCCTAGGGAATGGTAAGGGATCTGCAGCTGAGAACCACTGCTCTTGCTGTAATCTTGTGTTTAGGTGGAAACTGGGTTTTCTAGAGTTTTTAAATGTCTGTTCCAGCCTCAGCTTTAGATTCTTCTTTTTATGCTGTACTCAGAGTAGATCTCTCTCACACTCAGTCCTCTCCTGTCACTCTTCATGAAATAACTTGCTGTTACGTGTTATTTTATATTTTTTAGTCTACCACCATGGGAATCAGTATAAAAGGGATTTTTGTTGCTCTGATGTTAAATAGGCACCATGCTTCTGTGTCCTGTGGGTGTGGTTTTCTCAGTACTCCCAAACCTCCATGGCTGTAGTGGTGAGTCCAGTATATGGTACTTCCCTTTCTCTGGAGTGTGTGTGTGTGTGTGTATTTCCCTCATTCCCTTTTCCAGGTTTCAGTGGTTTTTCACCAGCATCAAAATTTCTATAGTATTTGTTGCTTTTTTTCTAGTAGTGGTGGGAAGATCCCAATGTAGTGTCTTGTCCCTCCTGAAGCTGCTGCTATTCTGCTCCTCTGCATCTGAATTACAAGCAACATTCTTGAAGGGTGCTTGTCAATCTTTTCGTTTGCTCATGTTGGAGTTGCTTTTAAAAAAATAGGTTGGTCTAGAATCTCACAAAATCAGTATTCCATAAGAATTATCTGCTTTTTTGCCAGTGCACATTTTCCATCTACTTATCCAAAAGTCTTTATTGATTTATATAAACTACGCACAGTTGTGTGTACCCGTGTAAACTGATACTCAGGTCTCACCTTTCTCTGCAAGTACTTGTCATCCCTTATAAATTGACTCATTTTTATTTGCCCTGTATCACATAGAGTCAAGAAAAGTTGTGAATTTGCACTGTGACAGACTTTTTTTGTACAGATAGGAGCAGTGTTCTTTCCAGGTCTTGACCCCCTGAGAAGAAACTAGAACCATAACTTATTAAGAACTATGACTTGCAATTTGATAAAAATCAGTTGAATAATGGATGGTTATAGCAGAAGCATTTTGAGATCAAGGTTCCCATATTTCTTAACTGTATGATCTTGGGAAATTGACTTTACCCATCTATAACTGAATTTACTCATCTGTAAAATGGGAAAAATATATATATCTTTAAAGAGTTAAAAAAAAAGTTGAGGAACTTCAGAAAAGTTACTAATCCATAGTAGGTTCTCAATAAATATTGATAATCACTATTATCTAAGCTGGGTACCTAACATTGGACATTTAATCCTATTTAAGCTCTTTTAGGCACACTCACTGGTTATCAATATTTTCAGAAATTAATTCATGTATATAATTAATGAGGCATCATTAACCTATAGTTTGCATTTTCTCTTTTGCATTTAATAATTAATTATAGTAATAATTATAAACTATCAATAATTATAAAAACAGAATGGAGTAAATATTCACAAATATAATTTAAGAGATGAGATTTTATGTATTTTATTAGTTATATTGAAGTACTTTTGAAACCAAATATATCTTTTTAAATCTAGTACTTGAATAAGTTAGTAAAGCTTCAGTGAAACTAGAGTAATCTTGTTCAAAAATTAAGTTCTCAGCTTTTTTATTTACTTTCATTTGTTTTATTTTTTTTATACCAAATACATATCCCAGCTTCTCAACTAATCCAGAATGAAAAATAAAATAGATTCAAACACAATACATCTTACTTTTAATCTGTGCCTTTTCTCCTCATTCTTTGTAAACTCTAAATATTATTTAGAAATCTTTGAAACTATCTATTTGAACACACTTTTGGAAAACTGTCTTAGGTTTCATGTAGTAAATATTGGCCATCACCACATAATGTATTTTTTCTTGACCAAAAAATTATCTCTTAAAAGCAAAATAAAGCAATTTTTGTGTATATTTAGTACTCATCATATTATTGAAAATTTGTTCAAGTAATTGACTTTATTATGCCTATAAAATAGTCTTTTGGAACTTAACAAATAGAAATCATGAGTTATAAGTATATTCATATTTTAATTCATGTATTTGGTCACTAATAGCTTCTGTGTACTCACTGCTAAATATATCTAGGTTGACTGCATTAAATGAATTAATAAAATTTGCTGGTTGCTAAGCTTATCTCTTATGTGCTACATTAAATGCAGAGAGTTATGACTTTTTCTATTTGATGCTTTTTATATAGATAAGTCTTATTATTTGCTTTACTGCACAGTAGTCAGGAGTATGAATTAAAGAAAGGATAAGACATAGTAAAACCTTTGGATACCATCAAAACCATTGGCAATATTTGCTTACAAATAAAACTCAGGGTAAACTAATCTCTAAAATAAAAATTGGCACTGGATTTTTATTTCTATCCCCTAATATTTCTGATAGTTTGAAGTAACACCTTTCCTAAAGGTAATACTTTTAGTCTGTAATTTTTAATGAGTTATAATTTCCAACTAATATTATCTAGTTCCACAGAGCTCAATTCCATGGAGTTTTCCAAATAAATAGAAATTATTTTTCTTGTAAATACAAAGTTGTACACTGCAGATTAGTTACATTTTTATGATATATTATGAAGCAGGTAGAAGTCAGACAATCCCAAACGAAGCATTTTTGTTTACATTTTTTACATTTTTACATTTTTTTTTAGATCTATAAAGAGAAACAGATGGTACCTACTTTTGTTTGATAGGTCCTTTAAATTCTCATGTACAAATATATTTCAATTAAAAAAAAGAGTAGAACATTGTATAACAACAAGTATCTCTATTTCAGTTAGTAAAAACTTTATTCTCCACTACAATTTTAACTATTGAACATTGTAACAACTACATTTTCAAGAGTGAAGGTACAATTTTCTCCAGTTCAAACATAATTTATTAGCCACCATTTATAGGCCATTAAGAGTTTGACGTGGATAAGTGTACTGAAAGCATTTTGAAGTTGCTGAAAGCAATATACCGTGCCCACCATATATTTTATTTTAGCTCCAAGATAACAGGTTTCTTGTGGTAATAATAATATTCATAATTAAAATACATTGACAAGAGTGCTATGGTTTTCACTGGGAAAAATAACGTACTGTGGATTTAAGTAAGAAAGTAACAGTATTCCATTTCCATTGTTCCATAATTTTTCCAAATCGCATTGCACAGACATGTGAATGTTATTTTACATAAAATAACATATTTTATTCTCTCACATACATTGGTGTTTTGGTTCCTATAAATAGAGGACAATCACGAACTATGTAAAAATAGGGAACAAGATTTCAATTTTGCTTAAGGAGAGGTGGTACACCCCTCTGCTTGTTTTTAATCATCCATAAAAATATTTATTAATAAAATCTTTCCTCACCAAGCCTAGGGTCATTAGAGTCATTACATCCACGAATAAAACACAAAAGGGCTAGGGTGTAATTACTCAGAACAGAAGATTAGTAACTTCCTGTTTACACAGTAATTAGTGAATTTTTGTTTAAATTTCAGCAAAACATATTTTATAACTATTGTATTTCACATATCCATAGATAATATCCACTATTACTTGTATTCAAAGCAGAACTGCTTTAATTTCTCTAAGTATATTCTTCATGACTGTTTATATATACTGATTTGAAATTCCCATAATTTGCCCTCCTAATTTAAATAGAGCTCAACAACTCTCATAGATGCTTATCTGAAAAGTTCATGTTGGAATCATAATGATACATAATGTTATTTGTGAAAATGACATGAGTTCTCTATTCATGAGGTTCCCAGATATTGAATTTGAAAGGATGATTAAAGATCATTTCGCTAATAATTACACTAATAATTATGTCATGTGTGATTATAAATTGTAATTTGTAAATTACAAATAAGAAAATACACTTTGTGTAATCACCAATAATTTTTATGAGTCATTATGATTTCAAAAAAATTGTCCTGTAATTATTTTAATTGTAAAAATTATAAATATACAAGAAAATAATATAATTAAAGCCAATACAATATTTGTGTACTTTTCAAAAAAAAGAAATGAATTAATAGAGTCTCAAAGTAACTCTCATGATTTTAAGAGAGATCTTATGCTTTTGGCATTTAATGGTCACCTGAAGAAAATTTAATTTTTACTTAGTCTAGTTGTATTTTTTTTTGTGAAATGATCAGTGGTTATTAAAGGTTATTAAATTTCTCATTGAAGTGAGCAATTCAATATTTTCTGTTCTGGAGCATCCTGGGATAAATTATTTTCCCCTGTTATATTTACTAACAGAGAAATTTTGCTAGGATATTTTCACTGTAGCTTTCCTACTATTTTCCAAGTTTTGTGGTGTTCTGACACAGGCAGTAAAGAAGATCACATAGGGCTATGATCTTTTTGACAACTATACAGGATCATGAGCATATCATGGCTAGTCACCACATGAACTCTCAGAAATTGGACTAAATCTAGAGGAACAAGATTTTCAGAGTAGGGATATATTTGTTTCTTTGTATCTCCATGATTTTTTGGTCTTTACAGATTTATGGGAGAATGATGATCAATTTAGAAAGGGCAGGCTGGTTAATCAGAAATTTTAGGTGTCTATGTAACTTCTTTAATCTAACTTTACTACAGTATTTTGCTTTTTGGAATGTTTTTGGTAACATCAAAACAAGTATTTTGTTATCAAAACAAGTAACATCAAAACAAGTTCTCTATTAGAACAACCTAATAATTTGGAAGGATATAAATGTGAACATGAAACATAGGCAGAGCACATGACATAGATCCCTTTCACATGAATTTGGTACCATGAGAATTTCTAATGCACGATTAACTTATTTTTCATCTAGATTTTATTACTTCTCCAATTTGTATCTTCATACCTGATCTCAATATCGAGCCTTCCATCTTCAATTCATGTACCCGTTGGATTAATCTGCATCAGTGTTTATCTAATGCTTCAAAATTAACATTTTGATTCTTTGAATCACATGTGTTCTATTCGTTTTGGAGTTTTCCCCACGTAGCTAATGAACGTGTATAAAGACAAAGAGTTTGGATTCTGTACTGAGACTCTATTTGTCTGAATCTGTTTTTCATCACACTATACTCTAGCTACACTTTAAAGCCCTGCGTTTTTCACACTTAAAACACTATTGTCAAAATCTAATAATACAATTCCCTTAATAGAAACCACATTAAAGCTCAGTTATTTATATTGGATGTCTTACTCCATAAAATACATAGAGAACTTAAATGCCATGGCCATTGTTTATCAATAATAGATTTGTGTATTGCTTATAGATTTTTCTTTTCACACTTTTTGTACCAACATTTCTTTTGTAACCACAAAACCATAATGACAAAAATCAACTTCTTATGCAGTCCTCTTAAACCTAAACTCTAAGATTTGAAGACATTATGGAGACAATTCTTAAGAGCAAGTTAAATATCTGGTTGTTAGAATTTTTTCTTTTTCTTTTTCTTCCTCCCCTCCTTTTTTCTTCTCTTCTCCTGACTTGTAGCACATTTTTGTCAAGGTTGCTGCGGGAATGGGTAGGGCTAACTAAGGGAGAAAGGTGCAAGATGTGGGCTCAGGACTGAAAGTCCCAGGAGAGCCGGTTCCTGAAGGTGCGGCTTCGCAATCAGCCGCGAGGTGGCGCCAGGCTACATAGGCCGCTCCAGGGTCTGCAGTCTGTGGCTGGGAGCTGGGAGTCTTTAGTGATTCCAGGGGACCCCACGACTAGTCCACCGCACGGGGCTATGGCCTCAGGGACCACCCCTTCCTCAAGCCTCAGAGGGCTTTCACTCCAATCCGGGATGCCAGCCCCGTGCCCAGGGACGGCCTCCGTGATGCCCGTCAGTTTGAGGTGCAGAGGAGATCGCAGCCTGGGACTGGGTTCAGCCCAGCCAAATGGGCTGAAGGTCAGCTGTTTTCCCACGTGGCTGGGGCGGGCGGCTCTGGGGGGCCCCAAGCGCTGAGATCACCACGAAAAAACTGTGGTAATCTGCCACCAGAGGTTGTCATGGTGGCTGCTGCTGCGGGCCTCATGAGCCACCTTCCGGAAGATGCTCAGCCCAGGGAACGCTGGAGGCAGGCCTGTGTGCCCATCCACCACGCTGTGCCCGCTTAGGTGTAGTTTTCCTCAGGTGTATAATTTCCTTAGGTGTACTTCTCCTTAGGTGTACAATTTCTTCCAATTCCTTTTGTTCATTTGTTCTTAAGTAATACTTCCATCTAGGACAGGAGTCATGTGTTTATCATTTTTAGGCATTTCTTAATCATTCCCAATTTGGAATAATTATTTTATCCTGATTGGTTGCTCTTCTGCTGTTCTATGAGGATTAAATGAAATCACAAATGTAAATTTATGGGGGCGCCTGGGTGGCTCAGTGGGTTAAGGCTTCTGCCTTCAGCCCAGGTAATGATCTCAGGGTCCTGGGATCCATCCCCACATCAGGCTCTTTGCTCAGCAAGGAGCCTGCTTCCCCCTCTCTCTCTGTCTGCCTGCCTGTCTGCCTACTTGTAATCTCTCTCTGTCAAATAAATAAATAAAATTAAAAAAAAAAAAGGCAACATATTTATTGGGTGCCTGGGTGGCTCAGTTGGTTGAGTGTCTGCCTTCAGCTGGGGTCATGGTCCCAGGGCCCTGGGATGGAGTCCCACATCAGGCTTCCTGCTGGGTGGGGAGCCTGCTTCTCCATCTCCCTGCCTGCTACTCCGCCTGCTTGTGCTCTCTCCCTATGTCAAATAAATAAATAAAATCTTAAAGACAACAACAAAAAAACATAATTACTGGGGTTCCTGGGTGGCTCAGTTGGTTAAGAAACTGCTTTTGGCTCAGGTCATGATCCCAGAGTCCCAGGATCAAGTCCCTATCAGACTCCCAGCTCCATGGGGAGTCTGCTTCTCCCTCTGACATTCTCCCCTCTCCTGCTCTTTCTCACTTTCTCTCTCTCAAATAAAATAAAATAAAATATTTTTAAAAAGTATATTTATTTTTACTTTCCAACTTATCCTGTATACAGCACTCATTTTTGTATATTTACTGGAGCAATGGTGTTAAGATAATGTTCAGTTACCTATGGTTTTGTCTACAGAATATCTATCATAATAACAGATAATTACTGAAATTAAAAGATATGTTTATTCCATGCATGTTCGCTATCATAGAAATTTTGGCTTACATGTCATTTTGCCTAGAAGCATATTACATTTTTGGCTTTCTGCTAATGACCAGCATGTGTTATTTAGCAGAAAATTGCTTTGATTTTTTTCCCAGAAAGTAAACAAAAACTATATAAATGAACAATATCAGTATAGTTGGCTTATAAAGTCTCAAAAGAGCCCATATTGGGTGCTGTAATTATTATTTCCACAAAAAAAGCTGAAACATGCATCAGCATTTTTGTGGGCCAAGACAATTAAGATCTGTTCAATTTTGTCCTTGCCTCAATATGTGATTAAAGCTAGATTTACTTTCTTTCAGCTGGTCACATTTCTGAGTCAGTGCAATTTTTCAAATGAATAATGCATCAACTTAAATTAGTTACATTAAAAAAATCATTTCCAGAATGCAAACTAAACATCACCTTCAACACATTCAGAGTCTTGGAAGACTTTGGAATGCATATCATAATGGAAATGTACAGCAGTTCTTGCAAATAAACTTATCCACAAAGCCCTCCCCAAATTTTGCTTCTTCTCTTTAAAAAAAGGGGTTGAGTTTCAACTCATTATCACAGATGTTTTAGTTGCTTTGTGAACTTTCAGTCTGATTTCGGTCACTTTTAAATTTCTGTATTCAAAATACTATAGCAATGATAATCACAGTATCTGATAATATTTTAATTTGTTTTAACTTCAATGAAGTAATGTCACATCTTATTTTTAAAATTTCCTCCATAAAACAAAATATTAATCAAGTTCAGTGAGTTGTCTAAAGATAAGCTTTAATATTAAAATTGTATACTAGGAAAGGCAGTGTTTAGGATGCTAGGTGTTTCAAAAAAAAAAAAAAGAATGCTAGGTGTTTCTATGGCTTTATTCTGTCTGTGACATTAGTAAGCCTTGCCATTTTGAGTCTGTCTGGTGTCCTATCATGGATGAAGTTAGAGCTATAAAACTAGGAGAATGTACTAGAATATGTAAAGTATAAATCTAGAAAATAGCAAATCCTCCTTTTTTTCTGGATATGCTAGTAATTGTATAAAGAAATTAGTTGATGTTATTAAAATTCTCTAAGTCATTCTGTTAAACTAAGCAAATATATTAGTATGAAAATGAGCCACTATCTTATTTGTATGTGTATAGTTTTTATACTCAAAAATTTAAATGGTATATATTAGTATTTCCTATGTTATGGAGAATTTATAAGAACATATCAGTACATCTCAACAATTGGCAGTGAGTAAATTAGACACACATCAATTTACAGAGAAATTACAGGAATATGTGTATCTGATTGAAGAAGGTGATTAATAAGGGATTAAGTTATTTTTCCAAAGACTATTTGAAAATTCACTGCTTTATAAGATTACTAGTGCCTCAGAAGGGATTATATGCCCTCCAGGTATCTCTACAGGATAGCATGACCACATGACCCTGTGTTCTGACTGAGCAAACATGTACAAAAGAGATTAAAAAATACATTTTTGTTCCATTTGATCCCAAAGGCCATAGTTTTTTTGACTATCTGGGAAGAATCAGTTAAATTTTGTACGGACTATTTGAATGACATTCTTTGCAATAATAGCTAAAAAAGACTGAATTGTGATTGGAAGAACCACTGGAAAGACATTATATCTTAAGGTTTTAAAGCCTCTGGTTCAATTAGTGAAATAGCAGGAAAGTTCAGCTGCTGGAGTCAGGGAGATGGCACTCAAAGCCTGCATTAATATTCTCTGAAATGTAATCAGAAATAAGGCTTGGGAGCTTATTCCACCATGTTTGCCAAGTTGAATATCGCTTGAGACCTGATGTAGGAATTACTATTATAATAAGTAAACAGAAAGAAAGAAAGAAAGAAAGAAAGAAAGAAAGAAAGAAAGAAAGAAAGAAAGAAAGAAAGAAAGAAAGAAAGAAAGAAAGAAAGAAAGAAAAATTGAAAGGCCAAAGGAATTTGTTGCTTTTCTCTCCTTCTCAAACAGTTTAGTCTTCTGAAACCTACTTTTCCTAGTATTACAAAGTGAATTATGCAGTGAGGAAAAAAAAAAATGCCCCTCCCAGAAGCCTTATGGCAAACCTGAAATAATTTTAGGTCTGACATTTCCTGCAGCTAAATCTGATGAGAAACAGATCAAAGTCAAGGTGAATGTTATTCCTCACTTTCCCCTAAGAATGGGAGTTAGATGATTGTGTAGCAATTGAAACAAAAACTTGCTACCAGCAATAGGACAGAGAGATCATCCAAGACCATCTAAGCTTATGAAAGACATAGACATTGTTGCCTTTTTAAAAATTTTGCTTTTACAACTATACAGACCCTGTTCCAGCTGCCACAAGTCCAGAACACAGCCATGGCCAGTCACCTCACCTCCACCTCTCTTGATCCCTACGATAGACACCTGTTGCCGACCTCAGGAGCTGCTGCTGCTACTGCAGCTTCCACTTCATATTACGGGCGGGATCGGAGCCACCTGCATCGCGCTACTGGCCCAGCCCCCACTGTTGGAGAGGGCTACCTTATGGGCATGAGAGTGAGTTGTCCCAAGCTTTGGTGGCCGCGCGGAATTCCCAGTAAGACATGACCCGGTATGAGCGGGAGCAGTATATAGTATATGTATATATACTATATACTAGCACATATATATTCAGTGTTAGGTACTCACCATTTATATGCATTTTTTTTTCTCTTTGCCATGGAAAAATTATTTCAGTAGACAAGATAAGGTTTCTCAAGAATAATAACCCTAAAAAGACTGTAAGATCTCATTCCCTTCCCATCTCTTGATATTCCCCTCACCCAGCATTAGTTTTCTGTTTGCTGCCAAGTTGGAAATAATGTCATTAACTCTTTAAGATGTTCAAAGTATACAAGTTTATCTTAGATTATCCCTTAGTGAATGTTTCCATTTATTTAAGTGACAAAAAAATGGATGGAAAATAAATCACCAACTATATAAAATTCTGTTATTGATACCAGGTATACAAATTTAAAAATTTAACCATTTGTCTCTCTTTGTGAACTTGAAATAATATCCTGGATTAATTATCTAATTATATAATTAGATACCCTTGTTCTTGTTTACTATACTAAAGGCATCCAGGGCAGTAAAGTTTTTGTTCTTTCTTATTTTTGGTAAGGATTTTCATTTAAAATGATAGTATGCATGGGGCGCCTGGGTGGCTTAGTGGGTTAAAGCCTCTGCCTTCAGCTCGAGTCATGATCTCAGGGTCCTGGGGTAGAGCCCCACATGGGGCTTTCTGCTCAGCGGGGAGCCTGTTTCCCCCTTTCTCTCTGCCTGCCTCTCTGCCTACTTGTGATCTCTCTCTCTCTGTCAAATAAATAAACTCTTTTTTAAAATAAACAAAATAAAATTATAGTATGCATACTGTTTCAGACAATGGAAACCCAAGAATAAATTACTATAAAATTGTCAAATTATGCAAAAATATAAATGGTAGAAAATGTGGATAACTTAAAATGACCATTTCTCTATTTCTAGATTACTTCCAACAGATTTTATACAGGTAAAGTAAGTATATACATGTACCCACACAAGCTTTATAAATATGTGTGATTTTTGATAAGAAAGTGGATCTTTAGGTGGTAAATAAGTAAATTATTATAAAATATTGAATTGCATACAATGTTAAAAGTAATACATATTTTCAAGATTCTTTTTTTCAACTAAATTTTGACAGTGAAGCCATCACTTATAGCTCTTAGAAGCTGTTATGATGAAGACTATTTTAATTATACCCTAAAAGTCTAAAGAAAATTGGAAGACTAATATTAAGAGAATTTGGCAGAACTATTCCAGAATTCTTTAGCAATTAAAAAATATTTACATGCTAAAGTCTGGCCATTTATTTCTAATTTTTGCATATTTGAAAAAAGCAATAGTAGTAGAACATGGTATATCTTGATGCTTGATATTAGATTGGAAGGACACTGTATACATTGAAACACCTAATTGGAAAGAATGCCATTCATCTAGGACTATACAACAGAGACAAGGAAAGGAAAATGATGTCTGTGGGAGGAGATATGGAGTTTCTAATTTGAAACAATCAATAGTGTAACAATATACATTTAATGAACTCAAGTAAACCCATAAATTACAAAATATATATTTTAATGTAATGAAATTGGTTGATTTAATTGGTTAAATAATTTTATGTATCATAGTTTTAAAATTAGATCAGTATATTCATATCAAGTAAATATTCCCAAGTCTCTACATAGGCACAGTTTTGTTTGTTTTTGTTTTTGTTTTTTTTGAGATAGAGAGCAAGAGGACACGAGAGCATGAATGGGGGAAGAGGTAGAGGGAGAGGGAGAGAGAATCTTAAGCAGGATCATGTTCAGTGTGGACCCCAATGCAAGGCTCCATCTCACAACCCTAAGATCATGACCAGAGCCCAAATCAAGAATCAGACACTCATGTGACTGAGCCACCTAGGCACCCCAGTAGGCACAGATTATAATCTAACTCAAATGAAAAAGTGGACAATTGGATCATATTTTTGTTACTGACTCAATTTTTAATCAGTGATTTACATCACTGATTAAAACTAATGCAAATCACTAGTTTTTAAAATCATGTCCACAAAAAAAAACAAAGTATAAATCCTCCTCATTGTGAAGACTTTGCAAGGTGCCTACTTGGCTAAAATAAACTACATTTCTCAGAATTTCCTTGCCTTCTATGTTTCAGTTGGCGTGGGCTACAGGGAGATTTCCTCTGGAGAGCCGGAGAGCAGAAGGGAAGCCCCAGCCACGTAATACAACTCGCTTGTGGATGATCTGCTGAATCAACATGTCAGCAAGTAGCCCGGTGCTCCATTGTTCTCTCTCCCGGATTTCCTTCAGTTTATCTGACTCGTGGGTGCTATGTTTTATGCAGTGTCATCTGCAGTAGGCCAGGATTCTTCAGGATATCATCTCCAAGATAAGAGCTAAAGACCAGAGGGGGCAAAAGAAGATAAGTGGTTTACAGGACTGAGAGTGAAGAAACGAGTTTTCCCCAATAGATCATGAATAAACTTTTCACAATGATGAAAATATTCTACCTACTGATTGCATGATTGCATGACATATATTTTTCAAAGTCATCAATTTACTTTTTCTAAAGCAGTAAGTTCCAAAAAAAAAAAAGGCAGTAAGTTCCATGGTAGGTAAATTATACCTTAACAATTCTCACAAAAAATAAGAAAACACAGAGCAAGAAATAATTTGACTCCTCTGAAAACTACAAAATCAAATTAAGATAATTGTGAATGGTGGGGCACCTGGATGGCGAATTCAGTTGAACATCTGACTCTTGGTTTTGGCTCAGGTCATGATCTCAGGGTCCTGGGATCGACCCCTGTGTCAGGCTCCTTCCTTAGCTTGGAGTCTGCTTGGGATTCTCTTTTCTTCTCCCTCTGACCCTCTCCACTGCTTTATCTCTCTCTTTCTCAATTAAATAAATAAATCTTAAAAAAAAAGATAATTGTGAAAGTTATAACAAAAATTTTGTATGGCAGACCCTGTCAGTTTGCTATTTTTTGGTAAACTTCTTAAATTTTTTGTCTTATAACTAAGTACAAAATAAAATAAGCATGGGTGATTTCTTTTTCAAAGTTCTATGCTCGAATTCAGGTATCTCAAATCAATAACAAGCTATTATAAATGCAAATATACACACACATATGTTTGTGTACTTACACATGTGTAATGTAATGTATAGATGTATATATTTAATTTCAGATTGATAACTCTATCAGTATTTCAACTGGAATTCTAGTTTCTTACTTGAAAGTACAATGTATTATGAAATTGCATAAAACACACTTGTTATGAGATTGAGTGGTGATTATGTGTTCTGACAACAATTATTTATTAAGCATTTATATTTACCAACCTGCTAGGCATTTTACTTATTATATTAAATATTGAAATTAACCCAAATTAAGAGAGTCATTTGTTCTCTGAATTTGGAAATAACTGCCGAACCTCAGTGCCATCATCTATATAATGAAAGATTTACCAAAGGATATGTAAAATTTCCTACCACCTTCAAATCCTGAGTAAATGAAAATATAACATGAATTACTCTTTTTATCTCACCTTTTATAATAGGTATTCATCAAATTTCTTATGTTGAAATTAATTTGTTTTGTTTTGAATAAGCAGTGCTAAATTAAGTATTCCTATAAAACTTCCTGATAATTTGGTCCTTTATTTTTCTATTTTCCATTTGAATGTATTTCCAACAACTAGATTTATTATTTTTACCATATTTTGCCTCATATTTCACTAAATTTCATTCTGTATTTAATATTACATTATGTCTAATTTTCTTTTCTCTTTACTAGCATACATTTTTAACTTGTGGTCTACCTTCCACTGATATACCATTTCAGTTATAGTACAAGACCACAATAATGTACTTTTTTGTCTCCCCTTCTGAAAATTGTGTTGTTTTTGTCATGATTTTTGCTTTTAATATGTTATAAAACCTATTCTTCATCTTTGCTATTTTTGTTTAAAAAATTACTCTTTATTTAAATTTTTTAAATTTTATTTTATTTTTTTGGTGTTCATTTTGGATAATGTATGCTGATGTTTTTAGGTTCTTTTTTTTAATCTACACTTCCTACATGACTGTGAATTCAGTTTGGAACATTGTGACTTTTATCTCTTGAAGTTTAATATTATGTTATTTTAGAGAGAGAGTGAGTATGAGCGGGAGGGGCAGAGGGAGAGGGAATCTCATGTGGATTCTGTGGTAAGCATGGAGCATGACCATGAGATCATGACCTCAGCCAAAATCAAGAGCCGGACCCTTAACCAACTGAGCCACCAAGTGCCCCAGCAATACAGTTTTAATAACAAACTTCAATGTCTACCTAAAATGTCTACTAACTCTAATATGTCTGTCGGTTTTAGGTCACTTTCTTTCACTTATTTATGTACCTCACTATTATGAGATATGACACATTTTCCTGTTGTGGTCTTTCTTTCTTTCTTTCTTTCTTTCTTTGCATGTCTTGTAATTTTTTATAGGAAAACATGTTTTTCAAAGTTTTCCTTGTTGTGTGATAGATATCATTTATTTCTATAAATATTCTTGAAATTAGTATACAGTTAATTCACTTTAGAAAAATTTCATTATTTTAGGTCTGACATTTCCTGTACTGAATCTGATGAGAAACAGATCAAAGTCAAAGTCAAGCTGAATGCTATCCCTCACATCCCCCTAGGAATCAGAGTTAGACTGTGTAGCAATTGAAACAAAAACTAGCTATGAGCCATAGAACGGAGAGATCTTCCAAGATCATCAGAAAATATTTTAAGAAAATAGGCATGTAAATCCTACATTAAGTTTATTCACATCTTAATTACTGCCTGGTTCTCTGCAAATAATTTTGTTTTGTTTGTGATTTGGGTGACTAAAAAAGTCATTTGACTAACCAAAATTTCCAGTTAAATTCTTATAATCTAAGATAGACTACAGTCTTCCACTATGACTATATCAAGTGCAATACTGAAGAGAACACACTTAGACAAAGAGAACACATTTAGGATTTTTCTGCTTTATAAATTTTACATTTTATGTTAATACTTTGTTTAATTGTGTGTACCATCTTAGCCACTTACAAATGTATTTTATGTTATTTATAAATTCTGATTTATATTCCACTTTAAAGTTCCTTTTCTAGTATATTCTTTAAATATTGTCCTTTACCTTGTTGAAGTGGCAATGAAATATTCTTTGCTTAGACTCAGTCAGTAAGACAAAAGTCAAATAACTGAAACAAATACAAATTATTTTTTCCCAAGATTAAGAAATTCTATTTCCAATTAAGTGTTCCTTAATTGGAAATCCTTAGTTTTTATTTACTTTATATAAAAACTAAATCCTTAGTTTTTATTTACTTTATATAAAAACTAAATCCTTAGTTTTTATTTACTTTATGCATACCCTCAAATGCAAGTTGCTGGAGGGGAGGGGGGATGGGAGGGATAGGGTGGCTGGGTAATGGACATTGGGGAAGGTATGTGCTATGGTGAGTGCTGTGAGTTGTGTAAGACAGAGGATTCACAGACCTGTACCCCTGAAGCAAATAATACATTATATGTTAATTAAAAATAATAAATAAAAATTAAAAATAAAAAATAAATTTAAAAAGTTAAATGATTTTCAAAGGAAAATATTGGGATAATTTTAAAGAGTCATAAATTTAAATATTATTTTAATGATAAATATTATTTTAATGATTTCAAATACATTTATGAGTGTATTGTCTATTATAGAAATAAATCATATATAGTTAATTTTATAGGCAATTTTTCTGTTGGAGTTCCTATGCATTTATTTATACAAAATATGGGAAGTTGAATCACTGAATCAAATTGTGTCCAGGAATTTCTGGTGTGCTGTGGTATCTGTATGCAAGGAATAACAGTAGGTAGTGTTTTCTTCGCACCAGGCCCTCTAAAATGGTGGTAATAGACTCCCAAGGAAGCAGGAGACAAGAGTCAGCACGAAATTGCCAAACTCAAGATGAATGTGACTACTATAATGAGAAGCGGATCACAGCTGTAATCAGAGTGTTTTTACCTACAGAGATTTTTAACACTGGCTAATAGATCACAGGAAACTTAGGAATGAAATAATAATGATCATCATCATTATCATCATCAAAAATAGCAGCACTAACAACAATAACTAGAAAGTTCTTGATTTATGATTTAAAAAATTCCTAGAACTCCTGAACAGAGGTCTGACTTGAATCACCAAAAAGAAAGACAAAACCCTGTCCCCAGACTAAAGACTTATCACATTCCCTGAAAACCTATGAATGATGAGAAAGCTGAGTGCCCTTGAGGAAAAACACATCCCATCACCAAATTGCAATGCATATCTTCCTCTTAATTTTCCCCAAAGCTGTCTTTGGATTTGTAATGGGGAAGAGAGTGTAACTAGAATTTGGTGGGAATACTGGTCACTGTTACTTAATTGACCATAATTCCTGTAGACCCAGGAAGAATATGGGCTTATGGAATTGAGGTGGTTATTTTTTTTAAGGTTTTATTTATTTGACAGAGAGAGAGTGAGAGGGAACACAAGCAGGGGGAGTGGGAGAGGGAAAAGCAGGCTTCCTGCTGAGCAGGGAGCTCGATGTGGGTGGGGCTGGATCCCAGGGTCCTGGGATCATGACCTGAGCCGAAGGCAAACACTTAACTGAGCCAACCAGCATCCCTGTAATTGTGGTAATTAAAGGAGATTTTGTTCCTGGCAGGTACAGGAATCTCAAAACCTACCCTATGTTTACTTGTCCAATTTCAGAATGCATAGTTTCAACAACAACTATACTCAACAACACCCAGAATCTCCACACTGATTTCCTGATCCATGGAGTGACAGCTTTTATAGGAGCAAGACCAAGCAAAAGCCATTAGGAGATTTTTGCTGAACAAAATACTATACTACAAGCAATATCACATTCTTTTAGAATTTGTAGAGATTATTGCTATTTCTTAGCAAGGGCAGCCACATACTTAATGACAGATTTTTAAAGTTCACGTCATGGAAGGCATAGTGTCTGTTCTTACTGAAAAAAAAAAAATCTGTTGATTTCTATTTCACTGTCTGAAAATATTTTGCCAAAACCACCACCCATAGTTTATACAAAGCCTTACTCACTTTCATATTATACAACAGGACATTGCTTCTGACTAGGGGATTCCTTTGCAGTGTGCAAAAGGCAACACTCAGCTCCTACTTTTGGTGTTCACTGGTATTTTTTATCACCCTAAAACAGCATGACTAATAGCACAGCATACCTGATAGAACAGCATGCCTTTAGCTGTCAACACAGTATGTAGCTCTGTTAATGTTTACCGGGACAAGGTATTTGCTTTGAATCAGTGACCACTATATGCTGCTGTTTTCACAGTGTTAGGATTCACATTTATGACAATCAGAAGTACAGAATGTGGGCAGCTCCTCTGTTTACTGCCTTTTATGACCTGGCAATAAGATGCTTTCTTCCCAGGATGCCAGGGCTGCTCAGTCGATTGGGCATCCAGCTCTTGGTTTCAGCTCAGGTCATGATCTCACATGTCATGAGATCAAGCCCCATATCAGGCTCCATGCTTAGTGGAAAGTCAGCTCAAAGATTCTCTCTCTCTACCCCTCCCCTCACTCATGGGCACATGCTTGGGCATCCTCTCTTTTTTCTCGAACTCTCAAATAAATAGATCAATCTAAAGAAAAATTCTTCCCATGCCTGTACTGATGGGTTCTGCTGGTCTAGAGACCTTAGTAGAGAGGACCACATGGCCACTTTCAACTGAACAGGAAACAAGAGCAAGGAAGCAGGTTACTACACTGACTGGGCAGATTCATTCTGACCCCAAATGGGGTAAGAGGAGGATTTTGTGGGACACCTTGTACTCTCATTTATTTTTATATTTTTTTTAAGATTTTATTCCTTTGTTTGACAGAGTGAGATCACAAGGATGCAGAGAGGCAGGCAGAGAGAGAGAGGGGGAAGCTGGCTTCTCACTGAGCAGAGAGCCCGATGTGGGGCTCAATCCCAGGACCCTGAGATCGTGCCTGAGCCGAAGGCAGAAGCTTTAACCCACTGAGCCACTCAGGCGCTCCTATTTTTATATGTTTTGATGGGAAATCACATCAAGTACTTAAAATAAAAAGAACTGTTAATTGCTCAGACACTTCTGGAAGGGAGCTTTGGGTTGTCCAAAAAGCAAGCTACCATGACTAACAGAAGTGCTTACCTAGGGCAAAGTGAATATGAATTGGATAATGGTTAAGTCTATATCATCTGATATAAAAATGAAGACCACAATAGTTATACCTTTCTTCCTTAATCTGATATGATTTTATCTCTATCTTCTATCTCTAAATATTTCCGTTCTTTTTCTTCTCTCTCATTCTCTTACTATATAAGGGGATAAACAGATGTGTTGATATTGTATCTTAGGATACAGTATTGTATCTTATAGGAAAGCAGAGACAGAAGAATGTGACCTAGAAGAGGTATTAAAATATGTCAAAATGGAAAAAGTGGCATATGAGCAGTGATATGATGGTATAAATATTTAACAGGTAGCCCTGATTTAAAAAGGAAAAACAGGCATTGCTAACTTTTTTTTTTTTTTAACTTCCAAATGTGAGTGCTCTGATACCTGGTTGTTAATGTGATGTCACTGAAAGCAGACTTAGAAGAGATGCACAAAATCAACTCTCATGGGCCAGTGCAAGAGATTTCTAGCACAACAGTGTATATAGGATTTTGTAGATTATATTCTCCAAAGATGACCAAGATAGTATCACCTCTCCCACTGTTCGTTTTGATGTGACCTTGATAGTCTTCTCACTGAAGACTAGGATCTCTTTTATCTGTGAGTTCGTGACTACAGCAGAAAGATTGCTTATAAGACTTCTGAGACTAGGTCACAAGGGCAGTTCAGCTCCTTGTTTGATCTCTTCATTTTCTTGCTGTCCAAATGCAGGAAACACATTGTGAAGAAGACCAGGCAGGCACATGGACAGGCTCTCTATAGGGTTTTCACTGGCATCCCCAGCTGAGTTCCCAGCTTATATCATCAACAGCAATCATTTGAGTAAATGAGCCTTTGGATGAATCCAGTCCTAAGACATCAAGTCCAGTCTGGCCTTTCAGTGCGAAACATTTAGAATGGCTTTCTATAAAGCTAACTATGTAAGAAAAAAAGGTGTATTTGTGGAGAATTTATGTGAACTTGAATTATACCAAATTTAAATAACATTTTAGCTAATATTAACTTTTGTGTGATAACTACTACATTCCAGAGACCTTTGATTTTTATGAGATATGCAGCGTACATAGGTCTCACTTTGGCCATTCTTATATCCATGTTTGAGCATGCAGAACTCTTCCAACAGCCTTTACTCTGCTCTCTCCAGTGTTCACTTGTTCTCCTTTAAAGAGAGCCTCTGCTCTCTCCAGTGTTCACTTGTTCTCCTTTAAAGAGGCATAATTGTACTTCTTGTGCCAACAATATTCCCTTAGATGATCATAACCAAAAGTGTGGATATGTACAACAAGTATGACTTGACAGCAGTTCGTATAGTTAAGTGAAATTAAGTTTTGCCAAAGTTAACAGAAAATTTAGATAAGAAGGAGATAGCCCTCCTTCTCAGGCAACTATTTAGGTTTACTCTGGTTTTAGAACTGGATCTAATGTCAACATTAAAATGTCCTGGGAGAATATACTCCATGGTCTCTTACATTTCTTACATTTCTGTAGATTTTGTGGAGCAAGGAATTGGTTGCCTTTTGTCTATTTAGACTATTTTTTTTAAAGATGTCTGTGTAGCAAAAAAGGTTGAAAGATAGAGGTAGTATCCTCCTCTAGAACAAAGGACATATTTGCTTACTATCTATTATATATTTAGGTTCCCTAAATCCACTGGAACTGATTCTGTGAGTAGTCATACATCTAAGCCCAACTGCATGACCCCTGGGGAAGTTGGGACAAGATGAGCTGTCAGATTATTCTGGGTTGTGTTGGTGTATGGGATCTTTTTCTCTTATTCAAGAGTCTTGTGTTTTCTGCCATCTTCTATGAAACTGTGCAGCTGGTCCCGTTGGCTTAAAAGTAGCTTGAAATCTCAGACCCTTCACCTTCCTTGACAATTTACAGACTAAAATGAGGAGAGAATTTGGTTGGATATGATAAATTGGAATCTTTTTATCAATTAGATTAATAATGAGGTCTTTGAAAATTCCTCAGAAATTTGCAATGTAAGAATCTACTGGATGGTGTTTTAAAATGTTGAGAGGGCACTTTTTTCAAAGTTGGATTCTCTCTGAAGTTTATAATCACTGAAAATGTCTACTAACATGTTGTTAGATATGATTGCCTGAAAATCATTGAAGTTAAAAAATAACCCTCTTCCACTATCTAATACTTTGTTGTCTAGGCAAAGCCAATTATTGGTTATCATTCTAATTTGGTTTTCATCAAGATTATTTTTGCTTTTTCTTGGGTTTTAATTATGCTTCCAATCCATTCCATTTTATTTAAAATTTACTTTACATCAATGTTTGTATACCATTTAAAATTGCACATTTTAAAACATCTGTTTCAATTAAGCTTTCTCTCTTATTATCATATTTGCTGCAGCTGTTTCTACCATTGCCTGTCTGATACCAGAAGTTTATTTTGCTTGATTTTTCAATTTACTTTTTTTTTAATTTTAGGAAGAAAGGCTTTTTAAAAACATTTAGATGAGAGCAACCATTTTCTTACTATTTTCTTTGTATCTTTGTATGGTAGCTCTTTCTTTGCTCCAGAGAAAGTAAACGGTTTTGACACTAGTCTGTAGGAAAACACCCAGGAAAAGTTTCAAGGCTTGGTTGTAAGCAGTGCACCTGGCTATGTCTTCTGACACTGGATGATATCACCATAAGCAAGAATCCAAGACCAGAGTAACTGAAGCTAGAAACATAAAAGATTGAAACAGTATTCTTTTTCATCTGACAGTGCCCTCCACCAGGCTGTTTCTCTCTCTCTCTTCTTTTTTAATTCTTCTGTAAGATGGGTAAGACATACTTTAGAAACAGGTAAATACAGATGTTGCCATTTTTAAACCAAAGAATTTTTCACTTTGAATCACTGTATCAGGTTAGACCTAAAGGAGAAGTAAATAAATCCATGTGTAGAGTTATATGCCTGACTATTCAGATAGTTGGTTATATCACTGACATCTTTATAACTTGTGAAATGGATTTTAAAGCCCACTAATTTCTTTCACATATTGTGCCATTATTTTTATCTACTATATGTATGAATCTTATATATTGCACCATTATTTGAACTATCAAAAATAAAAATATCTTGAATTAAATGAGACAAATATTTAAGTGTTCTACATTTGTAACTTTCTTTTTTTTTTTAAAGATTTTATTTATTTATTTACTAGGAAAGAGAGAGAGTGAGAGAGAGCATGAGAAGGGAGAAGGTCAGAGTGAGAAGCAGACTCCCCATGGAGCTGGGAGCCCGATGTGGGACTCGATCCCAGGAGTCTGGGATCATGACCTGAGCTGAAGGCAGTCGCTCAACCAACTGCACCACCCAGGGGCCCTACATTTGTAACTTTCTATTAGGAATATTCACAATGGGAGAATATTAACGGCGCTACACTGTTACTTAACAGGTTAGAGAAACTTAAAGTGATTTCATGTGTGTTATAACTAAGCTCTTTACAAAAATACTAAGGAGAGACATTTTTGGAAGAAAAAGCTGAAATTCAGAAAATTCTAGGTAATTTTTATGCTCCAAGTTACAGGCATACTAAGTGACCAAAGTGGAACAAGAAAACATCTTTTGACTTAAATTTTAGCTTCCTTTCTCCGTATGTGGAAGTAATGGAAATGTCTTTGTTCTGGACATTTGTGTCTAATTCACTGGAATTATGACATTTGTTTCTAACTCTAATTCAATCGATAATGCTATACTTGTCAGTAGACAGGTGATTTTGACTCTCAGGTATTCATTTTCTAGTTAGATACAAAATGTGGAATTCTAGATCAGTAGCTTCCCAAATTCCTTCCAGTCCTAACGGTTTCTGGTTTATTTATTTTTTCTTGTAATTCCAAGTTTTCTAAAAATTATGGTATGAATGCGTATGGTATGGTACGGTATGGTATGGTATGAATTATGGTATGAATCAGATGTTAACATATTAAATACATTAATAACACATACATGTGTGTGAATATTAATATGTACTATATATCATATACTTTTCTGTGTGTGTGTGCGTGTATGTGTTCCTTCTGATACTTGTAGAGAAATAATATCAAAATCTAGGCATTTTCTAGAAATAATTCATGTTCTAGAATTATTTTTATTTTTATTTATCAAAAATTTTATTTTGTTAAAGAGCTAATTGCATGAAAGGAAATATGTAACTCTATATTAAGACATTTCAAATATAGTGGTAAATTTTCACTTACACAATCATTTTAAACCAGTCTCAGGTGTATTAAGCCTTCTAATAATGGATTTTTTCATGACAGAGCATATATTTGTTCTGTTTAGTTATCAGATGGATTTGGTAAGGATTATTTTGGATACAGTGACCTGTAATGGTAATCATTTTATTTTCTCTTATCATTTTCTCTTATCTTTAAAAATTGTTGGTCTTTGCCATAGTGGTGATATCATTTACAAAACTTAGAAGAGTAGAAATAAAAGAAAAGTTTTAATTGTTGGGTTATAAATGATAGGGAAGAGGATAAAAAATACTCTTGAAATTCTTTTGAGCTGGTCAGTCACCATAAAATAAGGAAAAATTACATTTGAAGCAACCAGCCTCTCATTTATCTTAACAATTTAGGAGTCTTGTTAGGAATGAGGCAATTGCTTCTTTTAGATAGTTTATAATTCCCATAGAAACATATTTGAGGTTTATAGTCATGAAATATGAAATGAAAAATTCCTCTTACAAAATTAAGAAAAGGAATAAAGGAAATTCATCATACTAAGATATCAGAATGATACTTGAAAAATTTTACATGAATAGCTACACTAATTGCTGGGACCATTCCTTGCTCAGATAGCTATTTATCAAGGACAGAATGATAAATATAAGCTGTGGTTTATAAAATCCTTTTGAAAATATTAAATGATTCATATTGTGCACAGATGGCTAAATGCGAAAGTACTGCATTACGTATTCAGAGATTTTTTTCTTTATGAATTGGGTAGGATTTCAGTGAACTAAATAAGCACAGTACCTTTAAATGAATTATTGGCATGATTAAGGTTTAGGAGAGTTTTAAAATATGAAAATCCTGAGAAACCATCATAATAAATTGCAGTAGGGGGTTTTAGAGTTAGTTTAAATGTGTAATTCGCAGAAGTGTGGAATTTTAGTTTTATGAGTTTGCAATTCTATAGGAAGAAAAATGATAAAACACTGATAAACATCGGAGCATCTTATTCTCTCTTCATTGTGTGAGCTCCATTCTAAAGTTGTTAGTGTTGTCAGTGTGAAGGTTGTTAAGTGATTCTATTTTTTACTTCCTGATGCTGTGAGTGGCACTTATCTAAGGGTACTTGGAACAGAATATTTTCATAGAAAAGTTATTCCCCTTTTTTACAGTCATTTGTTATATTATCTAACAAAGTACTATAGTTGTTTGCTCATATAATCCCTAATAACATGAAGGTTGGTAAGATGATCTTTCTGGCATTGATAGAATCTGATGGGAAGAATAATTGCATGGAAGAAAATTATTTCAATGTTCATATAAATTTCAGCTATCTTGAAATTTGGTTTTTTGTTTGTTTAAGATTTATTTATTTATTTGAGAGAGAAAAAAAGTGGGCAGTGGAAAGGACAGAAGGAGAGGGAAAGAGGATCCTCAAGCAGATTCTCTGCTGAGTGCAGAGTCAGACATGGAACTCGATCCCAGGACCCTAAGATCACAATGTGAGCCAAAGTCTGATGCTTAACAGATGGAGCCATCCAGGTGCCCCATCTTGAAATTTGTTTTGGGTGAGTCACTTGCAATGTTATTTCTGCATCATTTTCCCTTTTTTTTTTTTTAAGATTTTGTTTATTTATTCGGCAGAGAGAGAGAGAGTGCACACATGCAGGCAGAGCAGCAAGGAGAGGGAGAAGCAGGCTCCCCACGGAACAGAGAGCGTAATGTGGGACTTAATCCCAGAACCCTAGGATGATGACCTGAGCCAAAGGCAGATGCTTAGCCAACTGACCCACCTAGGTGCCCCTCGATTTCATAGTAATTCCCATCTTTGTTCCCCATCAACAGCATGATTATAAATTATTAAACCGGAAAATATGTTTATTTTTTTTCATTTATTAGAGCAGGGATGAGCAAACTTTTCCTGTGAATGGCCAGATAGTAAATATTTTAGGCTTTGTGGACTATATAGTCTCTGTAGGTACTACTCAATACTCAACATTGTAATACAAAATTAGCCACAGACAATGCCAAAATGATTCAGCATGGTTGAATTCCAGTAAAAACTTTATTCAGAAGGACAGGTGGTCATATTTTTCCTGCAGAGGGTAGTTTGCTAACCCTTGTGAAATGAAATATAAAACAAACATTCAAGCATAGTAAAAGCTTGAACATGCCAGGGAAATCCCTGAAACTGTTCTTGGATGACTCATCTCCAATTGAGCCATTTTAGCAGAAAATACTTAAGGAAGTGTTGGGGTTGTTCTTTAGAGTGGACAGGAAGATGTGTTGTTAGAGTTTTCAGAACAGTTGAAAGCATCACAGAAGGTGTAATCTGCCCTTTCTCTAAGTGAATTATAAGGGAAGTTTCTTTAAATCCCGATAGGATCCTCTGATGTTTTGGCATTGTCAAGTAACAACAAAGAACCTTCATGGGATTTGAGATGCAATGATGATTGTTCCACTAGTGGGAGAATGTTGACAAATGTTCTTTTCTCTTTAGCCATCAGTTAATATTAAATTTATCTTCCTTTAACAAAAGGTAAAGAATGTCTCCAGAATCTGTGTGTCTCCTTTGTCTCTCTCAAAACTAGGTATTTTGAGTGTCTGGATCAACAAATAGTCTTATGTGGTGGGGCATGATCTCACCTAATTGTAGATAATGGCTCAGCTATTATCCACAGCTGTACATTGGGCTAAATTAAAGGTAGAAGTAGAGTCAAACTTTAAAAAGTCAAACTACTCTAAGTAATATCTTTCCTATGGCAAATTATCTATTCAATGAAAAATCAAATATATCAAATAATGAATCTAATGTTATTTATTGATTAAATTGTATGCCATTTAATTAGTTTTTTCATCATACATACTACAAGGTTGTTTGTGTCCTTGATAAAACACCTCTTGTGACAGTCATTGAAATAGCTCCACAATAGGTCATCTCTTTTAACACATATTTTTGAAAGACTGCTCTGTCCGTGCAATGAAACTCCAAAGTGTCTTTGTTTCGGAGAAATGATATTGGTCTACTCTCTCTCTCATTTTCCATCATCTAGTAAATAGCATTATCTCAGTGTTATTTGGATACAGAAATAAGATGCCATCACTCAAAACCAGACTTTCCATCAAATTTTGGAATTTATTGGCATACTTTTTTGCATATCAATGTATTTAAAGATACAAAATATATTTTTAAGGGACACTTTAAGTGGGCATTGACTGTTATACTTCAGTTCATATTGTGGTAGAATGAAGTATTTTAAATCAAATGGATGATGTCAGCACCACTGAATCATCCTCTTAGGTTAATTGTTTTCTATTTCCTTGGGTTAGGCTATTTATTTGATATATAGTCAAATGTGCTTCTTTGATTGTATAATTATTCCTTATGGTATGAATTAGCATTCAGAAGCTGAGGATATTCATGCATACATCTAAATCGATATTACATATGTACTTTACTCAGGCATATGTTTATTTATTCATTCTCAGATCATTTAACTTGCACATACATTATGTCCTTTCTGGCTATTAAGAACTATCATTTACAGAGTCTAGATCTTTAGTGTTTTTTGAGAAAACTATCTGCAGTTTTATTTTAAACAAGAGGTCTAATATTAGAACATGGCTAGCATGTTATATAATAACATAAGAATTGAAATTTATTCACATAACTAAAAAAGAAAAGAGAGAGGAAATTAATGTTACTAACTTTTTACTAAGTATCAGATGAAATAAACCTCCCTGATTCCTATCACCGAGGCTTTGGTCTCTCTATTTTTCTAGTAAAGAAACAGAAAATGGATGCACATTCCCACAAAGCACCCCCAAACTGGACAATCCCTAAGGATTGTATTGCACTGATTAAGGGAAGCCAGAAAAGAAGTTTAAGAAAGAACAGTTAAGGAACTGGCCATTACGTATAACTGTATCTTTCAGTTTCTGTTCTGTTTCACAGTGAAGACTTTAGCATACTGTGAATTTTCATTTTTAGGGTAGCATGAAATCTCTTTTGATTCTTATTCTCTTTATTTATTTATCTATGATTAGTTTTAATCAAACAATGTGCTCACATGCTGAAATGCCCTTTGAGCAGCTACTACTTTGATCCAATTGACCTATCCAATTCAGCCTTTTTTTCCTTTTCTTTTCAATTACAGATTTTTGTAGACTATAAATTCACTTCTGCACACAAAAATCACAGATACTGTTCTAATTCTCCATTGTTCAGAACTGGATCTCAAGAAATTCTTTTTCTCCCTAGGATGGAGGGGAGTAGGGAGATAGAAAGCAACAAAATGATAGGGTTAACAATGTAGTCTTTCCTAAAACAATACAGAATTATTCTGTAATAATGCATTCTCAAATTTGGAAAGATATCTAGTATTTAGATTTCAGATTGGAAGTGGAGAACAACAAGTTCATATCAGCAAAATAGAAACATAAGAACCTAAAAAGTCAGAAATAAGTTCCAGGACCTCAACCTTATTACCAAAGTTAATCTTATCTAATTTAGTTCTCATTTATTCCCATTACTCTCTGATATAGTTTTTGCAACAATAAGGATGATTTCTTTATTTTCTGTTGTAAAGAGAGAACATATTTGCATTGGCCCGCTTCTGATAAAAGCATTTCATTTCCCTAAAAGCAATTAGTTAATATATTTCTGAGCACGGAGTATGTGGCAGAACTGGTGTTAGACAGTTTAGAAATGAAATAATACAAACACGGCCAATATTTCAGTGCCAAGAGTAATACTGAAGAAATGTCTCTAACTTCTAAAATTTCAATTATTTTCCTTTTTCTCAATAGCAATTGCCTTTAGCAATACGGTTGATTTTTTTTTTTCTTTTGTGTCTGTCTTTCATTGTACCTAGCCAAGAAGATGTATTATAAACTGACCTCATCTCAATGTGTTCTGAGACATTTAGTACTTTTAGGGAATGGTAGTAACATCTGTATATTCTGATACATTTTCATTTTTAATTCCACTTTCTTTTTTTTAAAGATTTTAATTATTTACTTGACAGAGAGAGAGAGAGAGAGATCACAAGTAGGCAGAGAGGCAAGCAGAGAAAGAGGGGGAAGCAGACCCCTGTTGAGCAGAGAGCCTGATGCGGGGCCTCAATCCCAGCACCCTGAGATCATGACCTGAGCTGAAGGCAGAGGCTTAACCCACTGAGCCACCCAGGCGCCCCTTAATTGAATTTTCTTAACTGATACCATGAACTAAATTGGCCAGATACTGTTATGTCTATTGTATTCTTAAAGAAAAAAGGACAGTGATTAAATGGCTTTTTCATGTAAATGATATTTTGGAATGGAATATTATATGTTACTTGTTTTGATCCAAAATTCCGTGTCCTTTTCAAGTGTTTCTTTTGATTCCTTTTGAAAGATTAAATTTTCAAGAAGGGCTTCCAACTGAACTGCTTACATTTTTCTGAAGATAGAGAATTTTATTCTACCTAGTGTAAGTTTTTACCTACTATGATTCCAAGTTAACATCTAGAAGAGCCTAGGGAATAATTCCATTTGAAGAAACTAGGAGTAGTGTTCTGTCAATATATAACATTCTAAGGTTCTTAACTTTACAATAAGACTGTATCTGTGATACTAAATATCTCATTGATTTCATTAAACTAGTGTAAAACTCACAAAACCTAACCATACCCAACATAATACAAATGAATGATTTTGTAGTCTATAAATTTATCATCATTTTACTTTTTAAGTGAAGCATTCAAAGATAAAGTTTATAAATCAGAGTGAGAGAAAAGTATGGTACTAGTTGAAAACTGTAATTGGATGATCATAAAGAAGTGTTTAAGTGTTTGTCAGAAAATCTTGTTATCACTTTGTATTCAATCCCTTGGATAGTACTTACCACATAGTTATGCATAGTATATGGACTCATCTCATTGAAAACTAGAAAAAGAGAAAGTAGGTGGCCATCAGAGATAACTTCATAAATGATATTTAGGGTAACAGTTACCTGGAGGCTAGTGTCTGACAGTATTCTTCCCATCATCGTCATCTAGTGCATCAGTAGTTATCTTTATACATTATATTATAGTATTTAGTAAATATTGTGGCAGGATGTGAGATTCAGCTGAAAATGTACACCAAGAGTATAGACTTCTGTTTGAAATAATATGGAAAATATTATATAATAGATCCAAGGAAACATCGCAGGTTGTGATGGAGGAATAAAATCCTGGATAAAATAAACAACTTTTATTACATTTAACATTGAGTTAGCAAAAAGGTTAAGATGCTTTAGAGCCTACAAGTAAAGATAAAGCAAAAACCATGAGTCAGAAACAAGTACCAGGCTTCACACTAAGGACTTCTGCCCCACTATAAAACTGAAATTCTGAAATGATAGTTGCACTGAGCAGAGGAGAGAAAGAAATCCCATGACTACCAGAAAGCTTGGAATGTAATAGGAGAATCCTACATAATGCATTAACTACAGAGAATAACAATCATAGTAGGAAAATGATTGGAAAGTAAAGCTAACTATACAGAAAGGGAGCAAAAACAATTACCTGCATGTGACACCAGGTAGAAGATAGACACACACACACACACACACACACACGCACGCACACACACATTTATAACCACATGGTAGAAATCAACCCATGAATGTTACTGTGAATAAACCCATACCAAAAAATATGAAAACACAGAGGAAATTAATATACTTGTAGCAATAAATATAATGTAAAAATTGACTCAAGAAGAAATAGAATAACTGAATGGTTCCAAAATCATTAATGAAATCAAATTAGAAATAAAGGAATCCTTTACACAAAATGATATATATGTATCACATAGAATGTTTTTCAGATACACTCTAACATATAATAAATAAATCTAATGCTAATATTATAGGAACTATTTGAGAAAAAAGAAAAATAGACATTCTTCACCTCATTTATAAGCCATGCATAATCCTGATGCTGAAACATTTGGAATATATTAAAAGAAAGAAAAAATGCAAGTTTAATGTCCTGTGCATATATTAGCAGCATATATTTAGCAGCATTCCTTGTAACTACTTTCAAAATGCCATTCATGGAAACTAGACATGTCTCTAGATATTGTCAGATGTCCCATCATGAGCAAGATCACTCCTGATTGAGAATTATCGATACAGATAAAAAAGAATGACTGAAAATAGCCAAGACCTTTATGAAGAAAAATAGTGGAAAGGCCTGCTCTATCAGATAAGTTTTAATGCTAAATTTTAAAGATGAAGAATGTATATTACTGGCTCTACTGAAACAGGATGAGTTATTTAATAATTATTCATGAAGCAGTTATTCATATGGAGAAAATTGAAATCCCATCCTTTACTCATGACCTGAAAAAAAATCAATAACAATTGAAGAGAAAGGCAAAAATAAAACTTTAGAAAGCAATATAATAAAATACATTATGAATTTGGGTAGGAAATTATAAAAGACAAATAATTACAAGCCATTTGGAAATAATTTATGGGGTTAACTTATCCAGAATAAAATGTTATTTATTTAAAAATGCATAGAGTAAATATACAGACCATACACTGCCAGAATAATTCCTATAACCAACAAAGAATTTTTATTCCAAATATATAAACAATAGTTATGAATCAATAAAAATAATTTCCAAATAAAAGCGGCTAAAAAATATCAACAGGTATTTCACAGAATAAATACAAATAAGCCAGAAGCCTATTTAAAGAAGCTCAATCCAAGGAATATCAGACAGAACTTTAAATTCATCATAAAATGTATTTTTATATTCAACAATTTGATAATAATTGAAATTAAATTAAAAACTATATTAAGTGTATAAGAGTGTAAGACAACAGAAATTTCCATCCTACCATTAGTGGGAGTGCATTTGGTACATTAATGTAAAGTATTATTTTTCTTTCTATGGTCACTCCAATGAAGAGGAATATACACATTGGTGGATATTCTTTGTGAGTTTCAGGGATGCTATCCCTGATATTCAAAGGGTATATTTCTTAATGTGAGCAATCAATGTATTTTTAGAAATTTTATTGTTATTTCCTAAATCAAAAAGTTAATTTTAATCAATTTTATTTTTAATGTATTTCACAATAAAAATGTTTTAGAAGAATATGTGAAAAAACATTGCCAATGAAATCGCTTTGATATACTGCTGCTGTTAACATGCAGTACATTTTAAACGTTCTTCTATACCTTTGTTCCAGTCATTTTAACATAGGGGGTTATAAGACATCCTATTCAAAAAGAAGTCACAAATTCAAATTAAATATCCCACTAATATCGAGTTATACTCACATTTCACTGAGTTTAATTCACTGTGTATATATAGTTAGCTACTAGTCTGCTGTCACATTTCATAAAAAGAGTTTTGACAAGGCCACACAGCCATAGTAATTTAATACAGTGATGTGCAATGTAAATTAACTAGAAAATAATGCATCAGGGTCTCCAGAATATCTAAATTAGGATGGATATATTAATACTCTAATTTTTGGTAGCTGCCAGCATTTTTTAATAGATAATTCCATGTATCATTATGCTTTTTTCATAAACCAGAAAGATAACAAACTAAAAGAAAAAAGAAAGAAATATTTAGTAAAACTAAGTATAAATACAAATATATCCAACATCCCTAAGAATATTTTCACAGGATCTTGATATTAAACTTATATTTCAAATATATAAGACATATTTCTCAGTGTGTTATAGTTTTAATAGTTTATGAAATAAAATATATTATTTTTTTCTCAGTGACTTCTTGAATAGTTTTTATTGCTAAAAGGACCTTCTAACTCTAGAATTGATTTAATGTCCCACATCATCAGTACTTATCCTTGGTCTCTCATTCATGCTTCTTTTTTTTTTTTTTTACATGAGTATGTATCTTTTACATGATCTTCAACCAGATTCTGCTTTCTCCTATTTTTCTATGTGTAGGTTATTTCACTTAAGTATAGCATTACGATTTTGTAACATTTTACCCATTTTATTTTTTTTTTTTTTAAGATTTTATTTATTTTTTTGACAGAGAGAAGGCAGAGAGGCAGACACAGAGAGAGGGGGAAGCAAACTTCCTGCTGAGCAGAGAGCCTGATGCGGGGCTCGATCCCAAGACTCTGAGATCATGACCTGAGCCGAAGGCAGAGGCTTTAACCCACTGAGCCACCCAGGCGCCCCACATTTTACCCATTTTGATTACTCTTTTCATGGGGCCATTAGATTTTAATTGAACACTTATTAAAAATATATGTGTTGGACACTGTTACCATTATTGTAGAAGAAGCAACTTTACTTCCATTAATCTTGCATTCTAGTGGGAGGAGACAGAAAAACAGTTAATAAGGAAATATCAAAGAGTATATAGATACATTAGAAAGAACAGATAAGGGGCGCCTGGGTGGCTCAGTGGGTTAAAGCCTCTGCCTTCGGCTCAGGTCCTGGTCTCAGGATCCTGGAATGGAGCCCCGCATCAGGCTTTCTGCTCAGCAGGCAGCCTATTTCCCCGTTCTTTCTGCCTGCCTCTCTGCCTACCTGTGATCTCTCTCTCTCTGTCAAATAAATAAATAAAATCTTTTAAAAAAATTAAAGAAAAGAAAGATCAGATAATAAATGATTAGGTAGTTAAGGTAGTAAATGATGGCCTGATTTAGAGGTCATGTAACATCTGTAAGAGCATTCCAAGCCTTAGTCAATTGTAAAGTTGATGTAAGAGGTCACGACCAGCATTTTTAAAATCTAGAATAAAATAGTGGGCTATGGCACCAATAGCATAGTATATCAAAGAGTGAAAAAATCAGGTGCTGTATACACAAAAAGTATAAATGTTCTGAGAATTCTTTTGTGTGTTGTGTGTGTTTGAAACTGCTTATGTCTATGCATGTTTACTTGTTTGGTTACTGGATCACCATCTAAAATACATTTCTTACATTGGTTCAGGTCAAAAAGTTTGAAATGTACTGAGATATGTAAACATCCTCTTATAGAAATAGAGGCTGGGGATATGTTATTTAGCAATTATGAAACAGTACTATATTAATATTATTCTCTTTTCCAGACAAGGAAATTGAGGCAACAAACAGGTTAAGTACTTTCTTAAATGCAGTATGAAATTAACATGAAAAAAGAATGTATATTTATATCATTATATATACTTTTACAACAGGGTTCCCAGAATCATTTGTCATGACTGAGAAGGAAAACAACCATCTTTCTATTTTGGAAACTTTGTTTTTTTATCTCCTTTTTTTACTCATAAAAATGCTGCGGTAATTTTTGTAGATAAAATTACATGCATGTCTTCCCATTTTCTTTGGATATATTTGAAGCCCCAGATATTTTTTTCAAAGATTTTATTTATTAATTTGAGAGAGAGAGGGTGAGAACATGAGCAGTGGGAGGAGTGGGAGAGGGAGAGAGAGAAGCAGACTCCCAGGTAAGCAGGGAACTCCACAGGGGGTGGTCCCAGGACCCTGGGATCATGACCCCAGCAGAAAGGAGATGCTCAACTGACTGAGCCACCCAGGTCCCCCAAGACCCAGATATATTTTGACAAAATAGTATCTAGAAAAATCACTGAAATGTATGTACCAATCGAAAGTAAGAGTATCTTGAAGGTAGAGGTTCTCCTATATGAGTAACTGGTTTCTCTGATTAACCTAGAGACTTGAGCTTCTTTGTGCTATTGTTCTTTGTACAGGTCATTAAATTAGTGTTGCTATTCTTCCCATATCCACTCTTGTTCACAGAGCTACAGCTTAGATATCTAGGTAAGCTAAGATCCAGAGAGCGTACATAAATTTCTTTCTACTTCTTCTTACCATATTGCCTTATTGCCTACAGAAAGTCAGGATTTTGTTTTGTTTTCAGTCTTATTTGTTTGTTTTAGTTTTCCCCTGATATAGAGAAAGTGAAATAAATGAATATCAGGGCATGATATTGACTTTGGCTCATGATTCCCACACAGACAGGTCATGACCACTGACCACTGTGGTTTTTTTGTTTTGTTTTTTGTTAAGATTGCATAAAACAGAGTAGAACACATAGAGTTCAGGTGATTAAGATTATTTCCCTATGTCTTTGGGGCCATCTGACCTCTCCAAGCGCAGAAGATAGATTGTCCTTTATACTAATGTGTTTCTCATCTCAGGCAATTTTCAAGTTGCCAGTTTTGTTTGGTTCAGCTACCAGTCTTAAAAATAGAGTGAACTGGGCTGTGCTCCCTATTAACCTAACGATAGCATATCCTGATAGAGAGTATGTGCAGAAGAAATGACAGAAAGCATACTGGATGACCAAAGAATTTCTTTGAAAGCAGTATCATCTAGGACGGGGGCTGCTGTGTTGTTGTTTTCAGGAGGTATTTGGGATTCTGAGATGGGAATGAAGTTCCTTCAATTTCATTCAAATAATATCCTCCTGCAGGGTTCTATTATCATATGTGATGGATAAATAGAAAATGCTTAGGAACACATGATTGATTAGTCACTGTAATCATGTAGGCATACAGGATTAGTCACATGATTACTCATCCTTCAAAAGCCTTGGTGGAGGTCAGCCCAATGAACCCAAGTGTTTAGTGCTGTGAGTTAAGTTCTACAATAGTAAGGAGCAGTCTAAAGTAATGAATTAGAGTTAGGACAGAGAGCTGGGATTTCCTAACACCATAAACATTGGCTCTAGAGGATTGCTACAATTAAGGATGTTTTGGATGGGTTTAGGTAGATAGTGCTGTAACACATGATGTCAACTGGAGCTGCAGGATTCTTCACTAGTCTGAGCTTTTATGACCGAAACAGATCACTTAGTTGGCTAGCAGTTGGTTCTACTTTTGACTGGGAGCTCATCTGCAGCAGTTTACTCCAGTGACCCGTGTGGGTTTTCTAAGGTTACTTGGGCTTCGTAATGCATGGTGGCTGGGATCCAAGAGGAAGAAATAGAAGATGCCAGATCTTTCAAAACTTGGCAAAATCCCAGGATGTCACTTTTGCTGTTTTCTAATAAACTCAATCCCTCAATGAAGAGTGAAATGCACATACAAGGAGGGAAGGAATTGAATGCAATCATCTACAGAGCTTTCTTGCCATAAAAACCTTTTACATTAACCACTTATTTATCATATGCAGCACTCTTCATTTCTTCATTTAAATACTTTTTTGATATGTCTTCAAATTCACTGATTTTTTTTAGCTGTGTAGAATCTATACAATAAACTTTTTGTTTCAAATATTGCTCTTTTCAATTCTAGAATTTCCATTTGATTCTCTTTTGTTTCCATTCTTCCACAGAGATCCCCCATGTTTTCTACTGAATCAATATTGTTTGCCAAGTTGAGAGAATGTGAGTTGTAATAATTATGTTGAAGTCCTCACCTGCTAACTTCAATTCTTGAAATTTCTGTTTTTATATTGCTTGATATTTCTGCTTTCGCAAATTACCTGGGCGACTTAAAACAACACAAATCTGTTATCTTACAGATGTATGGGTAAGAGTGTGAACTATATCTCACTGGGCTAAACTCGAAGTGTTTCAGGGCCATGTTCCTTTCTGGGGTTCAGGGAAGAATCCATTTTCTTGCCTTTTCCAGCTTCTAGAGGCTGCCCTGTTTGATGACTCATGGCCCCCCTTCCTCCAACTTCAAAGCCAGAAAAAGAAGGTCGAATCCTCATACCACAATGCTTACAACTTCTCTTTTGTCCCCTCATCCAATTTTAAGGATTCTTATGATGACATTAGCCTCCTTGGATAATACAGGATAATCTCTCTATTTTCAAGGTACTTTTATTAAGACTTTAATTCTGTCTGCAGCCTTAGTTCTCATTTTGTGTGATCTAACATTCATAGATTCTTTAGGATGCAGACACCCTTTTTATTTGGGGAAAAGGGCATGATTGTTCTGCTTATAACACGCACAGTGAAAATTTCATTTCAGATACTGATTTTTTTCAGTTTATGATTCCTATTTTGATCTGTTATATATATAACTTCCATTTTTCCATTGATATTCCCCTTAATTTCCATTTTTATGTCAGTCTTTTTCTTTATGCCCTTAAAACACTAGTACAGTTGTATTAAATTCTCATTTATTAATTTTAGTTTTTTAGATTCATTTTATTTTGTATGACACAAGATATTCTTAATGCAGGCCACTTTTTATTTATTCTTTTAAAATGCTTCTTTTTTAAAAGACTTTATTCATTTATATGACAGAGAGAGAGAGATCACAAGTAGGCAGAGAGGCAGGCAGAGAGAGAGGGGGAAGCAGGCTTCCCACTGAGCAGAGAGTCCAATGTGGGACTCGATCCCAGAACCCTGAGATCATAACCTGAGCCAAAGGCAGAGGCTTTAACCCACTGAGCCACCCAGGCTTACCCCACAGACCACATTTTAATTAGGACTTTTTATATAGGGTTCCAGTAGGAGGTTTTGATTATCATCAGCATGTACTTTCTAACACTTAATTATAGATATTTATGTAATTAATTTATCCCGAACCTTTTAAGTCAATTGACTCTAGAACATTCAAAGCATGTCTCGAAATTTCTCTTATCATTGCTTTATCATGGAATCTTTTCTAATATTTGACAGTATGTTCTTAACTCTGATGTTTCCCAAACCCCACCTATAGATTTCTCTAGCTACAGCTCCTGCTTTGGTCCATCTGGTCCACATACTTTTCATTTACACACAGTCTCTGCCACTTAATTTCCAGACCTGTTTTGTGGGCCAATTTTTGACCTCTGATTCATTAATACAGGTTTAGGTAAGTGAGGGGACTGGTGTTAGATTCAGACAACAGGGAAAAGGAGTATCTCTTCTTGCCGTTCTCAAATTATCTGTCACTTGATGCTTCAGAATGAAATGGTGATGTACAGGAAGATCTAAAATAGATGTGTGTGTGAGTGTGAGTGTGTGTGTGTGTGTGTGTGTTTTCCCTGTGGCCTAGAGCAGAATTCAAGAAATTTTGCCTTTCTCCTAAAATAAAAGAAAATGAGAAATCTATGAAATCACTTCTGCCAAACTATATTCTTTATCTACATCTGCTCAAAGAGCCTATTTCTAATATGATTACTTATTCTTCTAATCTCAAAGATGGCATATTTTTATGCATGCTTTTCCTATATGTAAATTTGAACTCTGTTGTTAACTTTTGTGTGTGTGGACATGTATATGTGTGTGGGGGTATGTGTGTGTATGTGTGTGTGTGTTTTAGGGGTTTAGAAGATGCAAGCTTTGGGCTTCTTCTAGAGGACAAAATGTTTGATTTATCCCTGAAGACTCAATTAGCTACCTTTTCTATATGCTTCCATAGCACCTTGCTCTCTCTACTACCAGGATTTAATTCTCCATTGTAAAGCAATGCTTATCTTGTCTATATTTTAAATTTTCATTTATCTATTGTTATATTTCTAGGGCCTAGCACAAAATAGCATTTGTTGGGATATGCTAATAAGTAACTTCTTACTGAGGGAGAAATATTGTTTATTAAGGAATATCCGTAAATACAACATGTCAACAAAATGTCAACAAAATGACAAACTTTGAAAAAAAATCAATTTACTATATATATATTACAAATTACTAAAATAACTTATTTAATTTTATCATATTTATTACATTATGAACTCTAAGTTTGGAAACATCCGTACAACATGTATCTTTTTGCATCTCATCAAAGCTTATTGCTACCCAGAAAACATTAGTAAAATCACTCCTACTGACAATGTAGATGTGAAAGGTTTCTTTAAAAAAAAATAACAAATAATATGAGGCACCTGAGTGGCTTAGTGGGTTAAGCATCTGGCTCTTGCTGTCCCACAGATGTTGATCTTAGTGTCATGAGTTCTAGCCCTGCACTGGACTCCACACTCAGCATGGAGCCTACCAATAACATCAAAATTTTCCTCCAGAAATCACTGTATTTATTTTGCTCATTTTTTTCATTCTAAAGTGCACATTTTATTTACAGATTCATTATTATCACCTCTTAAAGTAAACATCTATATTATGTGGTCTCTAGTTATGGCCAAGGATCAGTGACATGTAAGCAACTATAGGTTTAGCTCATGTGAAACAAGAATATGGAAAGTCATGCATAAAAACAAAATGACCTCATGTGTAGAAATAGAATATAGAAGTACTTTAGAAGCTACATTGAGCAATTTTATTACAAGAATAATAGTAGGTTAGGTAGAAAAATAATAAACAAAAACGAGAATAAAAAACAGATTCTGGAACACTTTACGGTAGTCTATTATCAGCTAGTTCTTTTTTTATTTCTGTAATTGAACTCAAACAGCTGCTTTTATGAAGCCTAAGTAAATTAGTTGCTAACCTACTGCCATCACATTTATTTTCCTCTTGTCATGGGGTGAATGTTCTTGTATGACAGCCAACAACTCAGAAAAGAAAATGAGGTTTCAATTCAGGTGATTTTGTTGATGGTTTGCCAGACAATGACCATATATTTTGGCAGTGCCCATTATGATGGGGATCACGAACAGGGAGACTTAAGGTAGGACATTATAAGAAAGAATTCAAGCAGCAGGGAGTTGAATGAATGAGAACCACTGGATGTTGAAGCCAGCAGATTTAACTGGGGGGCAGAGAGAAGCCCATATAAAATCAAGGAAAATTATATCCACTAGATAGGACCTAGACAGGGCAGACAGACAGAGCAGGAATGAGAAGTAAATTTTGCCTAAGGTTATAGTGCAATAAGTTAAGACTCTAGACCTTCTGCCTTAGGGTGGGCCATGATTATTAATTAATACTTTTGTTTAGGCAATGATGTAATATTAAAAACATATTCTTTTAATTCAGTATGTACTATGTGCCAGAAACTTTACAAATATTTATGTTGACTTTTTGATAATTTCAAAAGTTAACTAATATTAATATCATTTTACTGATGAGAATTTAGATTCAAACAGTTTTTTTAAAATTGCACAATATCTAACAGAAAGTAATTAGCAAAAGAAACAAACAAAAGTTTTCCCTGCAATGTCTCATGTTATTAGGAAGAAAATTTGGAGGGGTGACCATCTGAGAACTACAACCCACGATCCTTGACTTTTTCTACCTTTTCTTGTTATTCCTTTCTCAGTCTTAGGTCCATTTTCTATTCCTGCTGATTATTTTGTTTTGTTTTCTTTTCTTTTTTTTCTCCCATGGAGTGAAAGAAGGGCAACCAGCAACTCCGGGAGTCATATTTTCCAGTATTTTTTCATCTGAGGGTAGGGGTATTATTCTCTGCATTCCAATTTAAATATATCTATGAAAGGCCTCTAACAGGCCTTTTGTTTTGGTCATTCACCCAAGTCCTAATCCTGTGGTTTGGAAAGGGAAAGTGTGCGGTGTGGTCCAGCATGGTTCAGGTGCCAAACCTAGTCTAAATGCTGTCATCAGGTAAGCAGAACTGTATGGGAAGAGAGGGGTGGTATAGTTTGCCAAGGCTCCCATGATGAAGAACCATAAAATGATTGGCTTAAACAACAGAAATACATTGCCTCCCAGTTCTGGAAGCTCAAAGTCAAGTCTGAAATTAACCCGTCAGCAAGGTTGATTCCTTCTGAAAACTGCGAGGGATGGATCTGTTCCAGTCCTCTCTTGTTGGCTTGTACAAGGCTATCTTCTCTTTATGTCTCTTCACCTGGCTTGTACCTTTTTGTGTGCACATCTCTCTTCACAGTTCCCCTTTATAAGGGAAGTTTGTCACCTCACTTTAACTTGATAACTTCTATAAAGGCCCTATCTCTGAATAAGATCACATTCTGAGGAACTGGTGGTTAAGAATTCAGGATATGAATTTTGGTGTGAAACATTCAACCCATAATTATGGTTCTCATCTGGACAACATGGTTGAAGTTTCCCAAAAAAACATCAGATGCATTTTCTGAATTCTAACCTGCATTATTTCCTGTATATTAACTATGACACAGAATCACATTTAGTAGCTCCAGCCAGATCACATATGACCAGAAAAGGTTGTATATCTGGGGCCTGCACGATCTAGAGATCTGGTTGGTTAAGTCCCCTAGATACTCTCTGCCTTTATCACTGCTTTTCTTTCTCAGTTATTTAAGTGGTCCTGCCCTTCAAAGTCTTTACATTAATCACAATGTACTTCTTTTAATTTTTCGAAATCTAAAACAATAGGGATAATTGTGCATGGAAATTTTGATCACAGTACATAGAAATATGTACTTGAAAAATAACTTGTTCTGGGGCACCTGGGTGGCTCAGTGGGTTAAAGCCTCTGCCTTCGACTCAGGTCATGATCTCAGGGTCCTAGGATCCAGCCCCACATGGGACTCTCTGCTCAGCAGGGAGCCTGCTTCTCCCTCTCTCTCTGCCTGCCTCTCTGCCTACCTGTGATCTCTCTCTCTGTCAAATAAATAAATAAAATCTTAAAAAAAAGAAAAAAGAAAAATAACTTGTTCCACCTGTATTGTTTACATTATGTAACAAAGTACCTGCAAATGAAGATGGTCAATAGTGTTTAATTAATTTGCAGTGTCAGCACAATGTTTTGGATGGATGACCAAGTTAAATGAGTCTGATATTACCAACCAGCCAATGTGAGAGAAACAGATCATTAAGCTTGTAATTGTCACAGGTAATAAAGATCTGAAAATAATCACTGAATGCTTTGCCCCATCCTGTATATATATTTAACTCCCAAAGAGGCAGACTAAAGCCAGAAAGCTATCAAATATTATGAAAGATATACTCAAATATACTATCAACTTCCACTTGCAAGTCATTGCCTTAATAAAAATAACCAGTTTTAATGGCTACAAAACTGACTTTTTTGGTATGACTTCATCATGGACATGGTATTTGTGATTAAGAGATAAGTATTTGTGATTTGAGATAAGTAAAACAGATTAAAATGAAACCAATCTGCCAGTATCAAATATTGCTAGCTAATGTTTGATCAATAAACAGTGTTATAGAGAGCAAGTATTATGAAAATAAGTCAAATGGGAAGCCTAATGTTAGATAATTAATGTACAGATATGTTCTATAATGTCCTAATATAGAACTCAAAATAAAGCAGCACAGGCAAACCTGCTTAGAAACTTCAGGTAGAATGCCTCTGTCAGTTTTTAGTCAGATTAAGATGGCTCTGAGCAAAGGCAGTGATGCTAGGCTTTGTGAACGCCAGCTGCAGACCCAAACTAAGAAATTGAAAATGTTAGAAATATATTAGCCCTTCTGGCTGCCCACAAAGAAAAGGATCACTGCCAATAGAACGTAGTTATGTCATTCTCCCCAGAGGCATTGGAGAAAAGAAAGTCAATCAGGAGGGGAAATTTAAGATCATGGAATCTCATAATTAGAGGAAAAACTATAAAGAACATTGATCTGAGTACTTGCCAATTCTGAATATTCATAATAATCACCTGGTGAACCTTTGACTATTTCATTTCATTCTGCTCTACTTCCCTTATTTTAATTTGATAAGCCTAGACGGGGGCCCAGGGTTGCTGATTTTGAAAAATTCTCTAAGGAGATCTATCTTTTCTTCTCTCAACTTGCCCTCCTACCCTTCTTGTATTTGCATATCCCTGAGGAATGCTGACCAGTTTCTGCTCTGAGATAAAGAGGGATAGTAGGGGAGGACAGGAGAAATATCATATATTCCCTTACAAGACTCTTATAAACTTCATTACATATTTTTGTTACTTTACATATCAAAGAGTCACTGAAAATTTGAAATATTCTTCACCATCATTTCATATAAAATGCTCATGTTCAGAGGGGGCGATGAACCATGAGAGACTGTGGACTTTGAGTAACAAACTCAGGGTTTTGGAGGGGAGGGGGTGGGGGGGTGGGCGAGCCTGGTGGAGGGTATTGAGAAGGGCACGTACTGCATGGAGCACTGGGTGTGGTGCATGAACAATTAATCTTGTAACTCTGAAAAAATAAAATAAACATATTTGGGGAAAGAAATTTAAAAAATAAAATGCTCATGTTCAGATCATAGGAAAATACTCTTTATGGAAAGCTGGCCATAGACTATTAATTTCAGAGACTATTTTAATTTTTGCTGTAACCAACCTATGTTTGCAATGTCAAACTGTATGACTTGACAAATGGAGTTGCCTCCTAATCTGGCTTTATTTCAATAAATATATTACCATTGAATGTTATCTATGATCTAGTGGTCAACTCATTCTAACCCTCATGCAAGTTGTGTTCATTAAACTAAAACTCCTTTTAGCATTAGCATTAAATCAGTCTCTAACCTGTAATACTTGTTAATTTCTATTTTATAAATATTCCCATAATCATTAATTTCAAGCTACCAATGGGACCTTAGTGAATAAGGAGTTGGGAAGAGTATTATTTAAGGGCTGCTGTAACAAAGTACACCAAGTGACAAGAAGAAAAGTTTATTATCTCACAGTTCTGAAAGGTAGTAGTTTAAAATCAAAGTGTATTGGCAGGGCCATGCTCTTTCAGACGTCTCTGAGGGAAAATCCTTTCTTCTTTCTTCCTAGTTGCTGGTGCTTGCCAATAATGCTTAGCATCCTTTGGCTTGAAGATGCATCATTCCAATCTTTACTTCCTTCATTACATGGCATTTTCCCTTTCTGTGTTGCTATGTCCAGATTCCCCTGTCCTTATAAGTACACCAGGCATTGGATTATAGCTCTGTCTAACCTGGTATGACTCATCTTAATTTCACAAAGACCTTATTTCCACCTATAGTCATATCCACAGCTTCCACGTGTTAAGATTTCAATATATCTTTTAGTGGGGCATAATTCAGTGCATAAGAGGAGGACATGTACCGTAGCATGTCAATAGATAATATTTCTTTCTTTAAAGATTTTATTTATTTATTTGACAGAAAGAGAGAGATCACAGGTAGGCAGAGAGGCAGGCAGAGAGAGAGGGGGAAGCAGGCTTCCCACTGAGTAGAGAGCCCGATGCTGGGCTCAATCCCAGGGCCTGATATCATAACCTGAGCTGAAAGTAGAGGCTTTAACCCACTGAGCCACCCAGGTGCCCCTCATGTAAAATTCTTGAACATTTAATAATTGACTCTCATAATATGGTATGAGCCAGTTTCAATATACCACTTGCTAGTAACATAATATAACCTAAATTTGGAAAATATGATGTTGAAAATGGGAGTTGGGAGAACTAGAGGAAGCATTTATTGACCTGAATTATTCCTTCTTTCATTACAATACTAAACAAAACCAAGGTGCCTATCATCCATTCTATCTGTCATGATTACTGAAGGAGACAATAGTCAAAACATAGAATATAAGCAATTCAGATCTTCTATTTGTAGGCTGTTCTCCATTGGGCTTTTTCATATGTCTGCAGATGTTGGAGACATGGCACTGATGTCCCTTTCTTCTGAAATATCTTTTCAGGAATGTTTGTATAGCAAACCCTTTGGAATACAGAGATCATGTCTCCCAAGTGACAGGTTTATTTATAGCTTTGGAAGATAGAGATAGTTTTGCTTTCCAAAGGGCGAGTCTGTTTGTAGTTCGATATATTACAGATACTGTCTTCCATTGGAACAAAGGGCAGGCATACTTACTGCCCATTATAAAATATTCTGGTGTTATAGTTTCATGTGCCTCTCTTCTGTCTTCACACATTGAATGTGCAGATGTCATCCAGTCCCCTTTAAATGTTGTGGAATGTGGGGACTCAGGAAACGAGTCCAAAAAATATTGATACTTTTGCTATTGCCATTGCTAAAAGTAATCAAGTGTCATTGTCTAACTGAAGCGTTTCTTTCCTTCTACAAGCATCCATGAAAATATTGTCAGCTAATTACTCAGCTATTGAACTTGGATTACCTTGTCTATAATATTTTGTTAAAGGAGCCTAAATTTAATCCCTTAAGAATGATAATTTAGCTCAGTATTACCTTTATTTTTGTTTGCCTCATGTTTTCCAGTGATTGTAAAATTAACAAGACAAAATTCTATATCTTATTTATTATTTCTGAATTACAGTATCTGGTAAACCTTACTTTATATTGTATTCTGACTCAAAATATATCTAATAGATTTAAGCAAAAACTAAGCCAAACCAAAACAAACCTTAAACCCTCTCTTCTAATGTTTTCATTTTGTTTCATAAAGTATATTTGTCTTTAAAAAACTGTCTTGTTAAATTTGTATTTTAAAAGTATATGCTTATATGGTTGGTCTTTCTATCTACATATCCATCGATCATCTATCTACCTGTCTACCATTCAATTTATTATTTATATCTCTACCTTAGCTAACTTGAGAACACAACCACTTTCTTGGCCTGTGCCAATAGCTATTTCACTTTACATCTGTAAGCTTTGGTTCTCACATTTATAGAGCAAGAATAATAATGTCTACCTTTTATTGTTGTAAGACTGAAGAAGTTAATTTAAGTAAAGCCATCAAAATGTTATTTTGCATGATTCTACATTGGTTATGTCCATAAAATAGATACTACTGCACATACACCTTCCCCTAAAAGAAATTAATTAATTAATTCACTATATCAATAGATGTATTGTGAATATCTGCTGTATTATAGGAACTTTTCAAGTTACTGGAGATATTAATCTTAAGTATCTAGTAAGCAATAGGCTTTTCTAGTAATTGGGGAAGTATCAGAATGTACTCAAAATTCCTTGCACTAATGGAGTTGATATTCTAGTGGGGAGACAGAAAATGAATGTTAAAAACATTTTCTATTATTAAGTAGTATAAAGTACTACTAAAAATGAGCAATTTTAGTAAGAGGGAAATGTGGCAATGTATCAGAGGATGAGTGGTCCCCACAGACCTTTCTGATGATTGGACCATTATGCAGAGACCTTAATGGAATAAGGAAGCATTGTACTTGCCTTGAGAAAGTGAGGTGGAGATGAGGAATTATTAAAAGCAATGGATCTGAAGCATGGGCAGTATTTGCATATTCCAGGAAGGTACTCAGGTCAATAAAATTAAGAGCAATTCACAAAGTCATGTGTGTGGTAAGTAATACAGTGTCTGAGGAAGTGAGCACCCAGATCAAGTAAAATCCAATTTACAGCATGGTAGGGAGTTTGGAGATGGGAATTTTGGAAATGTGAAATGTCTCAGAATAAAAAGCAAGTAAGCAGATTGTATCTTTCTTTTGCAGCTTTTAAATCTAGGGGAACATTAGGTGATCAAAGACTTCAAATTAACTAAAAATATTAAAATGGAGAAATTAATAATAAAATATACTTGTTAACATGCTATTCATTTAGCATTGAGTGCACAGAATTTATATTTGTTTAAAACTTTATCATATTTTTATCATATTAATCATTTAATTGTAAAGTATAAAACAATCATTCATAAATTTTAAAATTAAAAAATCACAATATACTGATATCTTATTTTTCATGAATCGAATTAAACTTACCTTTAGTATGTATCCATATGCTAATCACAAAGCAATGCAGAACAACACATATTTTGTTTGAAAATATCATAACACAGGAAACAAAATAAAATGATTTTCAATTCAGAAGCAGTACATCCAAACCATTTTGATTTCATACAAGATGGGTTCCACTCTGAAAACTCGGTCCTCAGATCCTTAGCTTTAGCTATGCATATAATTTTCTGCCAAGACTCTTATTTGGACATACCATATTGGTCTCTTGACCTCACAGAAGGAAGAAGCAGTAACAGTGACTGGGTTCTGAGGAAGAGGTTGACAGAGACACAACCATAGATTCTAAATATGCTTTACAATTTACATATTTAATGCAATACCTATCAAAATACCACTAGTATTTTTCACAGAGCTAGAACAATCAATCCTAAAATTTGTATGGAACCTCAAAAGACCCTGAATAGCCAAAGCAATCCTGAAAAAAGAAAAGCAAAGCTGTAGGCATCAGGATTCTGGACTTCAAGTTATATTACAAAGCTATAGTAATCAAGACATTATGGTACTGGCATAATGAGACACACAGATCAATGGAGCAGAATAGAAAATCTAGAAATGCATCCACAACTATGTAAGCAACTAATCTTTTACAAAGCAAGAAAGAGTATTCAATGTAAAAAAAGATAGTCTCGTCAACAAATGGTGTTGGGAAAACTGGATAGCAACATGCAGAAGAATGAAACTGGGCCATTTTCTTATACAATCTGCAAAAATAAATTCAAAATGAATGAAAGATCTAAATATGAGATAGGAAACTGTCAAAATTTTAGAAGAGAACACAGTCAGCAACTTCTTTGACCTTGGCCATAACAGTTTCTTACTAGACATGTCGCTAGGGGCAAGGGAAACAGAAGCAAAAATGAACTATTGGGACTTCATCAAGATAAAAAAAAACTGTAGACAGTGAAGGAAACAACAAAACTAAAAGTGAGCCTACAGAATAGAAGATATTAGAAAATTACATATCTGAGAAAGGGCTAGTATCCAAAATATATAAAGAACTTATTAAATTCAACATACAAAAACAAATAATCCAGCTAAGAAATGGGCAGAAGACACGAATAGACATTTTTTCCAAAAAAGACATACAGATGGCCAACAGACACATGAAAAGGTTCTCAACATCCCTCATTATCAGGGAAATAAAAATCAAAACCATGATGCGATACCACCTTACACCTGTCAGAATGGCTAAAATTAACAACACAGGAGACAACAGATGTTGGTGAGGGTGTAAAGAAAGGAGGACTCCCATGTACTGTTGGTAGGAATGCAAACTGGTGCAGCCACTCTGGAGAACAGTATGGCAGTTTCTCAAAAAGGTAAAAATAAACTACCCTATAATCCAGCAATTGCAATACTAGCTACTTACCCAAAGGATACAAAAATACACATTCGAAAGAGTACATGCCCCCCAAAATTTATAGTACCATTATCAACAATAGACAAATTATGGAAATACTCCAAATGCCCATCAACTGATGAGTGGATAAAGAAGATGTGGTGGGTGTGCGCACGCGTGCGCGTGTGTGCTCATGTGTGTGCATTTGGGGGGATGGAGTACTACTCAGCTATCAAAAAGAATGAAATCTTGCCATTTGCAATGAATGGATGGAGGTAGAATGTATTATGCTGAGCGAAATAAGTTAGTCAAAGAAAGACAAATACCATATGATTTCACTCATAAGTGAAATTTAAAAAACAAAATAGATGAACATATGGGAGGGGGAAAAGAGAGGGAAAAATCAAAACATGGTGAATCTTAAAGATAGAGAACAAACTAAGGGTTGATGGAGGGAGATTGTATTGGGTTTGGGATAGATGGGTGATGAGTATTAAGGAGGGCACTTGTTATGATGAGCACTGGGTGTTATGTATAAATGACGAACCACTGAACTCCACTCCTGAAACCAATATTGAACTCTAGGTCAACTAACTAGAATTATATTTAAAAAATAATAAATAAATATAATTTAAAATAAATAAATAAATGTGTTTTAGCTGAGAGGCTGCACTTAGATTCAGAGGACTTGTGTTTCTAAACAGGAAATAATTTATGTAACATGTTTTGTTATCATTTGCAGAAGGCAGGTACATATCCTTCTGTATAGAATGTCTGTAACGTTTCAAAATATGTAAACACTGACACAACAGAGACAGTCACTCCCAAATATTCATACTCCCTCATGTTTCTGGTTCTCACAGTGGTTTGAGGTGGTGTCATGTAACTATTTCTGGCCAGTAGGGTGTGAATTGAAGTGAACGTGTCTGTTCCCGGATAAGTCATTTATCCAGATACACAGCTTGAACGTGGAACAAAGCCACCTGCCATTAGGGAATTCTGAATAAAAAACACTGAAACATTTTATTTTTAGTTTCTTCAGGTTGTTGATTCTAACATTATGTTTACTAATACAGAAATCAGACCCTGAGGAGAATGGTGCTAGAAAAATAAACAAAAAACACCAAGAATACAATCTCAATTATATGGTATTGGCTTAGTAGTTGGGTGGAGAGAGGCAAGGAAGCTGATAATCCAAGCATAAAGAGATGGAGGACATTTTTTTTTTTGAGGAGATTCTTTTTAACAGTAGCAAAAGATGTGGGAAATTATTGTCTAAAATCATCTGGCAAGGAAATCCGAGTCCTTCTGGCTTGTAGCTTACAGAAAATGTTAGAAACATGTTAATAGTGTGCAAACATAGCTATGGCCTGCATTTATCAATGTCTCAGGGCAAAGTGGCAGTCACTAAATATATATGATTATAATGAAATATATAAATATATACAAATATATAAATCATATATAATTTATATATGATATATAAATATATGATTGTTAAATTTTCAAGTGTTGAAATTAAAAACAAATTCAGACTTGAGACTACTTGGAAGGTTTATTGCAAGAGGCAGGAAAGGGACTCTTGCAACAAGAGGTGAGACTCACTGATAATGTGGTGAACAGTCCAACCAGGAGTTAGGCAAGTATTTCGAAAGCCAGGCAGGAAAAGAAGGGCTTTTCTTTTATCAGGAGGAGTAAAGAAGGCTAAAAAGAATAAAGTGTAGGGGAATAGGATGATCAGGAAATACTTCTCCCTGGGGTCAGCTAATTCTCAAATTTTTGGAAGGTGTCTTTAAGGAGGGTTTATTTAAGTGTATTTAAGGAATATTTCGAACGGTATTCTGCATACCAAGGCATAAATAAGTAAGTAGGGGGAGTCTTCTATAAGTATTAAAGGAAATCAGAGGGGAAGGGCGTTCTTTTTAGCAAAACTTTCTTTTTCATAACACAAAATGGTGGGGAGATTTTTTTAACTATGACAGTTTTCTAGGAGTACAGGTATCAGTGTCATACTGTAACAAGCAGAACTTGTGACAAATTCAGTGACAGACAGAGTTAGAAAGTCAACCACTATCACATCCCAAAAAGTAAGAGATTGTATTACCAAAAACTTTTGAACAAAAAACCCAGAAAGGGGCACCTGAGTGGCTAAGTTAGTTAAGCCTCTGCCTTTGGCTCAGGTCATGATCCCAGAGTTCTGGGATTGAGCCCCATATCCTCAGGCTCCCTGCCTAGTGGGGAGTCTGCTTCTTCCTCTGTCTGCCGCTCCTCCTGCTTGTGCTCTCTCACTCTTGCTCTGTCTCAAATAAATAAAATCTTTAAAAAAAAAAGTAAAATTTCTCAACAAATGGCACAGTTTAAATATTCATTATAATAGATTCCATTCATTGAGAGGGAGTCAGGTGGAACAAGGAAGTGAAATTTCCAAGAAATAAAACAGATTTTAGAAACATGTCTCCGAAGAATTTTGGTTGTGGCAATTAGCACATGAAAATGATTGGAATCAAATAGATGAGGAGACAGCCATCCTTTCCATAAAGGATAAAATCACAGTCGTATCCCATCAGTGACTGGAGTGCAGTAATTCTAAAACTCCACTCTGTTTCTGTTCTATAAAGTTACATGTAACATTTACACACATTTCATACACTTGTATTATCTATACCCTGAGTAGCACATGTTCTCATTAACAAATTCTCTTTTCATAGTACACTCTCACTGAAATAATAGCTATTCACTCTTGTTTTTCTTTCAAATGCAAAAGAAGTACTGGTTTTATGCTGTTAGGGAAAGTGTTCCTTTTTAAAAGCCTCTTTAGAAACTACAACTGCCAAATTTATAATCTACTCAGATTTCTTGCAAAGACCTTAAGTGTATTAAATTTTAAAAAAAACAGGGGGCGCCTGGGTGGCTCAGTTGGTTGGGCAACTGCCTTCGGCTCAGGTCATGATCCTAGAGTCATGGGACCAGGTCATGATCCTAGAGTCCTGGGATCAAGTCCCACGTCGGGCTCCCAACTCCATGGGGAGTCTGCTTCTCTCTCTGACCTTCTCCTCTCTCATGCTCTCTCTCACTGTCTCTATCTCAAATAAATAAATAAAAATCTTAAAAAATAAAAAAAATAAAAAAACAGGAATTTTTCTAATATAGTATCAAATAATAAATAACTGGCTATTAATATTTTATTTATTCAAAATTTGTGATGTAAATATTACTTTTTATAGGAAGTATAAAATATCCAATGAAACCTTAACTAATTCTAAAATAATACTTCTTGCACATAGGCATGGTTATAGGGTCAAATCTATAAAAAATGCAATAGGAAAATATATGCAATGAAAATCATATCTGGTTTCACCTAATGTTAATAAGTAAGCTTTCCTACTTGTGGAATTTAATGTATATCAATGAACACTAACGCATTCACTTCTACATGGTAAAAACCATACCCTTTTGCATATTCAGTGTTTAGACAGTTGTAGAACTCCATGGGATGCCCTGTATTTAAAAATAGTATCTCAATACTTGAATTACTTTGGAATAATTATTTTCTTGTTCTGTTATAGTTTAGATTCTATAACCTAGGTCACAGAACCAAATATGTCAGACACAGTCATTCTAGAAGCAGAATCCCTAATTACATAATCTTTTCTCTGCAATAAATTATTAATTTTTTTCAGTTTAACTAAAAAACATTATTGATATTCAACTAGACATTAACATGTGACTCCCCAGGAACTATAAACCCTATATATCTGCAAATTTAATGATGGTAAAAAAATAGAAATTTAAATTGGGGGCAGGGTGGCTCAATCGGTTAAGCATCTGACTTGGTCTCCACTCAGGTCATGATCTCAGCGTCCATATCAAGCTCCGTGCTCATAACAATCTACTAGAGATTCTCTCTCCCTTCCCCTTTGCCCTTTTCCCAGCCCCCTTCCCCGGGTGTGTGTGCTCACATGTGACCTCTCTCTCAACAAATAAATAAGCAAATAAGTAAATTCTTTAAAAAAAAAATAAAGAGAAGAATAGCATCATTTTCTATTTCCTTGCTACACATATTTTGGCCCATATATCAGACACATTAATATTCCTTGATATAGCTTCTTAAAAATGCAGAACCTTAGGCCCTACCCAAAATTTATCAAACCAGAATCCACACTTTTGTAAGATATTCATGTGATTTCTGTAAGGGCATTAAAGTTGAGAATACACTACTCTTTACCGTGGGGTAACACTTTGATGTAACTGAGAAGAAAATAGGTCTTAATGAACTTGGTTCTGCAACCTACTATTCCCTAGGTAAATTTGTAAGAAGAAAAAGGATGTTAATGGGACTTAAATGATAAGAGAAACTTCTGCTCACTACCCTCCTGTTCTTTCCTTGGCTTGTCACAAAACTAACATATTCATGCTTCATCACTTATTAATATTTACACTGGGTCTTATATGCAAACAATGAATCATGGAACACTACCTCAAAAACTAATGATATACTCTGTGGTTACTAACATAACACAACAAAAAAAAAAATACTCTTTGTGAAAACACACTACACATTAACTTGAAGTTCCCAACGTAGTAACTAATTTCCCATCTTTTAAATAATGGTTTTAGGCTTGTTCATAACTTTGAAAAGGCATTTATGATCTGAAATTCGGAATGGGGAAAAAAAGTGATATCTTCTTTTTCTTAAGTAGGTTATTCATATTTATAATGCAAAAGAAAAAGCAAGGATGATATGTGTACAATGTTATGGGAATATATCGTGTGCAATATGTTATTCATTCTGCTACTCTCTTTTCCAATCATTCAAAGAAATCTAAATTTTATTCTTTGTGGAGCCAATGATTTGTGCAAGATTATTTTTTTTATAAAAAAGTTGAAGAAACTGTTTATGTAAGGCAATTAGGAACTTGCCTAGATACAAATTCATTGAACTAAAAAATATGTTCCGATTGCCATTCAAGCTTGAAAACAGCAAAACATCAGTTTGCAGAACCAAAAAAGGGCCTTAGAGAGCAATAGGAGAAGATGAAAATCATCATTCTAAGTGCACTAAAGAAATTAGCCTTAAGATAGCCCCTCCCTTCTGATACTCATTTACATCTTAAAAGGAGTCCTAAAATTGGTTTATAGATGAGTACTTTTTTGACAAAATTCAGTAGAAAAGAAATACTGGGTTATAATGCTTGGCTTTCTGCAGGTAAATTTCACTTTATTTTTAGAAACACTTCTTTTATTGTTACCCAGTTTAAATTCAGAAAAAAAATATCATTGTGACTATTAAGTTCTTTTCCTGTAATGTATGTTTGTGAGATAATGAACCATATTTTCCTACTGTGTAAACTACACCATGGAGACTAAGAAGCACTTTTCAAAGTTGCGCAAACTCTTTTAGGTCACTGGGATACCACTTAGGAGATTAGCACTCATTATACTAAATGATACCCCAGTGGCTTGGAAAGGTCAATATAGCTTTCAAAAAATTATGACTCTCCAACAGTGTATTGCTCAACTATGATCATATTATTTGCAGTGCATTTGGCTAGATGTTTGTAAATAAAGATCTTGTATAATAAAATGGAGTTTTTTTTGCTGTATATGAGAATAAGCTAATTCAGTTTTAAAGGTGATTCCTAAATTATATGTTTAAATAAATAAACCAAATGTAATTGATCTCTTTGCTTCCAAAGACAAATATTTTGATATGTTCATAAAAGATCATGACTAGCAGGTTCATCAGATCTTAATTCTGTACTTTACTCAAAGATGCAGATAATTTATGTATATAGAATGAAAATATGCATTTGTAACTCCTATATAAGGGCATTAGAATTGATTCATACACATTATCTCCATCCTAATGAAAATATTTAGTATACATTAAAGTGACAGAATCTATGGGTTATGTTATATAATATGCATAACTAACTGACATGTGCCAGGTACTCTTCTAAGCACTTCCTATGACTGAACTTACTTGTTATAATCATTCTATAATGTAGGAATGGCTACTATACTATTTGCTTGGATATTTAAAGACAGATAAGAAAACTGGCCTTTGAGAGACTGGGTTGAATGTCTAAGTTCTGATAGAAAATTGAATGCTAGCTTCCAAAGCCAAGTCTGTCTTAAAGTTTGTTTGGATTTTTCTACACTACATTAAAAAGAAGTAGAAAATTCAATTTTTTTAATTTTTTTTATTTTTTTTTTAGAAAATTCAATTTTAAAGAGAATTAGATGTTGACAAGAAGTTTTCTGATGCTCTAGAAATTTGCAAAATCAAATCAACTATGGGAAAACCCATTCTAACTGCATCCTTGGAAGAAGTTTTGTACAGTAATCTTATCTTGAATGTAAATTGGCCCTTCAAACATAGCAAGCCAAAACTTGCTTCATTGCTCGTTGTCTATGGCTCGGTGATGTTACAGTTGTCCCTATCTTTATAAAAATTTGTATTCCTTATTTTGTACAATAGCCCTTTTAAAATAAATGTTCAAATTTCAAACACTACTGTTATTTTAGTTCAAAACACTAGCCTCTCTCATTTGGGTTACAACAGTAACTTCTTAGCTAATCTCACCACTCCCTTGCCCTATCTCACACCATTTTCCATTTCCCAGTAAAGATGTAATTTAAGAATGCAGATTGAAGATTCTATCACCTTTTGAAGCACTTATAAGTGTATTTACAGTACATCCAAAGTGGTCAAATTCTCTATTTCTTTGTTTTAACATTATTTCCAAACTGATTTTCCACCTAGTCAAACTACCAACTATAAGAGTAGAATAAATACATTTTCAGACATACATTTACAAAGGACCAAAAAGAATAAAATAAACCCTCACATATATGGCCAAATGATCTTTGACAAGGAAAACAAGACTACATGGGGAAAAAGAAATGCTCCTCAACAAATGATGGTGGGAAATCTGGATGTCCACATGTAGAAAAACGACCCTTGGACCCTTAGCCTTATAGCACATACAAACTAACTCAAAATTGACAAAGACCTAAACATAAGACAATGATTTTCTGGAAATGACACCAAAAGCATAGGCAACAAAAGAAAAAATAAATAAATAAAGGAATTGGAGTACATTAAACCTAAATTTCTGTGTCAAGGATCAAAGTGAACAAACTGAAAAAAGCAGCCTACCGGATGGAAAAAAAATTGCAAACATAGATTTGGTAAAGGGTTAAATCCAAAACAGTAAAAATACCTATAACTCAACAACAAAAACAAATAACCCAACTAAAAAATGGACAGTGGATTTGAATAGACATTTCTTCAGAGCTGTACAAATGGCCAGCAGTATATGAAAAGATACTCAACAACACTTATGAAAGAAATGCAGATTAAAACCATAATGAGATATCTCACACCCATTAGGATGGCTTCTATAAAGAAACAGAAATAGAAAGTAGAATTGTGTTTGCCTGGGGATTAGAAGAAGGGAAAAATGAAGGTTTGTTATTTGATGGGTACTGTGTTTCAGTTTAGCAAGATGAGAAGTTCTGGAGATCCGTTACAAGACCATGTGAATATACTTAACACGACTGAATTGTACACTTAAAAATAATTAAGGTAGCGGCACTTTGGGTTGCTCAGTCAGTTAAGGGTTCATCTCTTTGGGTGACTGGATGGCTCAGTTGGTTAAGCAACTGCCTTCGGCTCAGGTCATGATCTTGGGGTCCCAAGATCAAGTCCCAAGATCAGGCTCCCTGCTCAGCAGGGAGTCTGCTTCTCTCTATGACCCTCCCCCCTCTCATACTCTCTCTCTATATATAAAGATTTTATAGATTTTATTTTATAAAAATCTCTATAAAGGTTTTATAAATAAATAAAATCTTTTTTAAAAAAGAGTCCATCTCTTGGTTTCAGGTCAGGTCATGATCTCAGGGTCCTGGAATTGAACCTCACATCAGGCTCTGCACTCAGCAGGAAGTCTGCTTGCCTTCCTCTCTCTTTGCCCTTCCCCCTAGCTGGTGTCCTCTCTCTCTCTCTCTCTCTCTCAAATAAATAAATAAATCATTAAAAATAATTAAGGTAGGATAAAACCTCTGACATTTGTATTGCATTGAAAGAAAAACTAAATGGACAGGTAGTCAAGGATGGTTAAAGTAAGAACCACCAGAAATATTTTTTCTAAGAAAGTAACAAAAACACTAAAAACTTATCCAAATTAATATTTTAAAACTCTAGAAATTAACCAATGGCTTTCAACAATCTTAGGAGTAGTCAAGAAAAATTGTGGAACTGGTAGGCCGTGTGGCTTATTAATATGTCCCATTCCCAGCCCCCTCTGAATAGCTCGGAAGAATCTATGAAACTATGAAAACAGTCTCACAACCACAATGGAATCTCACAATCACAGTGGAAACCAACAGCCTAGCTTTCATTAGAAGGGGCAAAATGGCATTAGTATTCTTCAAAAGCAACACTCTTAGAGAACTAGAGTTCTACTAGAGACATGAGGTAATTACGTAATTATAAAATGAAAAATTTACCAGGAAGACATAAAAACCCTAAATGTGTAAAAGAACCAAAGAACAGAGTCAAAAAACTCATTAAGCAAAAAATAATAGAGCTAAAAGAAGAAATAGACAAATCCAATTACAGTCGAGGACATTAACACTCATATCTCAGCAGTTGAAATAACTACTAGATAACATCAGCAAGAACGTAGAAGAACAGAACCTTAAAGTCAACAGAATCTAATTGATATTATTAAACATTCCACAATAAAAACACATAAGACATTCAACAATAATAGAATACCCATTTTTCAAGCACCCATGGAATGTTGATGGACTATATCCCGGACCGTAAAACAAACCTTAACAGAATTAAAAAAATTGAAATCATGCAATATTTTCATTTTATGATTATTATAGAATCAAACTAGAAATAAGAAAAACAGAAGGAAAATATCTGAACATCTGGAAATTAACAACTTCTATATAATCAGTGGGCAAAGAGGAAATGGAGTTAAAGGAAGACGGAAATAAAACATTAAAATATATTGGAAGCATCTAAGGTAGGGCTGAAAGGGAAATTTATAGCACTAAAGATTTACACTACAGAAGGATGAATATTTTAAATCAATACTTTTCTGCTTTAAGAAATGAGTATAAGGAGAACAAAATAAACCCAAAGCAAGTGGGAGAAAGAAATAATAAACATCAGAAAAGGAATCAATGGGATTGAAAACAGAAACCCAATAGAGAATAATCAATGAAAGACAATGCAGCTAAAATCTGTTTTGAATGGTTACCTAAAACTTTTGGAGCAATGTCAATAGCCCTTGATTCCATTCCCACCAAAAAAGATGTATTCTCTTCGAGATTGAGAGCTCATGACTCCTAATGGACAAATAAAACAGTATGCCCACATTTGGGTGGATGGATACTGGAAATTGAAGTGCTATGCTCCATAGGCCAATCAATGGAAGTAGAAGGAACTACTTTTGTGAATAAGGGTACTCAGTAGGGCTGCCAGGGCTTTTATTATCCATACTTATCATGGAGTTAAATGAACAACAACACAATTTCTTAACACTTCGATCTGCAGAGGTTTACTGCCTATCCCTCAGGCTGTCACACACATACTTTGGTTCACATTATTATTTTATGGGATTATTGAATGGCAAATACTGTGGCACATGGGAGGAATATAAACCAAATTCACTATTAAGCAGTAGTATTCTTAAACTTAGATTTACAATTAATTGCAAAACAGTTAAAATCATTGCCCTCTTCACTTGTTTAGTATCATAATTTTTCCCAATGTTTTATTTTAAGGCATTTCTTAATTTAGTACTGTAAGTGAACATCTTGGTTCAGCAGTTAGAGAAGGATTATTTATGACATTTATTAGCAACGTAGACCAAATAAATTTTATTAGATGCATGTTGTTGGTAATTATATAAAATAGAAAATGCAAACTATGTGATCTTACATACCTAATGCATTTATTCTCAATTTGTGTTTCATTTTGAAAATAGTGATAAAAGAGAGTGGACATAATTAACCATATATGGGATATTAATGTATGCTTGTAGTAAGGATAACAGCTTTTATAGACTAGGATGATTACTTTTATAACCCAATTAAAATTTAAGAGTTAGTGTTCCTTCATTACTTAGATTGGATATTCTTTAATCCAGAAGTTTAATATATATTGCTTCAGAGTTTATGTATGTGAAGTGAACATTTGGAAAATGGAGGCATAATACTAGTGATTTAATTTTTATGTAATCAGATGAAATTTAACATTGTCTTTCCCATTTGTTTTAACCCTATGAATATGTAATATTTCCCTGCTCATTATTTGCTTCTTAATAGAAAGGAAAAAATAATATTTCCATAGCTGAAGGCCACGTCCACATAATAGCAGGTTTATTCAGACAAACTGAATGAACTAAAAGTCTGTCAAAATTAGTTTTTTTTTAGTTAGCATGATTTTGCAACTTGGAAGGGACATGAGAAACTATGTTATGGGTCATGAATATCAAAGTAACTGAACTTGTCTCTCTGGATATGTATTGGTTTTTAGCTACTAACCAGTCTTGCTTCTTTAATTTTTTAAAAAAATATTTTAAATATTGCCAGTTATTTTGGCTCATATTAGAAATTAAATTAACTAAACTACATTAATCCATAAAAATGAATATGGATTAATATTTCAGTCAAAATACAGATATAATATTCACTTGGAAAAACTGTGTCAACAACCTGATAGATATTAATGAAGAAAAATGGGTCCTAGGTTCTGGGGGATATGTAGTTGAATCACTATGCATTATGTGGCTAATAATTATAAAGTCATATGGATATGAAATATCCACCTACACACACATAAACATATAAGTCAAAGCTATGTAGTTATGAAAGAAAATAAGGTCATATATAATTCAGTTTGAAAAAGATAATCTCCATCTTGGAGGAAAAAATAATATGGCACTCTCACACTTTTATGAAGCTTTCATTTTATTAAGATTTATTTATTTATTTATTTTGGAGAATGAGAGAGAGAGAGAGTGCACATGCACAAGTAGGGGAGGAACAGGAAAGACTGTGAAGCAGACTCCCTGCTGAGCTTGGAGCTGGAATAGGACCCCATCCCACAACCCCTGAAATCCTGGCATGAGTCAAAATCGAGAGTCTGACACTCAAATGACTGAGCCACCCAGGTGTCCTGCTAAAATTATCTTTTAAATATCTGACATTTAGGAGCACCTGGGTGGCTTAGTTGGTTGAGTGTCAGATTTCAGCTCAGGTCATGATCTTAGGGGTTATGAGATCAATCTAGCCCCACTTAGTCTCCTTGCTCAGCAGGGAGTCCCCTTGAGATTCTCTCTCCCTCTTCCTCTGTCCCTCCCCTTTCTTGTGCTCTCTAAATAAATAAATAAATAAACAAATAAAATCTTTAAAACTAATGAAATAAATATCTAACATTTAAAGATGTGGGTCGCATGATAAAAACGGAATCTTTATTGTATAGGAATATATATATTGCAAAAACGGTCACAGTTCTTCATTCTTCCCTTTATCCTCAGCATTTGCAAAGCTACTTTAAGCTCCTCGTGATACTATTTCTTTATGCAAGTTTGCCTTGTGACCTACTTTGGTCCACAGAATGCAGCATCCTTCCAATCAGTCTTGCTTGGAACTGCATCAGTGCATAGATGCAGCTGGTGGTTTGAAGACATCCTGTGAAAAAGAACTAATGTGCCTCAACCAGCCTTCAGATGTGGAGTCTCTTAGCTGACCCATAACATATAGAAGTTCTGGTGCAATCTGATGAACCAACCAGCTCTATTTAACTTTTAATGCTGACTATCATAATCATGACCTAAAAACTTAGTTTTTGTTTTAAGCTACTAAATTTGAAGTGAACTATTACACAGCGATAGGTAAATGATAAAGCTTACATTTTAACACATTACTTTAAATATTACTTTAAAATAACATTAGCTTTGTAAAATTCTATCTAAAATGTAAAACAAATGTACAATATTTGAAAGAAGTGCTAATATGCAAATTGTTGATAAACCATTATCATATTTTATTTTAGAAAACTCAAAAGTTCTTTGGCTGAAGGCATTCAAAATAATTTTAATTCATTTTTCAGATGTTGAAACTTTCTAGTGTAGACCTCTTTACCTTCTTTCGTTATTTTCTCTTAATATATTTAATATTCAGAATGATATATTCAACTATACTTTTACATTTTTTAAAATTTATTTTTGGAAACCTTATTTTAATTATCAAATATTTATTGTTGTCGTTGTGCTTCTCTTTCTTATTTGTACATGCAAAACTTCCTTAACTCTCTTAACACTATTAATCACCCCCGTTTGTTCTCTATATTTTTCACTTATGCTACTAGATTTGCTCATCTGTGAGTTGATAACTCCCTGTTTAAAATTAATTACTGATATGAGAGTTTAAAATTATAATAATTTGTTATAAAGAGAGTGATGTATGTAAGTTAAATTAAATGTTCATCATAGAGATGAATAATCAACATTGCTTAATCCTAATAAAAAATCATACTTCTGTGTGTTTATTTAGTTGTAGAACTCCAATTCTTATAATTGAGAATTCACATTTTAGAGATGTCTATAAAATGATCAACATATCTTCATCTAAATTTTCACTGGAGGATGTATTAATGGCTATTGATAACAATTTTGTTTTGTTAGTTGTTTGTTTCATCAAGACACACTTTTGCTTATGGACAACTTTGTAGATACATTAGAAGCAAGTAGTTAAGCATGTACATTTTCATTTGTAGTAGTCTTACTCTTAAAAATACTGCTATAAATTATAGGATAAACTCTTCTATGACATAGCAAATTAGTTTTATAAAGAAAACTCATTGTTGGCACCAGATGTAAAAACAGTACACTTAACAGACTTGTTTCTATCATCCTAAATATACACCTAGTGATATGTATTCCTCACTCATAAACATTAGAGTCCTCAATACAAAATGTCTCTTCAGCAAATACTTACGATTGCATCTCAAATACCAAAACATATGCTTTTTATTATCATGGTTTTTATTTTCTGATTTAGGTTCAGCTCTCTCCAGAGGCTATTAAAGAATACATACATTTTTTGCTGACATTTTATCACAGCAATAAAATGAGATGGGAATCTATACTCAAAAGGCCACTAAAATCTGGCTGCATGTTTACTGCAGAAAACAACTGCTTGCCAAACACTCTGGAAAAATTCAGTAAAGTATGACCAGATTTATGGTTGAGTGTATTATCATGCAAAACTCTCAACTGTAACATATAATATTATAAATATATGTCTATGAAAGACAGCATCAATTAATACTATTATTTTAATGATATGCCTACTTTAGCATATGATAAATTATCCATGGGAAGTCAGAAGAAATTGAATTTATTTTTAAAGTTTTGCTTATCAAATCACATAAAAACCTACACATATAAATGAATTTTCTTGGTTATGTTCTTCCAGTTTATGCTAACCTATGTTTTCATTAGTAAGAATCATCATACCTGTCAATGTTAGTGCAGATTGTCATACAATTGCTTTTACAAGTTCCAGGAAACAATTGGCAGTGCTCTTAATCCTCTATAATCGAGTACATCCACATTAGGAAAAAAAATCACTTAGAACATATTTTCAAAACTGTAGTACATTGTGGACAGAGCTGAAATACTTATGTAGCAGGTGCATTATATAATTTTTGGCAAACTTTTTTTGTATGTTTTCTTCTAGGAGTTTTAGAATTTAACCTTTAATCCATTTTCTTTCCTTTTTTAAAAGAAAAGTGTTTTATTTATTTATTTGAGAGAGAATGAGTGAGAGAGCATGAATAAGGGGAAGGGGCAGAAGGAAGGGCAGAGGGAGAGGGAGAAGCAGACTCCCTGCTAAGCAGGAAGCCTGATATGAGGCTGGATCCCAAGACCCCAGAATCATAACCTGAGCTGAAGGCATTAATCTGCTGAGCCACTCAGGTGCCCTTAATTTTTTATTCATTTTTGAGTAGTAAAGTTAGGAGTTCGATTTTATTCTTTTGCATCTGAATATCCAGTTTTCCCAACAACATTTGTTGAAGAGACTGTCCATTCCTCATTGGGTATTGTTGACACTTGTGTCGAATATTAGTTCACAGGATATGCAGAAGTTTATTTCTGGGCTTTCAATTCTATTCCATTCATCCATACATCTGTTTTCATGCCAGTACCATACTGTTTTGATTAGTATAGCTTTGTAATGTTTGAAATTAGGAAGTGTGAGAACTCCAGCTTTGCTCTTCTTTCTTGATATTGCTTTGTCCATTCAGGGTCTTTTATGATTCTATAGGAATTTTATAATTGTTTTTTCTATTTCTGGGAAAAATGCTATTGAATCTTGATAGACATTGCACTGAATGTATAGATGACTTTGATTACCATAAGCATTTCAACAATATTAATTCTTCTGATCTATGGGCATTGAATTTCTTTCCATTTATTAGTGTTTTTGTAGTAAAAGAAAATGTCCTATAGATTTCAGTGTACATATTTTTTCACCTTTTTGGTTAAAATTATTCCTAAGTATGTTGTTGTTTTTGATACTGTGGTAAATGGCAATCTATTAAAAATTGACATATTTAAAAAAAATTGACATATTTAAAATACTTAATTTTCCACTTCCTGAATAAGTTTTGTCTCTCAATTTACATGTTTCCTTTAAATTATTTCAGAGTTATATATTTTTATTTTAGAAGTCTTGCATGTCTTTCATTAAATTTATTCTCTTATTTATTTTTTTAAGAGAGAGAGAGAGAGAGTATGAGCAGAGGTGGGGGAGGAAGAGGCAGAGGGAAAGAGAGAATCTTAAGCAGGTCCCACACCCAGGATGGACCTTGATGCAAGGCTCCAGCTCACAACCCTGAGATCATCACCTGAGTGGAAATCAAAAGTCAAATACAAATGACCCAGGTCATTTGATTTATTCTTAAGTATTTGGTGTTATGATATTTTTGTGATGGTTTCAGTGAGTTTAAAAATCTATTTCTCTGCTTCTAGTATTATAGAGACTAATATTTTTCATTGGATTTGTATCCAAAGAACTTACTAAATGAACTTAACTCTAACTTTATCTTCAGGTGCTTTTGATTATATATATAGTTATGTGCTGATTACCATAATATTGTTTCCATTCCCAAGTCTTACCACTTTATTTGTTTGTCTTATTTCATTAAGGACATTAACAGAAATTGCTGAATAGAGGTAACATTTTGCTTCCAAACTTGTTTTGCTTCTAATTTCAAGAGTAAATGCATTTTTTGAACATTTGGGATATGTTTGCTTAACTTTTTAAAAATCAAATTAAGAAAAGTATTGATTTTTTTAACTACTGAGATGATCAGAGTTTTCTTATTTATTCTACTGACACAGTGATATGCATTTGTTTTTGAATGATAAATATTAAATTTTCAATGTAATTTGATGTATTGTATGTTTATCTGTAAGTAAATTGACTTTTGTTTAAAACATGTCATTGCCTATATTCTTGGAGACGTTAGCTTATAATATTGTTTTATGCAATGTCATTTTCAGAGTTTTGTGTCCAAGTTATTTTGGGGCTATAGAACAAGTTGAAATTGGTTTTATGTCAGATTCTCTAGCACTGGAGACAATAGGTTTTGGAGGGTGGGGAGTTCCCTCAGAATAAGGTCATAGAAGCAATTTAGTTAAGAATGTGATCTTGGCTGAGATGAACTTCAGTCTGATACCACAGGGAAGTCATGGAGTACATATTGCACTACAAAGGAAAACATTCTACTAATTTTATGGAGAAAAGAGCAGCTGCAATTTTCATTAGCCAACAGTGACTGAAATTGGGGAATGACTATGCCATTTGGTAAAGGACACTCTGGTGAATGATTGTACCTAACACAGTCTAACTCTTTGGACCACACAGATTCAATTGCTTCTCCCAACTTTTTTTATTGTGTTTAGGCTAAGTCTCACTAAGATTCCATTTAATTATAATTTTGGAAAAAATTAGTCAAGGAAGGTTAATGTGAAATACGTTAAGTCCTGTTGCTGCAGTTGGTTTCGGAGCCAAAACTAATGATCATAAATACTATTTTCCACTATCCAGTGCAGTATTACCTCTCATTTAGTTAACATTGCTGATAATAAGAATTTGCTTGCCATCTTGGTTGACTCAGAACTTCATATCCGATATCCTGTTTATCATATTCTCATTAGACTTTATTTGTTGTACTTGATCATTTGCAAATAATGCCAGGCATGGGAAAACCAAGAATTGCCTCATTGAACTGCAATATTATTACTTTCTGCTCCCATTCCATAAGAGCTAACCTATCTACACATAGTGATCAGGACCAATTATCCTATCTCTGCTGGTTTAGTAGCAGGAGTCACCCCAACTGTTCAAGTAGCAGATGTAATTCTAAGTTTATCTGGTATAATTGCTAATATTACTGCTCATTGTTTTGAGCATATATAAATGTACTAATCAGATTTGTTTTAAATTTCATGCCTCATGACTTAATTTTCTGGGTCACCTGTGGATCAGTTTCATTTGTAAGATTTCCTTCTTTGTGTTTAGTCTTTCAATATTTGTCTCATATTAATACTGGGGATATTTTATTGCATATTATACTCTGTATATGAAAAATTTAAGCAGCTCTAGATAGCTTTATTTTCCTTCCGGGAAGAATTAACTTGCTCTTTGCCAGAAGTTAGAGTAAAGGCATATTACTGTGTCTCAATAAACAACCTCAATTTTTTGAGCCTGTGTTGTAAGGCTTATCTTTATCTGGTTCATATTTTATTTTAGGGCATAGCTCTTTAGAAGACTCAACTGAATGAATAGGGTGGTTATTGCTGTCCTTTCTCCTCACCCATCTTGCAATCCAATTTTGCTTCCACTGCAACATAAGACTATTGAAAGGTCTTAGCTTTTAGTCACTTAAGAATTTCTTTCTGATTTATTTCTTGGCCTCTTGCCCCCATGCTTTCTAGGATTTACCAGTGACCTACAGTATTAAAGCACTCAGAATTCTGGGATCACTTCTCTGGGTCATTTTTCTCCAAGATTTCTGTTTCTCACATCTTGGATGTCTTTTATTACTTCTGGAAACAAAAATTTGCCTCTCCCATAACAATATCTCAAACTCAAGTTTTCTGCTTTCTGCCAGGCCTTTATGCCTTTTTCTAAAACTTAGGAAAAAAATCCCCAACATAAAAAGTAGTATAATTCTGGCCCCCTGCAATTTGTTTATTTTCTCTTCACAATCTTGTTGCTTCAAGTTTCAGTTACTTGTGCTCTCTAATAGTGAGTACCAGATGTTTTTGGCATTTCTTCAATTTTATGGATGTGCTTTTCTGATTTATGCTACTCAATGGTAATCAGTTGTGGAATACCACTTTTTATGATTCCAATACAATGTAATCCTTTGGCACTCCTTTTAATACCCCAGCACAGGATGTGTGTGTGTGTGTGTGTGTGTGTGTGTGTGTGTGTGTGTGTGTGTATTAAAAAAAAGACTACTCGGGGCGACTGGGTGGCTCAGTGGTTAAAGCCTCTGCCTTCGGCTGAGATCATGATCTCAGCCCCACGTCCAGCTCTGCTCAGCGGGGAGCCTGCTTCCCCCTCTCTCTCTGCCTGCCTCTCCACCTACTTGTGATCTCTCTCTCTCTCTGTCAAATAAATAAATAAAATCTTTTAAAAAAATAATAAATAAATAAATAGAAGACTACTCTTGGGGGAAAAAAACACTATTGTACAATCACTACACACTGGTTTTCATATAGTTAAATCCCTGGTCCTGCTCAAGTGGAATTAGACTTCATTTCTTTAATCAGTATTTCAGCACCACCTATAACTTTAGAGTGTATATACTGCATAATTGGAGGTTTCATTTAAACAGCAATTCTTAGGTTATTATAATCTAAAAATTATTTTTAAGGGCACCTGAGTGGCTCAATTGGTTAAGCATCTGCCTACGGCTCAGGTCGTGATTCCAAGGTCCTGGGATGGAGCCCTGCATCAGGCTCCCTACTCAGCAAGGAATCTGCTTCTCTCTCCCTCTGCTGCTCCCCCTGCTTATAGTCTCTCTCCCTCACTCTCTCTCTCTCTCTGTCAAATAAATAAATAAAATATTTAAAAATATTTTTTTAGAAACAGGATATAATCACTAAGTTAAATCTTTGCAATAGGTAGCTATTAAGGGAAGAGCTGTGTCCCTACAAAAGATGATGAGGTCCTGACACTTAGGACCTATTACTGTGACCTTATTTGGAAATATGGATTTTGCAAATGATCAAGTTAAGATGCAGTGATTAGGACCTAACCCAACTTCCTGTCCTTATAAGAAAAGGAAATATAGAGATAGAGACACACAGGAAGATGGTATAAAGACACAGAGAGAATATTATTTACAAACCAATGAATGCCTAACAAACCAATGAAAACCAGAAATTACAATAGAAGCATAGAACAGATTCCCCCTTGCATGCTTCAGAAGGAACTAGCAACCCTAGCAACACATTGATGTCAGTTAGTCTTCTAGACTACAGAATTGGATTGCATAATCCACCTACATTATGGTACTTTGTTGAGGTAGCCCCAGAAAACTAATACAATAGATTAACCACCTGGAAGGTATAATATTTAAACCTAGAACCCAGGAAAACTATGAATCCAAATCTCCCTGGACCCTTTCACTCCAGGATTCAAAGAGAAGAAACCGTTAATTAGTCTTTGCATCAGCCTCCAAGGACGAGTTTTATAGAAGATGATAAAATACTGGAGTTTTAAATGTATTTCTTAAAAAATGGAAAAAATATAGTGATATGCATAAACTAAAGGGAATAATTTTTAAAAGTTAACAGGATTTGAAGCAGCTTATATCAATAGAAATAGTAAAGCAGAGTAAGAATATAAACATATTTAATTATAGTTAAAAGTAGGTTAGGTAGACCAGGCTTCCCTCTACCACCTCCTAAACCCATCTCCTACAACCACCTTCCACCCCTCACTCAAAAGGAGATAATGTTCTACTGCAGGTGAGGATAATGAATCAGTGACATTAAGCACATTTCAAAGTTCATATAGGTTTTGTGAGAGATATTAGATTCAAATGCAGTACTTGATGGCTTAAATGATACAATATTTTTTTTTGTTACCAAGAAAGTCAGGCTGACCATCCTATTTTGAAAGCCATTGTATCTTCAATTTCTTCCGTATTGAATTATGTTCCCAGTTATGCATATGTAGTTTCTATGGTCCTTGACATTCGGAACTGAACTCTGACTGCTATAAATATATAATATGAAACAAATGTCTTTCATTATCCAATTATATTTGAATATATAATGAGTATTTCAAGTACCAGAGATTTTAATAACTAATTAAATATATTTCTCCATTAGGAGAAGCTACTATAACCATTCATTATGATTGAATATTGGAACAATTCTAGAAGATCAAGAAAATTTAGTCAGAGGAAAAGGAATTAGAGAATTTTCTAAGAAAAGGAAATAGCGATGTTATGCCACAGAATCTGGAAAAAGATTAGAATTTAAGAGAATTCTAATTTAAGAGAATTTAAGAGAAATTTAGGGCAAGCAAGAATGGAAAATTTGGAAGTGAGATGGAAAAATCACATAGTAAGAAGAGGAAAGAACTGCAGAGGATATAACATAGATCCATGTAGGTCGTGCACAGTGCTGACCATGCTGAGAGACACAAGATAATTGTACGTTAAGGATTAAAAGGACAGGTCATAATTTACTTAATTAAAGAAATTACTGGATCATTATAGGTCTTTAATTTTCAATTATTAAAAAATAGGTGATCTTTTATAATCTTGTTCAATTTGCTGGAAGTCAAAACAGTACAAATGATATTCTGGAGAAATAATATTCTAATTTCTTAATAAATTATGTTCTCCGTTTGCATGAGTAATTTGAGATCCTTGATAATATAAACGATTTTGTATATGCATCTCCATAATTACTAGATAGTTTCTAAAGTATATACATATATTTTAGTAGGTGGATCTCCCTATCTGATGACACATGCAGTTATATTTCTCTTTAGAAAATTTTTCAATTTATACTCTCATCAAAATTGTATGAGTAACTTTGTTTCTAAAACCTCTTTCACAATTTTATTTTTAAAGTGTGTTTGGGTTATGAAGGTTTTTTTAAATTAATTAACTTATTTGTTTGAGATAGAGAGAGAATGTGTGCATGGGAGAGCAGAGGGAGGGGGAACAGAAGGAAAGAGAGAGAGAGAATCCCAAGCAGACTCCCTGCTGAGCACAGAACCCCCTGCAAGCTTGATCTCAAGATGCTGAAATGGAAATCAAGAGTCAGATGTTAGTTTTTTAATTTTTGTTAAGTGTAGCTTTAAATTTACAATAAAGTTGAGAGAAAGATATAGAGATTTCCAATATGCTCTCTGCCTCCCACACATGCCTAACCGCCCTCATTATCAACTCCCTTACCAAGAGTTTCATTAGTTATAATTGATGAACTTATTTCATCAATGACACATCAAAATCATTCAAAGTCCCTAATTCACTTTAGAATTCACTGTTGGTATTGTGCATTCTCTGGAATTTGGACAAATGTATAATGGCATGTATCCACCATTATGGTTTCATATAGAGTATTGTCCATACCCTAAAAATCCTCTTTTGTTCTGTTTATTTATTCCTCTTTCCCAACCCTGAGCAACCACTTATCTTTTTATTGTCTCCATAGTTTTGCATTTCCCAGAATCATATAGTAGGAATCATAGAGTGTGCAGACTTTTCAGATTGGCTAGTTTCACATACGAATATGCATTTCCATTTCCTCCATGTTTTTTCATGGCTTGTTGGTTCATTTATTTTTATTGTAGAATAATATTCTATTGCCTGGATCTACCAGTTTCTCCATTCATTTACTGAAGGACATCTTGGTTGATTCCAGGTTTTGGAAATTATAAATAAACCTGCCATAAACATACATTTGAAGGTTTTGTGGGGCCATAAGTTTTCAGTTCCTTTAGATAAATGCCAATGAGTAAGATTGCTGGATTGCTTGGTAAAAATATGTTCAGTTTTGTAAGAAACAAGCAAACTGTTTTTGAAAGTATCTGTACGTTAAGGAGGGCATTTGTGATGAGCACTGAATGTTATATGTAAGTGATGAATCACTAAATTCTGCTGGAAAACTGGAAACCAATTTTATCATATATGTTAACTAACTAGAATTAAATAAAAATTTGAAATCAAATTTTTTAAAAAAGTGTCTTGACCCATTTTGCATTATCACCAGCAATGAATGAAGTTCTTGTTGCCCCATATCCTCAACGGCCTTTGCTGGTGTCAGTGTGCTGGATTTGGGCATTCTAACGGGTGTGTAGTAGTATCTCATTGTTATTTTAATTTGCATTTTCCTGATGGCATGATGAAGAGCATCTTTTTGTGTGCTTATTTACCATCTGTGTATCTTCTTTACTGAGGTGTCAAAGTTTTCAGTCTACTTTCTAATCAGGTTTTTTTTTCTTATTCAGTTTATTGTTTTTTTCTGTAGTTTTGCTGGAACTCTTACTATAGAAAGTAGATTACAACTTCATCATATACATACCAAAATATTCCTTTTAAAAAATGTTTGTAATTATCGCTTGTTAATAGCACAATAAATTTATATGACATAGTGATCATATTCTCTATGATTTCAGATATTAATATATTTTAGGCAGACTTCCCTCACTTAGACCTAATGTCTATTTTATTATAATATTATTATGGTTTTATTTCTTATATGCAAACATTTGGTCTATCTATACATTTTATAATGACGTGTAAGAACTGTATAGCTTATTCCAAATGTTTGTTCAATTGCAGTAATGCCAATTGCTAGAAAAAATATATATATTCATTTATTTTAAATCTTATCCCTATCAACTAATTATATATAATTATAAATAAATATAAATTTGTAATTATATATAGGACTTACATATAATTATATATGATGTTTGTTTTGTTTATATTTCAAATGTTGATAAGTCTGTCCATTTTGTATTAATCCCATAAAGTTTATTTTACTATACATTTTTAGTATGCTTTAGTAAGATTTATTTTAAATCTTATCCCTATCAACTAATTATATATAATTATAAATAAATATAAATTTGTAATTATATATAGGACTTACATATAATTATATATGATGTTTGTTTTGTTTATATTTCAAATGTTGATAAATCTGTCCATTTTGTATTAATCCCATAAAGTTTATTTTACTATACATTTTTAGTATGCTTTTTGATCTATGATATGAACTGGATGCCTATGTCTCCCCCAAATTCATATATTAAAGCTTAATCCCCAAATTGATGGTATTTGGAGATGAGCCTTTGGGAGGTAATAAGGACATGAGAGCAGGGTCCTTGTGAATGGGATTAATGTCCTCAGAAGATGAGAAAGAGACTAGATTGCTCTTACTCAGTCTTTCCCATGTGAGGATACAAGAAGGTGTCTGTCTTCACAGACTATATCTGCTAGTGTCATGATCTTGTGCTTCCTAGCCTCCAAAATTGTGAAAAAAAAAATGCTTGTCATTTAAGCCATCCAGTTTATGATATTCTTACTATAGGGGTCCTAAATGACCAAGACAATCTGGTAGGATTGTTTTGTTCTAAAAAGTTATGAAGTATGTGATGATTAATTTTATCTGCCATGTGTGCCCAGATATTGGTTCAAAATAATAAAAATTATTCTGGGTGTATCTGTAAGAATATTTCTGATTGAGATTAACATCTAAAAAAAGTACACTGAGTAAAGTAGATTGCTCTCCCTAAAAGGATGGGTCTATCCAATCAGATCAAGATCTGAACAGAACAAAAAGACTGAGCAAGACAAAAATTATTATGCCCAACTACCTTCAAACTACCTAAAACTTCAGCTCTTTTTGAGTCTTGAGTCTGCAGGCTTTCAGACTAGAACTGTACTATCAGTTCTCCTGGGTCTCCAGCTTTCAAACTGCAGATCTTGGGACTTGATATTGCATGAGTTAATTTCTTACAGTAAATTTATTTCTATGTAGTATATAGAAATATATATATATATATAGTTTACATTAATTAAAATAAACATTCAAATATACCAAAGGCAATTAGGCAGATATCATTAACATAAAAATTCTAAGAAACAAAGCTCTTATTTTTTTCTTTTCTTTCTTTCATATTTAATGATAACAAATACGCATTTGAGTTTTTACTCACATCTGGAAAGAAACAATATTATTATATGTGGTTTATGCAATCATTTATAAAGAAAGACAACAAGAAAAAGATTTTTAAAATTATTTTGGTGCATGCCTTCAATACACATGAAATAGAAGTATGTTTTTAAATCTTTTGATGCATGCTTAGGGTAACTTTAGATTCCTTAACGATTAAGCATGGGACAATAGCTCAATTGTAAAATGACTGATATGAAATGCTATTCTTAAATATATCAATTTTATATGTTGCAATTCTATGCCTATTAAAAATTATATGGCTACCACTTTAACAACTTTTCTTAAATTATATTACATTTTAATTTGAGATTTTTACTTTTTCCTTTAAATAAGGAGAACATTTCAACTAAAATACATTATATCTACTCCAAAACTAGGAAACTGAAACAATTTAAACTTAATTTGTTTTATTTTTCTTTTTATAAGACAAGAATGTTGGCAGCCATTAAATTATAGAACAAACTATTAATCCCAAATAGCTACTAATTTCATTAACATGCAGTGAAGAAACTTGAATCTTTCCTAAACTGACTATGAATATTTTCCTCTCCTCTTTACGTTAATATGAGACTAAGCTGTTCATCTTGATTTTATAAGTTTTTGTCATTAGTAGTTCAACAAGCAACTTTGTTAAGTGCACTTAGTCTTGGAACATTGAGTTTCGACTCTGGAGAAATCCAGTTTCATTTTTTCCACTTTTTTCACTTATGTAAGAATAGCTACTTAATCTTTTTGCCTTTTCAGACATTTAAAATTTAGATAATTAGTTTTAAGTAACTACTTTATTTCTATTGTAAGAAGTCATAATCCTTCAGTTACACATTATATTTTATCTTGAGTCATCACATTTTAAACTCTTATAAATGTGGTGAAAAATGAAAAATAACATATCTATGTAATAGGGACAGTGTAGCATATAAACTGCATCCCTTTCTTTGTTTTTTAAGACTTTATTTATTTATTTGAAAGAGAGGGAGAGATTACAAGTAGACAGAGAGACAGACAGAGAGAGGGGGAAGCAGGCTTCCTGTTGAGCGTAGAGCTTGACGTGGGGCTTGATCCCAGGACCCTGAGATCATGACCTGAGCCAAAGGCAAAGACTTTAACCCACTGAGCCACCCAGGTGCCCCAACGGCATCCCTTTCAAACAGGTATACCTTACCCAACAATGGCTCTTCCCAAACACTTTTATTACCTAAGGAGAGATACTAATGTTACAATATGTGCTGCTTTGAAAAACACATTTTTAAATAAAATAATGGAGCCATGTCTAATATTTATATTACCATTTACAACCATTGTTTTCTGAGTCACAGTTTGTGTACCGTTTAAAAAGGCATTAAAACACAAATATTCATTTTTTAATTAACATATAATGTTTTATTTGTTTCAGGAGTACAGGTCTGTGATTCCTCAGTCTTACACAATTCACAGACTCACCATAGCACGTACCCTCTCCAATGTCCATCACCCAGCCACCTCATCCCTCCCACACTTCTCCCCTCCAGCAAACCTGTTTGTTTCCTGAGATTAAGAATCTCATGGTTTGTCTCCCCTGTGAGGCATCGATGAAATATGTGACATACAATTTGTATTTCACACTCTTAGTTTTTTATCCATTTTACTAGATCATTGTCTCTAAGATACTGGATTTTCTTTCCAGCTTGGCATTTTCCACATTTCCTATCATCTAGTGTAGGATTTGGCCAGCAAACCCTGAGATGGCAAATGAAAAGATTACTCTAGAAACATAAGTAGGAGAAAAGAGAGGGCCTGGGGACCAGACACTCTAGTGGTAAAAGGTCCCAAGTCAAGCTCTACCTTCATTTTTATTATGCATGTAACTGTTACATCAAAGAATCAAGATTACAAAGGAATGTAAAGTTTCAATAACTAGGGCAGTGACATTTTTGGGCATTGTGTGATTAGAACTGTGTTCATGACCTGTAAACAGGGAGTAGGTGGATTTATATCTAACCTAAGTTAAGCATACATCCCCTGAGAGAGAGTATTGAGCCACAGTTAGAATCTGGCTGTTTTCAGCCCAGAAACTTCAAAGGAGGCCCAGTTTTCTGGTCACTCCTTCTTTACTTTTCAACTAACCTCTCCCAGGGAGGATTGTGTTTATCATATCTTAGCTAGCCAGACATTGTGAATTCCCACAATCTATCATATTCATCATTGGCAAAAAATGGCCAACTGATAATTATTAACTAAATATATTGGATCTGAGGAAATGATATTCTTTTTTGTAATTTTTTTTTATTTATTATTTGAGAAAGAACACGAGCGAGCATGTGGTGGAAAAGGAGAGAGAGGATCTCAAGCAGAGCCCCCATTGACAGCAGAGCCTGTTATGACATGGAGTTCGATCTCACAGCACTGAGATGATGACTTGAGACAAAATAGAGTCCCATGCTTAACTGACTGAGTACCCCGGCACCCCAGGAAATGATATTCCTAAAATTTACTGCTCAAATATGCCTTATAATTAATACCAAACCAAATTAAGTAGACACTGGAAATTATAAGGTAATTCATATTCCCATTTATCAACTAGGGGAAAAATAATTTTCACCAATTCCAGTGGTGTCCTACATTCTTTTAGAACACTAACCAAACCAAACCACATTTCTGAATGAATATATTCTAACTAGTTACTCAACAGTAAAATTATTTTTGGTAAACTACTTTCCCAATTTAAATACATGTATTTAAATACATACAGGGAAAAAATATTTTTTTTACTCTGATCAAAGTCATTGTTTCTCTCAGAAATACTAGATCAATTCTTGTTTATGCTACATTTTTAATATATTAAACTGAGATAATACTAGCAGAATGATAGATAAAGAGATATACAAAATGTAGGAAGAGGACTCTGTAATACTCTAACTTATATATGTATATGTTTATATATTTATTGCCACTCCCTTGAGTTCCAGGACTTTGTTTACTTCAATCTTGTACTGTGAGCACCTAGGACAGTGTTTGGTGCATAATATGAACTTAATAATTATTTGTTGAATAAAATAATAAAACATGTTAAATGAATGAATTAATAAATATTGCAAATGACAAAGAAGACAAGAAATTACAAGGGAGGAAAGGATATCATAATAATATAAATTTATTGTTTATTTAGTTTTTTATTTTACTATAATATTTGACTATAATAAAACTATTTAATTTATAGTTATTGAGTACCTTTTAAGTGCTAGGACCTATGGTTTGTATTTTACTTACTGAGTTCCTTCCAAGTGTTATACTTACATGTTTTTCATTTCAGGTAATACATGCATACAATGTATAATTTTATATACATCAAAATTCTATGTATTTATTATGATATTTGCTGCATAGTTATTAAGACTATCAGATAGATAAAGTAGCTTGTTCAAAGTTAAATGATTAGTAAATGTAGAATGATGAACTATGTTCATGTTTCTATCCTTTACAGACAATTTTCTCTGATTCTCCTCATATATAAATTCTATTGTTTCTCAAGTCCCAACTTCACCCAGAAAATCTACTTATGAGACATGAACAAAATCAGTTATATTAGCATTGATGATGTCCAAATCATCCCTAAACATATAATATATGATTAAATATTTGTGAGTTGATTGCAAAGTCAAATTGGCTTTGTTCAAATGTTTATTTTGTGGGTCGTGGGTTATTTCAGATATTATGCCTTTTTCTCTTTTTATATATATTTGTTTTCTATTGCTGCCACAGCAAACTGCCACAAACTCAGTGACTTTAAACATTAAAAAAAAAATTGTCTATTTTGTTGATTAGAAATATGCCCCAAGTCTCACTGGGCTACAGTTGAAGCATTGGTAAGGTTGCATTCTTTCCTAGAAGCTATAGGGGAGAATGTGCATCTTGGTCTTTTTTAGGTTCTTGGAAGCCACCTTTTTATTCCTTGATTCATGATGACATTCGTTCACCTTTAAAACCAGTGATGCTAAAAAATAATCCTTTATACTCTGTCTTCTCTCTGGTTCTCTGCAGCTGGGGATAATAGTCATGTAACTCACAGCTTGATATAGCATTCTTCCCCTGCTCAGTGATAAAAGTTAATATCTATGTGGGCATTCCTGGCAGCCTGGAGAAAAGACACATGTCAAATCTTATTTGTGGAAGTTAAGAAGTCCAGTTTATTGTTGGGATTCTTAAGTATTTAAGTTGGTGTTTAAACCTGATAGAATTACACTTTAGTAGAGGGTTTTTCTAGGTTAGAACTTATCATAAAAGAAGAACTAGCCAATCCTGCACATGATCCTAAAAAAAAAAAAAAAAATTCTTCATTGGTGATGCCCACTGCTCAGGTTTATAAGCCATGCCTGGCCAATGCTGTGAAGTAAAGAAGAGAAGAGATACCATGTCTAACAGGGCTGCCACTCTCAGCATAACTCTGTTTACTGCAGCAGAAGGAGAAATCACATATTCCTGTGTGCATATATAATGTTTCTTTGGAGCTCCTAGAAATCTTATTTGAAGTTGGAGAAGGAAATACTTTGTATATGGACTGGAGTTTCCTCTCAGGAAAATGCAATTGATTAGGGTAACTCGATTTACAATATTTCATGGAGTATGCAATTCAGTCCATTGTCCTGACAGAGAATTAGGTTAGGTACTTTCAAATGTAGTTTTTTTTTTTTTTTTCATAAAGATCAAGGTCAGGTTTAGCATGGATATTCTGTGCTTTCAATATGCTAAAGAAATCCTGCTGTAAAGACTGGGGTCATCGTTGAGTGAGTGGAGATGAGGAGATTGGTCTCCAAATTTATTTTCATCCTTTAGGTCATGAAATTCAATAGATACTGTCATGGAGACAGAGGCTTCATAATGGATAGATATTTTGAGTCATGGTAATGGCAGAGCACAGTGTCCCTTAATTTCTGCATGCAAGAGAAATGACAAAACTGGCAAAAGTTAGAGCTGTTAGAGCAGATGATTTCAAGGGAAGTCCAGGGGCTATATAAGCTATGGACTGGAAGAAAATATTTGCAAAATACATGCATAATAATACTGGTATGCAAAATATACAACAAACTCATAAAATACAACAGTAAAAAAATAAAGAATTTGAGAAAAAAATGGGCATTTCACATATTCTACCAGAATTTAGAACTTCAAAAAAAATTTAGAACTTCTTATTGGTTTTCTCAATTCAGTACACTATCTAGAGGGGCTGTGTTTGATTCCTCTTTGTGCAATGTCTATCACATTATTTGATCCATCATAGATAAGCAGAAAAGGGCACTGAAGAACATTTAGTAATTACAGGAACCAAGAACAATGACACACGATGGACAGGGAGAGTTGTTATTTAAGTGAAGGAGAAAGTTGGAAGTCTTAGTATATGTCACATTATTTCTGATTCTTTTATTCAAAATAAACATAAATCTCCTTTTAAATTTCTTTGGAATATAATTTTTAGTAAAATATATAAACTATGATAATTTTTATTTAATTTAGGGAATATTTTTATGTTAGAAAATGTAATAGATTGACACGCTATACACTAACTTTAGTAAGTCCACCCATCACGATGTAAATTGTGCTCTAATCTTGTTAGAAAAAGATCATATTCTCTGTTTATTTTTTTCTTTCAATGATATAAATAAACATATGGTAACTTCACCAGCTTTGAGAATTCATACAACATAAATCTTGGTGTCTTCAAGGTGAATAATCATTTGCAATTATCAAACGAGTAAATCAAATAATTAAGGACATTAATAAGCCACTGTCATTGTCAGGATCTATTCTGAATTTGATTACAATCTTAGTTGATAGACAATTTTAGAAGGAAGGCCTGGGTGCCTTTTATAGATTCTCAGCTCTGATGACTTTATTTTTGTAATGAGGAGAATGTGGAATACAAATAAATAAGTCTCCTTCTATGCTTTAATTATGATTTCTACTTGCTCTGTTTATTATTTGTAGTACACTTTAAGTTTAGTTTAGGTCAGAATAGTCCTCTAGTCCATGAACTATTATCGCTTAATTTGTAGTGCTAGAAAACAATTTCCTATTTATAACACAAAACTATTTACTCCCTGAGGAGTACTGACTCTAGTGAAATGAACCACTGCTAAGGCAATTACCATTTTAAAGAACAAATCCCTTTTAAAGAATTTTAATTATATTTGGAATAGAATATAACAGGTTTTTTAAAAATTATACACAATTTTCACTGATCCACAGTCTCCAAAATATTAGTTGATTAAAAATCAGGTAATTATTTATTTATACTTTGTGATATTGGTTCTTCTGCTACTAGGAAACCATGATTTTTTTTTAGCTTTTTTTAAAAAAAAAAGCTGTAGTTGACATACTGTATTATATATTAGTTTCAGGTGTACAGTATAGTGATTCAACATTTGTATACATTATAAACTGATCAGCAGTTCAATTTAAGTCTAATTACTAATTGTCACCATATAAAGTTATTATGATATTACTATGTTCCCTAGCCTGTATCTTACATCCCTGTGATTTATTTTAATACTGAAAGTAGTACCTCTTGATTCTCTTTACTTATTCTATCCATCCTCCTTAACCTTTGCACTCTCACAACCACCAGTTTGTTCTCTGTATTAATGACTCTATTGTATTCATTCATTTGTTTTGTTTTGTTTTGTTTTATATTCCACATATAAGTGATATCATACAGTCTAATTTGTTTCACTTAGCATAAAACCCTCTAACTCTATCCATTTTGTTGCAAATGGCAAGATTTCATTCTTTTTTATGGCTAAATGATACTCCATTATATATAGTTACTTCATTATATTTACTCATTTGTTTATTGATGGACACAGCTTGTTTCCAAATCTTGGCCATTGGAACTAATGCTGCAATGAACATAGAGGTGAATATATCTTTTCAAATTAGTGTTTTTGTTATCTTCAGATAAATACCCAGAAGTTGAATTGCTAGATTGTATGGCACTTCTATTTTTAATTTTTTGAGGAAACTTTATACTGTTTATCATGATGGTTGCACCAAATTACCATCCAACAAGCAGTGCACAAGGACTCACACTTTCCTGTACTCTTGCCAACATTTATTTCTTGTCTTTCTGATACTAGCCTTTCTGACAAGTGTGAGGTGATAACTCATTGTGGTTTTACTTTTCATTTTCCTGATGATTAATAATGCTGAGAATCTTGTGATGTACTTGGCATTTCTGTATGCACCTGTTGCAATTTCTCTGCAAAAATATCTATTCAGGTACTCTGCCCACTTTCTAATTAGATTGTTCTTTTGATGTCTGAGTTGTATGAGTTCTTTATATATTTTAGATATTAATCACTTAACAGATATCTTATTTGCATAGATATTCTCTCATTCAGTAAGATGCCTTTTCATTTTGTTCATGGTTTACTTCACTGTGCAAAAGGTTTTTAGTTTAATCTAGTGCCATCTGTTTATTTTTGCTTTTGTTGCCCTTGCCTGAGAAGACAGATCCAAAAAACAAAACAACAAGGACAACCATATTGCTAAGACAGATACTTGAGAGTTTACTGCCTACCTTTTCTTTCAGGAAGTTTTATGGTTTCAAGTCTTACATTTAGGTCTTTAATTCATTTTGAGTTAATTTTTTATATAGTGTAAGTAAGTGGTACAATTTTATTCTTTTGTATGTATCTTTATAGTTTTCCTAACACTATTTATAAAAGAGATTGTATTTTCCCTATTGTATATTCTTGCTTCCTTTGTTGTAGGTTAATTAACCATATAAATGTGGTTTTATATCTGGAACCTTCATTCTGTTCAATTGATCGACATTTGTTATTGTGCCAATAACATTCTGTTTTGATTTCTGTGGCTTTGAGTATACTTTGAAATCTGGAGCATGATACACCCAGCTTTGTTCTTTTTTAAGACTGCTTTGGTTATTCAGGCTCTTTTGTGGTTTTACACAAATTTTAAGATTTCTCTAGTTCTGTGAAAAATGCCATTGGTATTTTGATAGGGATTTCACTGAATCTGCAGATTACCTTGGGTAGTATGGTCATCTTAATAATCTTAATTATTTCAGTCCATGAGCACGATCTATATTTTCATTTATTTGTGTCATCTTCAGTTTCTTTCCTCAATGTCTTATAGTTTTAAGAATGCAGGTCTTTCACCTCTTCAGTGAAATTTATTCCTAGGTATTTTATTCTTTTGATGAAATTGTAATTAGGATGGTTTTCTTAATTTCTCTTCCTGCTAGTTTATTATTAATGTATAGAAATACAGCAGATTTCTGTATATTAATTTTGTATCTGAAACTTTACTGAATTAATTGTTTTTGGTAGGGTCTTTAGGTCTTCTATATATAATACATCATATGCATATAGTGACAGTTTTACTTCTTCCTCACCAATGTGGGTGCATTTTATTTATTTTCTTGTCTGATTACTATGGCTAAGATTTCCAGTGTTTCATTGAAAAAAATTTGTGTTTGTCCATTCTTGTCTTGTTCTTGATATTAGAGGAAAACTTCCAGCTTTTCACAGTTGAGTATATTTTTGTTGTGGTTTGTCATATACGGCTTTTATTAGGTTGTTGTATATTCCTCTATACCTACTTTGTTGAAAGTTTTTGTCCTGAATGGATGCTGAAGCTTGTCAAATGTCTTTTCTGCAACAAATGAGATGATCACTTGATTTTTATCCTTTATTTTGTTAATGTGGTGTATTGCATTGATTGATTTCCAGATATTGTACCATTCTTGCATTCCTGGAATGAATCTCATTTGATCATGATGTATGATCCTTTTAATTGATTGAGGAATTCAGTTTCTTAATATTTTGTTGAGGATTTTTGCATCTCTGTTTATCAGAAATATTGGCCTGCAACTTTCTTTCTATGTTATTTTTGGAATGGCTTTGCTGGTTTTGGTGTCAGGGTAATATTGTCCTTGCAGAGTGAATTTGGAAGTGTTCCTTTCACTGTAATGTTTAAAATAGTGTAAGAAGGATAGGTATTAACTTATCTTTAAGTCTTTGACATAATTTACGTGTGAAGCCATCTGGTCCTGGGATTTTGTTTGCTGGGAGGTTTTTCTTATTATAATTCAATTTTGTTAATAGTAATTGGTATGTTCAAATGTTTTATTTCTTCCTGAGTCATCCTTGGAAGGATCTTTGTTTCTAGGAAATTATCCATTTCTTTTAGGTTGTCCAATTTGTTGGTAACTAATTGTTTATAGTAGTCTCTTATAGTGGTTTGTATTTCTGTGGTAACAGTTGTAACTTTTCCTCTTTCATTACTGATTTTATTTATTTGGGTGCCCTTTGTTTTTTCTTTTATGAATCTGAATAAAGCTTTATTAATTTGATCTTTTCTCAAAGAACTATCTCTCAGTTTCACTGATTTTTAATTTTTTTGTTTCCATTTATTTCTGCTTTAACCTTTATTATTTATTTCATTACAATAACTTTGGGTTTCATTTGTTCTTCTTTTTCTAGTTCCTGTATGTGTGAAATTGGATTTTTTTTTTGAGATTTTTCTAATTTTGTTTTTTGTGTCATTTTTTGAGGCAAGCCTATAGTGCTCTGAACTTCCTTCTTAAAACTGCTTTTGTTGTTTCTCATAGATTTTGGAATATTGTGTTTTTCCATTTTTGTTTGTCTTAAGGTATATTTTCATTTCCTGTTTGATATCTTCTTGGACCCATTGGTTGTTTAGTAGCATGCTGTTTAGCTTTTAATGTTATGCCCAGATTTTGAGATCCCCAAATACCACCAGGGAGCCGAGTCTGATGCAAAAGCAAAAGAGCCCTTTATTCAAGCTAGCTTGAGCTCTGTCTCTCACACTCACCGACGCAGCGGCGTGGTGTAGAGAAAGAGAGCGAGTTTCAAAAAGTGCAACAGTTTTAGAGGGGTCAGTGGCCAATGAGTTTGTAACACACAGAAAGTTGCTTAGTAACTATTTGAACTAGCCTATCACCCTGACCAGAATTGGCGCACAAGTTTGGCGGGCAAAAGGCGGGGTTTATATTCTTTCCCAGGCAGGGGTTCCGCGTTCCTATTGGCTAACCCAAATCCAACCCATAGGCCATCTGGGCTAATTAGCTCAAGGGAGGGCTAAGCCACACTCAGACCCTCCCAGAGGCAGGTCCTGCAGGGGGTCCACACACAAGAAGGCGGGTGTAAGCAAAAGGAGCCAGCCGTGCTCTGCTCCTTCATTCCCCCTTGTCTTGTAACTTACAGCCCAATCATGGGACGTGGGTAACAGGGTAAGTGAGAGCGACTCAATCTTAGCTTTAGGGGATTGTCCTTGTCGGGCTGGCTCTTCCATTCTGGAACAAAGTCCTTGAAGACTGCAAGCAAACCAGGTTCCAGTGGGGGCCTGCCAGGGATAATAGCCAAGATGTCCATGACTGTGGGTTTTTCTCAACGATGTTGGATGCATTTGAGTTCGTGGACCTTGGAAGCGACAATCCCAGACTGGTCAATATAGTAGCAGCGTTCTTCCTATAGGAAGAAACAGGTTCCTCCCTTTTCAACAGTGAGGAGGTCCAGGGCTCAGCGACTCTGGAGGGCTACTGCAGCCAGGCTGGAGAGTTGTGCCCATGGGGTTCTGTTATTACTCTCACAAGGTAACAAGCAAGAAGATTGTCTATATGAGTTACTGCAGTAGTTCCTCTGAAGTTTGCTTCAAGTTGTCTAACTTAGGTAAACAACAAACATTTACAGACAATCAATCAGATCTAGAATTTAACATCCACAAAGGGGTGTTATTGAACATAATTTTTCTCTCTAAAATAACCCGCATTTCTGGAGATAGCCAAATCAGGACTAATTTACATGAGAAACAAGTCCAGTTTTAACAAACCTGACCTAGTGATTTACATAAGCTCAGCAAGAACAGTAGGTGATCATACAGATCTTTTAGAATCTGCTTTGCTGGAACTTTATAAGGAATCTCTAGGTTGAACTTTCAGTAGCCTTTCCAGGCCAGAAGCCAAGCCAAGTACTTGCCATCAGATATGCCTGCAATACCTGTAGATTTGGGCGAATTCCTCTTCCTGAGGTCCCCAAAGTATCCTGAGTTTCCTGCACCTGCCAGGAAGTGACATTCTTT
>CM052799.1:177875846-177900364 GCA_028533885.1 Nasua narica
GGTGGCAGATTTGTGAATCAGTTAAGCACAAAACATGTTTACCAACAGATTTCAATATCATTAGTTTCTTTGCATTAAGAGGTCAAAAGCACAAACCTATGTTTAGTCATTAATGACTTAGCACTCTATCCTATTTGGAAAAGACCTAGATATCCAACAACTGTAGTTCCAATTATTATTCAAGCAAAACTTATTTTTTTGGTTTCTCAAAGACTTTGAAAGCTATCTTAATTACTCAAGAAAACTTTGAGACAATTACCCATCATTATAACCATCTTTTGCTAACAACTCGCAACAGATGACACGAGGTTATCTGACCTTCAGTAAACCTTGATAGAATAAAAGTTTCATGTTTACTGCTGATAATTTAAAAGACATGTCTACCTTAATGAAACCAACAAACAGCTTATTTAGATCCTCCTGGATCCTCCCCATGGTCAATTTTCACCTGAGACAGTGGGGGAATCTGGAGCGGGTGGTGTTAGGTCTAAAGGGTGCTCTTCTCGATCCTTGATAGCAAAGGGAGAAGCCATGGTGCCTGGGGCAGAGGACAGTCTAAAGGCTAGCAATGCAGGTCACACCCAGGGTAGTCCAGAAACAAGATTAGGGGATGGGGAGGCAGAAGAGAGTAAGTGCTGCCAGAGGGCATAGAAGGGGTTCCAGGTTCAGGAGCTCATCAGCTCCAGAGGAGCAGACGTCATGTTTTCCCATCAAAAAGGGGGGATAGGCAGGCCAAGTCGGGGCAAAGACAGGGAGTTTCCCCAAAGCAAAGAGTTTCGGCAGCTGCTTCAGAATATTTCTTAAAGTCCCCATCCTGAAGGACACCTGGGATTGTGACCTGAGCAGAAGGCAGGTGCCTGACCGACCGAGCACCCCAGATGCATCTCCCCCTTAGACATAAGTATTAGAGCTCCTATTATTTTGCACCCTGTTTCTGTCTGGATCAAGTTTCCTGTGGGCTGTCAGAGTTGCTAAATCAGATTATCTCTCCACACGGGCCACTTAAAAGAAGCAGGAGCACTGTCTTCCTGCAGCTCAGCTTTAGGCCCCAGGTCAGAGGAGGACCGTGGTCCCCACATTTCCTGACAGGTTCATCCTTGTCCAGAGCTCATCCCCATTGCTGTCCCTGATGCCTCTGAACAGGGCCTCCCTGATAGGCTTTCCTTTCTTACAGCCTTTGGGCTCTTTTAACCTTGGGCTACAAATATCCTACTTTAGTCCTCCCTATTAGCACAGAATCAGACCCATGGGGGCAGTTTGGGCTACCCAAAGCACGAAACAATATATGGGAAGTGGCCAGGGTGTCCTGGAGTCCTGACCATAACTTTGTAAATGACCTGGACAGTGGGTAGGTCTTAAGGCACCCTCTGAGGGCCAGTCAACCCCAAAGGTGGCCCATTCCTGTTCACATATGTGCCTGATTTTCCAGATGTCTTGGTCCCATAGTCTCCTGAGAATCCCTTCTTAAAATTTTGAGCATACAGTCTAAGACCATAGGTTTGAAGAGCTTTGGCCCTTGATGAGCAGGGGCTCTCTTATCCACCCTGTGTGTTCCCTCCCTGTGTCGTTGGTGCAAAGACAGACAAAGGGTGGGTGTCCCTCCAGAAGAGAGACCAGTCAGATGCCCGCCTGTCTGCCCTCCTGGAGGAGACCTGGGTGCCTCTTGGCCATAGTGAGTCTGTATAAAACCCAGACTGGCACCCTGAAGGGGCTCACCCTAGGCCTTATGAGGTCACCACGGAAACAGGTTAGGGCCCACTCGGACTCCATAGGTTTCTGGGGATCCAAAGGGTGCCTGCCCATGGAGCCACAGAATCAGTCTGCCTGACAAGCCAGGTCAAACTGCACATTTACTCATGGACTAAGCTATTACATTTCCTCCCCCCCCCGCCCAGGAGGCCCTACCTGTGAGACCTCTAAGAGATCTCTGGGAGGTGATCAGTCGCCCCTTCCACCCTGATGGGTGGGCCTGACTGGGTTTTGGGGCCCCAGGCCTTACCAGAATCTGAGTCGGGACCAGGTCCTCACCTGCTGAGTCTCCTTTGAGTCCGGGTGGCAACAGCGGGGCAGGGCCGGCCCGAGGCGATCGTTTGGGAGACTGCCAAAAATTAGGCAGGGCGCCTTCTCCCTTACGATCCCTTGTTCCGTCACCGCCCCGTCGCTGCCCCAAACCGGTGGCAACAATGGGCCACGCGGTTGGGTTTCCTGGTGAGGGAACCATATGTTGCGGAAAACTGAAGCGACAGAGGGTGACTAGGAGTAGTCTGAGTCTGTCCCATGATGTCCGTTCAGTAAGTCCACAGAATGAAACAAAAAGAACACAAAAACAGACAAAAAGAGGGTACCCAAGTACAGGCTTCCAACTCCGTGGAAGCAAAACCAGAAGCTAGACGACGGCCTCACAGCTGACCGTCTCAGACGGAGGGGACTCCACATCCCCCCCAGCGAGGATCGGAACGTCTTCTGAATCCTCCGGCCCGTGGTCCTCCAGTGTGTCCACCTAGACCGCCTTGGGATCTACAGGATTACAGAAGTGAGCTCACACAGGAGAGACAGAGAGACAGACAGAAAACAGACACCTACCATGGCTCTTCGGGTCAGGAGTCCCTCGGGGCCTTGGGGATCCCGGACGAGCCCCCAAATGTTATGCCCAGATTTTGAGATCCCCAAATACCACCAGGGAGCCAAGTCCGATGCAAAAGCAAAAGAGCCCTTTATTCAAGCTAGCTTGAGCTCTGTCTCTCACACTCACCGACGCAGCGGCGTGGTGTAGAGAAAGAGAGCGAGTTTCAAAAAGCGCAACAGTTTTAGAGGGGCCAGTGGCCAATGAGTTTGTAACACACAGAAAGTTGCTTAGTAACTGTTTGAACTAACCTATCACCCTGGCCAGAATTGGCCCACAAGTTTGGCGGGCAAAAGGCGGGGTTTATATTCTTTCCCAGGCAGGGGTTCCGCATTCCTATTGGCTAACCCAAACCCAACCCATAGGCCATCTGGGCTAATTAGCTCAAGGGAGGGCTAAGCCACACTCAGACCCTCCCAGAGGCAGGTCCTGCGGGGGGTCCACACACAAGAAGGAGGGTGTAAGCAAAAGGAGCCAGCCATGCTCTGCTCCTTCATTAATGTTCATATTTTTTTTCTATTTTTCTTCTTATAATTGATTTCTATTTTCATATCATTGTGGTTTGAAAAGATACTTAATATAATTTCAAGCTTCTTAAATTTATTAAGACTTGTTTTGTGACCTAACATGTGATCTATCTTTGAGCATGCTTCAGGTGCACTTCAAAAAAATGTATATTCTGGGGCGCCTGGGTGGCTCAGTTGGTTGAGCAACTGCCTTCAACTCAGGTCATGATCCTTGAGTTCTGGGATCGAGTGTCACATCAGGCTCTCAGCTCCACAGGGAGTCTGCTTCTTCCTCTAACCTTCTCTCCTCTCATGCTCTCTCTCACTTTCTCTGTCTCTCAAATAAATAAATAAAATCTTAAAAAAAATGTATATTCTGATGTTCCCAGATGTAACATTCTAAATATATCTATTAAGTCCATCTGGCCTAATATGTCATTTCAGGCCACTGTTTCCATATCATTTTTTTTTTTTGTCTGGATGATCTATTCATTGATGCAGGTGGGGTATAAAAATCCCCTGCTAATATTGTATAACTGTCATTTTCTCTCCTTATATCTGTAAATATTTGCTTTATATATGTGGGTACTTTCATGTTAGATGCATAGATACTTATCATTGTTATATCCTCTTGTCAGATTAATCCTTTTATCATTATAGAATTCTATTTTTTGTCTCTTATTATAGTCTCTTACTTTGTTCTGTAGTGACTATTTTAATTCTTCTATCTGTGCCTTCTTCTCAAGAAGTTCAGGTTGTATCTCAGGCAAATTATAATTAAGAACATGAAAAATGAAATGCAAATGAGATAAATGCACTAATATATTCCAAAGCTATGCTTACAGTCCCCCCAAATTGGAACATTGAATCAAACAGTTAAGCAAGAGTAATCAAAACATAGGAAATAAAGTCTAGTGAGAGTTTAGAAAGCAGAAAGAAAAGTTGGTAGAAAGGTTCATGGTAGAGAAATAGCTCAGTCTCCACCTAGTGTTTCCTGGTTGTGACAGTCCAGTGAAAAAATCCACATCATATAGTATAGATGATTAATTAAAAGAAAGTACAGAGAAAATGCAGTGGAAGATACTAAGCAGTAGTGATTTGAAATCTGAACTAAGAATTCAATCCTGAAAAAAATAATAGGAAAAAAAAAGGTGGGGTAAGGAGAGAGTACAGTGATGGGCATTTCAAAACCACAGACCTTAGAAAGACCAGGGCAGCTGAATATCCCAGGGAATATCATGAAAGAAGCCTGGTAAGCAAGAATGTGCATTTCTCTAAAAGACAAAGTCTTTGTTTGAGTGGTAATTTCTATGAAGTACAAATACTTATCAAGTTATTGAGTGTGTGTGTGTGTGTGTGGGGTCATTTGGCATTGTTTTTAGCAGTTGTCTGAGAAGGAGCTGAAAAAATTTTCACAGCAGCTTTTGCTCCTAGTAAAATTCCACCATCATCTTGCTACTAAGTAAGCTCCAATCAATTCCTGATGAGGATTCTTTTTTGTAACAACTTTACTGAGTTGTGAATCACATACCATATAATTTAACAGTTTTCGTATATTCAGAGTTGAGCAACTGGCATGACAATGAGTTTTAAAATATTTTAAAAATGTACAACATTACCTCTAAAAGAAATCCCACACCCATTAGCAGCCTTTGACATTCCCCACCAAATCTCTCAACCACAGACAACCACTAATTTCCTTTCGGTCGCTATAGATTTGCTATTCTGGGGATTTCATATAAATAAAATCATACACTATATGATCTTTTGTGACTTTTTTTTCAGTTAGCATTATGTTTGCAAGGTTAATTTTTAGTATAGCATGACTGTATTTGATTTCTATTCATTGATTAATATTTCATATTTTGAAGAATTATCAGACTATTTTACAAAATGAGTTCATTTTCCATCTTGAGTCTATGAATGTCTCAGTTTCTCCACAACCTCACCAACATTTTAATTGTCTGTCTTTTTCATTATAATCATTTCATAGTAGATGCACAATTATATGTCACCGTGGTTTTGATGTCCTTATCCCTGAGAGCTCTTGATTTTTAGCTTATTTGTATGTGCTTACAGGCAACTTCTTTGTCTTCTTTGGAGAAAAGTTTGTTAGAATTCTTTGTCAGATTCAGATTCATTTTTAATGGGTTTTATTTGCCCTTTTATAATTGAATATATTATATATTCTAGATTAGCTACCTTTTTAAGATAAGTAATTTAACAATTTTTTTCCAGGTTTGTAGGAGGATTTTACACTTTCTTCAAGGGGTTTATCTTAGTGTGTTTTGGGGTACTTTTAATAGATAAAATTCAGCTTAAATTTTTCTTATTGCTGCTTATGCTTTTTTGCCCTAAGATAGCTTTGCCAATCCATGTCCAGGAAGATTTACTTCTATATTTTATTCTAAGAATATTATAACTTAGCTCTTATACTTAGGAGTTGATCCACTTTAAATTAACTTGTGTGTACAGTGTAAGAAAGTGGTCTAACTTCATTAAATTTGCATACGGACATCCAATGATCCTGTTACAATATATTAAAAATACCATTATTACCATAAAGGGGGTTAAGAGAACATGTATCACGATGAGCACTGAATAATGTATAGAATTATTCAAACATTATATTGTACACCTGACACTAGCATAATGCTGTATGCTATTTATACTTCAATGAAAAATACCATTCTTTTTCCACTGAATTGTCTGGCATCATTGTTGAAAATAAGTCGAATATAACTGGACTTCCAATTCTATTCCATTGACTTATATGGAATCTGTATATCTATGTTTGTGTTATGCCAGTATCACACGGTTTTATTTACCATAGCTTTGTAGCATATTTTAAGTTGAGTTTTCAAGTTCGTTTTTGTTCTCATTCTCATTCAAGTTTTGTCAGTATCTCTTCCATTTCCATATGAATTTTAGGATAAACATCAATTTTTCTGCAAAAAAAAGTTTGAGAGGGATTACTTTGAAGCAGTAGAGCAATTTTTGAAATATTGTTATTTTAGCAGTATTAAGTCTTACAATCCATAAACATGGTATTCTTCCATTTATTTATGTCTATTTTAATTTCTTGAAAAATACTTTGTAGTTGTCAGTGTATATGTTGTACTTAAGTAGTTTTTTCTTTTTGTTGCTATTACAAATGAAATTGTTTTATTTATTTTATTTTTGGATATGTGTCATTAATGTGTAGAAATAAAATTGCTTTTTGTATACTGACCTTGTATTTTATTGTGTGGATTTCTTGGGATTTTTCATGTACAAGATCATGTCCCCTAGAATTAGAGGTAGTTTTACTCCTTCTTTTACAATCTTGATGTTTTTCATTTTATCTCTTGTCTGATTTCCCTGAATAGAAACTCTATGCTGAATATAAGTAGCAAGAGTGGACATCCTGCATTTCTCCTGATGGTAGGGGGGATAGTCAACATTTTATCATTAAATATGATATTAACCGTGGAGTTTTTATAGATGTTCTTTATCACATTCTGGAAAATTCCTCTAGTCTTAGTTTTGGGCCATATATGTATGTGTTTTAATCATGAAGGGTATCTAGTTTTATCCAATGAATTTTCTGTGTCTATGGAGATGATTGATTTTTTTCACCAGATGAAATCTACTATTGACTTTCTCTAGTGAATTTTTCATGTCAATACTAGAATTATCAATTATATATTTTTTAATAATTTCCATCTCTTTGTTAATGATCTGTATTTGATAAGACATCATCATCATCATACTTTACTGTATTTTGTTAAACATTATTTCTTTTCATTATTTTTTTTCATTTTTACATATCAATAATGGCTAATTAGTAGCTTTTGTTCAGTGTGACATCTGGACCTTCTCATAATTTTTCTTGCCTTCTCCTCCTATTTGTGTATTACTTACACTTTTTTTGCTTACACATGTGTCTCATCATTTCTTTTCAAACCTGGATATTTTAAAGAGACTATTATAGTAAGTCTGGCAAGTAACTCCATCTTTCTTCCAGTTCTGGTGTTGCTGTTGTTTGCTCATATATTTGTTTAGTGTCCTGGCTGATCAACTAGCAAAATCTATTTTCCCTGCTTTGTGAGGCCCTGATCCAGTCCTTAGAAATATTTGAGCCTGCAGTCATCCTGGGAGAAGAATGGTTATAATCTGGCTTTCTTTCGGCATATCTTTCTCTCCTTTAACCTTGCTGACTCTGTTGGTAACACACCCAGCAGCTAGTCTCCACTTATTGTTGGATGATTGTTCTATTTGTTTTTCAGCAATGTCCTGTTTCCTCGAAATTATCTGAGAATGCCAAACCGATCTGTGTTTTATCTTGTGCTCTCTTGGAACTACCAGCTTTGTCTTACTTGCTCAGTACAAAATCTCCATTGTTTCCAAGAGTACACATAGATTGAACTGGCAACATTATACAATAAATAAAGTAAGTTCTTTTGGGGCTCCTGGGTGGCTCAGAGGGTTAAAGCCTCTGCCTTTGGCTCAGGTCATGGTCTGAGAGTCCTCGGATTGAGCCCCACATCAGGATCTCTGCTCAGTGGGGAGTCTGTTTCCCCCTCTCTCTCTGCATGCCTCTCTGCCTACTTGTGATCTGTCTCTCTCTGTCAAATAAAATCTTAAAAAAAAAAAAAGTAAGTTCTTCTGAGGAGAGCTTAGGAGCTTTGCCTATGGTCTGTCTTTCGCCTTGCCCAAAGCTCTGAGACAATTCTTCAGAGCTGGAAGTGGGTACAGTTGATCTCTTCTTTCAGAGTGACATCCTATTTTAGAAGCAGGATACTAAGGTATTTTTATGGACTGAATGTTTGTAGTTTCCCCAAATTCATATGTTGAAATTCTAATCCCCAGTGGCTTGGTAATAGGAGGAGAGGACTGTGGGAGGTGCTTACACCATGTTGCTGCAGTCCACATGAATGGGATTATTGTTCTTATAAAAGAGACCCTGCAGAGCTCTCTAGCTCCTTCCACCATGTGCGACTATAGCAAGCAGTAGGCAGTCTGTAACCCAGAGGAAGTCCTTCTGCAGAACCTGAGCATTCTAGTATGCTGATTTTGGACTTCTAAGCTCGAGAACTGTGAAACATATGTTTACTGTTTATAAGTCACCCAGTCTGTGATATTTTGTTATAGTAACCTGAATGGTCTGAGACAAATGTGGTAGCCCCTTGTATTCTCAGCTTGCCTTTCCTGGCATGGAATCACTCTGTGAATGAGCGAAGGCAAAGACAATTGGAATTCCAGTGTTTCTTGCTTTTGGAACCCCATGTAGGGCCTTTGCTCTGTATAGGAGACTTCAAGGAGAAATGGAGACCCTACACTCTCAGCCACTCTTGCTTGAAGTTTAGTCTCTGCAGTATGTAGTTGGGGATGATGAGATATGTTGGCTGTCTGCCTGTCCTGTGGAGATACCATTACCCTTAAGTGGGAGCTGGACAGAGTGGACACCCTACCTTCTTAACCATAAATACCTGGAATGGGACACTTTCTCACCAACCCAGGGTTGGTGGGGAAGGTAGCAGATAATGGCTCCAGATAATGGCTACAGACTTCTTGATCTTCATGAAATTATGTGAATATTCCTGAATTAATGTTTCCCCAGATATTTCAGATATTTTTCAAAGAATACTTTCACCAGTTACGGTTATTTCATTAGGGAAGATGTCTGTAGAGCATCTCAAAAGTGCATCTCCTCCCCACTGATGACTTTTTTTCTAGCTTTAGATATATTTGATATAGATCCTTCTAATTCATTAAGTAATTACGTTAGCATTATGGGAAATTATATACAATATTTTCAAATTTTCAAAGTCTTTTTAGCAGATATTAACTCTTAACAAGTAATCCTCCGTGGGAACCATGACAGTCATATGCTATACAGTAATTATATGGAACTACCCTTCAAACTTATAAAAAAAATGATGTTCTAAATAAAATCATTATTATAAAAATGCTTATCAGACACTTAAATTTACACAGGATAAGAGATATAAACAAAAACTTATATGTAAGTTTTTGTATGTAAAATGTACAATGTAAAATGTACAATGTAAAATATCTTAAAAAATTAAAATCTTTATCACATAAATTTGTGCCTAATATTTAAAAATAATATGAACAATGTGACAGATGAAAAGTGAAGTCCGTACAAGTATTGGAAATGTTAGATTATCCCATGGAGTTTGAAATTTTTCACAATAGGTCCTCTTTCTTTCTCTTTCCTGCAAACACGGAAAAAATAAATTTAAGTATTAAATAATGAAACAATTATCTTGATACTCAGTTCTTTTTTTTTTTAAGATTTTATTTATTTATTTAACAGAGAGAGAGAGATCACAAGGAGGCAGAGAGGCAGGCAGAGAGAGGGTAGGGGAAGCAGGCTCCCCACCAAGTGCAGAGCCCAACACAGGGCTCGATCCCAGGACCCTGAGATCATGACATGAGCCGAAGGCAGAGGCTTTAACCCACTGAGTCACCCAAGTGCCCCTTGATACTCCTTTCATTAAGAAATTTTGACAGTTAGTGTAAACAAAAGCATAGACACAAAACTTTTGATCACTTTAAAGTCATCGTTACAGAGGAGACTAGAAGTCTGGTAATTTATCCTATCAAAGATATGTCTCAGGTTGTTAAAATTTTAAAAAAGTATCACTTAGATAGATATTTATGCCATTACAGTTATGTTATAAAAATATTTTGGAAGAGATTTTTTAAGCAAATCCACGATATCAAATAGCGTTTGGTGTTAGTGAACAAAAGTAAGAACAGATAATATTTTAGTGCATTAAATGAAATTAAATGACAAATATTTATCTCAGTTGCTACATGAATTTTGTGACTGGATGTTACAATAAATACATCACCTGATCCAGCATGAATGCCTGTGTTATTCAATGCCACCTCTCCCATATACAAACGCAAATTTGAGGCAGAATAGTTGGTGTCTCATCACCCCAAAGGTAAATAAAAAGTAAAAACATTCAAAAAGAGAAAAAAATCTGATTCTATCTCAATTCTATTTGATTTTAGCTTATTTCTCTCATCGTTATTTTGGGAGATTCATCTGTATTTTATGAATGTAGCTAAAGTTCATTCATTATCTTTACTGGCTAAGTAACCCTTGTTTAAACTATATCACCATATATATATTTGTCCATTTTTCTTGTTGATGAGTTGTTTTCAGTTTTGTGTTATTATGAGTATAGTGACGTTGTAAATCCTTTTGTGTATATTTTGATGGGATATGTATATATTTCTTCTGTGTAAAGTCAAGAGTCAAATTCCTTTATCAAAAGTGTATAGATATGTGCAGCTTTAGTAGACACAGTCAAGTGTTTTACGAATAATTATATTATTGGACCAATTTACAATTCCACAAATAGAGTATGTGTTCCAGATGGCCAATATTCTTTCCAACACTGGTTATTACCCGTATTTCTAAATACTATGATTTTTAAAAGTGTATTCTGGTGGATATTTAGTTGTGTTATTTAATGTTTAACTTGAATTTCTTTTATGACTAATGAGAAAATTTTCATGTTTATGAACAATTTAGGTGGTCTTTTGTGAACTACATTTTACAGAAATTTGTCCATTGCTATTGGGCTCTATTTCTTTTACTTACTGATATATATTGATATATACTTATTGATATATATTTTGGAAATTAGCCCCTTTCAGATATATGAATTATGGCTCAGGTCACAATCTCAGTGTCCTGTTGAGCCTTGTTTTGGGCTCTGCCCTCAGCAGGAAGTCTGCTTACGGATTCCTTCTCTCTGTCTTTGCTTCTCACCCCACTCATACTCTCTTTCTCTTCTAAAATAAGTAAACAAATAAATGTCAAAGAAAAGAAAAAAAATAAATGTAGTCTTATTTATCAATTTCTCCTTATGTTTAGCACTTTTTTAATTGTAATTTAAAAATAATTGTTTATATGATTATCCTAAACATATTTTCCCACATTTTAATCTAAAACCTTTATTGTTTTTTTATATTTAAATCACGATCTATCTGAAATTGACTTTTGTGCATATTGTGAGATAGGAATAAGATTTTTTATTTTTCCATGTGAGTATGTTATTGGCCTAACACAATTTATTGGGAAGACTATTCTTTACTTATTGCATTTCAATGTCACAAATGTCAAATATAAGGAAGTGATTAATGTAAGACTATTTCTAGACTACCTCCCAGGGTCTATTTATCTGTCACTGTGCCAACAGTCATTTTTTAAATTAGTATAACTGTAGGATGGGTCTCAACATCAGGAAGTTTAAGTCCTATAGACTATTCTCACAGATTGTCCTGGGTATTTGCTCTTTATATTTTCATAAAAATTATAGCAGTAGTCTGTCAATTTTGACACAAACTTTCCTGTGTTATGATCGGGATTGGAATGAATATATATACCTCGAAGGCAATAAAAATGCATAATTAAGTGCTGAAAGTAGTCTAAATAAGAAAGAGATTGTAGAGGTGATAACTTCATAAAAGATACTTGTTTTATGAGTTTTCCTTTTTATCATAGCATAGGCTTTAGCATAGTTAATAATAAGAAGTGTGGGTGATTCAATTGCTTAAGTGTCTCTGTTAGGCTGAAGTCATGATTCCAAGGTCCTAGGATTGAGCCTTACATTCAGCCCCATATTGGGCTCCCTGCTCAGGAGGGAACATGCTTCTTCTGCAGGCTACTCTCCCTGCTTGTGCTCTTTCTCTCTGTCAAATAACAAATAAAATCTTAAAGAAAGAAGAAAGAAAGAAAGAAAACAAATAAAATCTGAAAGAAAGAAAGAAAGAAAGAAAAGAAAGAAAAGAGAAAAGAAAAGAAAGAAAAGAAAAGAAATAAGAAATAAGAAATAGAGAAGACCAGCAACGATCTTGAATAATGGTTTTACCAGACCAGTAAAAATGGTCTGGAGGCCTTAGATTGATATTAAGGAAGCCTGATTGAAAGAGATGGCTTATTGGTGCATCTCTGAAAGAGAAGATTATAATAGTAAGGGCTTGTTGGAGGATCCTAGTGGCTCTGGATAGGAGCAGCAGAATGAATCATATTGCAATAAGCTTAGGGAAAAGGTGATATGGACCATATTATACTTTAAAAAATTTTTTAAAAATCAGAATCTTATCACACCTTTTGTACAGAAGGTTTTTTTATTTTTAAACTGTATTTATTCTTTATTTTTACTGGTGGTAGATAATCTGTTAGTTCCTTTAAGAAGACTGTGTGTGCCTAGAGCAGTGGGTACAACTATTAGTTTTCTGCATTGCAGTTCTCTAAGTAATGTTTAAATCCTATTATATACAATTTTTTAGTGTGTGAAAAAATATAATGTGTAGTATTCTTATTGCTGCATCCTTAATGCTTAAAATAATACTAATAAGTATATGATAAGTAGCAAATAAGAGCTAACATTTATTGAGGGATTAAATTTTCAAATTATGGACAATTTTATTTGTTAATATGATGCTCATGAATTCTGCTAATGTGTTATTCAAGTGTAATATCACTTATGTACTCTATAGTCACACTATTTCCAAAAGTCAGCAATGAATGTAACCTAAATATTGCTTTTTAATGAAAATAAGTAAAATGAAAATTAGTAAAAACCAGAATAAAATTTATACTGCTATTGCTTATCCTTCTCCTTTTCTGCAGTCTCCTGCTATTTTTAAATTTGGTATGTGTGAAATGAGTAAGTTTTAATAGGAATATCAATTCCTTTGAGCAATTCTCACTGAATATGCTATAAGTTTATCAGTGATTTTCCTATATCATTTTTTAAAATCTTCATTGGCATTTTTAGTCATTTCTAATGTAAATATAAAATCTCCATATTTTTTTTCTATAATTGAGCAGACCATACAGTAGTATGGGGGCAGATTGGGCAGTTTGGTTTGGGGGTGTAACAGAGGGAGGGAAAAGGAATGAAAATTTTTTTTATCTATTTGTCTTTTTTTAAAGATTTTATTTATCTATTTGAGAGAAAGAAAGAGAGAGAGCATGAGCAAAGAGGAGGGGCAAAAGGAAATGGAGAAGCAGACTCCCCGCTGAGCAGCGATTCCTACCCTCCCTGCCTCCCACCAAGCTTGATCCTAGGACTGGGATATGATGACCTGATATTATCTCCGGTGCCCCAGAATGAAAATATTTTGCATTAGAGGAGAAAGCATTTGTTACAGAGCATCACCCATGGGCAGGGTCTGAGAACAGAGAAGCCCAAGGAGCATCAGTGATGGCAAAAAAAAAAAAAAAAAAAAGCAAAACAAAACAAAAAGGATGAGAGAGGAAAGTAAAGAGAAAATGAGAGAGAAATAATTTGCTTAAAAATTTCCTGGGGCTGGATTCTCTCTGCATTACTTGAGGTAGGATTGGGGGAGGAAGAAATACAGGTGATTCACATACTCCTTGATTTTCACAGATGGGCAAAATTACTCCAGATAGCTAATCCTGGGAGAGGAATTCACTCCTGTCTCGATTTATAGTGAAATTGCATGAACTTAATTTTCAAGAAAACTAATTTCCAACTTAATAATATGAAATAAAGCAGAAATAAAGAAACCTCTTTCTTTATTAAAACTGAATGATCACTGACCTTCAAAAGAGAAACAGATTTGTAATATAATTCCTGCTTTTGCATTTTGTAAAACATTTGAATATCCAAACATTTTATGGTCACAGTAGTCCTTTGAGTTGTGAATGAAACATGTTATTCTTAAATTATAAATAAGGTTACTGAATATCAAATTAAGGAGTTTTGTGGGACTATATAGGTTAAAATTTGCATTTCTAATTTCAGAACTTACTTTCTAGTTCCTCAGATTATAATTTTGTGATTTATATTATTTTGAAAAAATATATAATGTTGGATCTCTATTTTTCAAGAGTTGACATTGTAAAGCAAATCTCTTAAAAACGAATCAATAGTTTTATTCAATTGCATAATACAATGAGACAAGTTGTTTTTTTTAAAGTTACATAGAGACAAATATAAGTAGTAAAGTGTTAGCCTAAGTGATTCCATCTTGTCTAAGCAGCCATTTTATTGTGAACACAAGCTGACCTTGCCCTAAGGGAACAAAATCAGCCTGGAGGAACTTACTTAGAAAGGTAAGTCCAGGACTCCAGTGGAATGTGGTCTGCTGGTTCCTGATGACAGTCCCCCAGAAGAACAAGGTCGAGTCAGGACAGTTGGGGGTGTCCAATCAGTAAAGGACACATATGTAACCTCCCCTGAGGTTACATATGTGTAACTGCTTCTGACCAATAAGGACAAGCTGACAGCCGGTTTGCGGTTTTGCCCTATAAAAGATAGCCTGTAAGACCCGGCGGGGTCGCTCTCTGCATAGAGAGGACCCTGACTGGCCAGTGTGATTCTCGATGCTTGGGGTGAAATAAAGCTCTGCTTGACCTTTGCTTTGTATCAGTCTTTTTCCTTTGATCACAGACCCTAACAAAAGGAAAGAAAGAATAAAGGTTGAACAAAAAGAAGAGAAAGGAGGAGAGCCAAGAAATATTGATTCTCACCTGTAGACTGAAGAAAGCTCTGCTTTTCTCTGCTATTCTGACATAATATGTGAATTCAGGGATTAGACATAGGAGAAATTATGAAGAGAAATCTTCCATTTAAACAGTTGGCAGATTGGGGCACCTGGGTGGCTCATTCATTAAGCATCTGCCTTCAGCTCAGGTCATGATCCCAGGGTCCTGGGATTGAGCCCCATGTCTGTCTCCTTGCTCAGCAGGAAGCCTGCTTCTCCCTCTCCTACTCCCCCTGCTTTGTTCCCTCTCTTGCCACATCTCTCTCTGTCAAATAAATAAATAAACTCTTTAAAAAAATAAGTAAATAAACAGTTGACAGATCTATATCAAGTTTCCTATTTTAATCTCTAGTAATAATTCTAATCATTACTTCTCTAATGAAAATAATTTGATTACAATTATAATAAAACTTTTTTAAAGATAACTTGTTTATACTATATATTTTGAACCCTTTTTAAAGATAACATTTTACATTATAGGTTTTGACATAGTTTACCAGTTCTTTAATAGGCTCCAAGTGTTCTTCGTTTTTTTAAAATATTTTATTTGGGGGCACCTGGGTGGCTCAGTTGGTTAAGCCTCTGCCTTCAGCTCGGGTCATGATCTCAGGGTCCTGGGATCGAGTCCCACATTGGGCTCTCTGCTTGGCGGGGAGCCTGCTTTCCCCTCTCCCTCTGCCTGCCTTTCTGCCTACTTGTGATCCTTTCTCTCTGTCAAATAAATAAATAAAATCTTAAAAAAAAAGTCTTTAAAAAATAATAAAAATAATAAAATATTTTATTTATTTATTTGACAGAGAGAGAGACCACAAGTAGGCAGAGAGGCAAGCAGAGAGAGCGGGAAGCAGGCTCCCTGCTGAACAGAGTCCAATGCAGGGCTTATCCCAGGGCCCTGAGATCATGACCTGAACCAAAGGCAGAGGCTTTAACCCACTGAGCCACCCAGGCGTCCCTAGGCCTCATTTTAACAGGATCCCATGTTTAAGTGTATTTTGGAGAAAAAAAGAATAGCTGAAATATTTGAAAATAATCTGTTTTAAAAAAAGTTAAAAGTTTCAGTGAAGCAAAGATTGATAACATATACTCTATATTCACAAGAAAACTTTGTTTTCTATGAGTAATAAAGACATAATATACTGGTTACCAAATATGGGAGACATCTACCCAGGAAAATCAAATTATATCTTCCAGAGAACATCAATGCATTTCTTCGATACAGTTTTTTTTTTTTTTAAGTTATTCATGGATAACTTGAAACCCACTAAAATATCTTAATTTCAAGTGATACTAGGGTTTCAGTGCCTCCTAAATATACTCATGGAATCCATATTATCTCTAATTTTTAATGATCACATGAAAAATTGGCTTTAATTAAATCATATCTTTAAAGTAGTTTATTAAAGGTATCAGTAAAAAGAATTGATTCAGAAATTGGGTTTAAAAAGGCCCTTTGAACTCTCCTTGTTGGAAAACTTTTGCAAGCAGGAGATAATGTTTTTATAGTAAGCATATTTTGGAGGACAGAACTTCACCCAGAAAAAGAAAAAATAGATAGTAATAGCCAACAACAACAAAAATCTCACATAAATAAACATATTTGCAGAGAGATACTTCACAAAGAAATATTGGAAAAAAAAAAATTGGGGCACAATTAAGCTCCAAATCGGATGGTACTAAGGCAAAGATGTAATATTTTCCTCACCATCCTTTCATTTGAATAAAATAGTCAAACTTTAGACTCTCATATTTCTTCAGGCATTAGATAACTCTTCTGTAAGAAGCACTGACCTCTTTATATTCCTCAGATAGTGATGTTTCTCAACAAGTAATGCTAAAAAGATAACCCTCCTCATTCGTATAATAAAATCAGTAATCATGCTGCCTGGAGGATCTTGATTTCCAATTCTCTTCCCTGCTATAAACAGGCTATAACAGACTATCTTTGATAACACATCAAAGCAAATTCAAAAAGGTTTCTTTTCTTCTTCTTCTTTTTTTTTAGGTGACTACTGTCTTAATTTATCATCTTAAAGATGGTTAAAAAAATCTAAAAACACATAGTTTAGCATGAAGCATATATTTGAATGTATTATTCCATATAATCCTAATTTACTGAGATTCCATTTTTCTTTTACTTACTTATCCATTCATTCAACAAATATTTATGGGAAATCCCTTCATGAGATAGGAATTAACAGGCCCAGAAAAGTCAAAAATGCATCCGTTCCTGAAGTCTCACTGTCTCAAAGGTAAAATAATGAGCACAGTAAAGTATTTTGGAATGTGTACCAACACAGAGACTTAAATTTTGCTTTTTATATTATCATTTAAATGTATATAACACACAAAACACAGATCTCATTTTATATTAGATATATCAATCAGAAGTTAGGTACCTTTTAAACTACCCTTTTCTAATGTCAACATCAAAATATTCATTAAATCATTTAGGCATGTGTCCTGGTCTGTTCGACTGCAATTAAAAAATTCCATAGAGTTGCTTAAGGTTTAAATATAATGAAAATTTATTTTCACAGTTACAGAGGCTGGGAAGTCCAACATCAAGTTGCCAGCAAGTTTCGTGTCTTGTGAGGGCCCACCTCTTGGTTCAGAGACACTGATCTTGCTTTGTCCTCACAGGGCAGGAGGAGGTAAAAAGTTCCCCCGATCTCTTTAACAAGGTCCTTAATCCCACTTACCGGGGCTGTATACTCATGATCTAATCATCTTCCAAAAGTTCTACCTCCTTATACCATCACACTTTGGGGTAGGATTTCTCATATAAATTTTAGAAGAGCAAAAACCTTCAATCCCTTGTAGCCTTGCTAATATTTCCACTTTCCACTCATATTTTTGTCACCTCAATCTTTCAACTGTATTATTCTGGGGATTTTCTGCATTTCTTTCACTTGCTTTTTCTCTCTTCAGTTTCACTCAACTTTACAAATGGAGTTAGCTTTTCAAAAAACTGATTTCTCATAGGATTTCTGTGATGATACAAATGTTTTATATCTATACTGTCCAGTTTGGTAGCCACCAGCCCCATACTGCTATGGAACACTTACAATGTTGTTAGTACAACTGAGGACCTAATTTTTAATTTTAATCAATTTAAAAGTAAACAGACACATGTGGCTACTGGCTAACATATTGAATAGCAAAATTCTAAAGCAAAAATGTGATTATTTACATGCTAATAAATTGTGAAATCAAATTATTCAACATGAATAAAAATATCAATGATGGCCTTTGGTTATATATTCACCTCATATCCACTCCTTCTCCCTTCATTCCACACGATTTACGGTCCAGCCAGACTTAATTTAGTTTCCTGAATAGATTATACATTTTTCTATACTTAATAATCTACATGTCATTTTGTCTGCTTGGAATGTTTCCCCTTCATTCACAATAGACCTGTGGAGCCAGACACTGGATTCTGCTCAGTAGAATAATTTCAATGAATTATGAAAATGGGAAGAAAGTCACTGTATTAATTTTCTCTTGGCTAGAAGCCAGTCACAGGTTCTGACTGCAATCAAGAAGAAGGATTCTACTAAGGTGACTTACTAAGGCAAGTCAGAAGAGTTAGAAACAAGGATGTGACTTGTTAGTAGTCACCTTAGTTCCTTTAAGTCTCATTCTGTCTTCTGGCCCCCAGTGTTTCATAATCAAATGCAAAATACATTCAACTCACCTCAAAGTCTCCAAAGTCTCATCCTGTTTAGCATTAGTACAAAGTTCACAATCCCATCAACTATCTCTGGTCCAGGTACAAATGAAGTTCTTGGTTATAAATTCTTAAACACAGCTTCTGGGTAAAAACTCACTCTATCACTGGACCTATAAAACTGAACATACAAATTTATCTACCACAAAACACCCTGCATATAGTGAGTGTAAGAATAGGACTCCAGCTATAGATATTGCAGCCAAAAAAGGAAGGAAAAGATGGCAAAGAGTCCCTGGTCCTGGCAGTTTTGAAATACAGCTAGACTAACTATAGTTGGAATTCCCTTGATTAGGTTTTAATACCTGAAAAATCATCTATTACTTTCTGCTATGCTTTCTGTGGTTTTACTTCCACCTGTTGAGTAAATCTTCCTATGATATGAAAGTTAACAATATTGGTAACTCAGTTTTATTAGCCACTTTCCTATTATTAGAAGGTTGAAGATCTTGTAATTTCTTTTTTTATAATTGTGTTTTCTGTCCCTTCTGGTCCACCATGGTGGTGTTTCTGCTGAAATGATTTTTAAGGAAGTTTGTGGGCCATCCATAGATTTCACTGGTATTCCCTACATTAGGCAAAAACAGACAAACAAAAAAACCACATGATCACAGATCTTTTTGAAATAATACTTTCTGTACATTGGCCTTTTGTTGAGATGACTGAGGAACAATATCCTTAAGCTTTCTAGAGACCTCTGATTTGATTGAGATCTGTAAATCATACCCTTAATCTCTTGAACAGATGTTCCTGTGGCAGAATTCCATTTACTTTTTATCCTTCTTAAGTTTAGTAAAAGTTTGAATAGTCATACAGTCTTATTCTCAGCCTTGATTCTAGAGCACGTTTTTCTGACAGTGAGTCTTAATTCTAATGTCTTTCAGTGTCCATTCTAGAGAGCTGATAATTCTCAAAATCTTCTAGTCCTGGTTATTACTTTTTACCAATCCTTCCTTCCATCTATTTCTCATTCCCTGAATTTCATTGTAAGCAGTAGGAAGAAATCAAGCCCCACTTTCAATGATGTTTGGAAATCCCCTTATTACGTGACCAAATTCCTCACCTCCAAGTTCTGCTTTCCACCTCAGTGCAGGTGAGAATTTTATTAAATGTTTTGCCATTACATAACAAGGATATTTGTTCATCCAGTTCTAATAACGTACTCCTCATCTCCTTCTAAGCTCTCACCAGCAACACTGAATTTCAACAGTGCGTTCATATGATTTAGACTTTATTATGCTCCTTAAAATTATTACAGCCTTAGTCCACTTCCTATTTCCAAAACTGCTTCCACTTTTTTTTTTTAAGATTTTATTTATTTATTTGACAGAGAGAGAGAGAGAGATCACAAGTAGGCAGAGAGGAAGACAGAGAGAGAGGAAGCAGGCTCTCTGCTAAGCAGAGAGCCCAATGCGGGGCTAGATCCCGGGACCCTGAGATCATACCTGAGCTAAAGGCAGAGGCTTTAATCCACTGAGCTGCCCAGGCGCCGCATGCTTTTAAGACATCTCTTCAGCAGCATCACACTCTCATGTACCAACATCCATATTAGTTTCTTATAGATTAGAAGTTAATTCCCAGATTTCACTTATTCTGAAGTGTTTGACTCACTGGGAGTCACTTTAAGGAGTTTCCGCCATGCCATATACCTGTTTGTCTCAATGTCATTTGAACATATGCTAGTAGGAATATATTTGAGAAATAGATAATATTAAGAAATTACACTTTAATGTCACGTGATGTTTTACATGCATTTTTATGTAAGGACATGAACAATGAGAAGAAATTATACTTATGAGTTTACTGGAAGAGTTGATGCATAAACTAAATATCAGACCTGATGTGCTGTGAAATGTGTCATGGTAAATAGCCAATTACATGTTAATTTCTGATAAACTTATTATCCTTACAGAAAATATAATAATCTTTTACATCATTAACCTTAACAAATACTGCTTTTTTCTACACGACAAACTAAAAAGTAAAAATAAATACTAGGGTTTCTATGTAAAGATAGAATATGTCAGAAAAATGTTCTATAAGGATAAGTTATTCTGAATTAAATTCAGTTATTTAAACATTGGCAGAGTACCTCTTATTGGCCAATCACTGTGCTAGGAAAAACAGTTGATGAGGTTATTGTTTTGTCTTCTAGGAAACAATAGTCAAATTAAAGAGATGTGAAAAAATAAGATATCACAAGTCAGATATAAAGAAGGTAAAGAAAAGATACATTGGAAGAGCAGATTGAAAGCAAATAGATTATTTCTTATCTATGAAGAAATGTATGTGGAAAATATAACTGCCTGATATAATCAGGACCCACAGGAACCGCATGAGAGCTTGGGTGAACCAACATTACAAAGATAATAAAGCAGTTCTCCACAAAATCACTTACTTGTGAGTTCTGTAAGAGCACTTGACAGAGGATGAAATTCTGGATTATATTAATGCTAGGTAATTGATTCATATAAATCCTATGAGAATAGTCCATCACTTCTCTTCAAATGAACAATACCAAGAGAAACCATATCTTAAGTGCCTACCAGCTGTCATCCTATTTGTCTCCTAATAATCCAATCACATTTTGTTTAGTAGTAAGGAAATAGAAGATCCACTCCAGTTTGTATTGAGATAGAAAAGATGAGGAAGGAATGAAACTAGAAGAACCTGGTTGTTGGGAAAGAAGAAATGGATGCTAAAATCAATTTTGAGTTTATCCAAATCCAAAACAATTATATTGTAAACATCACTGCAAATGTTTCCTTAGCATGAATAAAGGGCTAGGCAATTCAATGTTTATTGTACATAACTTCACTTAACTCTCGTGATAGTTTGTTAGATAAATATTATTTTCATTATCCGAATTTACAGGTGAAGAAATCATAGTAACCAGAGGTTAAATAATTTTCTAAAGGTTATTCATCAGGTAAAGGATGAACAGGCTTCAACTCCAGTAGCCAGACTTTTTTAAGTTATTTAGGGCTCATTGCAGAGTATATTTTCAAACTGTGGCACAAGCTTAATTGAATTCTTTATTATGATATAACTGGAAAAGAGCCTAGAATTTCATCTAAAACCAAGACATGCCTAGATTTCTATAGCAGATGTCTTTGGCTGAAAGCAAACACAAGGAAATGGTAGAGCTTATTAGATCTATTTTTCTGAAATGAAATCCTTGGCAATTACCCACGTTCCATCCCATAATCTTATCTCAGGGGAAAAACTATGATCATATTGATTACTTGATAAAGGATTAACATTTTAACAAAGTATGAAAATGCATTTGTTTTGTATACATACTTGAAATTTAAATTATTTATGCTCTAAGGAAATATGAACAATCTTTGGACACTAAGAATCCACATAAACTACATACTTATTTTTTTAGCAACACTCTTCAAATCCTAAGTCTACCAGTTGTAAGTGGTAAATACTTAATGGAACCGTAATCATGTGAAGCAAACACTGAGGTTTCTGGGGAAAAAATAAATCTGTTTTTAATTAGTAATTTTACAAAAGAAAAGTTAAACTATAATAACATCATCCTTCAGATTAAAATATATTTCCTTTTAGGCTCTCTTTTAGGGGCACCTGAGTGGTTCAGTTGGTTAAGAATCCAACTCATTATTTCAGCTCAGGTCATGATCTCAGGGTCCTGAGATCGAGGACTCCATGCTCAGCACAATCAGCTTGAGGGTCTCTCTCTCCATCTCCCTCTGACCCTCTCCCTGTAGAGTTAGCTTGAGATTTTCTCTCCCTCTCCCTTTGGCCCTCCCCCTGCTCACTCTAAATATTAATTAATTAATTAATTCTTTAAAAAAATTTTAAATAAGCAATTCAATATTTTTTGTACATAATCTCACCTAAATCTTTAATAAATATAAAATTCAGTGATAATTATTTTTATGTCGATTTTTGTTTATTCATTCATTTGGGAAAGATTTAGGAAACACCTATAAAAAAAAAGATCTACCTGATTTTAATTTTCTTTATTCACTCATATAATTATTCCTACTCTGAAAAAAGAATCTGCGTTTGGTGTACATACCAGGTTTGTGTCTATAATTGCTCACTGAATGTTTCAACCCTAATAGAAAATTGGTAATGGATTTCATGCAAAATATTTATGACATGAATTTTTTTTCATTTTTCTTACTCTTAAGCTTCTTTAATCATGAATCATAAAGGAATAAGTTTTGTGTATTATATTCCTGTGGAAATATATTCTTTTTAGATACATGATGTCGATTTAAATGAAAAGTTCCTGAAAATATGCTTAATTCTCCCCCCAAAAAAATTCTTTTCAATTTATGGACTAAAAATTGTATTCTATATTAGCAATTTGGTCAGATACATTATATGCCCACGTTTGACAAATATATAGAAATAGAGAGCTTACAATGAGATATCTAGCTATTTTGTCCCATGGTGTCTTTATTTACACTAACACCGACCTTGAGCATGTCCTTCCCAGGATTTGTCAGTGTCATCAGTTCAATAGTGACTGAGTTAATTGCTCACTGAAATAAGCCACAATGATTTTATATTTTTTAAACATTTGTTTGTATAATTAACAAAGTTTGAAAAAATACAATGGAATAATTTATACAATATATTTCATCCTAAGCTGTCAAATAAATACAAACATTGAAGGGTATATTAAGATCTGACAGAGGTCAAATTCCCCAGAAAGCATATCCTGCTCTTCTGAAATCTAAGAAAAGAAAATGTATTGAGAGGCAGTCTCAGGAATAACCACTGTGAACATCAGGCAGAGGAAGAATTTGAATTCCAAGTGATTCTATGGGAAGACCTGGAGCAGGAAAGGACATATAAAACTATTCTAATTTATGCAGAAATTAGGTCTTTGGATCCCCATGTTTTGTCCAATCATTGGATGAAGGTAATCATTAGATATCCAAACATTGTGGATATGAGGAAGATTTGTGCAACTGGTAGAAATTACTGAAGGGTTCAGCTCATCAGCAGCCAATGTTCTCAAGAAGTAGGATGAGCGCCTCTATTCTAAAGAGGTATCGAGGCAGCATACTATTGTGGACCACCACATGTGCTGCTCAGAAATGCTAGCTGCATGTGTTGAAGTCAACATTTGTGAAATTGTCTTCTCCAGCACTCTTTTATTCTTTTATGGAGAATCTTGTGAGAGGAAGATGAATGGAATAACACCTCTGTTGCTGGATCTAGTACATTACTTTTATGGTGGTTCCTCAAATACAGTCCTAAAGAGATTTTCATCTCTCTAGTAGGCCAGCAGCCTCTAAGTAGCATGGTATGATAAGATTGGGAGATCCACTTCTGTTCTGGTAAATGTATAATCATTAACATTTTGTGTGGGGAGAAAGTCCTGATATGTAGCATTTGCCAGTTTCCACATCATAAATACTCTCACTGTGGCCAGTTTTCAAGCTACCAAAGAAACATCAACTAACTTGCAATTTTCTTGAACTTTTAAAGATTGGCTCTGTAATGAGAGAGCCTGGGTCAGCTTCATATACCATTTAATAGATCCCAATAGCATGTGCCCACTTCTATATGCCTTTTTCTGTAAGTTGTGTTTCTTGTCCAATGCAATATTATGCAGGAACTTGTGTTAAATAACACTGTAAACCCATGGAGAGCGGCACTGGCATAAGCTCCTGGTTCAGGAAAGACAGACCGATTCCTAAATATATGTCAATTTCAAGCAAGATGAATCACTGCCATTTCTTGCTGAATGGTATTTTAGTTGACTACTTCAGTAATTCAAAGCAGCTGGTTTGTCCTCTTTGAGGAAGGATGTCTTGTAAGGGGCTCAGCAATGGTGACTATCACTGGCCTGTTTGACATCCATCAGTGGCGGTACCTGGAAAGGTGTTGCTGAACAGAGCCCCAGGCTGTTGCAGTCATGCAGAACTTGCATTCTTTTTTTTTTTTTTTACCTTAAAATATTTATTTCATTGCCATTACAGGTACAGCTCATATTTATACTTTATTTTTTTTTCTCCCCAAATTTGTTTATTTTAATTTTTCAGTGTTACAAGATTGATTGTTCATGCACCACACCCAGTGCTCCATGCAGTACGTGCCCCTCTCGATACCCACCACCAGGCTC
>CM052799.1:177900864-177949437 GCA_028533885.1 Nasua narica
CCAACTTGCATCCCCACCAACAGTGGAGGAGGGTTCCCCTTTCTCCACATCCTCTCCAGCATTTGTTGTTTACTGTCTTGTTGATTTTGGCCATTCTAACTGGCGTAAGGTGGTATCTCAGTGTGGTTTTGATTTGAATCTGTTCATCATCTTTAGCCATCAGAGAGATTCAAATCAGAACTTGCATTCTTAACATCTGTGTTCTCCAAAGATAAGTCCTGTGTCCCTGCTGTGTACTAGTCAATGACCAGCTGACATCACTTTGCCAATTTTATTGTTTTAATTATTATTGTTTTTATTATTTTATTATTTAGTGACTTTTCCATTTAAGAAGCGAGGTTTTTGTTGAAAGACAATAAAAGAGTTTTACATTTTGTTCCCACATGCATAGGTCCGTCCACATGCCTCTTATTCAGACATCTTTGTCCCTGGTAGTTTTTCATTTTTATGCTTCCATGCCTTTGATAATCCAAAAGCAACACTCAAAACTCCCCACATTTGTGTATATGTTAAGCTTGGACCACTTTTTTCTCTCACACCAAACGGATGATGGTGTTTGCCCCCAGTGTTGTCTCATAAAGCCCCCTGACCTTGCATCCACACACTGACTCAACGTGTCCATGAACCGAGTTTGACTTTTATTCTTCTCTCTTAGTCACAAAACCCAATAAACCTCTCTAGACCCCATTCACTATTATCAATACAGCTCTAGGCATGAGCTAATGGAGAGACAGTGGGCAGCAGATTAGATGACATGGTGGTCTGAATCTACTTGGAGAGCTTAATTGTAAAATTCAGCAAGCTGGTGCCTTGGATATAATACCATCTTGACATGGGTTATCGCTGAGCTAGCCCAATATATGACTCAGTGGGATTGACCATACCCAAATGATGGGAGTTCCTGCTACAGGGTCACTTATATTCCATTGTCAGATATTCCATTTCCACCAGGACGCTGTAGCACTACTGAAACTATATAAATCTCTGCTACAGATGATTTAACCTTGTTTCTTAACTAGGGATCTATATTATTAAGCTGAATTTGAGGTTTGCTATAAACCTTGCACAGGATCTTTTCTCACCACAGATAACTAATTCTAAGATTATAAGGTTTCCTGGACTAACGGGACCGAAAAATAGAGCTATGTGCCCCATGCCATAGACATACTGCAGAGCCTTTCTTGATCCAGGCCCCAAGAAATCTGATAACCTTTTTTTTTTTCCTGATAACCATTTTAAATACTCAGTAAATGCATCTGAACAGAAGTCGAAGATGTGGTATATGCTATCTCCAGATAAGGACTATCAAGTACTGTGCTTTTTTCTTATGTAATGCAATAATTTTTTTGCACTTTTCAAGAAGTAAACCAGCATGCCCCTGATAAGTGAATTCTTAAAAACTTAAGTGATGTATTGGACATCTGAATATTTATAAGGTTATTTCCAGCCTTTAGGGGAGCATACATCTTACAAAGGTCTCTGATATATTTGCCACATCTTGCTTTCCTGGACCAATTATAATGTAGGAGAGGTAGTTTCACTGGGTTCCCTTCACTATCTCTACTACAATATCTGTCTGTAGACTCAACATTATGTGGGGATCTGTCAATTTTCAAGTCTGTTCATTACACTCATACATTAGTGTATGTCTATGTGTGTTTGAGTGTGTGTGTGTGATGAATACTGGATTCATTTATAACCTGACATGCATATGCCCCAACTCTAAATGGTGTTGTCCAAACACTTCAAGTACTTTAGTATCAATGACTATTGAGATTTTATTTCTAACAGTCTTTGAGAGATTTTGTTTTCAAGTGGATTAAATGGCTTAAATCCTATGGAGGAAAACTGTCAGAATCATTACAGGATACATTGGCCCTTGTGTTGTTGTATCATTTCTCATGGGGATTTGGCCTTTCGTTTAGAATCTGATTATTGATTCGACCTCAGCACTTGGACAAGAGTCATGACATTTTATTAGAATGTCTTCTGAAGGTTCCTGATTATTGGTTCTTATTTCTTTTGTTTACATAGATTGGGCAATATGCTGTTGGTTGCCAATTTATCTTGCCCCTCAGAATACCATTTTAAAAACCATCCCCATTGTTCTCTGTGGTTCTACCTACCCTCCTGTTTGCCAACTGTTGTACCTTACCACTACAATAATGTGTCTATCTTTTTATTCATACTTAGGTATCAATTTGTGATCCCTATTATTTAGGATTTAATGTCTCTTTTGTCTCAGGGATTCCAGCTCTATACGAGTGTCTTCAATAGTTGTGGCTTGCAAAGGAGAGCCAACATTGAATTTTAAATGCAGCTTGTTTTCATTGAGTAATATAACCTCAGGTTAAAACTACATTTTGCGTTTAGAAAATCACTGAGTGTGCAATACCTCGAAAACTTCATACAAGATGATCCTTTAAGATTAAACTAATGAAAAGCATGCCTGGTATATTTATGACATATACCAGATATTACGAAGTATACACACAGATATTAATATATATATTGTATATATATATATATATATGTATATATGTCTGTGTGTGGGCATGTGTATATATGTGTATGAAACTTATATTTGTGAATATATGTATTTCATATGAATATTTCATATATTGTGTTTATATATGTGACAGTTCTATTCAGATAGATATGTATACTAATATATATTCTACAGGACCTTGAAGAAGCTCAAGAGTAAGTGTAAGAACTTTAATTTTATAATACATGAAGTATGAAGTAATTCTAGAATTTTGATAGGATAACTGACATCATCTTTCTTAACATAATCTGTCTCTTGTTTTGAAATTATCCTGTAGTAAATGAAGGGTAGAAGCATCAAGTTCAAGTAAGAATCCACTGCAGAAATCAAATGAGAAATGGTGGTTGTACCTTGGACAGTAGCTTTGGTGTTTGTAGTTAATGGTCAGCAGTGGATATATCTGAAAATGGAAAAAGTGAAATTTGCTGAAAGATTGACTATATACAGCAAGAGAAAGTGAATATTTAAGGGAAGTGATAATGTTTTGGGATGGGCAGTCTAAAATGAAGTTGCCATTGATATGACAGGGAAGAATGTGAGAGGTAGTGGGTTTTAAGGAAAGAGGAGTAGTTTGTTTTTGAACAATTTAGGTAAGCTGTCTTTGAGATATACAATTAGTGACAGTGAGTACGTTGTTTTTAGAAGTATGTACGTAGAGCAAGGGTTCACAATTAAAAACATAATTTTGGATATCATTCACATATTGATGTTATTTAAAAAAAATGGGTGGATGAGATCATGAGGTATGGGTGGATAATAAAAGGCCCAAGAAAAAAGGGCTGTTCCCAGGGCTACAGTGGGTTTTCTAGGGATTAAGTCAGAATGTACTGATTAAAGGAAATTCAAATTTGCTTTAAATATTTTTCCAATGGGATGCCAGTGTGGCTCAGTTGTTTAAGTGACTGCCTTCCACTCAGGTCATGATTCTAGCACTCTGGGATCGAGTCCCTCATCAGGCTCCTTGCTCAGCAGGGAGACTGCTTCTCTCTCTGCCTGCCTTATGTGCACACTCCTCCTGCTTGTGAGCAGTCTATCTCTATATTTCTCTATGTTTCTCCCGATATATATATACATATATCAGATATATATATATATATATATATATATATATATATATATATATATCTGACAAGTAAAAATAAAATCTTAAAGAATTAAATATTTTTTCAAGAAAATATATTTAACTCTCATTTGCAAATTAAAAAAAAAAAGCCACTTCTCTTTTACCAGTAAACAGAGGAGTAGATAAGAAATGATAATAGATTCTTCAAGATTATTAGGTCACCCAGTAGATATTAGAGCAGATTCATCAAAACAGATCATTCCCGTGTTTACTCCACATTGTTACTGTGTTCTCTTGATTTTATATGAGAATACTCTGAGTGAACCAAGTCCCCAACTTATCCTAATCACTTCAATTATTAGATATATATCTAAGGTATTTTTTCTTAGAACACTTGTGGCACTTAACAATATTAGCAAGAAAGAAAATAGCTCAAGTCACCATGGTTTCATTTACCTATTTTAAAAGATTTATTTATGTATTTCAGAGAGAGAGAGAAAGAGAGAGAGAGTGCGCACATGCACAAGTGAAAGGGAGGGGCAGAGGGAGAAGCCAACTCCCTGCTGAGTGGGAAGCCTAAGGTGGGGTTAGATCCTAGAATCCTGGGATCATGACCTGAGCCAAAGGCAGAGGTTTAACAGACTGAACCACCCAGGTGCTCCACACCATGAGTTTTAAAATGTAAAACCATAATAAAGTAAATAGATGTGAAAAAAACTATTAATGGTGGTATGTAAAGATTGTTGCACACAGGAGCGCCTGGGTGGCTCAGACATTGTTTGCCTTCGGCTCAGGTCACAATTCCAGGGTCCTGGGATCGAGCCCCATATCAGGCTCCCTGCTCAGTGGGAAGCCTGCTTCTCCCTCTCCCACTTCCCCTGCATGTGTTCACTCTCCCGCTGTCTCTCTCTCTGTCAAATAAATAAGTAAAATCTTTAAAAAAAAATTGTTGCACACACAAATGAGTACATGAAAATGTATCTAGATACAAATGTATCTGAATTCCAACTCTTCCTAACTGTTAAAGACACAAAGAAATATTTATTGAATACTTACTACAAAGTGTAGTAAATATTGGTAGTGATTTTTTTGGATCAAGACACATTTTCTTCCTTTAAAAGACCTACGGTCAGAGAAGGCACATATATAACTAGTAATATCTTTTTCCTGATATAGTGATAAAAGTATTTTAGGGTCTATGTGAAAATAAATATTTTATATATTTTGAACTTCTTCCATATAGTATACATGAAAAAGGATAAAATCTTGTCCTTGTTCATGGATGTTTGAATATGCTGAAATAATTTTATTCCTATTACTCATATACTTTATATTGGGGTATTATTTTAGAGAAATGAGTAAAAGCATTGAGCAATCAGTTGAACACATGGGTGATGTTTTATCTGAGGTCCTAAGATCAAGCTCAGGGCAAAGGCACTGTTGAAACTCCATAGAACAGTTATGTGTGTACAAACCAACGGCGACAGGCTGGCACAGCGGGGTTCATCTGCAGTTTTCCTTCTGGGAGATTTCTCAAAGAGGCTTCAACAAAGTAGTAACCACTGTGTAACCTGGACCTACATCTTCCCTTTCTAGTGGGTTCAAAGAAATCTCTATAATCAGTTCCTCGAAATTGGAAGTGAGATCACTCTGAGAAAATTGACGAATGTTTGTTTACCTGCTGGGTGGAAAAATTGAAAAATATCAACCAAAGGATATATTTGTTTTGATCTTGTATTGTGCTTGGTGATTACACAGCCACTGGAAACTGGCTACATGGCAAGAAATCAGGAAGCCACCCACACTCAGAGGAACTCAGTGCTGGCAAACAGATATTCCTTGCTGCCAAAAGTTTCCTGCCCACCACAAAGCTGGGTGACTCCTGGATATTTATATAACCAGAAGCTGCAGCATGGTTTATAGCTCAAAGACCAAGGAGAATCTACATACCTCTATGAATATTTCAGAGATTCAAATAGCACCTAGCTAAAAGAAGACATCTTTTGGTTTAATTCATCTTAAGTTTGGGTTTAAACACCAAAACTTTTTTTTTAAGTTTTTTTTTTTTTTTAATTTGACAGAGAGGAGAGAGATCATAAGTAGGCATAGAGGCAGGCAGAGAGAGAGGGAGAAGCAAGCTCCCTGCTGAGCGGAGAGCCCGATACTGGGCTCGATTCCAGGACCCTGAGATCATGACCTGAGCCAAAGGCAGAGGCTTTAACCCACTGAGCCACCCAGGTGCCCCTAAACACCAAAACTTTTACTGAAAAGATGTTTGGGAGGAATAAAGGAGATTTTTGAACTATTGTAGGCCTGTTAAGACATGTTAATTCAAGTATACAAGGAAGCTCCATGCTTATCAGAAACCTGTTTGCATCTGTCATGAAAAAGTCAGATATTTCTGTTTCAATATATCATCATTCACTTCAGTTGCACTGGGACATATTAAAAAATAGGAGAACTCAGGATGTTTAAACAAAAGGATGAAACAATGTTAACTTTAATGAAGTTTGTACAGCAAGAAGTTACAAGTCTGAAGTATGTTGCAGATAGGTGTAGATAGAAACAGTTTGCATGCTTCTAGCAAAGAAAATAAATATAATCCAAAGTAGACAGAGGGCTTCCCATGATAGGGAGGAATTGAGTCTATCAAAATTTAATGGAGTGCAACAGGAATGAAGTACAGAAGAAAAAAGGAGATGTATATGCTTTCTTCCACCTATGAGAAGTGTCACATTCAGCAGTCATAATTAAGCACTGACACTTAAAAATGTGCCAGAATATAAATTCCATGTGAGTAGGGAGCTTTATAGGTTTTGGTCTTTGCTTTGTCAGCAGTACTTAAAACACTGTGGCTTACATGGTGCTCACTACATATTTGTAGACTTGAATGAATGAGTGAAGCTAGGAATATAAAACCTTTATGGAAGCCAAAACAAAACAAAAACACATAAAAATGTAAAATAAACTATTTGTAATAATGTAAAAAGCCACATTCTTTTGAAAGTGAATTTGAAATACACACAAAGTTGAGTCCGAGGAGACATTAGATAAGACACCTCATATTTGTTTGAGGTGCCCTTAAAACTCCTATGACCCTCTTCCTTGACAGACACAGTTCACAATATTTACCTACCTTAGTTCATCCCATTACATCCACCCCCCCATTTTTGACAGTGTCTAAAAGTTCAAGATTCTATTTTCCTCTTAAATCTTATTGTATATTCCATTCTCTTAATGATGAGTTAGCTTTCTAGCTAGTAAAATAAACCCATTATCACTATATTGATATTACTGACACTGAAAAAATATACTTAGCTAGCTCTCCCTGGTGTGTCTATACATAATTAAGCTATCTAGCTAGTTAGATGATAGATGAATTAAATGATAGATTGATAGATAGATAGATGATAGATATATCAATGATAGCTACACAGATACATAGAAAAATGGTATATATAGGTATATAGGTAGTTTCAGACATTTAGAGGTCTTTAAACTTCAAAATCAAAATGAGTAATATAGCCATCTCCAGATGGATGTTCATGAATTTTAAAAAGATGATCCTCTAGTTACTCTCGAATCATTTTAAACTCAAGTCATCTCCACAGTTTCTTATACAAAAAAAAAGTGATCTTACTTTAATAGTGATAATGATGAAAGTTCCAGATTCTCTTGAGATCATTTCCACTGTGCATAAAATGAACATGGGACAAACCATACTTGAAATGTGAAGTTCTAGGGGTGCTTGGTTGGCTCAGTTGGTTAAGCAACTGCCTTTAACTCAGGTCATGATCTCAGGGTTCTGGAATCCAGCCCCGCATCATGTTCCTTGCTCAGTGGAGAGTTTCCTTCTGCCTCTCCCTCTGCCTCCTCCCCCTTGCTCATGCTCTGTCTCTCTCTCAAATAAGGAAAGAAAATCTCAAAAAAAAAAAGTCACATTCTACATCATATGAAGATTAAAATGTTTTTTCTATAATAGGCCATTATGCATTTACACTGGGAATTTTTTAGGAAATAATTCAGTTACTTTGTATTATAGTCATTGACTATTATCTGTATCAAGCTAATCATTAATTTTTATGATAACAGAATGTTAAAGCGTTCTATCTTCACTTTTCATTTGTTGTGCAATACAAAGAGAATGGCCTTACTGTTTCATCTTGACAATGAGTTATGGATCTATTTCTTCTAGGTATTTTATCATTTCACAAATTAGAAAAATTCATTAATTGCCAAAGTCTTAAACATTTCCATTTTTTTGTAAGTAATTACACATAGATCATCCTGGTACAATTCTATAGTGGGGAAAGAATATGGAAATCACCTACATCTTTCTTATTTTCACCAATTTATTTGACTAATGAAGAAGCGGTGTGCCACATAGGTCAACTGATTTGACAAAGGCTGAACAGTTGAGGGGGGCTCTGTAAGGATAATAACACACGCTTTCTGAATTTAGACCAGTGTTTTGTCTGCCCCAGTAGAGGTTTTCAAACTTTTATGAGACCACTGAAAAATGAATTTTTTTTAAAGATTTCATTTATTTAGGGCTCTTGGGTGGCTCAGTTGTTAAGTGTCTGCCTTTGTCTCAGGTCATGATCTCGGAGTCCTGGGATGGAGCCCCACATCAGGCTCCTGGGTCTGCAGGAAGCCTGCTTCTCCCTCTCCCACTCCTCCTGCTTGTATTCCCTCTCTCACTGTCTCTCTCTCTCTGTCAAATAAATGAAATCTTAAAAAAAAAAAAAGATTTTATTTATTTGAGAGAGAGAGAGAGAGAGCATGGTGGAGAGGGACAGAGCTCTATCCCAGGACCCTCCAAGACTCAGATGTTCAACCAACGGAGCCACCCAGCTGCCTCAGTGAGATTGTTAAGGTTTCTGGAATTTCTGAACACTCTGGCTCTTGTTCAACTGAATGCTGTGTTTTCCTTCTACTCCATATTGATTCTCTGGTAAATTTTGCTCAAAATTATTTCTCTTGCTAAAATCTTCAGAATTTATATACTAAGAAACAGCTTTTAAGTATAATATTATTTAATAAACACTATTCTTTTTATGACAGGAAGCACCATCAGCCCACCCATGAACACATATACGAAACTAAACATATCCCCAAAATGAATGGCAAAAATGTTTTCTGTTAGCTATCAGGAATGCCATCTGAGCATTTCATTCTGAAATTCTGCCTTTGACCAGTAGAATATACCATTAGGTTATATCATTTGGAGGGTATTTAACAAAAAGAGTAAAGTACAGGAGTCTTTGGAAGTGAATAAAACCCAGATAAGTATGAAACAAAATCATATCTGTCGAATACACAATACAAAGGAAAGAGTAGCTGGAAAATAGACTCCAGGAATTCATTATATATATATATATATTAAACAAGAATAAAAATATGGAACAAACAACAAAAGTTTGTGGCTATAGTTTAAAGGATGACAGGATGGCATGTTAAGGAGAAATTTTGTGTATGCTCCAGAGCATTTCATTGGGACTAAGGGTAAGGTAGGAAATGCATAAAGAATCATGTCTTCCAATTCTAGATGGTTTGGCTTTCAAGTCCATATGTGATTCTTTCCTCAAATCTTTAGACCATATTTTAACTCTGACTAACCAACTAGGTTTTCATCTAGGCTTTATCCTAGTTAGTGCCTAGCAGACCACTATAAACTGTATGGAAAGCATAATCTACTCCTCATGACTTGATGCTCACCAAATGTATCCACTTGATATTTTCAAATCAGTTGAAGCAAAAAGTCCTATCTACTTTAGGGAATTATCATCATCATCATCATCATTATTTTAAGTAGACTCCATGCTCAATGTGGAGCCCAACATGGGGCCTGAACTCACAACCTTGAGATCAAGACCCACGGTGAGATCAAGAGTTGGATTCCCAACCAACTGAATCACCCAGATACCCCTACTTTAGGAAATTATCATTCTAATTTATATTCACCTATGTGGAGGATTCTATAAAAACATTAATTTTCTCAATCTCTAGTCAAAGTTTCAGGAATCCTCAGGGTCCCATGGCAAATCAATTATCAATAACTGTATATTTTATTTCAATTATGATGTTAATTTATGTAACCTCAGAGAATTCATCAAGTATTTCCCTTGAAATGTTTTTTTCTGACTATATATTATTGTAGGGATTTCCTCTTTCAGCCATAACAGAAAACTGCCACCAAATTACTGTCTAGAAAAAGTCATCCTGAAAATTGGACAAAGCATATGAGCCAACTATTTTTAGTAATTGAACAACAAATTTGCTGAACTATATTCTTTGGCAAAAGTTAATTGTATAATATGAACTCCAAGGTTACTCCTCAATAAACTTAGCATTCTTTCTGAAAAGACTTTCAAATCTGGAAGCAGGAAAACAAATCCCAAATGGAATATCCAACCTCAGTGAGCTTAGGAAGGCACTAAAGCTGATGGAATTGGCGGGGCAAGACATGTAAGAAGAAGCAGCTACACAAAGTGATAGGGAGAAGATTCTAAATTTCTCACTGATTCTTCATCAGAATACATTAAGAGCTCTTGATTGAAGTCTGAACTACACCTGCTAAGTATGAGACTATAAAAGGCTGTCGGCATGCTAGAATTTTCTTCAAGATTAGATCAAGTTGAATTCAACATCTCATTAAAAAAGAAACATGAAGAAGAAGAAGAAGAAGAAGAAGAAGAAGAAGAAGAAGCAGCACAATTGCACAGAAGCACAATTGCAGTTAACCACAGAAGCTCCAGCACATCCATCAGACAAAGTAGTTGACAGATGTTGACTCAGTGAATTGACTCAGTGAATATTATATCCTGGATATTCAAAGATAATCAGATCAGCACAAAGAATAAAAGGGAAGTGTACAAATAAGGAAAAAGGGAGCAGAAATAAATCATATAAGTTGTGGTAGAGAAAATATTTACATATATATAATGCAGTAGAATTATTAAGGAAATATGATTGATGTATTGGAATTTGTGAATTAAGTCATAGGATAAATCTGAATAAATGATTTCTAGAGGGAAAAAAATGGAAATATACCTCCTCTGTAATCCCTCCCCTTGAGAGCGAATATAGCAGAAGATGATTGTGTTATATGGTAAAGGTGAAGGAACTCAGCAAGTGTAACTTCATGTCTCTAAATAGTTGACTTCAGTTCATCAGAGAAAGATTATCTTATATTAGCCAGACATAATCAGGTGAGTACTTAAAAGACCGAAATCAGGCAGATTGCAATCAGGGGTAGGCTATCTTCTGTTGATCCTAAAGGAGCAAACCACCATATTGTGGAGAGAGCCATGGATCAGGGAACTACAGGTGACCTCTAGCAGCTGAGAACCTCAGTTCTATACCTGCAAAGAACTGATTTCTGCAGACAATCATTTAGTTTGAGAAAGGATGCAAACCTCTGATGATACTGCTGATTGGCTGACATCTTGATTTCAGCCTTATGAGTTGCTGAGCAGAGGTCTTGGCCATCCTGTGTGCAGACTTCTGGTCTACAGAAACTGAACTAATAAATGTGTGTTGTTTTAAGCCACTAAATCTGTCAGAATTTGCTACACAGCAGTAGAAAACCGGTAGTAGAGATTAAAAATAAAAAGCTGTCCAGTATTTAATAGAAAGCTCACAGAACCCTGATGATAAATCTATACAAGGAGAACATTAAAATAAAGGAAAAGAAAACTGTCAAGGGAGCAGTTTATTTTTTTATTTTTTTAAAGATTTTATTTATTTATTTAAGAGACAGAGAAAGTGAGAGAGAAGGTTAGAGGAAGAAGCAGACTCCCTGTGGAGCTGGGAGCCCGATGTGGGACTCGATCCCGGAACTCAAGGATCATGACCTGAGCCGAAGGCAGTTGCTCAACCAATTGCCCCAAGGGAGCAGTTTATTAAGACTTCATGCACCTAACGCACCTAAAGCAATCAAATAATGTAATTTATTGATCAATAAAATCTTTATCTTATAGATGCCAGTAGTATTTTTCTAAATTAACCTAAATTAACAACAATTTATGCGGGAAAAATTTCAATAGCTGAGGAATGAAGTTTAATAATCAGAAAAGTGTAGATGATATTATAATAAGAGTCTAACTCCAAATTTCAGTGCCTAAATACAAGACTGGTAGAATACTAACTCAGAAATTATACTGGGAATAAGACATCTCTATACGGCGAATGTCCTTCCCTATGGTGACTCTAGTATCCTTGGTGCTCATTTCTTATATCAAGTCAGATCTGTACCATGGACAAGCAGGATATAATCTAATTGCCATACAACTAAAGTTTTTATGTGGACACAAGAAATAGAAAACTCACTAATGGAATGTTTGCCAGTTTAACATTTTCTAACATGCTCTACAGAAAATGTGTTATTTGAGCTTGTTTTTAGTAAACTGAGACATCTGTAAGACTTAAATGTCCCAAAGTGCAGTTTTGTTAATATTTCAGATCTGGTCCTCTGCAGAAATGCATCCTAAAACCCAAGTCACTCTAGAGAAAAATGTTTACACCATAGAAAAAAGAAAAATAATTTATAGCTTGATATGAAAAAATTCCAACAAAGAATTTATAAGAAATACTTATAATCTATTGGGAAAAATTGCAAAAACATAAATAGAAGTTTCATATATGAATTGTAAATGCTATCGTCTAAATGTTTGTGTATCCTCAAAATTCATATGTTGAAAACCTAATGCCCAAAGTGATGATCTTAGGAGGTGGGGCCTTCTGGAGTTGTTTAGGTCATGAGTGAGGAGCCCTCATGAATGGGATTAGTGTTCTTGTAAAACACTTGTGGGGTCCGAGAAACAAACTGAGGGTTTTGGAAGGGAAGGGTTGAGGAATGGGTGAGCCTGGTGGTGGGTATTAAGGAGGGCACATATTGCATGGAGCACTGGGTGTGATGCAAGAACAATGGATCTTGGAACACTGAAAAAATAAAATTAAATTTTAAAAATAAATAAATTTTTAAAATTTTTTTAAAAGGCCCAGGCAAGTAGTTTGTCTTTTCCATTGCCTGAGGACACAGAATTCGGCAGTCTACTTCCCAGAAAAAACTTTCACCAGATACCTAATCCCAGACTTCCCAGCTTCCAGGATTATGGGAAATAAATGTTTACATACTGTTCAGTATACGGCACTTTGCTGTCAAAGCCTGAATGGACTGAAATAATAGGTATAGAAATAAATGTAAATTAAATCATGGATGTGATTTTCATTAGTCAGATGAGCAAAAAAGACTCTAATGTGAAAATACATACTTTCATATGTATGCACTATGTGAAGCACAGCTCTTTCCAATATTGAAAAAAATGGAAACAGTATGCTTGATATAATGACCTTTGGTGGGGGGGTCATTAAAAAATTAAAATTGATAACCAATAGAATCATTGCAGTTATATGTAAACAGATGAAAAAAATCCTCCAAGATGTAGTGTTAACTGATATAAAACAGGTCATCTTGGAGTAAATAAAATATAATTCAAAATAAAATATAGAGGGGCACCTGGGTGGCTCAGTGGGTTAAAGCCTCTGCCTTCAGCTCAGGTCATGGTCTCAGGGTCCTGGGATCGAGCCCCACATCGGGCTCTCTGCTCAGCGGGGAGCCTGCTTCCCCCTCTCTCTCTCTGCCTGCCTCTCTGCCTACTTGTGATCTCTCTCTCTCTCTGTCAAATTAAAAAAAAATCTTTAAAAAAATAAAATAAAATAAAATATAGAAACCAAGTATCTATAAATAACTGTAAATATTGCAAAATTATGTTGAAAAATGAATGAAACCTTCAACCTATAGTTGTCGTAGTTAATATAGTGAACTGTGAGGGAAATGTGGTTTTATTCAAAACATTTCTGTATGTGTTCGTTTGTCTTTCAACAAGAACGCACTCATGTTACTTGAGTAATTTACAAAACACAAATAATCTAGAATTATTTTAAACTTGAATATGTGTTCTTAGGCCATTTTGGAGATCAAATACTGTCAAATTAGTATCACTTCGTCAAAGATAAACAATAACCTTGTACTGTTCCATATGGTGTGACATAAGGCAGTGTCATCCTTGGTCTGACAATTGTCATGTTTGGTATTTATACCTTTTTGTAAGAATTATGCTTACTCAGAAGACACATAAGGCAAATTTAACTAAATATGAAATAATTTATACGTCTTGCAAATTTTTGTCTGATTTGGGGTGATGCTGCGATGTCATCTAATTTCTATTTATCTTACTCTAAATCCTAGTATTGATCAGAAATATTTGGGGCCAGCTTCTACACATCATGGTTTTGTTAACATAGAATAAAGATCGGCAAAGAAATATTATGAATGCATACAGACGTAAAACATCAAGGGATAAAGTATCAACTGAGGAGACACAGCACCCTGTCTCAAATGGTCCAATATCACATGAAAACATGTTAATCACTGTCTAACATGAGCAAGTAAGAGAAGTCGAAGTAAACACTGTGAGCCAAGAACCAAAACAATATAGCATAGGAATCCTGGCTAGAAGCTGGAGAATATTAAGAGAGAGAATAGATGTAGGGGGAAAAAAAAAAAGATCAACTGAACACAAATTAAGATATGCAAGATATATCCCCAAACCCTCAAAGAACAGGGTCTAGACGGGATCCAGTTCTTAATTATAAGGATAGACATACAAAGTTCTGTGCTGTCCAGGTGAGCATACATAGCAATGGAAGTCAGGTTGTGTTCTTTCACTCTAGAGAAATTATTTGCTCTGGCCTGGAATTGTACTTCTTATTTGTGTGATTTCTCATGGGCTGATGGTTGTTTGCTGGCAGGTGTCTTGCAGCAGCTGTTTGTGACTACAGAACTCTTGAAGTAGAAGCAGAGACAGCCAATAAGACTTGCTGGGAGTTTTGATCTTTAATTACTGTGTTTCTTTTATAGCATTGTCTACCAGAGCCTGGACCTATACATGAGGTTCTGAACGTGCTTCAGCTAAGAGTGGAAAACATGTCTATTCCTGTTTTTCCATAGTAACACATATAGTGGCCACCATAGGGAAAGTGAAAGAAAGTGGTTGTTAATTAACTTCATTAAAAAAAAAAAAATCTTAGCAGGGCACCTGGGTGGCTCAGTTGGTTAAGCAACTCCCTTCAGCTCAGGTTGTGATCCTAGAGTCCTGGGATCGAGTCCCACATCAGGCTCCCAGCTCCATGAGGAGTCTGTTTCTCCCTCTGACCTTCTCCCCTCTCATGCTCTCTCTCACTATCTCTGTCTCAAATAAATAAATAAAATCTTAAAAAATATATATATTAAAAAAAAATCTTAGCAAATTCTCACAGAATGAATATATTACTCATATTTTGGGCTGCCTGGATGGCTCAGTTGGTTAAGTATCTTCCTTCCGCGGAGGTCATGATCCCAGGGTCCTGGGATAGAGCCCCACATTGGGCTTCTTGCACACCCGATAGCCTGCTTCTCCCTCTCTCTCTGCCTGCCGCTTTCCCTGATCATGCTCACGCTCTCTCTCTCTCAGATAAATCAATCAATAAAATATTTTTTTAAAAAGAAAAGAAAATATTACTCATGTTTAGTGCACAACTTCAAACAACTTTTCGAGTATCAGAAATACTTTCTGATGTTGACATTGACATATAAAAGTGCATCCAAATTTTAACTGAAAAAATCATAGAAAAATTTCTGTAATTCTTCAATGTTTTACATACATAAGGAACACAATAAATTCACTGAGTAATTGTTTCATCAAGATACAAATACTAGGGCTTCTTGGTAGCTTGGTTAAACCTCTGCCTTCAGCTCAGGTCATGATCTCAAGGTCCTGGGATCAAGCCCTACATCTGGCTCTCTGCTCAGTGGGAAACCTGCTTCCTCCTCTGCCTGCCTTGCTGCCTACTTGTGATCTCTCCTTCTCTCTGTCAAATAAATAAATAAAATCTTTAAAAAAAGATACAAATAATTATGTTTTTTTTCTCTTTTATAAACCTATAAGTCAAAATCTCATAACCACAAACCCAATTTTTCAAGAGATTTTGGATGTAGAGACATTTAATAGTGTTTCAGTTGAGTAACAAAACGTGCGTTATAAGTTTAGCCTCCCCAATAAGAAGAAAGCTATCTTCTTTTCTATCAGTCTATGTATCCCTTAAGAAGGAGATACCTTATTTGACTAGTAAATTCTGATTAAATGCTGAATGTGAAACGCTGCTTGTTAAATGTATATAGAGAAAGTGAATCTTGATAAAGAATACTTTTTTCCTAAAAATAACTCTCAACTGTCAGCAATATTGACAGTGAAAGATATGAGCAAGACAGAATATGAAATGGTTATCAAGTAAAACACTTCAGATTGCAAGCTATGGCTTCAGAACAAGTTCAAATTGCTTTTCGAACTCTATATTGGCTTTTTCTCTATGTGCCCCCAGCACCTCAAACTATCTGAACATCTGATACGAAATGAAAGCACTGAGCTGGTCTGTCCTGATTTTTGTGTACAATTTTTTGTCAGAGAAAACAGCTGCCGATGTTTTATGCCCAGAAATATTTCCTTTTGTGTGTGTGTGTGCGTGTGTGTGTGTGTGTGTGTGTGTGTAAGCAAAGTCAGAAAGTTCAACCAACTGAATAAATGCTCTATTTTCTTTAAATACTATTTATTTATATATTAAAATATTTCATTTAAAGATACTCTTCCAATGTTTATAAAAGATTAAAATTTTAACTAAAATAGAGATTCAACTGCAGCCCGAAATACAAACAAATATAGATTATAGCAACTTATATTGGGGATAAAAAGGAGATAACACGTAACACTAAATATTATAAAGTCAAATTGACAATCAACTCTGTATTATCTTTGTTAATGGGACAAGGTAGTGGTCCAGATAATATTGCATGTCATTCAGTGGTTCATTTATATTGGTCTGGTGATATGTTATCTTGTTTTATTCTTATATATTTATAGTTTTAGTTACATTTTAATATTATTAAATTAAATGTGCATTCCTTACACACACCAGGCACTGAGGAAAAGCCAAATGTGAAAGACTCTTTAATAGAAAGTGGAAAATACTCTGCCATAAGATTTTATTATTTTAATCCAGAATACAGATAGCTGGCACATGAGTAAATGAGACAATAACATTATTTCATTAATGCATTTCTTCTCATTTAGTATATTGAATGGTTCCACAAACAGAAAAGTTTTGTCAGTCTTATAAATGCCCCTTGTGGTTTTTGAGGAAGGAATATCCACCGCGGTGGGATATATATTTCACTTAAAAACACAAAAACACATATGTAGGCAAAAGTACCAAATATCTTAACAGTAGTAAGCAAAATATAGCCTGTGTCTCCAAATAAACATGAGCATATATATAGAAGGAGGGATGGCAAGAGAATGAACAGGCAGTTGAACAGGACCTAAAACATTAAAGGTCTTACATACCATTTAAAATGATTCAGCTTTATGATAAGAGCGATAGATGAGTAAAATATGATTCAGGCAAAGATGATCAATGAAAATCCAATCTAGAAAGTCAAAGTTTAATGAGTAATAGAATATTAACACTGTCTCAAATACCTCCTCTAAGATTATTTATTAAATGCAAAAAACAAAAAAAAAGTAGTGACTACAGAGTAACTGCTTAATACTGTAACTCCATGATCAAAATTAACTTGACAAATAAGATAAATTAAAGCATATGCCTCTAGCTATGTTATCCTAAGAAGAACACAGTATCACTTAAATGTTTTTTAGCCAAAAATTAAAAGCTTCAACTTAGTCATAAAAAACACCAGAAAATCAAAAATTAAGAAATAAATAATGAAAGGAGTGATTTGTATTATTCAAAAATGTCAGTTGTATGAGAAACAAAGAAAATTTGTGGAAAGATTCCAGATTAAAAGACACTAAAGTAAATGACAACTAAATGCAATAAAGATTCTAGACATGAACTCACATGGGGAAAAATAATTACTTTGAAGGGTATTTTGGGGTGATATATTAAAAATGTGACTGTAGGTAATGAAATGCTAATATTAAGTCAAATATAATTTTTTTCAACTTTAGGATTATTGTTACACAGGAAATACCTTTTTTCTTAATAAATATGCAGTGAAGCACTTAAGGGTAATGGTGCATGATACACGTAATATACTTTAAAATTTTTCATAGCAAATAATATGAATAATGTAGATGGAGAGAGGAAGAGGGAGAGGAGAGAATGCTAAAACGAATCTGGCAAAATATTAGCAATTTGGAGAAAAACGTATGTGGCACTGTGGATGCAGTGAGGAGGATGGTTTAGGAGAGATCCTGCTTCTTATAGACTGATCAGTTGGGAAGATGCAGTAGTTATCCAGGTGAGTGATGATACTGTCCTTCCATAAAGCAGTGGGAACAGTAATGGAAAGAAGCAGAATCAAGAACTTGGTGATTTACTGAAAATAGCAAAGGGAGAAGGAAGTAAAAGAAAGTATGCAGGCATTTGATATAGTCAGCTCTTCTGATGGTGATGTCAATCAGTGCAGTAAGGAACCAAAGACAAGGAACCCAAAGAGAGGAGGTATTCAGTTAGTCTGGAATGTGGAATGCCTCCAGAACTATTACATGAGAACAGTCAAGAGGTACTGATCTATGTGGAATTATAATTCAGGGGACAAATATTATGGAAATATAGTTTAGAACTCATATTTTATCATTTGAAAGATGCCTTTTGAATCATAGCAATGAGTGAGATCCCTGATAAACTCAAATGTTTTAGCATTTGCCAAGAGAAGAAATAGAACAACAAGAACAGCAGCAGCAAAACTGTCATAGAATGAAATGAACAGAGAAAAATCAAGAAGTGGTCAGATTCTCATACAAATATGGCAAAAGCCAGGTTAGTTTGGGATATTACTTTGGTAGAAATACTGTAAAAAAAAAAAAAGTGCCACAAACTTGCGTAACTTATACATCAGAAATGTATCATCACACAGCTCTAGGGACCAAGATGCCCTGTCTTGTTTGCAGTACTGGCTCCTTTCGAAGACCATGAGAGAAGAATTTGTTCCAAGCCTGTCTCCTTGGCTTACAAATGGTCATCTTTTCCTTTGTGTCTTCATGTTTTCTTCCTGTCACATGTGTGTGTGCCCAAATTTTCCCTTTTTATAAGGACATCTGTTAAATTGGATTAGGGGTCCAAGCTACTCTACCCTGGCCTCATTTTACCTAGTTTGGTCTATCGTTACCCTATTTACAGATAGGGTCACATTCTGAGCTACTGGGGGGTAGGACTTCAACATATGAATTTGGGGGCAGGAGCATGATCCAAAACATAACAATCAGGAATAACACATGTTTTTTAGGTTGAACAAGAATGACTAGTCCAGGTTAAGAGGTAAAGAGAAGCAGTAGGGCAAACACCAGATTATCACAGTGGAGAAGGGAAAGTGAGATAAGGAATTGAGATAGATGTTACATTCTGAAATTTGACACCTATGGAGAAGACAGGGATTTTAAGGAAACCCATTTAAAAAAATGAAGTAGAGTTGACACACAATGTTACATTAGTTTCAAGTGTACAACATAGTGATATGACAGCTCTATACATTAGGCTATGCTCATCACAAGGGTAGGGAGCTCAGTTTTTAAAGACGGAATTTAAAAAGAAGCTTAAATTCTTAAAAGAAGGATTTAACTAAAGCAAAGATACAAATGCAGAATGGTGAGGGTACCAAAAGAGAAAGAAACTTGTGAGAAAATGAGAATCCATGAGCCCAAAGGATTTAGACAATTAGAGGAACACCAGCACCACAGTAATAGGGAGACAGATTACAAATTATTTATGTCTTGACACAGCATGGGTATTTCAATTAAAAAAATGTGAAATATTTTGGAAGTAGTAATATGTGTGCATATAAGTAATGTTTATATTATGTTTTATTATTATAAATAGCTGTATCTTATTATCTTTTGTAATTCTTGTGGAAATTACCCATGTAGACAATGAGATAATTTTTTGAGTCTACATAGCAAAGTAAGATTTGATACATTGTATTGGATCATGTTGACACCTGGAAGTCCAAAAGTTTTTATTATAGTTTTTGCTCTTCCATTTGACTATTCAGGGGCTTATTTCTGAAATTAAGAAAACAATTTCCACTATATTTGGCACATGTAATTTTATGATAGCCAAATAAGATAAAAAAAAACATATTTCTGCATTTAAATGTGCAGTGTAACTAAATGTTCCTTTTAAACTTATTTTTATTGTTTAAGAATGCAAACAAGATGAATACTCTAAAAAGTCAGCCACAGACTTTTCATGGTGAAATACTAGCTGTCTTTGTTCTGTTTCTATCATGACACAAAAACACTCCCAGAATATAAATACTGTGTGCTTTTTGGTCAGTATTAGCATGAGTTTTTCTAGGTTCTAGTTTTTCTGAATTTTCCCAAATATACATCTCATAGGCCGTAATTCAGAAAATTTGGTCAAACGTTAGTGATCTAGCTCATTTATATAATTAAATCCATGTGGGAGAAAATATTTTTAAGTAAATTTGATTAATTAATGAATGCCAACACAAGAATAAATTAACATTTCATTTTTTTACATAGATTACTATTTTTGTCAATAAGCTTGGAATCCAAAATGGTTCATATCATTTACTTTATTTTATAATTCTGGCATTCATATTCATCTTGAAAGCAAACAAAACAATAAAACCAATAAAACAAAATAAAACAAATGATATCTACTTGTGTCAACTAGATAAATACATTGATTTTAGATTTGAAAAAGCTGTTTATGTATTTGAGAGTAAAATTTAACGAGTATTTACCAAAAGGAATATATATGGAGAATAATCTACTGCATCTATATATATACAGACATCAATGATTATTATAGTTCAGTTTCGAGTTCCTGGCCTCCTTGTTGTGAATCATTGAAAGCAAATAGAAAAGGTATGGGCCAACTATTACCAATAATATAACCTATATTATTCCTAAATAATATGAATATCACTAATTGCTATCTCTAATATTTTACAAAAAATAGTGAGTGTTAAAAATCTCCGTGGATGTTCTTATTCTCACTCTTTGCTGCATTCTCTAGGGCCTTATTATCAGTAATTCCCCATTCATAATTTCCTCAAATATTTGATAATTTTCTCAACTATTCTTTTACTTTGGAGACAGCACATTCAGGACTGATCTATCTGAAAACAAGGTACCTTCCACAGGCTCACTCACACTTTCTCATGAAATTACAGGTCAAACTCTCCTTTTTCCTTTTAGCCCTTATAAATTCTACATTTGTGGCCTTAAGGATCATTTGTGACTACTAATCATCACATCCTGTTTGGAATACTGATTTCCTCAGAAGTTCTGTGCCAATAAGCAAATCGTTTATCTTCTTTCTTTTTATCCTCAGGACAGTGTTTCAGAAAACTTGAATACTCCTTATGATTCCTGTACTACCTAAAAGTATGTATGTATATATGTATTATTTAATAATTTTTGTTTTTAATGTTCTCATTAGTGACATGAAGGACATTGGTGTCAGCTCTTGTTCCTCTTAGAAAATTACAACATCATGGGAGAGTTATTAACTTTGGGGCCAAACTGAAGTTGGTACAAATCCCAGTAAGATAAATTATTAGTGTGTGAAAATGGTAAATGTACATATCACTCTGAAGCTAGTATTTCTTATTTATGGAAAAAGAATAGCATCACTTCTTCAGTATTTTACTACTTGAGCTTCTTACAGTTATACTATGACACAAACATTAAAGGCCATGCTGTTTTAGAATCTTAAACTTACATTCTTAGATGAGTATTATCCTGACTACAAATGGGTATCAGGCCTTTATTTTTAATCATGTGCATGATTACCTAGGATGCCCAGGAGAGCAAACACACTAAAGCTCATCTATATTCCGTTTTTCTCTTCTCTCAGGCACAAGGAGGTTTTAAATGCTGACCTTCCTGTGTACACAGGGGGCTGGTAGCTTGCTTTCGGCATGCAAATGTGATTGCAACTAACATGCATCACTTCCATTTGGAAGAACTAAATTGCTGGTATGATATTTTCTAGCATGTGTGCATGTGGGTGTGGGAGATGACAATATTATTTTACAAAATTCGGTACATAATGTATTGTCCTTCATCTTCAGGTAGTAAGTAAAAGCACTGCATTATTTTCTCAAGCCAGAAAATTATAATGAGTAAATAAATTAATTTCACAGAACAATTCAGTTTAGGGATTTTTTTAATACTCAAGAGAGTTGAATATTTCTAATTATACACAGGGAGGAGGAAAATATTTTCCGCTTGCCAACTTTTCATACTCTTCTGGAAAAACCTGCATGGGAGACCATTATATGTAATGATTCCTTAGCCAAAGGCAATTTTCTTCACAAAGCATAAAGCTTAATTTAAGTTATGTCCATGCTTATCTAAAGTTTGCTTCCATAAATTATTTGTAGAATCCAAATTAGGCAAGAAAAAATAAGGTCATGAGGGAGGCAGAAGGAAGGAGAGGAAAATAAATATGCACATCAGATAGGATCATATCCCTTCAAAATATGGAAATTCTCCTACAACAGAATTAAAATCAGTGAGGCTGAATAATTGTGTTGGGGAGCCCTATATGGTGGTCATTACAAAATCTTCTTCTTTTTCTTCTTTTTATATTATGTTGAGTTAGCCAACTTAGAGCACATCATTAGTTTTTGATGTAGTGTTCAGTGATTCATTAGTTGCATATAACAGCCAGTGCTCATCACAACACATGCCCTCTTTAATACCCATCACCCGCCTGACCCACCCCCACCCTCTCCCTTCTATAACCCTCAGTTTGTTTCCCAAAATCTTCTTAAGAATTACTAATCAGAAAGTTTCCAGGTAACACTCTTGAAAATATGCCATCTTCACCTGATGTTACTACTTTTATGCAGTGTCTCAGCTAATAATATTTATTCCCAGGTAAATTTATTCTGTGAAGTTTCTCACAGTCAAAACATTGTATTCAGCTCTTATTTATATTTTGTCATAATAACTTTTATTCCATAAACACATAAATGAGACTGCAAGTTTAAATCTATCCCTCTTGTTGAAATTATGACCTTCTGACTTATAGATATCTTTTTGTCTAATCTGTACTCATAAACATTATCTCTTTTGATAGTAAATGTATTTTTATGGTGGCAAATGATTATAAAATGACATTTAACCCATAGACTCAAATATAGTTTTCTCCAATTTATAACCAAATATCCATTATGATACAGAAGATGGTGACATTCTCAACAATAAAACTAACACTGCCAAGAAATGTGTTGGCTCATTTGTTGAAAATCTATCATTAACTAAAGTATAAACAACATTATATTGAGGAATGCTGTTGGCATGCACATTCTTCATTCATTAAACAGAAATGTTGGAAAATAAGGAAAATAATGCATTTTTTCCCCATTATTACCCTCCTTACAGAAAACTTAAGGATATTACCCATCAGAAAAATGAAGTTATCTATCCTCCATGATGGAAGTGCTTCTTTTTGAAGTTGTTCTATAAGTGAAGTAGAGAGAGTAGCTCATACAGTGCTCTGAAATGATATATGGAGAGCCATAGATTTTTAAATATGTCATTGTTTCAAATATTCATATGCAAGTTAACTTACTGTTAAAACTATTGAGAATCTTACATGATTAATATAGCTAGTTAATGAAAAAAACAGTGGAAAATGACAAGTGACTAGTGATTAAGAAGAAAAGTAGGAGAGAAAAAAGAGGGATATATATGTATACTATAGTTTTAATAGATTTTTAAAAAGATTTTATTTATTTATTTGACAGAGACAGAGACAGGGAGAGGTAACACAAGCAAGTGGAGTGTGAGAGGGAAAAGCAGGCTTCCCACTGAGCAAGGAGCCCAAAGCAGGACTTGATCTCAGGACCCTGGGATCATGACCTGAGCTGAAGGCAGCCGCTTACTAGCTGAGCTACCCAGGTGGCCCACAAATTTATTTGTTTTAAATATAAAATGTGAAAAATTATACCAGAACAATGAAGGTCTCTAAAGGAACTACTAAAAGAACAGACGTGTTATTTTTAATTGAGGTAAAATTGTATATAATATTGTATAAACTTGAAGTGTACAGCATTATAATTTGCATCTGCATACACTAGACAGTGATCACCACCAAAAGTCTGGTCACCATTCATCACCGTATAATTAACCTCTTCACCCATTGTGCCCGCTCTCCATTCCCCTTCTCCTCTGGTAACATCAATGTGGTCTCTGTATCTATATCGATAAGTTTTTGTACCGAGTTTATTTTCTTCATTTGTTTCTTTAGATTCCATATATGAGCGAATCATACAGTAGTTGTCTTTTTCCATCTGACTTATTTCAGTTAACATAATGCCCTCAAAGAACCAAAGAAACAAAAAATATCTTTAAGAAACCATTTGGTTGAGTGTAATCATATCTATCTTTCCAGAAACAAAAATGAAATTCATAATAATGGCATAAATTAAAACAAAACTACAATAGACAAATATTAAATAAAATAAAAATAATTACCCATGATTCAGAAAAAACAAAATTGAGAATACTACTTAAACTTCTTATGGAACTACTAGAATAAAGAAATCTACGATAACAGACAAATCTATGTCCTTACACCATTAAGCATTAACGGGCCTAGACTTTGGTATTTAGACTACTGGATAACTTTGAAGAGTATTCCAATGAAAATGCATATCAAGCTACAGATAAAATGATATGCACATAATTTTGAATGTGTAGCTGACTTTGCCAAAAAGTAAGGGTAATCCTAGATATGTACCTTGAAAAACACTTGCATATATGCACAAAATAACATCAGCACTTTACCTAATAAAGATGGAAAACAACTTAAATATATACTAGCACAGGACTGGAGAAGCATAAAACAATGTAAATGAAAAAATAAATTGCAAAATGATATCTACAATGCCATACAAATTTATAGTATAATATGTATATGATGGTATTACATAACATTTAATGATAATGTTTAAGTAGAAAATAACAAAGATATGCCATTTGGAGAGACTGTATATTTTAAAAGACTGTTTAGAGTCTAGATATGCATAGGGGTAATACGATCTCAGTACATGATTATGATTGCTCTTTGAAGATGATGGAGAATATAATTTAAGAGGTTTTGATGAAAGCCTTCAATGTCACGTGCCATACTTTATTACTCATCCTTTTTTATCTTAAATATGCTATAATTGAAAAAAACAAAGAATGGTAAAATTACAATTAACTTTAAGTCAAATACAATTTTCAAATGTATAAAAAAGCAAATATCCAAGAATTAAAATGAGAAAAAGATAAGAATCTGTAAAACAGAGAAAATTAACATAATTAATGAGTTTGACCTCTGAAAAATCTAGAAGAAATTAAAAATTTATTTTCATATACATGTTTATAATTCAAACATTGCTTAAAAACAACATATGGATAGAATATTTTTTAACCAAGATATATGGAAATCAAAGGGCTGCTTATTTTGTATTTAACGAAAATGGATTTGAAAGATGACGGAAAAATCTTTTTTTTTAATTTAATTTTGTTTTTTCAGTGTTCCAAGATTCATTGTTTATGCACTACATCCAGTGCTCCATGCAATACATGCCCACCTCAATACCCACCACCAGGCTCACCCATCCCCCCACCCCCCCCTCCAAAACTCTCGGTTTGTTTCTCGGAGTCCACAGTCTCTCCTGGTTCGTCTCCCCCTCTGATTTCCCCTAATTCACTTTTCCTTTCCTTATCCTAATGTCCTCCATGTTATTGCTTATGCTCCACAAGGAAGTGAAACCATATGATAACTGACTTTCTCTGCTTGACTTATTTCACTCAGCATAATCTCCTCCAGTCCTGTCCATGTTGATACAAAATCATCTTTTTTTTTCTTTAAATATACTGAGGACTAGCTACAGCAAGTTATCTTCTTTAAATTTTGAAAAGTGTCTGAACTGAGTTTAATTTTTGGTTTGTCTTCTCCACTTGCTGTGAGCTGTACGGGCTTTTGTGCTTTACTTCCAGCAATGCAGTTATCATGAGCTACACAGTGAATGTTCTGTTTGTGTGTGATTATGAGAAGGTCAAATAAATCGTTGTGTTCAAGGGGGAACTTCTGCTTAAATGGCATAAACCTGGGGGCTGAGCATACTTCTCTTTCTTTCAGCACAAAAATACTTTAACTTGAATAGTAAAAATTATCCCTGGACCTTCTTTAAGGAAAGACTTAAAATAAAATGGAAGATTTTGTAATTTATTCTCACTATCACTCTGAATGAAAATTGGGTGACAGATTTGCTGCATGAAACGGAAATGATTAGTGTGTTATATATAATGCCACGATTAAACTGCACTTTACATGGCATTTAAAATCTCTAAAGTTTTTAGAGTCAATTAATATCATAGACTCATCTGTTGATATCATCAGCCTGTTCTTCTTTGTCACGTTCCCCTAATACTAAACATTTGTGGCTTCATTAGAAGAGATAGAAAAGAAAGAAACTTGTAAAGGATAACTGATATAAGTTGTTTTTGCCCCCCAGGGCCCTGGCATTGATCTTAATTGTAGACAGTTCAAGTGGTATGACTAATTTTAATCACAAACTAGTTGGATTATGACTTCTACAAAAGATTTTTTTATTTTTTTAATTAATTTATTTTATTTTATTTTTTCAGTGTTCCAAGATTCACTGTTCATGTACCATCTAAATCTAAATTAAAAAAAGACTTTTTTAGATGAATAAGTGTAATATTGAACATATTTTCAAAATAATTAATGGGCATGAAAACTGGAACTCAGCCAGGATCTCTCATATTCCTCATTGCCTCTATTTACTTTATAAATCATGCATAATTTAAGGAGGAAAAACTGTTAAGGAAGCAAATTTTAAGAATAATTATATTAAAGGAGCACCTGGGTGGCTCAGCTGGTAAAGCAACGGACTCTTGGTTTTGACTCAGGTCATGATCTCAGACTTCTTAGATCAAGCCCTCTCAGCAGGGAGTCTGCTTCTCCCTCTCCCTCTCTACGCCTCCCCCCTGCTCATGTGCTCTCTCTCTCACTCTTTCTCAAATAAATGGATAAAATATTAATACATATATATATATGTATATGCTTGTCCAATGACTATGTTGTACACCTGAAACTGATATCACATTGTGTGCTAACTATAATTAAAAAAATAAGTTTAATAAGAGGAAAGATTCATGTATCCTTTAAGGTCTTCTTTTAGGATATCGGTAGTTAAAATCAACTCAATGTGAAGCTTACAAAATACTGTAGTGTTCTCATAAGTCATACATTCTAATGGCTAATGATACCTACTTGTCAGAAAATAATATAAAAAGCTAATCAAAGATATATTTTATTTTCCTGAGCTATGCTTATTCAGAACAATAAGTGTATAAATCTGAATGACCCAAGCTTCTAAAGGTTCACAATTTTTAAAAAACAATAAAAAACATCCTTTATTTCAAGCTAAAGATTGACAGTCTCCTACAATTTAAGATTAGATACAACAACTGTATTGCAGTGAATTATGTTCTGCACTTTGTTAGTAAGACACTATTCAAGTTTTGTGGGAGTATGACAATAGGCTGAATAACTCATTGCAAGGCACTCATTTCTAGGGAGTCAATTACCTCAATCATATTGCTTTCTTGTGATGAGACCACTTCAAACAGGGATACTGAGATCAACTCATTCCATTTAGTCCATAAAATGTTGGCAAGCCATATTTTAAGAGTTGATTTTTGAAGTATTTCAGTAATGAAACAGAAAAATCTCTAAGAAAAATCACACATTTGCTTCAAAAGTAAACTCCATGTAAAATAGATGAACATATGCACATGTCAAGTACATTAATGTTTTCCTTCATGCTTTTAATTGGTCCATAAATATAAATTGTAGATATTAGAATGAGATGCAGTGGTACTGGAACTGGTTGAAGGCATGAAAGTGTTTGAAAATAGCTTTAAAAATTCTCTGCATATGATAATGTGTTGAGCAGTGAACAGATCAAGTTCAAGTGAAATGATCTATAGTTTTGAGAAAGCATGACATAAATCATGCTATGCTGTAAAAGCTGTGCTATAAAAGATTAATCTTCTTAAAACAAAAAATGGTACGTGTGACTTTTTTGTTTAATACCATTCAAAGTTACCTAGAAAAAGATCTATACTGCTTACTAGAGCATTTAGGGCCCATAGAAGATGAGCTGATCAATCTCTCAACACCCAGTTCCTGTCTTGTTAGTGTGCTTCAGCAATACAGATCTTTCATGCCATTCCATGTAACATGCTATTCAACTTGTAAAGGACACTTTTACATTTCCTTCCTTTCATGTGTTCTTTCATGATTCTTAAAAGGATCTTTAGGTTTCTAATTATATTCCATTTTCCTAAAGAAGCTGCCATTGCTCCCACACATTTCTATGTGAGTTTCTTTAGTATTTACCTAGAGATCTTACGTGAATTTTTTTTTTCTATCATTTCTATCTTTGGAATTTTTATTTCCAGACAGGAATGTGAACTCCATGAAGGCAAGCACTGTACATAAATTTCTTAAAGTAAATAATTTTATTGCTTTTTTTAAAATAAAAAACGTAGCCTGTCACATATAAATTAGGTTTCAAGATTACCATATTATTTGCCAAAAGGAACATTCCTGAAGGAGAGAGAAACTTAGAGCTCATTGAGTGAGCACAAAGAAGCAGAATTTATGGGGAATTGCAGTGGAAATATTTTCTTTACCACTTCACAATGCTATTTCCCTGTTCCTCAATTCTGCCATCAGTGTTTATGGTTTGTAAGAAAACCCACCACCATCACTTTGGGGCATTAGTTTTGAGGTAATGTGAATAGGAAATATCTCTAGGAATGAAAGCACAAGGTTCTATGATCCAGATTTCCTACAATAATCATTATTTATCTGTAGGAAAAATATGAGAAGTGAAGAGCTTATTTTTATATTTCAGACGTTTTTTGTTTTGTTTTTGTTTTTGAAAGGACTAGAAAATATATATGTAAAATTTACTCTTGATCCCCTAAACCTTAACACAGTATTTGATATAGACTAGGGACTCAGTAAATGCCTGTTGATTAAATGAACAAATATTAACTAAAATATATTTTTAAAAACCCAGTAATAATACTGTGGATATAGTCTTCTGAGACAGTCCCAGGTGTTCGCACACCCTGGTATTCATGCCCTTTTATATTTACCTCTCCTCTTGAATGTAGACTAAACCTAGTGACTTGTTTCTAACTAATAGAATATAACCAAGATGATGAGGTGTTACTTTCATGTTTAGAAAAATAGAAGATTATGTTAACAGACTGCTTTTGCTGATTCAGTTGAAGCTGATCAAGGTGTGGGTTGAGGTGGCGATTGCATCTGAAAGAATCTGCAAGGAAGCAAGTCCCACTATGATGCAGAGAAAAGCGTGATAGTGGAGGTGTTTAGAGAAAAGGAAAATGAGAGAGAGTAATGACTTTGTGTGAAAAAATGGCGTAATCTCTGCTTCTGATTCCTTTATGTTATTTGACTATATTTCTTGGCCCTGGATGCCAAGAACATCTTCAATTTTTTTAATATATGTAAATCAGTGCTTGCTTAAGCTAATTTTAATAGGTTATTATTTATTGAAAACTAATATTGACTATGAAAATGTGCATATTTATGTAATGGAAAATATAAACTGGTTTAAGTAATTAAGGAAAAGAGGGGAGGACCTATGAATATTTGGGATGAATGATTCTTGAGGGTTAAGATATAACTTTGGAGAAAGTTCAGAAGCAGAAGTTTAATTTAAGAAAAAAAAGATGATATGGAATCAGTAAAATTCAGAGTAATGAGGGAGTGGCACTTGTTGAGGAGACAAGGAAGTGATTCTAATTATTTAACTTACAGGATAAATAAAATCAATGCTGTGGTAATTTAGTTGATTAAGCATCACTTTCCATTTTAATGCTCTATGTAGCTCAAATTAGCCATGTATTAGTTAGACTCATTTGCATGCATGGAAAGAAACTTGAAATTGACTTAGCTTAAAAAATAAAGGATTAAGAAGTTCTGTAGAAAATTTCCCGAGTATTAAACAATTTTATTGAAAGAAAGCTGAGGGACAGAGATGGACTTAGGAATCACTATAATCCAAGGCTTTAATAATCAGAACTGTATCTCAGGCACTTGTCTCTGATTCTCTTATATTAGTGTGATCCTCTCCAACTGTTGTTTTTCTCCATGAGGTAGGAAATATGGCTATCAATAAGATAATAACTTTATACTGTATACCTCTGGCACTATCACTGAGAATGTCCTCAAACCCCAAATTAAGAGTCCCATGGAAGACCCTTATTAACCCAGATTGAGTAAGGTGTGCATAATTGGACTATCAGTCACATCGTATGAACACAACACTAGAGGTGGCCATGGAAATGGAGGACAAGAGAGTTCATGTATATTTACTCATATTTAGTGTTAGAAATAACACTAAATGCACGGCAATGAAAAGGAAAAATTAGATAATTGGATTTCATCAAAATTTAAACTTTTAGATAATCAAGGACACTATCAAGAAAATGAAATAAAAATCTACAGAATAGGAGAAAATATTTGTAAATCACACAACTGATAAGAATCTAATATATAAAATATATAAAAAGTTCTTACAACTCAACAACAAAGAGGTGAACAATCCAATGTGAAAATGACTAAAATAAATTTTTCCAAAGATTTACAAAAGACCTACAAGCACAAGAAAAGATGTTCAACATCATTAGTCACTAGAAAAGTGCAAATCAAAATCACAAAGAGATACTACTTTACATTGAAGTTCCAATCATCATCATCAACAACATCATCAAAAAATAACTAGTGTTGGCATGGTTGTGAAAAACTAGAACCCTGGGGGCGCCTGGGTGGCTCAGTGGGTTAAAGCCTCTGCTTTCAGTTCAGGTCATGATCTCAGGGTCCTGGGATTGAGCCCTGCATCAGGCTATCTGCTCAGCGGGGAGCCTGCTTTCCCCTCTCTTTCCGCCTGCCTCTCTGATTACTTGTCATCTCTCTCTCTCAGTCAAATAAATAAATAAAATCTAAAAAAACCCCCAAAAACTAAAAACTAGAACCCTGTACTTTGCCGGTTGCAATGTAAAGTTGTGCAGTCACTGCGGAAAATTGTTTGGTAGTTCCTCTAAGAGCTAAACAAAGAATTACTATATGACCCACTAATTCTATTCCTAGATATAAACCTAAAATAATTGAAAACAGGCATTCGAACAAATCATTTTATAAAAATTTTCATAGGAGCAGTAGTCCTCATAGCAAAGAGGTGATATCCAGTCAAGTATGTTCAACTGATGAATGGATAAACAATAGTGGTAAACCTACCTCATTAAATATTATTCAGCCATCAAAAGAAATAAAGTGGTGCTATGCCACAATGAGGATAAGCCTTGAAAATATGCCTAATGAAAGAAGACACAAAATGTCACATTATAGGATTCCATTTGTATGAAACTTCCAGAAGAGGTAAATCCACAGAAACAGAAGGCAGATTAATGGTTTCCAAGGACATAGGGGAAGAGAAAGGAGTAAAGACCCACTTAATGTAGGGTTTCCTTCTGAGATGATGAAAACGTCTTAGAACTAGGGAGAGGTGATGGTTGTGCAACATCGTAAATGTACTAAATGCCATGACAATGTACACTTCAAAATGGTTGAGGGATAATTTTGCGTTATGTGAATTTTGCCTCAATAATTTTTTTAAATGTTGTGAACACTATCACACATATATGTAATATGAAACATTCTGATTTATTCTTTTTAACTCTTCAACTATTTAAGCATAATCTAAATTACCTAGTAAAAGATATATACACACATGTTGATGTTTGGAATCAAGTAATATATATATATTTGTGCATTTGAGCACTTAAGGTATTAACAGGGTACATGCATTTCATTTCAATTTAAAAGATAACATAAAAGTGTAACATTATTCTATTTAATTATACAGCCCCATTGTCAAAACTATACCCTTAATTGTAATTATCTGATTTATATTTGGCTCTTCTTAATCCCAAGCTGATGGCAAAAGGAAGACAGGTATATGATATAAATCTGTATAGCCAGTTTGATGCAAAATCTAATTGGATTCTGAAGTTGATTGAAAAATACATTTTTATTTTTTTAATTTTTCTATCTGGGAAATTATTTTATTTTATTATTTTTATTTTATTTTTTCATATTCAGGAACCTTATTCCCCATTTTATTTTATTTCTTATTTTTTAAATTTTATTTTATTCTTTCAGTGTTCCAAGATTCATTGTTCATGCACCACACCCAGTGCTCCATGCAATACGTGCCCTCAATACCTACCACCACACTCACCCAAACCGCTCCCACTCCCTCTCCTCCAAAACCCTCAGTTTGTTTCTCAGAGTCCGCAGTCTCTCATGTTTCGTCTCTCCCTCCTATTTCCCCCAATTCACCCTTCCTTTCCTTCTCTTAATGTCCTCCATATTTTTCCTTATGCTCCACACATAAGTGATACCATATGATAATAAAGCCTCAGTATCTATCCTACTATTTAATGTGCTATTATCTGTTGTGTAATACATTTACTGTAATGCAGTTTGGCTAAATAGAAATGTGATTCTAAAAATTAGAACGATATTTATATTTTAAAGGTATTTTGCATTTTAAGTATGTTAAAAAAAACAAGCAATGCTTAAAAGATTCACTCATTTTTTTCACATTTTTGAAGAAATGATTCTGAGGAATGATAAAATATGGAAACTGCTCATATAATGGTTCAGTAACCCAGATTATAATTGATTATAATTTTTTCTGAATATTAAAAAAATAATAAGTTGGCTATCACTGAGGAAGGATATTTTCCCTGAAAACAAGACACAAATGCTGAAGGTAATTGCTACAGCTTGTCCTGCAAACTATTTTGACTTACATCGTTATTAATGAAAACAAATAACCCCCTATACACATATAAAAGTTTTTGTTCACATATGTTTGTGTGTTTGGTGTTATATTATTCAATAGTCTTACCTTGTATTCAACAAAAATAGTTTAATAACTTAGTCTAAAAATAATATGGTCATCTATTTCTCTCTTTTATATACAAAAATAGTGTGTATACAATATGGTGTGGTATGTATACACACAGTTACTGAATTTGAGAGCAAAGAAATTACATTTTTAACAATATCCTCATTGTGGAATTTGGTTCCAGGAAAAAACCTTATAGGTGACTTTTCAGGCCTGACCACAGACAATTACAAAGGGTTTACCCGGCAGGTCTCCCAGGGCAAGGCTGCTCTCCCAACCAGACTTGATGTACAGCTAATGCATTACAGTCCCTAAAGGGAGTTTCAAACACTCAGCCCCACTGGCCAGCCTTGCTGTCTGCATATTTCCATTGCTAGCTCAAGCTTCTCATTCCTGCTTCCATTTGGTGAGGTCTCTTTATTCATATATATTTTTTAAGTTTTTATTTAAATTCCAGGTACTTAACACAGGGTGTAATATTAGTTTCATGTGTACAATATGATGATCCGACGTTTCCATACAACACCTGGTGCTCATCACAAGTGCCCTTCTTAATCCCCATCACCTATTTCACCTGTCCCCCCGCCTACCACCCCTCTGATGACCGTAGTTAAGAGATTGTTTCTTGGGGCACCTGGGTGGCTCCGTTGGTTAAGCGTTGGCTTATGTTGCTACAACTTAAAAAAGTGAAATGATTAAATACTTTTAAAATGAGAAAAAAAATGATGGTCATTGCACAAAATATTTAATTTGATTCATAAAGGACTGAAGAACAGTCTTATATCTGCAACTAATAAGTAACACTTACTTGGAGCGCATGCAAGAATAAATGACTTTATTATAGGAAAGTTCATGATTTTCGAAGAATTTGACAAAATTCTTTATCTTCTGGACAGTAAATAACTAAGTGTATTTTCAGAGTCTGAGAAAAGGAATGGAGTGTATATAAGACAAGTCATGAATTGGGTGTGTACAGTAAATGCCAGGCAGCTGTTTTGCACTGCTTATTCCAAAGTCATTGAATAGTTTTCTTTTATATCAGAAGTAATAGAAGTTGGCATAGCTAGGGAAGAATATGGGGCCCTTGATGATCGAGTCTGCTCCAAAATAAAAGTTACAATCTGATTCTTTACATTGTTTTCCTAGGCAGAAATTGGTGCAAGCATCCCAAATCTAAATTTCTACGGGACGCCTGGGTGGCTCAGTTGGTTGGGCAACTGCATTTGGCTCAGGTCATGATCCCTGCGTCTTGGGATCGAGTCCCGCATCGGGCTCCTTGCTCCGCAGGGAGCCTGCTCCTCTCTCTGCCTCTGCCTGCCTCTTTGCCTGCTTGTGTTCTCTCTCTGTTAAATGAATAAATAAAATATTTTTAATAAATAAATAAATAAATAAATTTCTAGAAAGAATTGGATGTAAAATTTTTGAAGTGAAAACATATAAATGGGCATAACCCATAGTTATTTGAGGAGGAAAATAAACTACTATAGACAAGATAGTATTTAGATATACCTGCATCATATAAGTCATAGTTCTATATTTTTTATTTCTTATTCTGATACTGTATACATAAAGTTTATTTAAGATACAGAAATAACTATCATATTACTCTTTTATTTTATTGTTTCATGTCACTGAGATACAAATGCAAGTTTTCTTTTTCTGTTAGCAAGTTATTTTATATATATATATATATATATATATATAACACACACACATTTGCTTCTCAGTTTTCTCTTTTGAAAATTAAATATTACAGGGAATGACATAATTGTTATTCCCTATGTTTCTCTTGTGTTTAGATGTGAAACTAGGCATATTTTCCTTTCCAGTTAATATGATAGGAAAATTTTATGACATTGTAGACTTTTTTATTTTCCATCAACAATCACCTACCAGCAGAAAGCTATACGATGTCCCTGAATTATAATTGAATTGGGAAATGGGAAGATGTTAGTGAAGAGATTTTCTAATTAGTAAATATAATTGAATGTGATAAATCTATATTAATTTCAGCATCCAGAATAAACTATTGTTTAATTAACTTCTTATACATACAAATTAAATTTTATTATATTAAATGTGACCAGCAAAGATATCATATAAATAACTTTACATGCATAAATTGCAATTGGAACAAAGTTATTTTTCTCAAAAATTATTTTTATGAGTATAGAAAGTCAAAGTAAGATGATAATTTACAAAGAAATCTCTTGTTCCAATTTGTATTTATCAGCATGTCAATGATATATTTATCAGCATGTCAATGATATATGATCACTGGTGTGCCAGTGAAGTTTAACAACTGGCTCTCTGAGGAAAGAAATAATACATTTATTGATTTTGTGGTATAATTGTTTTCACCATAGACAATTTTAAGCTGCCGATATGATGTCACTGAACATGAAGCTGAGAAGAAATGCTCACAACAGACTTGCATGAACTGGTGCAAGCCAGCTCTCGCATACATTATCTCTGATGATTATTTTATTATGATCAAATCATAGCCATTAATGAAATCGAAAGAGGACTTGGGATCTGTTTCAATTTTGCCCTTTCTGACTTTCTGTCCGGGTTCTCCCTTTCATCTTGTCCCTTAGCTCAGGCGGAAGACCCTGAGGGTAAAGTGTTCCCTAATGGGAACAGAAACTACCCACTCAAGCAATCGGGACTATCCTGACCCAGCAAGACCTCCTGTGATTCAGCCCAAAAAAATGATCACCCTGGCCTTTACTGCAGACTTGCATGTACCCACTAACCTTTGTCCCATATTTTCCTTATATAAACCTACAAGTATTTACAGTACTTTGGGGACAGTTTTTGAGTCATAGTCCACTAGTCCACTGTCTTCCTGGTGTTGGTCTTACTGAAATAAATTCCTTTCTTGTTTCACCACCACTTTATCTCTGCCTTTGGTTTTTGTCAGTGGTTAGTGGACAAACTGGTCTGTTTGGGACCCCTGGAGTCAGGTGCTTTTGCAGCGCTGTACCTCACCTACAAAATTATAGGTATTATGTGCATAAAATTGCTAAGTAAATAATAACCAACAAAAACATAGACGAAATCCCTAATGATCTAATGTATGAGAAATCAAGGGGCACCTGGGTGGCTCAGTTGGTTAGGTGTCTGCCTTTAGCTCAGGTCATGATCTCAGGGTTCTGGGATCAAGCCCCACTCAGTGGCTAGTCTACTTCTCCCTCTGCCTCTGTGATCCCTCTCCCTCTGTCATTGCTTTCACTCTCTTTCAAATTAAAAAAAAATCTTAAAAATAATCAGAAACATAGTACCCTTGCTAATTCCAAAGCTCACTCAGGTAAACAAAATGTCACCTATTGTTGTTGACTCCTTATGTATATACAGAAGATCAGAGATTTCTTTACAATTCTATGTAAAAGTTGGGTATAACACTGAAATAGACCATGGTGTGAGAATAAAACAGATCATCAACATTGACTGAAGGATAGTTAAAAAAAATAAATATATCAATGGAGTTTGAAAATATTAAACAAGCTATTAAAATTCCCCAAATTTTCAATACTTTAGAAACTCTGTAGAAGAGAATACTTAAACTGTTGAAAAAGTTCTAAAAGGTAAAAATAAATGATTGTCATGAGTTTTTATGGTCAAATCCCTTTCTATATATCCAGACTCCTCTGCCACCAAATTTTCTTCTGCTTCATTTTGTTTTATGCACCTTTATGACTTTTCTTACAGTTCAGTGAGCTTCCTCCCATTCCAGAACTTTCAAGTATCTTGTAGTGATCTTCTGGTATCCTCTGTCATCACTGAGACATAGAACTCTTCCTCTGACACCCAACCTATATTGTACTTCAAAGCACTTCTTGTCTGAAATTGCATATTAGCTTTGGCTCAGGTATTTATTATCTGTCTCCCCCAATAAAATATGAATTCCATGAGGAGAAGTGAATTAGTTTTGTCATGTTGTCTAAGAAATTATCACATACAGTGGCTTAAAAGAACACAAATTTATTTCTCAGGTTCCTCAGGTCAGGATTCTGGGCAGAGGTTACCCAGGTTTTATGGTCATGGTCTCAATTAAGCTAACATCAAAGATATGAAACCAGGGCTATGATCTCAGAAGGGTCCAGCATTCTCTTCAAAGTCTGTTAGGTGTTAACTTAATTCACTTTCTTGTGATTACAGGACTAAGGGCCCTGCTTTCTCTCTGGCTGTCAGCTGGGGCCATTTTCAGCTCCTAGAAGTCACGTACCATGGAGAATCTCTTCTTTCAGTCTCCTAAAAGAATCTCATATAGGTAACATAATTATTGGATTATATCAGATAGTGTATATATATATATATACACTTTGTTTGTCCCTGTGGTTTCTGATACAGAGCTCCTAAAACCCTTGGGATTTCCTGAGTAATAGGGTGATAGGTGTGTTTTGCATATTGATGAGATGTTTCAATTGTGTGTGTGTGTGTGTGTGTATGTGTGGTGAGGGAGGTAGTTAAATAACTTCAGAAAAATTAACCACATGAATAGAGGGTTAGAAGTTTCAGTTACACTCTTAACCCATGGGGAAGGGAAAGTGATTGGAGATTGAGTCAAGTCACCAATAGTCAGTGATCAAATCAATCATTGCTACGTAATGAAACTTTTATATTAAAAAAGTCAGAATGGGGCGCATGGCTGTTTCAGTCAGTTAAGCATCTGCTTTGACTTAGGTCATGATCCCAGGGTCCTGGGACCAAGCCCCGCCTTGGGATCCTCGCTCAATGGGGAGCCTGCTTCTCTGTCCGCCTGCCATTCCCTCTTCTTCTGCACTCTCTCTCTGTCTCATTCTCTGACAAATAAATAAATAAAATATTTAAATTTTTTTAAATTAAATTAAATTTAAAAGGTCAGAATGGTAAGATTTGGGGAAGCTTCTGGGTTGGTGAACATATCTACTTGGTGATAGGATGATGTACCTTGACTCCACTGGGACAGAACCCTTCTGGATCTGACTCTATGTCACTATTCATCTGACTGTTAGTTTTATCCGTTATAATAAAACTGTGTTCATAAATATGATGTCTTTCTGAGTTCTGTGAGTTACTCTAACAAATTATTGAACCTAATGTGTGTTTGTGGGAACCCCCGAATCTGTAGTTAGTTGGGCAGACATATAGGTCACCTGAGGACCTTACATACATCTGACTGTGAAATTGGGGTAGTCTTGTGGGATGCATCCTTTAATTGAGCTAATTCCATTGCCAGAATTGATTTGAATTACACCCCATAGATGTTAGAGAATTGGAGAATCAGTTGTTGTAGGAAAAAAAAGCAATCTCTTATCATCTTTGCCCTATAACATAACCTAATCAAAGAAGTGAATGTTCTGTCTTATTGACAAGTCCCACCCACAACTCAGGGGAAGTGAATTTTGCAAGGGCATGTGCAATAGAAAGCTGGGGCCATCTTAGAATTCTTCCAAGCATAGCACAGGTGCTATAGGCCTAGTCATATAGCATAGTTTTAAACAATTCTTGACACATATAAATGGGCTGGCATAGATTTGCTTTTTGGTGGTGATTTTTCTTCATTTGGCTTACTGTTTATACAAGCAAAACAATTTTATTTGAAAATGGTTAAAATATGTGAAGTCATTTTATTGATACATGATCTAGGTAGACATTATCCACCTTGAGGTTGATGCAGTTCTTGCTCTAAGTTAGATTTTAGATGCCAGCGATAAAAGGTAACCAAGATGGGATGTCTGGGTGGCTCAGTTGGTTAAAGCCTCTGCCTTCGGCTCAGGTCATGATCTCAAGGTCCTGGGATCGAGGCCCCACATGGGACTCTCGGTTCAGCAGGGAGCCTGATTCCCCTCTCTCTCTGCCTGCCTCTCTGCCTATTTGTGATCTCTCTCTGTCATATAAATAAATAAAATCTTAAAAAATAAAAGGTAACCAAGAATCATCTAGTTATTTTTTAATCATTGAAACTTTATGGTAGGTACATTGAAAAATGTGTTTCTATAAACTCTAACCATAGGGAATGGGAAATATCCCGTACAAATTGCTGATGCCTGTTTTCTAACTATATAAATTCCCTTTTTCTAGTTTTTGCTATGCTTCAGAGACCTCTGAAATTCTACGGTCAGAGGTGAAACTTCTTTTTTTCCTTTTTAAGGTGTTTCAAACAGCTCCTGAGATACCATTTACCTGAAAATAGAACAGCTTTTACTTGCAGTCAAGTCTCAAGTTCAAAGTTAACAAATAAGTATAAATAGATGTAAAAACCCTCTGAGACAGTTATCATTTAACCATTCACTAAAAATATTTAACAGCCATCATATGGTAAAATATTCATATATATGTTCATATACATATATGAAAAAATGTTCATGAACATTTTCCATGTGTTTGTGTGTGTGTGTGTGTGTGTGTGTATGTATATATATATATATATATATATATATATATATATATATATATATATATATATATTTTTTTTTTTTTTTAAACTTTGTAGGTAATCTAATCTTATTTATCTTTAAAAATTCACTACAAGTTAAGGATTGATAGTTTGGGGTAAATGATAATGTTGAGTGTTTCTGAGGATGTGAATCGCCTTTAAACCTAGGGTATTGCTCTGAATATGTGGCCACTGACCCTGGGGCTGAACCATAACTCAAATTTTCCTGAACCTCAACCATTACTTTTAGTGACAAATGGAACAGATTCTATAAACCGCTTCACACAAATAATGCTTTTGGATTGCTTGTTGTGCTCACTTGCAGAGTTGTGAGAACCATTTTTCTTCTAATCTTTAAGGACAAAAATGCATTAGTCTTTCCACTTCTAATCCAATCAGTCCCTTTTTTCCTCTTGTGAGTAAATGGTTTTGTGGAGTCTCTGTTGGTCATTATAACCACTGGCTTATGAAAGCTTCAGTGCAATTCAGAACTTCTATATTCTGTAACCAATATAGCACTTTGGCAGATTGTAAATAAGTTAGTTCAGAATAAAGCATCTTAATCTTATTATTACTTTACAGCTATTTAAAAGTAAATGTAATACATGAATAACACTATATAGAAAAAGAAAAATACTAAGGCATTTAAAATATTTATATATAATTTATTACATTTAAATATTATAATTTTATTACAGAGTAACATACTATATTGTTAAGAGATCTACAAGTAGTCTGGTTCCTGGATCCATCCTACTAATATAAAATTCGTACTCATTTAAAACCCTCATTTAGTATCTTTTTTTTTTTTCCTCATTTAGTATCTTATGTTTCAAACACTAATCAAAGTACTTTTGAAAATTACACTAATTAGCATCCAATGAAATAGTTTTTACTGTTAGTGCCATTTTGCAAAAGGAACATATTCAGTTAAGTAAGTCAGCAGCAGCCTACAAGGAGAAGTTGAAGAAGTTTCTTTCAGAAAGAAAGTCTAATGTCATCTCCTTGCAATATCATGCTCGCCAATTATCAATGACTACTACTCTCTGATCTAGAACTGCCTCAGTCAAGTGAGTATGTACCACTGAACCCTAACAAGCAGTGCTGGAAAACTTTAATAAAATAGCTAATGAGATTTCTCAGTCACTGTCATTGTACATTAATACAAAAATAAATAACTGACTTATTTCCAATCATCTCACCTTGGAGAACCCTTAGTGATACCTCACAGAATTCTGGTTTAATATATTTTACTCTAGACTTAAGTAACTTACTTGAATTCTTACCAGAATTCTTACCAGAATATTGCATGTTTCTTCTAATTTTCATTTTATTTATAGAAGATGCAATTTCTCAAAATTATTAATAAGGGATATTTTTAACACATTTTCATAATTTTAGTTCAAATTAATAATATAATTACTTTATATCCATATATTTAAATAAAACTTTTATCCTAAATGTCATCAGTGGGATCATGTTTTATTTATCTATATCTTATAACTTTTTCTAATACAAACAAAAATACGAAACAAAAATACTGATACTGATATTTTATTAGTAGGAAACTCCTTGTGAGATAATATGTTTTGCTTATTTATTTATTTAGTATTTCTTTTAAGAAATCTCTACACCTAATGTGGGGCTCAAACTCATTACCTGGAGATCAAAGAGTCACATGCTCTTCCAACTGAGCCAGCCAGACACCCCACTCTTATTAGAGAATATTAAGCAAAGAATGTGAGCAAATATATGTTCCCCTTTAGCAATTTGCTAGTTGAAATTTATTTTCCTGTGAGATTACATATTCAAAATTAAAATATGCATTTCATTTCATTTTTTAACTCCTTTGGAAATAAGTTATATGAATGTAACTGTTATGGGCTGAATTATGCCTCCCTTCCAAATCCCTGTGTTGAAATTCGAATCCCCAGGACCTCGGAAATGTGACTGTATTTGGAGAGTCTTGAAGATGATAATTAAGCTAAGGTAGGGTAGTAGGGTGAGCACTAATTCAGTACAGCTGATGTCCTTATGAAAAGAGGAGATTAGGGCACAAACAGAAAGAGCCCCGGCAAGTGCATGTGCAGAGACAACCTTATGAGGACATAGGGAGAAGGTTACCCCCTTACAACCAAGCACAGAGGCCTCAGGAGACACCAAACCTGCCAACAGGTTGATCTGAGACTTTCAGCTTCTGGAACGGTGAGAAAATGAAGCCACGTAGTGTGGTTATGGTTTTGTTATGGCAGCCCTAGCAAACTAATATAGTAACACCCTCTAACTTTCTCTTCTCTTTCATAGCGTCACTTTCTTTGTTTAATATGTGTGTCAGTATGCTACAACTGCCTTCAAAAAACACCACCAACTGGATGACTTAACCAAGAGAAATTTATCATTTCACAGATGCAGAGACTGGAAGTCCAAGATCAAGGGGTCAGCAGGGGCTGTTTGTTCTGAAGCTATCACCTTGTGGTGCAGGTGTCTGCCTTCTCCCTGTGTCCTTACCCATGGCCTGTTCTCATGCACATTCATCTCTTGTGTCTCTTCCTCTTCTTCTAAGGACACAACCATATGGGAGTAGGGTCCCACACATATGAGCTCATTTAACATTTGTTACCTCTTTAAAAGCCCTCCTTCCAAATGCAATGCTGAGGGATGGGGAGGGAGCTAGAGCTTCAACATATAATTGTGAAGTGACATAATTCACTACATAACAATATGTATATGGAATTGGAAGTTCACATATTCATTTATTTTAAACATACATTTTCATATTTAGGAAATGGGAAATGGTTAAAAAATTTGCATAAAAATACCTGATTATCTGACTATTGCTCCAAAATCTATTTTTACTATATTATGAATAACTGTGGTATTTGGTAAAATAGTTCACTTTCTATTATTTATTGTTTCAGGATGCAGTACCAGCGTTTTTAACATATCTGCCAGTTATAAAATACAAAATCATTAATTTTATGTCTCTACTTATATGATGGATGATTTTATGGCCTCTCTCTCTTATAGCACTCCTGCCCACTGTGCACCTATATTTTTTAACTATGAGGAAATCTTAGCACCAGTTCTATTGAAAATTGCTTCCCATTTGAGTCTCATGAACTGTGAAATATAGTTTGGATACAAGGAACAAGATAAATAGTTTTCATTTGTAGCCCACAGATGATGGTTTGTTCTTCTCTGGGAACTAGTAAATCCAAAAAAATACCCCGACATAAATTCTTTGTTCTTTTAGTAACAATAGCCATTTAAGTGGGTGGGTGAATTCCTTCAGACTCCATGTGATATTTGAAAACAAATCTTATCAAAAAAGTAATGCTTCAGACAGTACTTAATATCAGTCCATTTAGGATTTAAAAGGACAGACTTTTAAAACAATTTGAAAACAACATTTGAAAATTTTTATGAATAATTTCTGAATTTTAAAAATTATCTCAATAATTATTCTCAATAAGTAGTAATAATAATTATCACATATATTTCTTTTTTCTTTAATTTTAGATTGAGAAAATAATTTCCACTTCTGTGGAAAAGTAAGGCCTATAAAGTTTTAGTGTTGAGCTTCTCTTACTTACACCCTATATGTGGATAACTTAGCAGAGAATCATGTGGAAATCAAGATGTTATCAGTAATTGTGTGTATTAAAGAAAAAAGACTAGTGTCTATGCATAATTCATGTTAGTTAATACCCTTGATATGGCTCAATCTCATCAGATTATTGGTTTTAGGGACACCTGGGTGGCTCCAACAGTTAAGCATCTGCCTTTGACTCAGGTCATGATCTCAGAGTCCTAGGATCTAGTCCCACATCAGGCTCCCTGCTCAGTGGGGAGCCTGCTTCTCCCTCTCTTTCTGCCTGCTCTTCCCCTTACTTGTGCTCTTTCTCCTCTTTCTGTCAAATAAATAAATAAAATCTTTAAAAAAAAGATTATTGGCTTTATTCACATATTCTTCCTTCTTTTATTTTACTACAATATTAGTTGATTTTCAACAAGTTTGCCAAAACAGTTCAATGGGAAAAAATATTTTGAGTAAATTATACTAGGAAAACTGAATATCACATAAAAAGGATAAAGTTGTATCTCTATCTTAAATCATTTATAAAATCTGATTCAGAAAGGATCATAGATTTAAATCTAAGAGGGGTGCCTGGATTGCTCAGCTGTTAGGCATCTGCCTTCAGCTCAGGTCATGATCCCAGGATCCTGAGATGAAGCCCTAAACTGGGGTCCCCACTCAGTGGGAGGCCTGCTTCTCCCTTTCCCACTCCTCCTGCTTTTATTCCCTCTCTCACTGTCTGTCAAATAAATAATTCTTTTTAAACAAGAATTAAATCTAAGAGTGAAAACACTGAATTTTTTAGAAGAAATACAGCAGTAAATCTACCTGACAAAAGGGCCCCTGGGTGGTGCAGTTGGTTGAGCGACTGCCTTCGGCTCAGGTCATGATCCCAGAGTCCTGGAATCGAGTCCCACATCGGGCTCCCAGCTCCATGGAGAGTCCGCTTCTCACTCTGACCTGCTCTCTCTCACTCTCTCTCTTTCTTAATAAATAAATAAATAAATAAATAAAATCTTTAAAAAAAAAATCTACCTGACAAAAAAAGACAAACTGGTACTACATCAAACTAAAAATCTTCTTCAAACCAAAGGACACAATAACAGTACAAAAGCAGCCTATGGAATAGGGGAAAATATTTGCAAACCATGTATGTGAAGTGGTTAATTTCCAAAATATATAAGGAACTTCTGCAGCCTAAAAACAAAAATCAAATAATCCCATTAAAAATGGACTAAGGAACTGAGTTGACATTCCTCCAACAAAGACATACAAATGGCCAACAGGTATTTGAGAAGATGCTTAGCTTCATCAGTTGTCAGGGAAATGCAGATCAAATCCCAATGAGATACTAGTCATGGTTGTTAGATTGTTATTATCAAAACAAAGCAAAACAAAATAAAACAAAAGCAGAAATGAAATATAGTGTTGATGAACTCGTGCTTTGGAATCCTTGTGGACCATTGATGAGAATGTAAAGTGGTACCACAATTATGGAAAATAGTATGACAGTTCCTAAAAATTTTAAAAATATAAATGGGGGCACGTGAGTGGCTCAGTGGGTTAAGCCTCTGCCTTCCGCTCAGGGCATAATCTCAGGGTCTTGGAATGAAGCCCCACATCGGGCTCTCTGCTCAGCAGATAGCCTGCTTACCCCTTTCCCTCTGCACACTGTGATCTCTCTCTCTCTGTTTCAAACAAATAAATAAATACTCTTTTTTAAAAATGATTTAAAAAATATAAATGCCATATATCCATAAATTCCACTTCCCAGTATATAACCAGAAGAATTGAAATCAGGATCTTGAATCTACAATCCCGTATTTAACGTGGCTTATTCACAGTAACCAAGATATGGAAACAGCTCAAATGTCCATCAACAGAAAATGGATGAAGAAAATGTGGTATATACATAAAAAATGTAATATTACTCAGGCATTAAACAGATGGAAATCCTATAATTTGTGACAATGTGAATGCACTTGGGAGACATTATGCCAATGTCTCAGGTGAAATAGGATAGTCGTTTAAGGACAAACACTGAATGATTTCTTTTGTATGAGGCATCTAAAATAGTCATAGGTACAGAAGGAGACAATAGAATTGTCACCAGGGGATGAAAGTACAAAAAGAGAGGGGAGTGTTGAGTGGGTACAAAGTTACAGTTACACAAATAAGTAAGAAATCTGCTGGACAGTGTAGTGCCTATAGTGAACAATGAGATATTAAAATTTTGTTAAGAGGGCAGATCTTGAGTTAAGTGCTCTTGCCAACAAAAACAACAACAACAAAGTAAACAAAATAATAATAAGACACAAGAAACTTCTGGAAATGATGGAAATTGTGGTGGTGATAACATGAGTTTTTACATATGTCCAAATTCACCAAATTGAATACATGAATTATGTGCAGTGTTTTGTATGCTAATTATATTTCAGGAAAGCTTGAAAAAAGAAACATCTTAGGATATCTCCTTTATCCATTTTTACTCTTCAGTGTCCTTCTTAATCATTGTGATAACTGACTTTTAAACAATTGTTCTGGGGTTTTTCCTGACTCCCACATAATTCCATCAAGCAATGTCCTCAGTGGTTGATGGGAAAAGGAATACACTGTGACCATGAAATATTCTGGGCCTTCTGCCTATGCTTTCATTAGACTATCTGTCCTTTATCTATTTGACACTTTGGAAATATGCTAAACAATTGTATAAATAAAGGATTTATCAGCTTCAAAAATGTTTGAAAGCATGTGGTTGAGAATATAAAGTACTTTATTGTAATATAAAAGATTTAGGTTTGAGTAAAACATAAGGAGGGAATTGTTTTCAAAGACTAAATGTTTGAGGTTCATGTAAAATGAGTTCAATTTTTGATTTATAGTTAAGAATAATTTTATTTATTTTTGTTCAAATTTTGATCATTATCAAGATTAGCCCTCTCTCCACTTAGTAATACAGAGACTTCATCTGCAGAGATTTCTCTAGACCTGCAAGAAATTAAGACATTAGTGTTTGTTTTCCTGTTAGCGATTTCAATATCAGATCTAAGCACCTTCTTATTATCTAAGACAATAGAATTGTCTATTTAGGAATCCAGGATTCTGAATTGATAGGCTAGAGAGTTTGTCAGAGGTCACATTGGGAGAATCACATTTGTTCTTTAAATTAGGACCTACAGTTATCCCAGGATACTCTAAACCTATCCATTCCCTCAATACCATTACGGTTATCATCCCTCACCAAATGGAATGTTGGATATGCACAATTTCAGAATACTTTAAGGAGTTTTATTGACTAAGTAGATGATCTATTTCTTCATTTCCTTACTGTTATGGCATTAGAAGGTGGAGAAGGGACAGTGAACTATCCTCCAGACTGAGAAGGCACTTGAAGACCAAAAAACAAAGCAAACCACTCTTTACCCTTTCCTCCAGATTTTTATTTGGGGTAACTTGCTAATGAGGGAATCTGACAGACAAGCCACCTGATACTATGCAACCATTCTCTGCCCCCCAACTGGACCTTAATTCACAGCTTTTTTTAGAGTGAAGGCAATCATCATGGTGAGTCAAAGGTTAGTTACCTAAAGGACATCATCTGTATGCCAGAAGATTTCTACTAGCTATCTCACATGGTGTCTTCTGTGTACCAGTCATCTCTCCTGGTTACGTAAAGTGGAGCCCTCTGTGCACCACTCTAGGGAAGATCAATACAAGTCTTCCCACATTCTGGACAGGACATACATTAATCTCCAAGGGGCCCAGAACACATAGCCCTTGGGCGGGGGGGGGGGGGGGGAGTTGGATGGGCATGAACAAGATGGAGGGCCAAAGATGAAGTTGGTGTTGTCAGCATTCCTATAAATGGGGGTTGGGGAGTGGAGGGGAGTTATATAGCATCATTTATATAGGAAATTCCTAGAAATAAATTAGATCTATTGGTTTCATAAAAGAAAATTGAGTTAATATGAAGCAAAATGTGCCTTTAAACATTAACTAATAGAAGCCACAAAAACCATATCAGGTTATAGAAATATCAGATGATATGAAAAGTATAAGGATACTTAACTTGTCTCTAGTCATCCCAATATTTTTACTATTTTTACTTTTTGTACTCTTTTTATTTTTTTACCTACCTGCTTATACACATAAAAAACAACAAGAGCCATCAGTAGCAATAAAAATGTGGAATATTTATTTATTTATTTATGTATTTAAGCATTAAATCACTGTAGACTCTTGATAAGCTCCAATCACAAATTGGAGTGATTCTCAAATCAAGTACCAGAAAAATGATATAACATTAAAGTTTTCTAGAAACTGGAAGTTAATACTAAACTTAACAATTCTCCTACTTCAATTTTCAATTTATATTATGGTCACAATTTCCACTTTTTCTAGATCCGGTATATACTGTGATATGTGCATTCTTGGTGACTTCAGAATAGACTTCATCTTATTCATCAAATAGATAATATATGTTTCCACTGTTTTATTTGTTTGTATCATATGTAACCACAACAATAAGATAAATACTATACAATAAGATAAATAATATAAATATTATACTATGAATAATTTAAAAACAGCCACTTATTTTTATAATGAACACTTTTATTTTTATTCTAGTTAGAAACAAAGTTTTTAAACTTCTATTTTCAAAATTGCAAGACATCAAAAAAATTATTGTACATAAATCCCAAATGAAATAAACAAAAACCAAAAAAAACTATACCTAATCTTTATTTTATATATTTTCTCAAAAACATAAAAATATGCATAAGAAAATAGTATTGATAAAGATGAAATAAAAGCAAGCTCAATATATTCAACTTGATCACATCTACAATGTTGACATCCTACATGTGGATTTATTAATAAAGAAATAATCGAAACCTGCTTGTACTGTCAAGCACTTCTTGACTTGTTCTTTCTTGTAGTTATGAAGCAGAACATATTCTCAAATTTGATGATAGGGCTCCACAAACAAAAACTGATTCAGTGAAAATTGATTTTCAAATAGAAAATTTTCTAATGAATATGGTGATGGAAGTGTTTAGATAGATATAACAGTCTGAGGTAGGCACTACCCCTTTACTCGCAATGGGATTGTGTAGATATTTGGGGTGAATTTGGGCCATGAGAGACTGTCTGATAATGAAAATAACTTGAAAATAACCCAGAAGAGATAAACCCGCAGCATAATTTATAAAAGCATGGGCATCCTAGAGACATATAAGACCACTGCTTTTTTAAGCAGATATTTAGAAATTACTTCAGCAGCACTGTTTCAGGGCAACATTTGTGAATTATTCAGCAAAAACATTCTATATAGATTTTCAGTGAAGTGGCATTGGTAAACTGGACCTCAGTGACTTCCTTTCGGGTCACTTCCTCATAATCCATTTATACTTCAAAGATTTTTGGTTTATGCCCTTAAGTATATAAAGAAGTAGTCAAAAGCAAAATGATTATCAGAAAGAATGGAGATTTAGTTCCTGTAACGTGGTTGACCAGATGTTCTGAAAAGTCTTCCTGCAATGAAACCTTGAAGATTTGCTGTTAAATAGTAATTAACATCATTTTAAATGTCTATCTCTGTTGGAAATAAAAAAGGGATATTCAAAGCCAAAATCTTAAACGGGCAAAATCAAGCAAGCTAAGTAACTCTTAAAGCTAACAAATGTACATACAAATGGCTAACAGACACATGAAAAAATGTTCATCATCTTTAGCCATCAGAGAGATTCAAATCAAAACCACACTGAGATACCACCTTACGCCAGTTAGAATGGCCAAAATCAACAAGACAGTAAACAACAAATGCTGGAGA
>CM052799.1:177949937-178041466 GCA_028533885.1 Nasua narica
AAAAAAAAAAAAAAAAAGCTAACAAATGTCTTGTGAAGGTAAAAGCTTTTACTTTCTAAGGCAGGCCTGAGAAGAAAATACAGTTTTGGATAAACACCCAGTGAGGTGTAAAAGCTAAAACCTTTGCATATACTCTGAACAAAAAAGAATTGTATACTAATGAAATAAAGAGCTAGAAAATAAACTTCTTAAAAGATGTTAGCAAGAAAATAAATGTGACCTTGTCTGTAGGCAAAGTGTTGGAAAAAATCTTCCCAAAGAATTTAAAACTTCGGAGACTGGGCCACTGGCTTTATCATTATGTACTTCCCAAATAAAAGATGTATATTTTATCCTTTATCATAAAATAATTTATTTTATAAACTAAAACTTTTTCACAAATGTATATGTAATTCCTCATGCTTTTACTTTTGAATTCTACCAAACATTCAAAACAGTTGCTAATGTCACACACACTCCATCAGAGAAATAAAAAAAAAAAAAAGAAAATACATCCTCTTTCTCATTTTAAAGCACCTTACTATCAAAATCTAATAAGAACCATTAAAGGAAGTAAAGTAAAGTAAAGTTGTACTCCAAATTTTCTTTTTTTAAAAAAATATTTTATTTATTTATTTATTTGACACAGAGAGAGACATCACAAGTAGGCAGAGAGGCAGGCGGGGGTGGGGGGGAGATGGGGGAAGCAGGCTCCCTGTTGAGCAAAGAGCCCAAAGAAGGGCTCCATCCCAGGACCCTGAGATCATGACCCGAGCTGAAGGCAGATGCCTTAACCCACTGAGCCACCCAGGCACCCCTGAACTCTAAATTATTGAATGAAACTAAAGGCAAAACTTCTAAACAAAAATATTAGAAAATCAAATCTCACACCAAAAAACACAACAAACTAACCAAACAAAATATTACATTAAGAAGGATTTATTTGGGACTTCAGTGACTGATTACCATTTAACCAACACAATCAACAACATTGTTGTGACAACGACACTGTGATCAGAACAAAGAGTGAGAAAAAAAAATGTATAATGATCTTGAAAGATATAGAAAAGTACCAGGTAAAAATACAGCGTCCACCCATAAATATAAATTTTATCAAACAAAAGAAGGGACCATCCATATTGATAATGACTAGTTGCAAAAACAAACAAAAACATCAAACACCATACACTATGGGAAAATACTGAATGTATATCCTTTGAGATCCTTGATGAAATCAGAATGGGTGCTATACCACTTCTAATCCTAACTGTCCTGGAATTCCAAACTATTGCAGTATGGTGAGAAAATATAAGATCCTTGTAAGTTCAAGGATATAAGATGGTAAATACTGGGAAAAATACTTCTATTTTTCACAGATGATTAGATTTCTTCCATAGAAACTAAAGTTATTTTATAAAGTAACAATTAAAACAAAAGAAGTTAACACATTTTGCTTGTGATGAATCTGAAATAAAAACTTCAATTATATATTTGTATCTATAACTAAAATTAGAATATATAATTAAAAACATACTTTAAATGAAGAGTATCAGCAAAAATAAGAACATCGAAATAAGAATATGGCAACAATAGGAATTTACTCATGGAAATTTATTTTATTTTAATTTCAGTATAGTTAACATACAGGGTTATATTCATTTCAAGTGTACAATATAGTGATTTGACAACATTCATGTAATCTTAATTCTCAATAGAAATATTGAGAATTAGAAATAGAAAATATTTAATTATAAAAAGACAAATAAAATGCTCATGGTTTGAAAGACTCATTACTGTAAAGATATCAATTTGCAGCAAATTGATCAACTAAATATAATTTAAACATTCTTATAAAGAGTTTACTTTTAATGGAAATAGGCAAGGTGATTTTGAATGCGAGGAAAAAAATAAAGGGCCAAATATAGTCAAGACACTACTAAGGAAGAATAATTAAGGTGACTAATCTTTCAAATTATCATTCTGTTATGAAATCCAAAATTAAAACACTGTATTATTTGCATCATCCTAGAAAATAGACCTATGATAGATACAAGAAGGTCCAGGAGTTAAACATTCCTAGATGATCTAGGAAGTAGAGTGTGTATCAGGTCCCTAACCCTATCATAATAAATACCCAACTTATCAGTAGCAATGTGATGCCACCTTTCTGCTTTGGGAGCATTATAAGAGGAAGACTGCTAAATATGAATCTTAAATAAGATTGAGTGTCTCACCACATAATATAAAAATATTCAAATTTCATTGAATATCATTTATGATAACAAGAATCTGATAAATCCCAAGTTTAATAAGATATGAAAATTAGCAGAAGTTAACACCATGATGACACAGAAATTAAAATTATCAGCCATAATTTGTAGGCAACTCATTACATATTTCAACAAGTAATTATAAATACACTTGAAATGAAGATAGACTGAAAAGATAAAGACAAAAATTTGACACATTATTTATAGGCAGTGAACAATTTGCATGACAATGGATTTCACATAAAAGAGAAGAAGAAAGTGATAAAACAGTTCCCTACTACTAGAAAAAAGGGACTGTCAAATTGAATATTCCAAAGCCAGTTAAAATATTCCCCACTAATGAAGGAGCAAGAAGTATTCTCAGATGTGTGAAAACTAAGAGAATTTGTCACCAAATGACAAACTCTTAAGTAATGACAAAAAAAATTCCTCTAAACCAAAATGAAATGATAAAAGAAAGTAACTTGGACAGGCAGGAAAGAATAAATAAATAAAAGGAGTGAAAGTATAGTAAATATAACAGACTAAAGTTTTTGTCTTCCTTTTTTTAAATTTTTTTCATTGATGGAAGCAAAAATTATACAAATGTCTAGAATGGTTCTCTGTGTATGTAGAGGAGATATTAAAGGAGATTATAAATAAGGAGAGTAAAGAGATAAAATGAAGTAAACTGTCTACATTTTATTCAACTGTTAAAATGTCAATAGTATTAGAGTATATTTTTATAATAGCTAGAGCAATCACTAAAACTCTATACAAATAGTCACACTAAAAATTAAAAAAAAACACACTATCGGTAGAAAAAAAATAAAATTCTAAAAAAAAGAGCACCTGGGTAACTCAGTGGGTTAAAGCCTCTGCCTTTGGCTCAGGTCCTGGGATCTCAGGGTCCTGGGATCAAGCCCCACATCAGGCTTTCTGCTCAGCAGGGAGCCTGCTTCTCCTTCTCTCTCTGCCTGCCTCTCTCCTTACTTGTGAACTCTCTTTCTCTGTCAAATAAATAAATAATTTTTTTAAAAAATTCTAAAAAACGTTCAAGACAAAAAAAAATGGCCCCCCCGAAAAAACCTCTAGAGAACAATCAGAAAACAAAACAAAATTTACAGACTTAATCCCATAACACACATCAATATTTACATTTAGTATAAATGGTCTAAATATATTAATTAAAGTCAGAGACTGGTAGAGTGGATAAAATAATGTAATCCAACTGTATGCTGTCCAGAAGAAACTTACTGTAAATATAATGATAGAGTGTGAAAGAGAAAGTTTGCAAAAAGATAAAGTGAATATCAATCAACAGAAAACAGAGGTAAATATATTAATTAGGGGTAAATTAGCCTTTAGAGAAATGAGAGTTACCAGGAACAGAAAGAATATTACATAATGGGATAGGGTGAAGTCACTCGAGAAGGAAGAAATAGCACTAAATAACAGACCTGTAAATATTGAAAGGAAAAAGTGATAGAACTAAAAGCTGAAATCATCAAATCCACATTTAACGCTGAGACTTTTATACTTCTCTCCCAAAAACTGATGAAATGATAAGACAAAAAAAAATCATCAAGTATGTAAAACAACAGCCACAATATCAGCCACCAGGAACTAAATGACATTCACAGAACTCTCTATTGAGCAGAAGAATATGCATTACATTCCTTCTAGGGCCTTGGTCCATGGAACATACGTCAGTGCATACTATATCTAGGACCAAAAAAATAGACTTCAAGAAATGTTAAATAATTAAAATCAAAGACAATGTTTTCTGATCACAGTGAAATCAAACTAACAGTAAAAAAAGGAAAAAGAAGAATATTTCCATATTCTTGGAAACTAAATATATTTTTAAATGTCATTGTTCAAAAAACTAATCTTAAGGGAAGTTAAAAAGAAAAAGAAATTGAATGAACATGAAAATATAATATATATCAAAACTGTGGGACACAGCTAAATTAGTGAAAACAGGGAAACTTATAGCACTAAATTCCTACATGAGAAAAGAAAAAAAATCAAATAAGTCACCTAAGTTCCCACCTCAATGATATAGATGTAAGAAAATAAGATTAAAGTAAACTCAAATTCAGTAAAAGGACGGGGATACTAAGGAAAGAACACAAATCAATGTAAATGAAAAAAGATAAACAATAAGGTAAATAAATAACACAAAAAGCTGATTCACTGAAAGATTCAATCAAAAAGGAACACCTCTAGGACAAATAAAAAAGAGAAAAGACACAAATTACTAAAATCAGTAATGAAACAGTAGGTACTGCTATAGACCTTGCAGACCTCAAAAAGCCATTCCAGAAAGACTATGGACAACTCTACACACATCAACTGGAACATTCATATGAAAAGGAAAAAATACATTAAAAGTATAAATTATACAACTCACCCAAATAAACAATTTGATTTGCCATATTGCTATTAAAGAAACTGAATTATAATTTTAAAATCCCTGATAAAGAACGTTCTAGGTCCAGCTGGTTTCACTGAGGAAGTATATCAAAACTTTGACAAAGAATTAACATCAATGATACACAATCTTTTTCAGAAAATAGAGGAGAATGAACTATATTCTTATTTATCTTTGAAGCTATTATTATATCAAAAAACCAAAAAGAATACATATAAAAAAACTACAAACATTGCCACTTATTAGTATAGATGCAAAACTCTTGACAACAACAAAAATATTTTTAATAAAAACAAAATTCTTACCAACACATTAACAAATGGAATTCAGAAATATAGAGAGATTTACACATTATGAGCAATGGGGTTTATTCAGAGGTGCAAGGCTGGTTCAAAGATGAAAATCAGTCAAGGTAATCTACCAAAATAAGAGGGTATAGAAGAAAAAAATCACATTGTCATGTTCATTGAAAATAGAAAAGCGCTTGACAAAACTCAGTATCTGTTCATGATTAAAGCAAGCCCAAATAAAAACAAAAATACCCTCTTGACAAACTAGGAAGAAAGAGCTTTCTCAAGTAGGTAAATAAATGTATAAAATATCCATAGTTAACATCACACTTCATAGTGAAAAACTGCATGCTTTCCTTGGTGATAAACAGCAAGTTAGTGATGTGCATTCTCATCACTGCTGTTCAACAGAGTACTGGAAATTCTAGTCAGCACGATGGGGAAAGAAAGGTCACACCGATCAGAAAACAAGAAATAACACTCTCCCTATTTGATGATCATATAATGGTCCACAAAGAAAATCCCCTTGTCACATATACAAAAAAAAAGAGTAAAAAGCTCTAAGAACTAATGAAATTTCAGCAAAGCATAGGCTACAAAATCAATGTCCAAAAACCAATCAATTTTAGTTTTATATACTAGCAATTAGCAGGTAGAAAATAAAATTAGAAATACAATACCATTTCTAATCAGTCAAAATGAAATATTTGGAGGTAAATCTAATAATATAAATATAAGACTTTTAAGCTGAGTACTATAAAATTAAAGACTAAATAAATGGATAGCATACCAAATTTATAGATTGGAAGACTTGTGGATGATAGTTCTCCCCAAATTTACAGATGTTCCATGCAGTTGCTGTCAAAATCCCAATAAGATATTTCTAGATACAGACAAGATTATTCAAAAACTTATTTGGAAAATCTAAAGTACAAGAACAACTAAAACACACTTGAAAAAGAATAAAATAGACAGAATTACTCCACCCACCATGAAGACTTTCTTTTAGCTACAACAATCCATGATGGTATGGTACTGACAGGGGGCTAGATCAAGGTAAATGGTTTTGACATTGTAATATACTTATGTAAGATGAAACTATTGAAGGACACTGAGTGAAGGGCACAGGGAATTATGTACTATATTTGCAAATTTTTTTGTATTTATAATTATTTATAGGTATAAATGAGTTTTAAATTATTATATTATTTATATATTAAATAATGTTATATTTAACATATTAAATATAATATTAGGGTTAAATTTAATATAATAAGTTAAAATTATAATATTTTAAATTAAATCGACACGAAATTATAATTATTAAATTATTTCGACATGAAAAATACAAGTAAAACTAAATAGTATTTGATTTAGGATTCATACAATTGTGTTAAAATGTAAGGAAAAGCCAAATAACTCCTAAATTCTCTCCTAATGCTAATTCTCTCCTAAATCAGGAGAGAATATCTGAGAATGAAAACAGGAAGAACCATATGGCCTAAAGCGTGGTAATGTTCTATTTTTGAACTGATTGTTCATTGCTATTTAATAATTTTATGCACGTCATGTGCTATATATACCTTACTATATTTCTTCCAAAGTGTAGCATGGCTAGCCAAACATTGTTGACACAGCATATGTAAATATAATTTAGGTTATTAGTTTTGTGATGCAACAGCTAGGACTACTTTTGGAATGCAACTGTGAGGTATCAAGAATTTCCTTACTGTATGATCGTAGGAGGGCTGGTAGGAGGGTGGTTGAGTGTTGACACAGTTTTCTGGTTGTCTAATGCAACTGAGAAGCAGCATCTGTATGTCAGAGTGAGCCTCTTGGCTGGCTGAACTGATAATATTCAATAAATGAGGTTTCTACAAGAAATGAGAGCAGCGACACAGAGCCATATAACGTTGCTGTACTCTTTTCTGCTTTACATCCTTCTTTGCACTGCTTTTTGGACTAGTGAACTTAAACCGAAACGATAGCACCATGAATCATGCCTTTGTCATCATTTTTGCCAGTTTTTTAAATTTGGACCCAACGCTGTGATTTGGCTTGGCCATACCCATAGGAATATTTAGCTAAAGGCACACTCTCACTAAGAAAATGTTGAGCTATAGGGGCGCCTGGGTGGTTCAGTGGGTTAAAGCCTCTGCCTTCGGCTCAGGTCATGATCTCAGGGTCCTGGGATCAAGCCCCATATCGGCTTCTGCTCAACGCGAAGACTGCTTCCCCCTCTCTCTCCGCCTGCCTCTCTGCCTGCCTGTGATCTCTCTCTGTCAAAGAAATAAATAAAAATCTTTAAAAAAAAAAAAAGAAAATGTTGAGCTATAATTTTATTTTGCATTTTTTATTGATGTGAAACTGATTCATTTTAACTACTTTAAAATGAATAATTCATATCACTTAGTACATTAACAATGCTGTACAGCCGCCACATCTATCTAATTCCAAGACACGTTCATCACCCCAAAAGGAATCCCTATATCTACCTCCCACCTCCTAACTCATCGCCTGGAAATCACCAATCTGCATTTTGTCAGTATGGACTTACCTAAGTCTCGATACACATGGGATGATAGAATATGTGACCTTTTGTTTCTGGCTTCTACTTAGCGTGATGCTTTTGATGTCTTCATCCACCTCCTGGCATGTATTAATACTTAGTCTCTTTTTATGACTGAGTAAAATCAAATTGTGTATATATATATATATATACCCCAAAATTTATCTATTTATGGATTGATAGTGCTGTTATGAACATACCTGTGCATGTATTTGAGTATATGTTTTCAGTTTTAGGGAGTATATATCTAAGTAGAATTACTTGGTCATATGTTAATTCTATGCTTAACTTTTGAAGAACTATCAAACTGTTTCCCACAGTGTTTGCACATTTCATTTTCCTACCAGCAATGCATAAGGGCTATGATTTATCTACATCCTCCTCAACTCTTGCTAGTTTCTGTTATCTTTGTATTTTATTGTGTGTTTTTTATATAAAGATATCTTAGTTGGTGTGAAATGGTACATCATTCTTGTTCTAATTTGTACTTCATAATGACTAATAATGTTGGTCATTTTTCATCATAAGCTTTTTGGTCATTTGTATAACTTCCCTGGAGAAATCCCTATTCAAGTCCTTTGCCAATTTTTAAGAATTGAGCTGTTTGTGTTGTTGAATTGCAAACATTCTTTATATATGCTGGATACAGACCTTTATCAGATATAAAATTTGTAAAGATTATCTGTCATTCTGTAGATGGTCTTTTTTACTGTTTGTTATTGTCCTTAGATGCACAAAGACTTTTAAATTCGGTAAAGTCTAATTTATCTTTTTTCCCTTTGTTGCTCATGTTTTTGGTGTCTGAACTGTAATTTTGAAAGGGCTCTTTTAAGAAATTGTCTCTTTACTGACATACTGACATAATAAGGATTTTAATATATTTTATGTATAATTTCATATTAGCTCCTATAATTTTACAGTTAAAAATTTAGCTACTTTATACATAATAAATATGTGGCCCATTTTTAAGCATAATGCATAGGAAACTTTATAGATACAAATACATTATTAAATAAATGTTTGTATTCATTGAATATGGCTACTATACAGTGCAATAGCATTCTGACAAAATAATCTCTCTACACAGTCATCCTGTAGTTTTCAAAATTGCTTGAACATCTTTTCAAAAAATGTTGGTTCTTTAAAGGAGTGATTTGAGAGTTAAATTTAATTTTCAAATTAGAAGATGCACAAGGTAGCAAAACAATTCAGGAGCAGATTAGAATTCTTCATTTGAAGCCTCTGTCAGTTACTTGCTATACTTGTTTGCAACAAGTATCATTTTTCTTAAAAGGCAATTGGCATTTGAACATTACAATATCTGACCTAATTACCTTACAGAGTTTTTTCAGAATAAAAAAGAAAAGTGACAAAAACTTTATAATCTGCACGTGCTAAGTAAACGGAGATTTGTATTGTCATTTGGGTGGGCTTGGATATTTATTGAAATAGCACAAAGTAAAAATTGGGTGTCAAAACACAAAGAAAATTTTAACCCTGATAACTTTTAGTGATCTGTTCAAATCTGGGTAATTCAGAGGGAAGAAGTGTCATGGTGTCTTGATTATGCCATAAACTACAGAGAAGCTCAGCTTGCTCTCATGTCCATTGCTGTTTATGGTACAGTACAAAGTGTGATATATTATTTCACGGGTGGAGAAAAAACATTGATAACATACCACTTTACTGTGGCTCCATAATATTGCATTCTTCTAGCTGAAAACCTTCATGAAAATTTGATGATGTTAAATTGGTACCTTCTTACTCTGGCTATTAACTTCAATTGATATTTGATGTCTCTCAAAAAAACAAAACAAAAAAGCAACAACCAGGAAGCAAAACTTTTAAATCTTACTTTGTTTTGAAATCTAACACACTTATTGAAAGAAAAGTCAACGGAAGTAAATGGATTCACTAGACAAGCTGAACAACTTAGTTATTGAACAACCACCAATAATCATCTTAAGGTAGAAGCGACCAGAAGTTTTATAAATCAATACAATTATCCCATAATATTAGACATTTTTTTAAAAACAGCGTTAACTAGATGACCCATGAAATATTGTCCCTCTTGTTTCTTCATTTCACAGTGTAGGACTCCCTTCATTATAATTATCATTGCCAATATTTGTTTATGTATCTCCCTTAATCATATCCCTGATGGTATCCAAAATTAAAAGTTTCCTCTCTTATCCATATAAGATCCAGTTGTTCATTTAAATTTAGCATTTTTTTTTTACAGAACAACAGAAAACAAGTTTTGGGAAAATAGGTAGTTCTCATTGCATTTGATTTAGCTTCAGAATTAAAGGATATGTTATAATCCAAGTGATATCATAGGCTAAATAGGCATTACGAAAAGTATTACTGAAAACTTACTAGGAACAAATGCCCTGATAATCTAAAGATGCAGTGGATAAATGGTCCCAGAGCATCACCCTGTGACCGTTTCCAACCACCCTTGTGAATTATCTATCCTGAGTCACAGATAAAAGAACTAAAGGATTTTTGTTTCCTGTTCCTATACTTCTTCAGTTAATACAATCTATACAGAGAGGAAATGCAAATCAAAGTTGCTTAGTTAAAAAAAAAAAAAGCTGTCTTCAAATTAACTTTGCAAATATCTTTATACAGTGACCTATAAAACTGTAGGGAAATAATGAGGGTTAGATGAGTGAGGGGTAAACGAGATGCAACTGATTATAACATCATAATAGTGGACCAATAGTGCCATCTATCGCTTTAAATACAAGTCTGGCATACAATTATAATTTTTATGTCCAAAAATAATGTTACTGTGCTTTTATTTAAAGTCATTTTATATACTTGCTAATAACATAATATTAATAGCTGGAGTTACACTTCAAACTCTATGTTATGTGTAGCATATATTTATTACATATTAAGTTCACTATACTCATCTTTTAGGTGATAGTTTCAGTTTTTTCAAAATTCATTCTCTTTCTAAAGAGTTCTGTACAAGGAGCAAGGGAAGGATCATACTAGGTGTAGAAAATATAAATACTGAACAAACTCTGGATGCTGCATATAAATGATGTTCAGCTTAGAAATCAAATTATCTGAATATATATATGTGTGTGTGTGCGCGTATACATACACTATACCCATACTGAAAACTCCTCAGTTTTATGCAAAAGATGCTTGAAGTTGTGGAGGGAATACTCCCAAATCTTTCTGTCAAAATGTTCTTGCAACAGTTTTGTAACTTGAAGTATTGCCCTGGGTTTCATTGTGTTTCCTGTTTTATTCTAAGGGAAATAAGGGACTGTTTTTTAAAGCTAAGCTGGCTTCCAGAGATGTAATTAAATGCTAAGACTCATTCCTAATTAAACCATTGATGCCAGAAAATAAAGGAATGACATTCTAAATTGTTTGAAAAAACAAACAACAACAAAAGATAATAAAAATACAACGTAGAAATCTAAAGCCCCCAAGCATGTTTTTCAAAAAAGAAAGTGAATTAGCTTAGATGACATGACATTGGTGGTGAAGATAAAAGGAGTCACTTGTGATAAGAACCCAGTGTTGTATGTAAGCATTGAATCACTTAGTTCTAAACCTGAAACAAATATTACAGTGTGTGTTTACTAATTGGAATTTAAATAAAAAATTGAGAGAAAAAAAAGTAATAAAGCCAATAGGCATGACATATTTATCCTGTGCCAGCCAAGGTTTAGGTTGCAAGATCCAAAGAAGTATACACCTGAAAAAAAAAATCTTGTTCATTTCTTTGAATGTTTGAACTTCTTAGAAGATTATATCATAAGAAAGAGAGTGATTTAGGAGAAGGTCTCGAAGGTCTTCCAAGTCTTAGAATGAATGTAGCTCAGCAAGACCTTTATGCGTTACACTTGTCACACCAAGAGTGTAATCACTTCTCACCAGCTCCTCAGCTACAATTCTGGAGTCTGCTTTATCACGTCTCATCTCTTTCACTGCAAGAACCTCCTAAATGGTCTTGCTGTTTCTTCCTGGGTCTGGCAAACACAGCAGCTAAAGTGGTATTTTTTGAAATAACCTGTTCAGAATAAATTAATCCCCTTGTTCTCTTCTGACTTTATCTCCCACTACTACAAAGCTGTTGAAATGGAGCATAAAATCAAAACCTAGCTCTGAGCTTAGTGGAAGCCAAAGCTACAGGAAAAGTAGACAATGTAGATTTCATTATTTAAAATAATTTCATTATTTAAAAGACCTATGTGTCCCATGCCAGAACTTTTAATTTTAAGTGAGGCGGAATAGAGACCTTGGACCCCAACCCCTCCCTGCCTCCTGCTCTCCGCATCCCACAGGCCCCAGCTGCACTGAGGCAGAATGGAGACCTTGGATCCCAGCCCTCCTTGTTCGCTGCTCTCTGCAGAGGGAGGAGGGCGGCAATCAGCTGTGAGAGACTGCAACAATGTCCTGTTTCCCTCCCCTATCACCTGTATCCATAAAAATTTACCCCAAACCCTGCAGGTTGTTCAGTCTTGGGGAGTGATCCCACTGAGCCCGCCTGGCGTTAATAAAGCTGTCTTCCCCTGTGCTCCGTGTGCTGTTTGAGTTTCCTCGGTCGCCTCAGTTTTCCACAACATAAGAGGAGAGATGTCCTTTTTTGTAAAATTTGTTTCAAAAGTATTCTGCAAAAGCCATTTCTGAAGGAAATCCTATTTTTCTTTATATAGCTGGGTTTGAAATCATATTAGAAATGGGATTGATGGGGTTCCTGGGTGGCTCAGTCAGTACATATCTGCCTTCAGCTCCAGTCATGATCCCAGGATCCTGGGATTGAGTCCTGCATCGGGCTCCCTGCTCGGTGGGGAGTCTTCTTCTCCCTCTGTCTTTCCCCTGGCTTGTCCTCTCTCTTGGACAAAATAAAAATTTTGTCTCTCTCTCAAAATAAAAATCTTTTAAAAAATGGAATTTGTATGGCAATCAAAAAATTCCCTCTATGTACAATCATTCACAGATTAGCAAATCATTCAAACCTTTAATTCAAAACCATGAACTGGATGAATGAGGAACCACTCTCAATGTATTCATGTATATTTATTCATGATAGGTAGAGAGATGGTAAAAGAAAGAGAAAGAAAGAAAGAAGAGGAAAAGAAAGAGAAAAAAGAGAAAGAAAGAAAGAAAGAAAGAAAGAAAGAAAGAAAGAAAGAAAGAAAGAAAGAAAGAGAAAGAAAGAGGAGAAAAATAGATAATAGGTGAACTGGAGTATAGAAATGATTAACAGAAATAACAGAAAACTATAACATAAAATATACCTCTTAATATGGAAGGTTTCAAATTCACTGACTGGGTTAGTATTTGCTCATGTGATGGAATGAATAATTGGGTATAAATTATGCTACTATAAAAGACCCTAAAACATAGTAGTTAAACCAGCGATGTTTATTTCCCGCCTAATAGTGTGGCTGAGCTGGTGGCTTCATGGTGTCAGGGACCCAGTTGCATCCATTATGAGTTCTGTCATTCTCACATGCTACTGTTTATAGGGTTGATGATACCCAGCCAGCTGAAATAAATGCACTGTTGCATCTATAATTGAGTTTTCCCAAGAAATCTTCCATTCACTCTTTTCCATTAACGGGGCCTTTTTTAATATCTCACAACAGCTGATTGCCTGATTAATGCCCCATAAAATGCATAACTTGCTATTATGAACAACCTGAATTTTGGCAGGAAAAAGTATAGACGATATTAAATGCGACATACTAGCTATAAATTATCTTTTGCTAGTATTGAATCCAAACTTAAGTATGCAAACATTCATAATAAAAAACTTTGCCTTTTGAATATTACAAAAATATTTTCTCATAACTTAAACAGTTGAGTTTAAGAAAATGAGTTGCTCTTCATCACCTATGAAAAAACAATCATCTCCTTGATAAAACAATGACAAAATCAAGACTGTTACACTTCTCACATACTGAAACAAGAGTAGTCTTATATTTTCAATCAAAAGAATAAGCTCAATATATGTCACAGGGAAACTAGGCTAGTGATTGCTAGAATAAGATTCTACTGAATGGCCACTTCTAAATGTTTTAAGACATGTTTGATGGGGCAGAGTGAGTTAAGAAAGGATTCTCAAACTATAATTCGAATGTATAATAGTCATTTGTCTTTAATGTTTGACTGATTTGAACAAAATTATCATATAACAAATCCAAATTTTGAATATCTATCATAACATAATCTGTTATAATGCAGCTGAGACACCTAAAAGTGCTTGACACATGGTAAACACTCTATAAGCACTAGTTACTGTATATCTTACTTGTAAATGTCTACAGAAACAAATAGATAACTTTGTCAGAGGACAAATTAGCCCATGCTTCCTCCTAGTTGTCATGATAACTTTAAAAATAATTTTAATGTTCAGCCTATGATGGTTGCAAAATATTTTTAATTAAGGCAAATTAAGAAAATTTACCTTCTACTACCTGTGACTTTCGGTGTGATTCCTGTCACAGCTTCTCTAGAACCTGACTGCCTATGTGAGAAGTATGGCTCAAAATTTAGCTAATAGTGTGCCCTTGAACAAGTTGATTAACCTCTCAATTACCTGGTTTCTTTATTGATAAAATAGACATATTAATAGCAAATACTTTCCAGGGACAATGCATGTAAGGAGTTTAGATTAGAGTCTGGTACAGAATCAAAGCTCAATTAAGTGATGTCAATGATTATTATAATTTGTCATCATCACTTTTATAATTTGTTGTTTCCTTAAAGATTGATTAAACAATAAAAAGAAAAAAATAGAAACATACTTCTTTGAGTCTAATAGGTTTTTTAAAATCATTTTTTACTCCCAATAAAATAAACTATTGCCCTTAAGTGCATTTCTTAATGGTCAAAATGAATAATAAATTTATAAAACTTGCTAACTTCTCTATATGGAATAATATAAAATAATTTTTGTTATCCCACTTATTATATAAATACATTATCCAGTAAAATATTGAGAAAATAATTGTAATCTTTTTGAAATCAAAGTTTTGGTCAACTTGAGATGAAAATTGTCTGATGTGTCCAAATTATTTGTTTTCTTTTGCTCTTATTGTATTTATAGAAGATGTGAATTGACAGCTAGCAAGTAAGAGGAGAATTGACCATAGAAAGCTCCCTAAAAAGGGGAGTGAAATGGAAAAGTAATCCTCCCTCCAATAAAAGAAGAAGGTACTAGGTATCATGAAAGCTTGATAAGAAATATAAGAAGACACGTATTGCATGGAGCACTAGATGTGGTGCTTGAACAATGAATCTTGGAACACGGAAAAAAATAAAATTAAATTTAAAAAAAAAGAAATATAGGAAGAAATATTTTTCTTCAATATATAACATGTTACTCAGAATCTGCTTTCTCATTTCTGAAAACTGACATTCAGTTTCCTTCAGCATCATGGTTCAGAATAGTGAACACAGTTGCCAAATAGAAGTATAATTATTTTTTAAATTTTTATTATTAATTTTCAGTTTTTTGTGAAAGAGATTGAGAACTCAGCATGGAGCCCACCAAGGAGCTAGAGCCCACAACCCTGAGATCATGACCTAAGCTGAAATCAAGAGTCTGAGGTTTAACCAACTGAGCCACCCAGGTGGCTCAGTTTTCTTTAAAATAGAATTTTAAAGAATAGTGAAATAATTGCTGAAATTCTCAAGCAGAAAGGCAAGATATTTTTCTAGTTTTTCCCCTTAAGAATTAGTAAATTATGGAAAACATTTTGGTGTATTACTAAGCCACAAAAGTCTTTTTAAATATTATTTAATAGTAGTAGCCATAGTTTCTGGGAGAAAAAAGAGATTATTCACACCACTTTTTTATTGTTCTGTCTTCATACATTTACTTAAAAAGTAATAATAAATTTATAAAACCTACTAAGTTCTCTATATGAAACTATGTAAAACACATTTTTCTATGTTATCCTACTTATTACATAAACATTCAGTAAAATATTGAGAAAATAAAAGTCAAATATTAATAATACATCACAGAGTCAACTATAATCAATGAGGTATCAACTTAACAATAAAAATTATGTTACTATACTGTATAGGATATTAAAACCAAATAATTACAAGTACATTGTTTTTTCTTTTTTTCCTATAAAGCAAAAGAATGGCACTATCAATCAGGAGCCCTTAGTTTTTCTATTATTTTCACTCCCACAATTACTCTAAATCTCAGCCTTTCCCTGGGCTAAATGGAGTCAATATCACCTGTCCCTGTATATATAAGAACAAAGACATTAAGTTAAATAATCACATTTTGAACTCTTAAGGGGGAAAAAATTACTAAAACTATTCTTCTCAATCCTTTATATTAGATTTTAGGTAAATGTGTATTGACTTTAGCATTCAGGTATATAAAAATACAAATGAGAAGGACCCTTAAATATATATTTATTCCATTTTAATAGGCTACTACAGAAGTTTTCTTTTTTGCTGCAAATGTGAGAATATTAATTTTACAACCCAAATATCTCCTTATATAACAATAGATTCATTTCTATTGTTCTCTATTCATCTCTATAAAATAAGCCTTAATTTAATGTATATTTTTATTGATAACATTCTCAGAAAACTTGTTTTATGAGGCACTCTATATTTAAAACCAAGTCTTCACATAAACAGAGATTACATTTCCAAGGTCAGTTTGCCTGTTTTCTCTAAATCTGTAGAAGAAACATATTCCTCTGTTTTTTTGAATTTGCTTTACTTTATCATATATTCTAGTAAGAAGAGCAATGTAGCCCAACATTTGATCTTTGCTATCGTATCTGCCAGAAATCACGGAAAAACTAGTGCCCAAATTGAGTGATTTACCAGATTCACATGTAACCGTCCCTCAAAACAATGTATTGCTTAAAATATAACCTATGAGAAATTGTACTAGTCTGGCAGGCATGCTTAGATATAGTCTTAAGAAAAACATATACTGGCAACAGGCCTCTGGGGGGGGAGGACAAGATATGAAGCCGAGCAGCTGGGGATGCCCAGCTCCTCGGGGGGCCGAGCGCCGCCAGCTTCACTTTTCCGTTATCTCCGCTTCCCCAGAGACCACCTGTGGCTAATTAGATGATCACTTTGAATGTGCTTGCCCAATTATAAACTTTATACAGTTTGACCAGATACGTTTTTCCTTTCTTCTTACTTACCTACAAGCCTCGTAGTCAATGTATAATCTACTTCGGCTTCTTGTTAGTTGTTATCTACTTTCTAATAAATATGAGACTGAGGAGTTGTTCCGGACGACAGTTTTCTCTGCTGTCATCCCCTGCTCCCTTTCTCTTGCAGCTGACTTGTTTGTGCCTCATTCTTCTCCCGTGCACCATCAGGAGGCAGCATTCAAAAATCTCACTTTTTGTTGTTGCTATTTTTGTTGTTCTACCCTTATTTTATGGTGGTCTATTTTATTTCAATTTTAACATTGTGGGCCATGAAAAACATTTTCTGGAAGAACATATATATTCAGAATATTTATTTGGAAGAATATATGTATTCAGATACATACACATATATATACATATGCATACACATCAATGTATGTATGCATTCATCCATGTAAACAGATTATATAGATGCTTAGATATAGATAATTATATAAGTGATATATCAGAGGTAAAGGAGATTTTTGGTAAAGAGCCATATATAATTTAAGTATTTCAATCTTGTGGGCCATACAGGTCTTTGCCACAACTACTCAACTGTGCCACTGTAATGCTGTAATGACTAAGGAGCCATAGACGATGTGGAAACTAAAAAGGCATGTTTCAATAAAACTTTATTTATAAAACCAGGCAGCAGGCTAGATTTGTATCTTTAGGGTGTAGTTCACTAATCTCTAATATAAGTAGTAGATATAGATACAAAATGGGTAAGGATATGTATCAGCCTGTTTACTCATAAAATACTCACCTTAACCTACATTAATCTTCTCATCTGACCTGATTTTTCACATTTATTGTTTGCCAGATTAAATTGTGTTTGATTTGACACCTTAAGGATAAAAATAAGAAAGTCAAGCAAAGCAGAAAGGTAAAGTCAGGAGTTGACAGAAGAGCTTGAAAGAAAGCCACGCTGATCCTACAAACAAATAAATAAATTCAAACACTATGTGTTGAGAGATCAGTACAATTAATAAATTTTTAGTCAGACCGATCTGAAACAAGAAGATACACATTACTAAGACAGAAATGATAAAAATTGGAGAATAGGGAAAATGTAAGACCAACCACAACCACAATCTACAACAACAAAACTGTTATCAGTAATCATAATTGGAGAAAGTTATATTATTATTGTTATTCTGAGTCAGCTATATTTCAATGTGAAATAAAGCAAATGAATTATGTGATACTCACTCTATAATCTCCATGTGAACCAGAATTATCAATGTGTGTGAAATAGGGTGCCTGGGTTGCTCAGTCCTTCAGCATTCGCCTTCAACTCAGCTCATGATTGCAGGGTCCTGGGATTGAGCCCCACATTGGTCTCTCTGCTCAGAAGAGAAGTATGAGCTCAGAACAGAAGTCTCTGCTCAGAAGAGAAGTCTGCTTCTCTCTTTCCCACTCCCCCTGCTTATATTCCTTCTCTCACTGTCTCTCTGTCAAATAATAAAATAAAATATAATAAAATATAATAATAAATGTATATGAAATAAATGTGACACCAAGATAATATAGACAAAGTCATATAAAATTCCATAATTTTGGATTGGAACAGAAATGGAAATATTAACAAGACCTCACAAGTCATTTTATTTGTATAAGTTCATCTATTCATCTATCATACCTATTGATCCTAAATCCTCTGAAAAGCAAAGAACAAATGATCAACTCAAATTGTAGTACTTTCTAATTAAAAGAAAAAATGGGTTCCTTGAAGAAATAGATGATTTCTTATCTAGGAAAGAAAATGTACAAGATGAGCATGGACCATTTTCACACACCAGATAAGAAAATTATTAAGGGTCATGCCAACATTCTGAGGTACACATTTGTCAAACATGGGACACTTTGAGATTCAGAATGGATAAGAGGTGTGATGGATTAAACCTATCATAAATCCATGAGTTCATATTAATGTGAAAATAATAATTGCCCAACCCCTGAGAAAAACAGTGAACCAATTCATTTTTTGAAAACTGATTAAATGATAGAAAAGATCAAGGTGATGTCTTACCTCTTTCCTATATGAACTGTGCCACTGGGTATTCAAATAATGGATGAAAAGTAGCATTCCTTTATAAAATTATTTTATCTGAGTAGTTAAAATAAAATGAGAGCATTAAAGCACTACCACTTTTTAACATCCAATGGAAAATAGAATGAAAATTTGAGTATAAATGGCTGATACAAAAAGAGCAAAAGCTAGAGTCAGATATTCAATGCCTCCTATTAAGAGAATCCATTGTCATGGATAAAGGCTACCAAATCTGTCTGAAACATTTTAAACTGCTTTCTGAATCTGCAATCCACCCAGTTCAGATTCAGGGACGTTCCAGATCAAACTTCACAGGGTCTAAAATAGGTAAGTTGCAAAGAATAGAAAAGAAAGGGATAGAGATCTAACCTGTAGAGTAAAAGACAAAGCAAGCTAAAAATGGAAATAGGAAATTCTGGTGCTAATGATACACACATGCTTAATAAGCCAGAAAGAAATTCAAGGAACCAATTGCTATAAATATCAGCATAATAATTAACTATTGGAAAGAGGAATGAAATGGTTTTTGGTTTGGGGAACCAGGAAGGTCTTCTGGAATGGCTGGGAAAGTTACATTTCTTAAACTATGCAACAAATCCAAATATTTTCAGCATATAATAATTCACTAACCAAAAAAAGACAATGCATCTGACTGGATTATCACAAACCTTAAAACAATCGAGTTTGAAATAAAGTAGTTTTATTACATTCTTCCATTTGTTAAATAAACTTGTTCAATCATGGCCCTGATTTCATAAGAATAAAAGTATAATTATTGACTATTTAATTTTCATTTATGAAATCTCATTCTCCTTCATTTATCATATGACTTCCTTTTCAGAGAACTAGAGAAATCAAGAACTCATCATATTCTGTATCTGGGAACAGAAATCTTTGAGAATATATGATTTTAACAATCAAACACTTGAACAGACTTAAAAAAATAATACAAATCATCAACTTAAATTTAGCGTTCTTTCCTCTACTAAGATTTCAAACCCATAAGGGAATATGAGGATGGCTACAACATAAATTCTGTGATAATGATATGCCATTTTTGGGAGAGTAATTTGTATTGCTCATTAAGTCTCTAATATATGACTTTTATATGCAATTACTAACTGGTTAAGCAACAATCAATGAGATTATTTCCTACCAATTAGTGCTCTTTCTCATTAAATATTTAATTGCCTAATAGAACTAAACATCACATGTTCTTCTCCCCATAAGTTCTGAAAGATGAAAGATGAAACAGAATTTCTCAATGAAATGTCATCTCCTGCATCCAAATTGCTTTCCTTTTATTTTTCAATGATCTTTAATTCCTCTGATTAAATTCCTCTGACTGGCCTGTGGTGTTTCAATCTTGTAAGATTCTTAGGGAATCTTTCTAGGGAAAACTCATTTCACATAGGCACTAATTTTTATGTCAAATTTGTGATTCTAAAACCACATCCCTTGACCCAATATAAATCTTGGTTCCCACAAGTTACCAAAATCTAATTTTAACCTATTGCTGAAAATATTGAATGCCAAAATAATAGTTACTTCTGCTCATTAAAAAAAATAGACAATGAAAACCATTTATATGAACTATGGTTAGCAAAGTTTTTCTGTGAAGACCCAGAGAATTAATATTTTTGTCTTTGCTAACTTGACATCTCTGTCACACCTACTCAACTCGGGCTGTTGTGCAGAAGTTGCCTTAAACAATGTATGAACAAATTTGTGTGGCTATATTCCAATAAAACTTTATTTACAAAAAAAGGTGGCTGGCTGGATTTAGTACAGTATTTGGTATGGAAGAAAAACTCCCTCTTTTCTTGTACTTATTTATTAAGTCTTTCAACAAATATTTATTATGTATCCATTGCATGTTATCTTGGTAGTAAGCAGATAAACAAGTGAATGTATGTCAAGTCAGGTGACAATAGGCATTATGAAGAAAATTGAAGGAAACACTAGAGAGATAATGCCAAGGCAATGGTTGGGGGGAACATTTCAAACGGTAGTGGTTTAGTAGTGGTAGCAGGGTAGACTGCACTAATAAGTGACATACCATAGAGACATCAAGGAAGAGTGATAACAGTTATCTTAGTGAAGAGAGTATCAGGCAAAGGCAATTGCATGTGAAATAACCATAAAGTTAGAACAAGCATATTATGGTTAAGAAAAAACAAAACAGATTAATGTAGCTCAGACTAGAAAGAAAAAGGAACAGAGTAGTAAAGTGGAATGTACAGCCAAGATACAGTGTGTGTTGAGGACATGGTGTTTGGGGCAGACATCATATAGTACCTTCACGGTAGTTTAAGAACTCTTGATTTCTATCCTGATAAAATCGAAGGCCACTGGAACTTATGAATAGTGAGATGACATGATGCAAATTTTATGTTTTATATGAATCACTCCAGTTGCTTTGTTGATAATAGACTGCAGAGAGGCAAGAATGGAGGGAGGGTGAAGTTTTAGGAGCTATTGCAACAACTAAGTAAAATGTCATGGTGACCTAGATGAGGGCAACACCTGTGTAAGTGATGAAAAACTGTATAAGCACTGATTTAAAATAATGTGGGCTTCTGAAAAAAGACCAGAAAACAATTACTATTGAACTTAAATATGAAAAGCATTGAAGTATATTATTATTAAAATTTTTATGTATTGTACAAGTTTTCATTTAAGATATTTTGATGTATTTTGATATAGATGAATATTCCCAAATAACAGCAAAAGACCAACACAAAAATATATCCATCATAAAGTTTAATATATTTTAATAGATTGTGGCCACAATTTTTTCAGAATATGAGGAAAGGTGCTAAGAAAAAGTTTTTTCTATCTGAGAGACTGATTCAACAGACCAGAGGTTAGAGAAATGTTTTTGGTAGATTCAATGCCCTGACTGCATTGTTGGAAAAATTCAGACCTGCTTAAACCTTTTTTGGATATTTAACAAAATTGTCTCAGCAATTAGGCTGGCATGTTTTTTGCATTGTGATCATCTTTTGAAAAGTATGAAGAGCTATTGAGGAATGAGAAATGAAGTATTAATTTGAACTTTCTAAGCTGTGTGCTGTTTCATAGATGACTATCTGTAGTAAATGTTAATGCAGTAAAGACTTTGCTAAAAATAAAATCTACAAAAGTTGGAATTTCCTAAATGAATAATCATTTAATATATTAACATTAGATCTACATGTATCTTATTTCAATATCTGAACAAAGCAATAAAGGAAATGTAGAGGAAAATTTTACATTAGTTGCAGGAGAGTCTCCTGACCCCACATAGGAAATAATTGCTTTTAATTTAAACCTCCTTAGATAGGGTAATCAACATTTTTTAATGTTAATTAATAGATAATGTTTCTCACCACATTCAGCTAGAGAAATGTTGGTTTTACATGTCAATAGAAGGATATTTAGTAAAATAACTATTTTGAAATGGCAATTTTATTTTATTTTATTTTATTTTTTTGAAATGGCAATTTTAGTAGAATTTAGGATCTTTTTCTTTTTAAAAATATTGATAGGGTTATGATTACTTTACAATATTTTATGTTCAGATTATGGGAATAAATATATTACAATAAATATTACTCAACTAGATATTATTCAATTGTTTCTACAAAAGGTGTTTTTGATATTGTTTTCCTTAAGGTCATAGAAAAATATTCAGGGAGGATAGAGCATTGAATACATATTATCACAAATTAGTGAACTCTATGTCATTGGTTTGTACAATGAGATACTCTTAACTTTTTGAGTAATATAATGGTTGCTAAAAAAGCACTTGTTAATATCTCTGAGTCAGAGACCTCAGAGGGAGAGTCACATCTAAAACAATACAATATTAGAGGGTAGATAACAAAGTGGGTAAAAGTAACCTGTGTTTCCAAAAGAAAACTAAGAAAGAGATTGATGTAGCTTAGAAGGTTTGTGGAAGGTTTCATCATGGAGATAAAACTTGAGGGGTACCTGGGTGGTTAAGTGGGTTAAATGTCTGACTTTTGATTTTGGCTCATGTCATAATCTCAGGGTTGTGAGATCAAGCCCCTCATTAGGCTCCATGCTCAGTGTAGGGCCTGCTTAAGATTCTCTCTCTCCCTCTCCCTCAGCCCGTTCCCTCTAATTCTCTCCACCGCCAGCTCACATATGCAGATACTCTCTCTCTCTCTCAGACTAAAAAAAGATGACCTGAAATGACCTTCAAAGGATATGGAACATTGAGGTGACTCTTTGAGTTTCAGAGAATTACCATAAAAAAAATTGGAATTACATAAATACAACTTGCGCGAAATGAGATCTACTTCATTGGATTCAGAATTGCTTGTATTTCTCCCCTGGTTTGTTGTTGAGATTATTGAAAAGGGGCTGGTAGTGGAGAGAAACACTGGAAGGTCAAGAGAATACAAAAGATATTGTTAGCTGAGAAGAAACTCGTATTCTCAATTAGGAAGGCCAAATATTTTGAATCTGGTTTTCTTTATTTCAGTTAATTTCATTACTTTCGAAATGCATCTATTTTATTCACAATTGAGAGTTTATATGAACTATATAATCATGAAGATGTATAACAACATTGACTCTAATTATATATATTGTTTCTGTATCTACAAGTTTTGGTAAACATCAATTTTTAAGAAAAAGAAGACAGAATTGAGGGATCATCATAAAACAACCTCCGTAAATAAACACTGCTAGCTTCTTGAGGTTAGAAAAAAAAGAGTCTTCATTAGTGATCAGTAACATCACTTTTTTCTTTTATCTCTGAAGAATGGCTGAATTGACAGGTAACTATGCACAGCTCCTCTTCTCAGCTGAAAAACAGGAATTGAGTAGAAAGTCTATAAAGTTCATGAAACACAAATTTTTAACCTGGGGAGAGAGTAAGTAAAGTCAGGTGGGATCTGTTGAGTAGAGCAACTGAAAACCGTTGAGGCTATGCATTAATTGAATGACTGAAGTTAAGCATAATAAATCACGTCATAGAGAAAATTTTGCCCCCCCATGCCCCAAGATGTTTATGACCTCATCTCTGCAAAAGATAATTTGCAGAAGTGATTAAATTAAGGATCTTGAGATGGGGAGAATATTCTGGACTATCCCACTGAGCCCAATGTAATCATTAAAGATCTTTATATGGAAAAGAGAGAAACAGGAAATTCAGAAAAGGAGATGTGAGGACAGAAGCAGAGGTCAGAGTGATACGATTGCTGGTGCAAAGGGGGCCTTGAGCCAAAGGATGTGGGCAGCCTCCAGAAGCTGGAAAAGGCCAAGAAATAAATCTGACCCTAAGACTCTGGTGGGAGCACAAACCTACTAACATCTTGGTTTTAGAGCTATGAGACCTGCATTGAACTTCAATCTCTAGGAACTACTATAGACAATAACTTTGTGTAGTTTGAAGCTATGATGTCTGATGTGTGTGTGTGTGTTTATACATATATGTGTGTGTGTATGTATACATGTATGCATATATATGTGTGTATATATACACACACACAAATATATATATATTTAACAGCAGCAGTAAGAAACAAATGCAGTGCTAAAGGAAGCCTTGTAAAGCATTTTGATATATTCTACTAATAGTACAGTTTGTTGGGGGAGGGGGTAGGAAACAAGTATTTTGCAGGATAGCACATAATAGAGTTCAGAAAGGAACTGTAGAAGTGTTTATTTTCCCTCAAAGGCCTTTAGTCAGAGAAAAGATTAGGTAGTAAAAGAAAGGTCACACTGGTAATAAGTTCTGGAATAGATAAAAAAGCCCTCCCTCAAACTCTCATCTGCTTTTAGCTACCAAACTTTTACCTTCTCTTTTCATGCAAATTTCTAAAAAGAGTTCTCTACACTTTTTATCTGTAATTGAATATTTTAATTTGTTCATTTAACAGTCCTGGATTTTCCTTTTACAGCTAGATTGCATGGGATCTTGCACTGATTATCAATAATGTCCAGATTCCTTATAAGATTTCTTAAAAGATATCCATTGTTACTTTGTTCCCCAAATTAAAGGAAAATGAGAAAACATTAAAAAAATATTTTCCCACTTTTATTGAGAAATAATTGACATATATCACTGCATACACTTTGATGGTTTAATATACATATATTGTGAAATGATTACCACAGCGGGTTCACCTAACATCCATTTTCTCATATAGATGGGAAAAAAAGAAAAGGAAAAAGAAAAGGGAAAATAATTTTCTATTTGCGAAAAGTGTATTAGGATTTACTCTCTTAACATCCTATATATTACACAGTGGCGTTAGCTTTAGCCATCTTGTTGTACATTATATATCACCAGGACTCATTTGTCTTATAACTGGAAGTTTGTCCCTTTTGGTCATTTCTCCAATTTCCCCTCATCCCACCCTCTGCCTCTAGCGACCACAAGTCTGATCTCTAAGAGAAACACAAGAAGGGATAATTTTTGAACTTCTCAAGTTTGCAAAAGGAGATTTTTCCTGTAAAATGTAGAGTATAATCATATATGGAGCATCAAACTAAGTACTTGCGAGGTAGTGTGAAAGCACTCAGCTACTGCATGAGTCTTATATGAAGTATTTGATGTATTTATTATGTTGATTATGATTTCAAATGCCTGAGGCTTTTATAGATGCTATCTATCACTCACTTTATCCTCATATTTTCATTAAAATCACAAACTGTAGGGAGTAAAAAAACTTTGTTTAGAGACAAACAGCTTTTCCTATCCCCACTATTATAGTAGGGATGAGCTAAAATGTAAGAGAACAATGGGGAGAGCATGTAATAGCATTTCTGCTAGGACTCATACTCTCTACTGATCAGAGGAGTTACTTGCATGACATCACTAAAATTTGGCCAAAGCTAAACCCAGGCAAGAAGGTGATAAGGTCCACAGCTTTCTATCCCACCTGAATCAGGTTTTCACATACAGCTTTAAATATTCTATGTGGAATATTTTGAATATCACCTGCAATGATATTTAAATGAGAGAAAAACAATTTTTCTCCATATATATTGTTAAATCATATAGAATCTGGTAAACTTTTCAGAAGTTTGACACAATTATTATATGGGTTATCAAAACATTTTAAAAGATTACCCATTGCACCACTCAGGAAATGAAAAGAGATACAGATTATTACATTATGAAAAGATATATTACTTTAGTATTCATGTTAATAAAACTGATTACCCTCAAATTATCAATGAAGTATCTACCAATTATTATTATGTAATGAATATAATGATTGATGTTCTAATAACAGTAATGATACCATGGTATTTCCAACTAACATTTAAAACTGTAATTACCATGAGATTGTGGAGAGAACACAAATGATAAATATATGGATTTTTATTACATTTACATTTTTATGTTATACATCCTTCTAATTCACTTTTATTTAGTTAGTGTTTAAGTAATATTGCAGAAGGGAGTTTATAATGAACAAATCAACTTAATTTGCTTCCAATACTAGCAATACAAATGACATTAGATTATATTCTCATTTTCTTTTAAATCAGGTAGATAAGAAAGAGTAGGATGAAGAGTAATAACTGAGCTCTTGTTCATTTTCATAGTGAAGCCACAAGGCAAGAATCTCAACACCCAATTTTTCATTGTACCGAACATATATTGGTGACTGGTAGAAAAGTTGCCAGGAAGCACTTTATGAACATGTCTGATTTCTTTTGAAATTTATTTTTGTTCTAGTTTTCTTCTTTTTTCCTTCCTCCCTCCTTTCCTTCTTCCCTCTCTTCTTCTTTCCTTGTGTTTATTGTGTTAGATCTATTTTCTATCATAACGCTGTTAGTTGAGCCTGTTGGAGCAATTAGGAAAGACAGTGTATTTGCATCAGTTACTGTTTATATTCACAGCCACAGGTTGCACTGAAGAGCGTTCTCTAATTCATTTAAGAAGTCAGTAGGAAATAAACCTGATTAAAGACAACAGATACAAGTGAAATGCAAAATGAGGACAGTTTCTATTATTTTGCCACACTCTTATCTGTGGTTTGTTTTCACTCTTGTTTTCTAAGTGTTGTGTGTGTGCCAGATGAAAGTTATAAAAGAAACAAATTACTAATATTTAGGCAGGTAAAAGGAGAGAGGAAAAACACAGTCAAATACAGTTGTTCTGTTCCTACACATCCAACTTAGCAGCAAGCTAAGTATTTTACATTTTCTCATACACTCCTGTTGAATTTTGTAGATTGCTTATAATAACTGAACTTCTTGCAAATGCTTTAAAGAAGCCTCCTAAAGTTTGAGCACTTTACCCAGTAGGCTGCTTTGACAGAAAGTGCCAATTAAAAACACCAGAGGGTGCCTGGGTGGCTCAGTTGGTTGAGCCACTGCCTTCGGCTCAGGTCATGATCCTTGAGTTCCAGAATCAAGTCCCACATCGGGCTCCCAGCTCCACGGGAAGTCTGCTTCTTCCTCTAACCTTTTCTCCTCTCATGCTCTCTCTCACTTTCTCTGTCTCTCAAATAAATAAATAAAATCTTTTAAAAAAATAAAAAAAAAAACAGTAGAAAAAAAGATGGGGAAAATTTGCCTCAAAAAACAAAACAAAAAAAGAACAGAACATTCCATTAATGTGGGTTAAAAGAGGGGAATGGTTAACTTTTGAGTCAATTTTCTATACAGTTTGAATTTTCTGTATGATCTTTGAAAATATTCTTGAGATTCAATAGAATTAGAGGAAACAAAAGAACTTGTAGCGCATTCACACCGCTACAAAAATAGACAAGTCTAAAGCAAATAAGGAAATAACTACAATAATAATTTTAAAACATTTATATATTCTTGAAATGTATGTCCATCATACAAATGTAGTATGATATTCAACCATTTAATGAACTTACAATAACTAGTATTGTTCCTATAAACATTCATAGGGTAGAAAAAGTATCTAAGTATAAGAATAGATGCATTTCCAGAGTAAAACTGAAAAGAATACACCAAACAGAAATTATAGGATTATTATTTATATAAGAAAGAACACATAAGTAAAATATATACTTCCTATCAGTCTGCTTAGGGAATAATGCTACTATTTCATTATTTATATCAGGGCTTACAATAGTGCAATGTAAGAGATAACTACATACCTCTGTGTCTAAAGAGCAATTTTTAAATATTAATCTTCTATTACAGTCTTATCTTGGTTATATTTTGTAATATACGTTTACAATGTTAATATATATTTTTAAGATTTTTATTTATTTACTTTAGAGAGAGAGAGAGAGAGGGAAAGAGGGAGAGCACAAGCAGGGGGAGCTCCAGGCAGAGAGAAAAGCAGGCTCCCGGAGAGAAAGGAGTCCCAGGTGGGACTCGATCCCAGGACCCTGGGATCATGACCTGAGCCAAAGGCAGATGGTTAGCCAACTGAACCACCCAGGTAATCCAGAGGGAGAGGATCTTCAAGCAGATTCCCCCATGACCCATGAGATCACTATCTGAGCCATTCAGACATCCTGTAGAATGTTAATGTATTGAGACAATTTGCATCCCCACCAAAATACTTGAAAACTAGAGGTATTTTTATATCAGAGTCTCAGTTATAGGGTCAAATAAATTTGATCTGTTTTAACAATGTTGATGGGGTACAACTGGTGGAAAAACAATATCTCTGCGTGCATTTAGTAGAGCAGAAGATACATCTGTCGTATTCTCTTACGATGCTCTGCTTACTAAGAAATGCACCCATTTACAGTAATAATATAGATAACAGACAGTAAAAATAGTGATAGTTCAAGTTAAGGAAAAATGAAGGCTTATCTAATATGTAAAATATCTTTAATGAAATAAAGTTTTCTAATATTCAAAGCAATTCAATTGCTAAATCTTTAACAAAACAATTAAAGGAATGAATTGAGAAAATATATTTTGAAAGGTTATAAAAAAGTGTAAACCATGAATTATTTTATGGAACTATCAAGAAGGACTAAAGAATATAGAAAAATAAGTAATACAGTAATGAATAAAAAATAACTTCATTTTTTACACCCTTTAGTACTTGTAACTTTAATACTCGGAATTCTAAACAAACATGTATGCATTTAGATTTAAATTCAGATGTATGACTTAGTTCTTCCATTTCCCAAAAGAAAAAATACTGCAAATATTACTTATAAGATAATTAAATATTATTGACAATACCAATTTAAATGTGCATATGTATTATTTGATATGAGTAAATAGAAACTCACCATGTCCTTCATTAAGGAATGTTATAAGGAGAGCAAGTCTCATCGAATTAATACAATATCAATCAAAATGTCAACTGAATTTTTTTGGAACTTAATCATTCTAAATTCCATGGTTGATGGAAGACTTAAAAGACACATTAAAGTCAAGACATATTAAAACAAAACCGAAGAATAGTATGGAGAGGCTCAAGGGGTTTTAATTATCACTTATGAAATGTATCTTAAATTTGCATTAAAAATAATTTAAATAAATGGTGCAACATTGGAAGATCCGTGTAACAGACAAAATTTTGTACATTTAGTAATAACAACTGACATTTATTGAGTGCTTACTGAGTATTCCAGGTATTTAAATATATTATATGCTGCTAAGTACCTGTAAGGGAGATACTACGATTGTTTTAGTTTTATAGTTGAGTAAACCCAGGTTCATTGAAATTCATATCTCACCCAAGATCAATGTCAGGCAGCTAACTAGCATCTGCTACAGGGCAGGCTGCCTTCAGAGGAATGTCAGAAGTGCTGATCCATTGGCCAAGAATGTCCTCTCTACTTGATTTCACAGCAAACACATATTCATTTTTCAAGCCCTTTTCAAGAATCAGTAAATATTTTCCTTTCAAACAGGATTTAGTCAGGCTTTAGAATCATTTGTATTTTTAAATTCTTTTTTTTTTGTATTTTTAAATTCTTAAACCATGTTTTATTTGAAGTCTGATTCTTAAGTCTCATAACTCTTACATTATTTCAGTGTTGCATTTCTCCCTCAACTATGGTGTTGAAAAATAAGTATCACCCCTAATTTTTACCTGACAGCAACTTACAAGTTTCACATGCACAAAGTGAGACTATCAGATTTGTGAGTCCTATTATGAAACCATTATTTGACTAAAGGTATAGAAGCTTTAAGAAAAGATCCTTAGAGACAAAATTAATCATAATTCAAATTTGTTAATTCTAACTCTATATCCCCAGAAAGATCACTGATAACAGTAGTTATTTCAAGCAGCTCCAATGTTGTACATCTATAGTGAAGTAAAATTATTCACTGTGAAATTATTCAGAACATATAGAATCAGGACAAAGCAGAGTAGATGTTCTTAAGAGATAGTTTAATAAAGTAGTAGAAGTGAAATGGTTTGTTAATCTCACCTCAAAAATTAATAGATTCTGTACTTTTTGACAAACGGCAAAATTACTGCTAAAGATTTGACTTTCCAATGTCTGTATTTACCTGTCATCAGAAATGCCTGTACTTCATGCTAAGGAGGTTACAAATGAATAGATTCCAGCTTATCTTGTATCTTTGCATTATAACTACCGATGCCTTTCTGAAGATATATCATGATCCTTGTCAACTTATATATGAACCACTCCCATCTCATTGCAAACCATCTCTTGCCCAGATGGCTAAGCACACCAAATTATCTTGAATTATTAGATCTGTTTTAGATGTGGGAGTTTTCTGATCTTTCTGAGACTTAATCATACTCATTTTTGTTTATACTCTTTATTTGGAATAATAAGTATACAGTAAGGTATAAGCTTAATATAATAAATTGTTATAACTAATTTATGCCAGTCTAAGTGGAAGATGAAATTTATACTATTTGGCCAAATGCAACTTGGTAAACATGAAATATAAGTCAATAATATGTATCCTCAAATATTGGTGCTTCTATCATTCTTAATTTTAAAGCAATATGGACTTAATATAAAACCTTTTAGTCATTTTACATGTATTTCTAGTTTTCTTGTGTTCAGACCTTTCTCTTACTTAGAAAATGTTTTAAGTTCTGTTTTCTTTGTCAAATAATCATTCCTCACATTTATTATTACAAATATTTAAAATCACTAAATATCTACAAAATCACTAAGTATCTGCTTAGTACATGTGAAACTTATACAGTGCTGTTGCCAGTTCTCATTAACTAGGGATTTGATTCTTATGTGTTGAAAATTTTGAAGATTAATTACATACATACATAACATTTTGTCAGATTATCTTCTTTATCCATCATCAATCTTTTCTAATTATATATACACTTGAACATGGAGAAAGGGAAAAATATTTTGAGGTGTATTTATCAATTTCTGGAGGGCAGATTGAGAATATTATTTAAATGTTCTTTTTATCTATTTATATTTTATTCCTTTATTTTTGTTAAAAGATATTAAAAATTATATAACCTATCTGAAATAATACTCTTCTATGCTCTGATATTTATTTAACCTAATCTAGTCCCTATTGCTCACCTTATGTTATGCAAGCTAATTCTGTAATAAATATACAGATCTGAAGACATGTTGATTTATGGATGCTTGGATATCTACATTTGGTTGTGGAGTATCATATATTACTTGGTTCCCTGACTTCAGCCAATTAGAAAATTGGCAGAAATAACATATAAAGAGAGTTGATTTTTAATTTGATAAGTGATTAATTACACTAAAAGTTATCTTAATAACAAACAAATGAGTCCAATTTGGTTTAAGGGCATCGTAATGAAAAAGTAGGGGTAGGAAGTAAACAAATTTCAGATCCACAACCAGGAATTCTAAATGACCAGAAGCTGCTAACTGGACACAGGTGGCTGTTTTCTCAGGAGAGCACTACATAATAGGTTTTAAATGAGGAAATGGGAATCATCAGTTTTAGATACTTTTGAAATCTCACAAGTGTGAAAGCCTTCATACATCATAACTGAAATAATGGGAAGTGATTAATAAACGTCATTGACATAAATGAGTTGCCAGATGTATCCAATCCTCAAGTGAGCAAGAGAAAAAATGCAAAAGAACCTCATAAAATGTGTCATAACAGTTTGTGACAACTTATGTTAAACCACAGAAATGATTCCAGTTTCCCAAATAATGTAATTTTAGAAAGCTATTTATTTATGAGAATAAATCCAAGTTCCATATTTTAGCATTTGAAAGATTGTATTTTTTCTTCCATCTCAAAGCATAATTATAAACAGACCAAAATCAAAAATATGCATAAAATACAATGAATCCTTCAATCAAACTAACAAAGAAGAGAGGCATATATAAATGTACTCCAGTGAAAATAAGAGATATAAAGGAAAAAGTAGGTCCTTCATATGTTTACTAAGAAAAACAATTTAAAATAGTTAATTTCTTAGATTTTAATTTTAAAGCTAAATGTTAATTTTGTTGATCTATGCCATGATCCATGTTATTGTATGGTCATTATAAAGTTAAATTTTAGAAAATCATGTTAAAATAGCAAGTTTACTTTTCCTATAAGAAAACCAATCTCTGGCTAAGGTTCAACATTATAATATATTTTATAAGGAATAAGGTTTTATTTTTCAATTTTAATAGAAACTTTGTAGCCCAATCACAATAAAAGTATAATAAAATCATGTTTAATAAATATGATGATTCAACCATTTTCCTATCAGGTAAATTTTGGTCTCATGTCAAACAATGTGTCTCTCAGTCCTCCTCAGTGTCAAAACAGGTTCTGCTATTTTTAAATATTCACCAAAGGTTTTATTTTATTTTTTATTGGTGGGAGTAATAAGGATTTTTAAATTAGACTGTGTTCCAGCCCTAAAATTTTTGGATTACTAAGGAGTGATCCAGGCATTGGGTTATTTTAATATGCTCTATAGTTTAACGTGTAATAAGTGTGAGATGTACTGTGTTACTTGGTACAAATCAATATTTCTTTGCTTAAAATGATATTTGCATCTATGTGCACATGTGCATTTGTATTTTAGAATGTATCAAATGCAAGGCACTATGTACCATGAGTAACATAAAGTTGAACAAAATGTTATGTTCTTCAACTAAAAGCTTTAAAACTAGTGGACATTCTTTGGTCATTTTTTCTTCTCCTAAGTTTTAATATGGATAATCCTAAAATCAATTTTTCCAAAATAATACTGGCTCTTAAATGTCCATTTACTACTTCATTCATGAATGTTTCACCTGAATATAATGCCAGAACCCTGAACTCAATATGCCCTAAGTGAAACTGATCGTCATCTTTCCTAAAATATTTATTTCTTCTGATTTTCCTATCTCCTTCAAGAAAGGATAATCCCTTCTTCTGCTATCTCCATTGTGCTATCTGCAATATCCTGTGATTGCTAAACCTGGAAGAGCCATCTTGAATAATGAGCTGGCCTTGGGAACAGAAACAAAGCACCAAAAAGCAATGACATAGAGGAAGCATATGGTTTTGTATTTCAGCAACATGCCACAACTTCCTGATTTTTGTAAGTCATTTAAAAAATCCTATTTTCCCAAAAATATTTCAAAATTTTTGTCACTCATATTTAAACATAATTTTAACTAAAACATATTCACTATCCCTTTACCTTTTCTTGTAGCAAATCCTTACTTTACCTATAAGTAATCCTAACACTAAACCATCCTTCTTGTTTATAGAGTATATATTAGCATTCATTTTTTCAAATGCATATTTAATGTTTGCCTGCTAATTTACTATGTGCCAAGCAAAAGAAAAACAAAAAGTTCTATCATCATGGGCCTTAGATTTAAGTTGGAAAGGATAGAAAATAAATAACATTTACATTATGTCAAATAATGAAATATAGAACATAATTTTTTCTTTGCATGACTTTATGATATGAAAAGTTATATATGCTAGAATTATATTTACTTGACCAAGCAATGCTTTCTTTTACTATTCAAATGAATTTGATTTAGTACTATAAAGGGAAATGTGGCTTGAAACTTAATCTTTAGAAATAGGTGGATTCTAAGATGACTTTGCTAAAATCTGTTTGCATACAGAGCTTTAGGAGATATGGGAAGAATAAAACTTATGTAAGTATGGAGATCAGGTAGAATGAGCATCTTCAGAAACAATAAATAAAAAAATCTGTGCAGCCATTAGCTGAAAGAAGGGATTAAAAACACCATATTCTCTACCTCTATCTGAGTTCTGGGGAAGAAGAACAATAAATTCAAAAAACAACATTAATAATTATTTTACATAATCAAAGGATATGCAAGCATCCCAGGTTTTTTGAGATATTTCTATCCATGTCAACCAAAGGGACAAGTCCAATTTTCCTTCCCTTCACCATTGACCACTACATAGATGCAGTCCTAGGATCCTGGGATGGTCCAGGTCAGCAGGTCACATCGCAGCAATAACAACTAAGCCATTATGGTAGAACCAGAGCCTTCTGTTTCTAGCTACACCTCTGAGCCCTGGAAATGCTTTTTGTCAAAGTAATGGCACCACCAGTTACATCAAGGAGTATGCACTGCTTCGAACTGGATAAGCCTCAGAACAAAGCTATAATTCATCAGTCTAACAGAAGAGACAGAGTAAATACCACAACTGAGAGCAAACACTACAGTGAAATTCTAAGCAAAATTTTGGAGTGGGAGTCTCTTTCTGTGAACTGGAATTCCTACATAAAATGATAGGGACAAGAATAAAGATAATAAACATGCCTATGTTTTTATCTAAGTTTTAGCACTTATATTTAAGTATTTGATCCTTGTTTTGTTAATTTTTTGAACATGGGTTGAAGAAGTGGTCCAACTTCGTTCCTTTGAATGTGAATATATAGTCTTCCCAGCATCATTTATTATTTTTTGAATAATCATTTATTAGTTCCGCACTGAATTGCCTTGACACCCTTGTCAAAATCAATTTTCCATAGATATAAGGTTTATTTTTGGGTTCTAAATTGTGTTTTATTGCCTTATGTATGAGTCATTATTCAGGTATCACCCTATCTTGATTACTGTAGCTTTATAGTAAGTATTGAAATAGGAAATGTGGGTCCTCCAACTTTGTTTTTCTTTTTCAGATCAGTTTTGCTACTCTAGGTTCTTTGTATAGTTATTTGAATTTTAGTATCATCTTATCAATTTCTTCCCAAAAGACCAGCTGGAATTTTGACAGGAATTGTGTTGAATCTGTAGGTCAGTTTGTGAATGTTGCCTTCTTGACAGTATTAAGTGTTCTAATCCATGAACATTGATTTTTTTTTCATTTATTCAGGTCTTCCTTGATTTCTTTGAAAGACATTTTGCAGTTTTCAGTCTACAAGTTTTTCCCTATTTATTCTTTCTAATGATACTGTAAATGGGAATCTTAAAAGTTTCATTTTTGTATATTTCATTACGGTGTATAGAAATTCAGTTCATTTTTACATATTAATCTTATAGCCTGTTTTCTTACTGAACTCATTTAGTAGTACTTTATTTTCTTTTTTTGGCCTATGTGTTTGAATACCCTGGGATTTTCATGAGATCATGTCATCTGCGAATATAGGCATATGTCAGAGATACTGTGGGTTCCATCCAGACCACTTCAATAAAATGAATATCACAATAAAGTGAGTCAAATGAATTTTTTGACTTCCCAGTGCCTATAAAAGTTATGTTTACACTATACTGTGGTCTCTTAATACAATAGCAGCATGTCCAAAAAATGTACATATGTTAATTTTAAAACATTTTATTGTTTGAAAATGCAAACCATCATCTGAGATTTCAATGAGTCACTGAAAAAAAGAGTCAGCTCTTTTCGCTGGTGGAGGGTCTTGTCTTGTTTATCGCTGCTGATCGCAGCAGTGTAGACTGAGGTTTGGGCAGCCATGTCAATTTCGTAAAGTAAGCCAATAATGACATTTGCTGCATTGATATGATGGCTTCAACCTAAAAAAATCAGGCTCATTAGTCCCTACCAAGAGAGTCAGCCTCTCCTTTGAAATTTTGAAGACAAACATTGACTTTTTGTCTCTAGCTATGGAAGTCCTAGGTGGCATCTCTTTCTAACAGGAGGCTGTTTCATCTACACAGAAAATCTGTTGTTTAGTGTGTCTGTCTTTGTTAATTATCTTATCTAGATCTTCCAGATGACTTGCTGCAGCACAGTCTTGATGCTTCTACATCAGCACCTTGCATTTCAATGTTAGAGAGATTTTTTTTTTTTTTTCCTTAAACCTCATGAATCAACTTCTCCTAGCTTCTAGCTTTTCTCCTGTGGCCTCCTCACTTCTTTCAGCCCTCACAGAATTGAAGAAAGGGAGGGTCTCACTCTGGATTAGGCTTTGGTTTAAAGCAATCAAACTATGGCTGTTTTAATCTCTAGTCAGACCACTAGAACTTTTTCCATATCAGCAAAAAGGCTGTTTCACTTTCTTATCAATCATGTGTTTACTGATTTACTGGTCTAGCACTTTTAATTTCTTTCAAGAACTTGTCCTTTGCATTCACTACTTGGCTAACAGGTCAAGAGGCCTAGTTTGGGCCTATCTTGTCTTTCGACAGCCATCCCCACTAAGCTTAATCATTTCTAGCTTTACATTTAAAGTGAGAGATGCACAACTCTTCCTTTTATTTGAACACTTTGAGGCCATTGTGATGTTAGTAACTGCCGTAATTTCAATATTGCTGTATCTCAAGGAATAGGGGAGTCCTGAAAGGAGGGAGAGACAAAGGGGAATAGTCAGCTGGTGAAACAGTCAAACACACACATCTGCTGATTAGGTTCACTCTCTGATAAGCATGCTGTTTGTGGGTGCTCAGAAAGCAATTACAGCAGTAACACTAAAGATCATTCATCACAGATCGCCATAGCAAATGAAATAATGAAGAAGTTTGAAATACTGCTCCTTGACCAAAATGTGACACAGAGACATAAAGTGAGCAAATGCAGTTGGAAAAATGGTGCCGAAAGACTTGTTCAATTCACGGTTGCCACAAACCTTCAATTTATAACAAAACAAAACAAAACAAACAAGCAAAAAAAAAAAAAAAAAAACACTTCATGTGCAAAAGTTCAGTAAAGTGAGGTGCAGTAAAGCCAGGTATGCCTGTAGAGTTTTCCTTCTTCCTTTCCATACTTGATGTTTTTTATTTTGTTTTCTTGCTTAAACGCCCTGCTAAAATTTTCAGTAAAATGTTGAATAGGAGTGGCATGAGAGAACATCACCATATTGTTCCTAAACCTACAGGCAATGTTTTCTGCCTTTCACCATTAAGTATGATATTCTCTCTTTTTCAGTAAATGCTTCTTACTGTGGATCTATTCTGCACCTGCTTCAGGTGGGACGTGTCCCACATGGCTGCTTAGAGTCCCTGCCTCTGCAGCTATTACAAGAGGCCTTTCAGTGTTTGGTTTATATCCACTGTTATTCCTTCCTGTTCAAATCTAAAATCCCCCTCTGGTCCACAGCCATCCTTCAACATGTCCACATACCTTCCTCAGAGTTGAATTTCATTAGCCTTCTGCCACCATTCTCTGATGGAAGTAAGCATGGATGGTGGTGGTGAGATGTAGGATCACTCTTCTATAAAGACAGAGATTAAGGAAGGATGAAGTAAAATTTTTCATGTAATAGTCATGTTTTCTCTTATTCTGTCATGCCTATGCCCATGACGCTGCCATTTCTACTTTGACATGTTGTCTGGAGATGCCTTTGATGCTCTTTACCAGGAACAGGCTGTATCCACTGCTAGATGTTGAAAGCCTGACACGAGGTACTACTTGAACATCAGATATTTCAAGAGAGATTTCTTTAAGCCCCTCTACAACATTCTGCCCACTGTAGAATTAAAGAGAGGGCCCAGGGCAACATACACTCTCTAGCTCCCTTCTGTCTTCCAGGTTAAATAGCTCTGTTCTAATTTGGAGATGAGAGTAGGAGTAGATAAAAACAAGCACCCAAGGTTCTTCCTGCTTGAGTATGAATATTCAAACTTCAAAGTTTCCTCGCCCTTTTCTCTGGTGTCATTTCAACACCCTCCTCTGAGAAAAATCCCTGCCTCGAGACAGAATACAAGAAGATTATAGAGAAATAAAATATATCATTTAAGAGCTCTTCATCACAGGTGCACACGTGTGCACACATACATACACATGCACACACACACTCTTAAATTCAGACTTTGTTGAATGTAACTGAAGCCTTAATTGTGGTTGAACTCAGAATTTTCTACAACCCATGAAGGCAGAAGGTTGTACTGTGCATAATGAGTTAAATAAAAATTCTAATAAAATTTACCTTAAAAGGGGTAATTTTATCTAATAAAATTTGTTGTGGAATAAAAAATATCAGCATTAGAATTGTCATTCTTATGGTGCCTTGTCATAAGAAATGAAGTCAATGCTTTAATTAAATTACTAATTAAAATAAATGTCCTTTCGAAATATAAACTCCTGGATGCCTGGTGATTCAGTCAGATAAGCAGCCAACTCTTAATTTCAGCTCAGGTCATGATCTCAGGGTCCTGGAATCAAGCCCCACATGAGGCTCTGTGATCAGTGGGGAATCTGCTTGAGGATTTCTCCCTCCCTCTGCCCCTACCACCTCTCATGTTTTCTCTCTCTGTCTCTCTCTCTCTCAAATAAATAAATAAATAAATAAATATTTTTCAAAAAGAAATATAAATGCTTCTAATGGAGTACAATCTGTACATTTAAAAGTGAATATAAATATACATATATATACCCTGTGATTAGGCTTATTTTTTGCAATGGAAGTGTATTCTTTTTTCAAAGTATGGTATTCTCAACCTGGATTAACTCTAAATTGTCAATTCCTTGATTAAAAAAAATATAAGCTATTTCCCAATTCTTCTAATTTAATTACTATACTATTCCAGAGTTGTAATCAAATGTGTAAGGATTGTAAGGATTCCCAGGTTTCCTTGGGAAAATCTATCCTACAAAATCTGTTCCTGATAGCTAGCTACACAATGCCTATTTTTTGAAATGAACTGTATTATTCATTAGTCTTCTCAGTACCCTAGGTTGTGGCATTAACAGGGTGACTGTCCAATGCATATTTATTGATGGCAAAAATCAATGAGACTTGACATTGCCTCAACTTATGGATACCTTGCATAATATTATGTGAACTATTTGGTGAATCTTTCTGTGATTCTGCTTTTTAAAACTCTGAACTCTGATGATGAGTGATGTTGAGCATCTTTTCATGTGTCTGCTAGCCATCTGGATGTCTTCTTTAGAAAAGTGTGAATTTATGTCTTCTGGCCATTTCCTAACTGGATTATTTGGTTTTGGGGTGTTGAGCTTGATATATTTAATTGTTTGTTTGTTTGTTTATAGAGTCTATGTACATGTGAGCGGGGGGAAGGGTAGAGGTAGAGGGGATGGGGAAATTTAAGGAGGCTCCAGGCCAACACAGTGCCCAATGTAGGGCTCCATCTTGAAACCCTGAGATCATGACCCTACCTGAAATCAAAGGTGGGATGCTTAACAATCTGAGCCATCCAGGTGCCCCAATAAATTCTGTAAGATTTTGGATACTACCCCTTTATTAGATATATCACTTGCAAATGTTTTCTCCCATTCCATGGACCGTCTTTTAGTTTTGTTGATTTTTTTCCTTTACTGGGCACTAATTTTTTATCCAAGTAGCTCATTTTTGCTTTTGTTTCCCTTGCCTGTGGTAATGTCTCTAGTAAGAAGTTGTTATGACTGAGGTCAAACAGGTTTCTGCCTGTGTTTTTATCTAGGATTTTGATGGTTTCCTGTCTCACATTTAGGTCTCTCCTCCATTTTGAATTTATTTTTTGTGTATGTGTATGGTGTGTGAAAGTGGTCCAGTTTCATTCTTTTGTATGTGGCTGTCCAATTTTACCAATACCATTTGTTGAAAAGACTTTCTTTTTTCCATTGGACATTCTTTCCTGTTTGTCAAAGTTGACCATAGAGTTGAGGGTCCATTTCTAGGTTCTCTATTCTGTTCCATTGATTTAAGTGTCTGTTTTTGTGCCAATACCATATTGTCTTGATGACTACAGCTTTGTAGTATATCTTGAAATTCAAAATCGTGATGTCTCCAGTTTTTTCTTTTTCAGGATTGCTTTGGCAATTAGGAATCTCTTGTGATTCCATATAAATTTTAGGATTGTTTGTTTCAGCTCTGTGATAAATGCTAGTGGTATTTTAGTAGGAATCGCCTTAAATGTGTAGATTGCTTATATACATTTTAACAATGTTCTTCAAGTCCATGAGCGTGGAATGCTTTTCCATTTCTTTGTTCTCTCTTCAATTTCACAAGTGTTTTATAGTTACCTGAGCACAGATTGTTTACCTTGTTAGTTAGATTTATTCCTAGGTATCTTATCATCAGAGAAATACAAATGAAAACCGTGATGGGATACCACCTCACACCTCTCTGAATGGCTAAAATTAACAACACAAGAAACAACAGGTGTTGGTGAGGGTGCAGAAAAAAGTGGAACTCTCTTGCACTGTTAGTGAGAATGCAAACCGGTGCAGTCACTCTGAAAAACAGTATGGAGGTTCCTCAAAAGTTAAAATAGAACTACCTTATCCTAGATCTAGCAATATCAGTACTATACATTTACCCAAAGGATACAAAAATACATATTTGAAGGGGTTTTGCACCTTGATGTTTATAGCAGCATTATCAACAATAACAACCATGGAGAGAATCCAAATGTCCATCAACTGGCTAATGGATAATGAAGATAAATATATAAGCTTTTATGTCTTCATAGTGGCTCTTAATTAATTTTGGTTGTAGTATGATTATCTGCTTCTTATATAAAACTCACTTGAGCACTTTTTAAAATTTTTTTTATGTTCAATTAGACATATAGTACATCATTTGTTTTTTATATTTAATTCTGTTTTGTTTTTATTATGTTCAATTAGTCTACATAAAATACATTATTAGCTTTTGATATACTACTCAAAGATTCATTACTTGAGTATAACACCTAGTGCTCATCACTCTTGAGACTTTTAAGAATAATGTTTTTGAGGTAAAATTGATATACATTGTATTATTTTTTGGTGTACAACATGGTGATTTGATATTTGTATACATTGCAAAAATTATCACCACAATAAGTCTTGCTTATATCTGTCACCATACATAGTTACAAATGTTTTCTCTGTGATGAGAACTTTTAAGATTTACCACTTTAGCAACTTTCTAATAACTTCTATACAATTATTAACTATAATCACTGTGATGGGCATCATATCCTTTTATAACTGGATGCTTGAACTCCTTATTGAAGCTCTCACTGTATTCATCAATACTTCTCCCAAGTTTGGTAAGCATATTTATTACCATTACTTTGAACTATCAGGTAATTTACTTATCTCCATTTCAAGAAGGGTTTTTCCTAAGGTTTTACTTTTTTTTTTCCTTCTGATTAGAACATACTTCATTTCTTCATTTTGCTCAACTCTCTGTGTTTGTTTCTGCATGTTAAGTGAAACAGCAACCTCACTCAGTCTTGAAATGTCCGCCTTGTATAGGAGATAAAACTTATCCTTCAACCCTGCCCTAACTCTTGGTTGTCTCTCAAAGTGTTTTAATTCTCTAAGCAGCTTATTTTATTTTTAGTAGCTTCCCATAATTGAGGGTATGTCAAGACCAATCAATGCCCCAAAGTGGAGTCTAACACCTAGATCAGGCTGATTGGAAACTTGACTCTCAGATAGCAATTTTTAAAGAATATAAATATATATAGTCCTGTAGGATCACAAGCATCCTACAGGACTATATATATTTATATAAGTTTATATATATATTTATATATATTTAAGCCCCACTGGCCACCAGAGCCAGGTGATCTGGAGATGTCTCCTGGGTCACAGTGTGAAAAAAATAGGACTCTAGATGAATGCATAACCTCCTCTGTAACCTCATAAGATAACCTCATAACAATGAGCTATATCAAAGGAGGACAGTGCCAAGATGTTATCCTGAGCCTCCAATCTGTGAGACATTCACAGTCTCTAGGTACCAAACATGAAAGCAGCCTTTAAGTCTGAAGCTCCCAATCAAAAAAATGGGCTTATTTCACAGTAAGGCTGGGGGTGTGTTTCAATGGGCTTTCTATGCAGTACCCTAGGGATTATTGCCTGCCAAGAACTGTCTCTCTGTTACAGAGCCAGTGGGATCAAGGACTGCAAGCCCCCCATTCTATGAGTGCCAGGTGATCAAAGGCTAACAACCAGAGTAGCAGCTGCAAAAGTCAGGGCACCAGACATAAAAACTAGGGCACCAGACATGTGTAAGAGCTTCCCTCTGAGATATACTGGAGCTCTGGAGCATGGCAGAGGGAGTCTTGAAGCATTCTTGGAGATCATTTTGATTCTTTCCACTTTTTTACCATTGTATTAATAGCCTAAATGAGTAGATAAATAGGGAAGGCAAGAGAGCAAGAGGGAGTGTCAGAGGGAGGGAGGGAAGGAGGGAGGAAGAAAGGAAGGAAGGATGGGTAAGAAGGAAGGAAAACAAGTGTGCTATGGTCTCCAGTTTTGTGACATGAATGAAGGTCAAACATGAGCAACAAAGTTTCAGCTAACCAAGATAAAAATAAGACAACAAACTACTTGAAAGGGTCTTTCTTTTTCTTTCTTTCTTTCTTTCTTTCTTTCTTTCTTTCTTTCTTTCTTTCTTTCTCTTTCTTTTTCTTTCTTTCACTATTTTCTTGTATCTGTGGGGTCTGTGTGTGTGTGTGTGTGTGTGTCTTTAAATCATTTTTAGGGTGTAACATAGCATTATTCACTAAGTGAAGGATTCCCAGGAAATATAAAGCTAATGGTGAAAAAAATCTAGTTGTAATTCTAATGAAGACAAATAACCATCTTTCTGTCAAAGTAAAATAGACATGTTTCCAAAGAATATACATAAATATGTTAATATTATCTTTGTATCAACAAATCGTTTTCCAGTGTGTTTTCCCTTATCATATAATAACTGAACAATACAGACACAATCACAGATGTATTTGAGAAAAGTCAGAAGTGAAATAAGAAAGTTAATGAAAACAAAAAAAGTAAACCATGATGATTATTTTGTGTTTTCTCATATCTAGTCTAATCAGATCTAATGTTAATTTTCTGTGCTATGGTTTGATTATACAGCAATGCTATGCAAAAAAATGACTCGATGTATATTCATGAGCAGATATCAGAGTTCTTTGCATTTTAAGTTTTATAAATATGATTCAGAAAATGTATATTGTTTACTAAAATAAGCATGGTCTAGAGTAAAGCTTTCATTTGAAAGAAATTATTGCAAACTTTCTTTTTTATAGTAAGTGATTTCTGTTTAAAAAACATCATCACAGAATAAGTTCTAGAAAAACTCGATTTCATCCTATGAGAAAAGATTTACTATGCCATTTTTTGTAATAATAAAACATGAAACTTTAAATCCAAGAAATCAATAATTACTGGGGAAGGCATTACCCTTCATGTAAAATACTCTTCTGTGCTTTGCTTCAGTGAAATGTGCATTTTTCTATTTCTGATTTAAATCAGAAGTAATTTAATTAAGTACTGACAAAATTGAGAAATATAGATATAGACAGAAGAACTTTAAAATAGGGAGAAAGACCAGAAATAATTAAAGGGATTTCTGACTGTTCATTCAAATGGTAAGAATAATTTTATCAATGGAATTCAAAGTCATTTTTTTATTATTTTATTTTTTCAGTGTTCCAAGATTCATTGTTCATGTGCCACACCCAGTGCTCTGTGCAATACGTGCCCTCCTCAATAACCCAACATATGAAAAAAGAATTCAAAATCTTGATCCATCAACTTCATAATCTATTTCTCACTTCATAGAAGCTACTAGACTAAGAGCAAAGCACCAGAAGATACCTTTGTTGTGATCAATCTTCAGCTATTATAGTGCCTATTTTTTTCTTACCTAGGAGCTATGGACAAAGTAGATGGGTAGAGGTTATCTCTATAGAAACCACAGAGTACCTCAGTATACTCAGAGCTCTCAAATTCCATTGTTAATATTCTTTTAAAACGTTCAGTAAACCTATACCCTCTGAAGAAAGTTTAGATAGTAAGTTAGTTCTCTAAGTAAATAGGAAATTTGAACCCTCTGAAATTTAAGAAATGTCTGAAAAATTTCTTATGAATTAGGTTCTTAGCATTTACCATATACCTGTGATTTCTGTGTTGATCCATGTTGGAAGATGTTGATTTCTAACACTTGTGAAGTTCCTTACATATGTGCAAAGAGATTGTGAATAGAAAATGGAAGAACTACTTCTAAAATCCAGAGTGATCATCCCTGAAGATGGTTTCACAGAAGCAGTGTTTATTGGGATTTTCCCAGCAATGATCAAATCCAAAACATGTGGAGGAATATATAAAGTCATTCTTCAAAATTCACCATTCATCTGTTCCATTCATCATTGATACCTATCCTACATTTTCAGCTATTTCACCGTTGAATTTAAGATTTTTCTGGGTTGTACAAGGAATGTGGTTAGAATAGGCTGAGGGGGCACCTGGGTGGCTCAGTGGGTTAAAACCTCTGCCTTTGGCTCAGGTCACGATCTCAGGGTCCTGGGATCAAGCCCCACATCTGGCTGTCTGCTTGGCAGGAAGTCTGCTTTCCCCTCTCTCTGGCTGCCTCTCTGCCTACTTGTGATCTCTCTCTCTTTGCCAAATAAATAAATAAAATCTTTTAAAAAAAAGAATAGGCTGAGAATTTTGTCAACTGTAAGATTATTTTGGTAAAAAGCACTATGACTAGATAGCTCTATAATTATTGTTTTTAGAATTCTCAGAATTTGCAGAGGTTCCTAGAAGCTACTCAATAAACTGAAACTTACTATTTAAAAGATTAAATGACAAATCACTCATTGTTTATGCAAGTCCTTTTAAGTGAGTATGTGGAGGGGAACAAATTGGGTGTCCATCATTCCTACTTTCAATTTAGCAAAGAGCAGTGACTCTCACTAACTACATGTCAATTCTAAGAACAATAAAATGATTTTATAATTTGACAAGAAGCATTTTTTAGAGAAAAAGAGAAAAACTTTACACATTGGATTTTGTTTAATCTTTCCAAGGTATGAGTTAGCTTGTATTGTTCACATTTTCAATTTGCAGTGGAATAGTGAGGAACAAATCAATACAGGCAGGACCCCAACAACATCTGCTATGGAGAATGTCACCCTTCTCCCTCCTTCCACAAATTCTCCTGCATCTGCTCACCTCCATTTGGGAATATTCCTGGTGATATGATGGGAAAAGATAATCTGATTTGAATAACAAATAAAAAACTTTCTACATGGATAGGGTTTCTACTACATTATACAACCATATAAAATATATAAAGTTTATTTGAAATGTTACTTAATCACTCTGGTTTTACAAATCATTTTGGGGGAGTATCAAATACAATGCTATTTAATGAATAGCAGGAAGGAAAATGACTTTTATAGTGAAACAGCAGAAAATTCTAACTAAAATGCATTTTTTATATATGTATATGTATATACATAAATATATAAACACATAAATATACACTTACCTCCAAACACTGTTAAAATTGTAGAAATGTAATTCAATATAATATAAAGTTGGGAAAAAATAGTTGACTATTATAAGAAGACTGAGAATTGTAGACAAGAACTCCATCCTAGATGATTTGGAAAAACAGTATCACGAAAACAGTTTTATTGTCTGCAAAATTGTATTTTGTCTAATTTCTATTGTCTTTTCCCCAGAAATATTTGCTGTGATTGTGTAGGAGTTTGTCTATATCCAATTATCCAGGTAATGCTTAACTATTATCTCTTTAACTCCTCCTCTGTGTTCAGGTGTAACTAAATATAGCCTATACTTGACCAAGAAATTATTCAGTAACATAAGGTTCTGAGGCTCTGGGTTTGCTTTACAAATATGGCTCCAAAGAAGACATGAACAGACACTTCTCCAAAGAAGACATACAAATGGCCAACAGACACATGAAAAAATGTTCATCATCACTAGCCATTGGGGAATTTCAAATCAAAACCACATTGAGATATCACCTTACACCAGTTAGAATGGCCCAAATCAACAGGATAGGTAACAAGTGTTGGAGAGGATGTGGAGAAAGGGCAACCCTCTTACACCATGGGTGGGAATGCAAGTTGGTGCAGCCACTTTGGAAAACAGTATGGAGATTCCTCAAAAAATTAAAAGCAGAGCTACCCTATGACCCTGCAATTGCACTACTGGGGATTTACCCCCAAAGAAACAGATGTAGTGAAAAGAAGGGCCATAGGTACCCCAATGTTCATAGCAGCAATGGCCACAATTGCCAAACTGTGGAAAGAGCCGAGATGCCCTTAACAGATGAATGGATAAAGAAGGTGTGGTTCATATATACAATGGAATATTACACAGCCAACCATCAGAAAGGATGAATACCCAACATTTGTATCAACATGGACAGGACTGGAGGAGATTATGTGGAGTGAAATAAGTCAAGCAGAAAAAGTCAATTATCATATGGTTTCACTTATTTGTGGAACATAAGGAATAACATGGAGGACATTAGAAGAAGGAAAGGAAAAGTGAATTAGGGGAAATCAGAGGGGGCCACAAAGCATGAGAGACTGTGGACTTTGAGAAACAAACAGGGTTTTGGAAGTGAAGGGGTGGGGAGATGGGTGAACCTGGTGGTGGGTATTAAGGAGGGCATGTATTGCTTGGAGTACTGAGTGTGGTTCATAAACAATGAATCTTGGAACACTGAAAAAATAAAATTAAGATGTAAAAGCAAAACAAAACAAAAAAGCAAATATGGCCCCAAAATATCATTACTTGCTATTCATGATAATTTACTTGTGCTAGTTTGGAAAATTAATCAGATAATAAGAGAAATAAATGGCAGCATTCCTGCTATCATAAAATACATCCATTAAGACAAGAACATAGTGGTCTTACCTGTAAACTTCAATTACCACTACACCAACATTGATCCCACCTTCAGGGAAACAAACTGTTTTAAACTGTGACACACACCCCTCTTCTGGCAATCAGTCTTGGCTGACATAATGAGACACAGTGAATCCCCAAACACGTGGAACCACAGTAGTTAACTTGCTCAACCATGCCTGTAACAATTCAATTAGCAAGTCCCTATGGACATTCTGTACTTCAGCAAAATTATCTAGGCATAGTTTTACTAGGCTTGTTTTCTAATCACGTTGCCAAATCTAACTGTTTGTACAAGAAAATGTTATTGCCCTTGCCAAGAGGAAGGGTCAGCTTTATTAATGATCCCATATGTCTACGTTCTTAAGTTGTCGTTTCATGTATGTGATAGTGATTATGGTTAAGCAGAAGCTTTAAATCTTTACTAGAGGGTAAGAATCATAAGTCACATTCCTTTTGCTTACTCATTTCTTTTGGCAGGAAATCTAAACAAATTCTAGGTCAGAAATAAACAAGATTTAAGGTTAAAAAATCAGAGTTCATGGGAGGATTAATATAAATATAAGTATTCATGCAAGGTCAGACTTTAGTGAATAAATGAGTTAGAGCCTATGAAAACCAGTACCCGTAAATGGAGGGTTAGTTACAAAACAACCCAGACCTCAAAAATACACTTCAAATATTTTAAAATTATATATAAACAGAAGCAAGTTTTCTGTGGCCCTTTCTACTTGTGGATAAAACCTTATAAAAAATAAAATAACTTAAAAAAAATAAAATAACTTAAAATTGTCAAATACCATGTTTTCATTTCTATGAATTTAAATTTAATTTGTATTGTTATGAGAAAATAAATAACAACACTAGAGACTATTCATGAAATACACATTATCTGTTAGCACAAGAAAACATATGAATTCCAAGCAAAATAGATCCGTTTCAAGTTTTCTTCATTGAATAGAAAGGGTACCTAAATTTCTGTTGTAAACTTATTACCTCAGGGCCTATCTAGCTATTTTTTGCAAATAAAATTGTATATTTTCCAAAGTAATCCATTTTTATCTTTCCTGTATGTCTTTATGTACTAAGCATGTTGAGAGATGGGAGAAATTTCCCCATAATCAGAGTGGACTCTAATTAAATAGCAACATTTCTGTTTTTCTGGATAAGTATAACTGTTCTAAAATCTTAATTATTATTTTTATATTTCTACCTTTAAAATGCAAGTATTTTATCTTACAAAGTCCACTAATAGTTACTATGAGCTAGATTTTTTCAACAATCCTTGATTCATAAATTTACTTAAAACAGAAACCATAAATTCCTAACTTTATAGTGAACAATCCCCACCATCAGTTATATCTCTATGTTAAGAAAAGAAATGAAGAATGTCAAGATCTATATCATGTGATTAAATTATTTTAAAAAGGGAATCACTTTAAGGTCTATTTTTTTCTCATCAAATATACTAGTGCTCATGTATCTCTCCTTTGTGTTATGTACCTCTCTTTCCTAGCAGTTCAAGATACCAATGTTCTCTGACTTTCATTATCAAAGGACATGTCTACCTTTTACAAACTCTTAGAGAACTCAAAAAGATATTCTTCACTTTTAATTTTTCTCCTAAGTCATAGGGTCTGTCCAATATCCTTTAAAAACCAGGTCAATCTCATGTGTGTGTGTGTATGTGTGTATGTGTGTGTGTTGAAAGACAGAGATAGGCAGAGACAGAGAAATCTCTAATTACTCTATCTGCAAAGACTCTTTTGAAACCTTGACAATTACTCTGCACTGCTTATTAACCTTTGCAGTATCTAAAATTTCAATATGGTTCTTTTCTGAAGATTGACCTGGACTAATGGTGATTCTATTTTTCCTTCATTCTTTCTCCATTCTCTTTGTAAGGAAGAGCTTCCTATTCTTCCCCATTTATTGATTGATTCCTAAATAAAATAATGCTTGATTGCTATTTTGATATTTGACTGCTGACTTCTTTTTAGACCACATTCTCTCTTCCCTTTTGGCTCTACATTTGGACAGGTATATAAGATGGCCAAGGAGTTTGCTCTGGTCAGAAATTTAAATCTTGTTTGTAGGACCTTTTACCCCATCTAACCTTTACCTATTATAAAGGCCAAAACCCACTGACTCTACTTTTAACCAAGCCAATCCAGACATGCTTGTGTTCACCTAGCTGTCCTCAGGATCTCTTGTCTTCCCTTCCTGGGTATCATCAACTGCACATTGAAACCAGATTCTCAGTAGGGATCTTGCCTGCTTTTTCAGGGCTACCATATACTTCCTGTATATACTTATGTAAGTTAGGGTTCATGAATATTTATTTCACTTTATGGGTTAAAACCAAACACTATTTCTATTGCATGTGCTGCTCAGATGTTCTCAGTTTTGACTACTAGAACCTCTTTCAAGTTCCTTTGATGTACCCCCATTTTTTGGAGCACTTTCTTGATTCCTGAAATCACAGGATGCTCAAGGTTTATCTTGTATTTTCCCTGCCTCGGTCCTGGAAAGATCTTCTCTTTCAAGAAGTGTTAGTTCCTTTTTTTGGAGAAAGATATTTAGAAATTAAGATCTGGATGTTACATTGGCTCTGCAGTGCACAGTATTTGAATATTCTATGAAAACACCTTAATAGGGGCACCTGGGTGGCTCAGTGGGTTAAAGCCTCTGCCTTCTGCTCTGGTCATGATCTCAGGATCCTGGGATCAAGCCCCGCATTGGGCTCTCTGCTCAGCAGGGAGCCTGCTTCCCCCTTGCTCTCTGCCTGCCTCTCTGCCTACTTGTGATCTCTCTGTCAAATAAATAAAGAAAATCTTAAAAAAAAATACTTTAAAAAAAAACACCTTAATGAATACTGTAGAGTTTTCACTGATAAATCCAAGCCAACATAGGCCTATACATCTGCCCTTGAATGTTACAACTTAAGTAACATTTACCTTATTTTTTTAAAGATTTTATTTATTTATTTGATAGAGAGAGACAGCGAGAGAGAGAACACAAGCAGAGGGAGAAGAAGAGGGAGAAGCAGGGTCCTGTCTGAGCAGAGAGCCCTATGTGGGGCTCGATCCCAGGACCCTGGGATCATGACCTGAGCCAAAGGCAGATGCTTGAGGACTGAGCCACCCAGGTGCACCACAGTTATTTTATTTTTAATGTGAAACCCTTTAATGTATCACCTTATATGAGGGGTGGATTAATATAGTTCACTATTTTGTTCTGTACTGAGCTTGAACTGATAGGCTCCCTATGTTTGTGAGACCATACAGGTTGGTGGGGGGAGGGGAAGGAAATGGGGCAAGTAAAAATCACCACACAACTGCCTAAAATTTGGAGTGTTGTCTTTGCTTGCTTGGTTATTTGCTTGATTCCTCTAGACCTTGGTGCTTCTTCCAGAGTTCTTACACAGTTATTTTAGCCAATCTTTCTAGTTATTTTTTTAATGTTTTTGTGGGGGAATCTGGACTAGGAACTTCCTAGCCTGGAATCTTAGTAATGGTCTTTGTTAAGAATTTTTATCTTTATGTTTACAAGAAACATGCATGTGAGAAAAATATGATCAGCAGTTTTGTTTTCTTGTAATGTCTTTATCCAATTTTGGTACTGGAGTAATGCTTAGCTCATGCTTTTTTTATTTTCTGGAAGAGAATGTGAAGAATTGGAATTATTTTTCTGAAATGTTTGGTAGACTTTATCAGTTAGATGTCCTGAGAAAGGAGCTTTTCCTTTTTGTAGGATTATTAATTGTTTGATTTATTTCATAATAGATGACTCCTCAGATTATATATTTCTCCTTTTTTTTTTGCTTTTCAATAAATTTGTCCATTTCATCTAATTTATCACATTTATAGACATAAAAGTAATAGTAATATCTAATTATTAATTTTTAATGTTCATGAGATTAACAGTGATGGCTTCTCTGACTTTTGACATCGGTAATTTATGTCTTCTCTTCTTATTTTTGTTTAGCATTACTAGAATTTCAATTTCATAGATATTTTTAATGAACCAGCTTTTGGGTTAGTTGATTCTCTATATTATCCTGTCTTCAATATGATTGATTTCTTCACTATTTTTTTTATTAATTGCTCTTCCTCTACTTATTTTAGGTTAAATTGTTCTCCTCCTCTCCTATAGTGGAAGGATAGTTTATTGATTTTAGAGGTTTTTTCCTACTATTGATTCAATGCTAAAGATATCTTTCTAAGCATTGCTTTTACTGCATTCTATAAATTTTGTAATTATATTTTCATTTCTAGGTAGTGAAGTAACTTTTTGATCTCATGAGACTTCCTCCCTGATATATACATTATTTACGTAGACATGTATTAATTGATTTCTAAGGGCTTGGAGATTTTCCAGATATGTTTTCATTATTGATTTCTAGCTCCAACTTGACTATAGTCAGAAAGCATATTTTTTAATAATTTCTAATATTTTACATTTGTTAAGATCCACTTTATGTCATAAGATAGAGTCTATATTGCTGAATATTTCATGCACACTCGAAAGTATTTTTTCTTTCTGTAAGGTGAAGTGACTTGCAAATGTCAATGAGATAAGTTTCCTGGTACTGTCAGTTCTCCTATAATCTCATTAAATTCCATTGTTTCATCAATGGATGAGAGGTTTTGAAATCTTCAACTATAATTGTTGATTTGTCTATTACTCCTTTCAGTTCAGTCAATTTTTCCTTCATGTATTTTGCAGCTGTTGGTTGGTGCGAACATTTAATTTTGTTACATCTTCTTATTGAGTTGATGCCTTTACCATTATGTTATGTCTGTCTTTACCACTGATAACTTTTTTCTGCTCTTCAATCTACTTTGCCTGATATGAGAAAACCCACTTCACCTTTCTTTTTATTAGTTTTTTCATGACATATTCATTTTCATCATTTTATCCTTAACCAACATATATAATCATATTTGACATAAACTTTTGATAGAAATTGTGCAATTGAGTGGTTTTGTCATCTACTCTGCTGATGTATTTTTTTTTTATTTCATGAGTTTAGACCATTTGAGTGGAATTATTGATTTTTTAGAAACTGATAGTGTTATATTATTTTATCTGTTTGTTCCCTCTCTTAATTGCTTCCCTTTTCTATCTTCCTGTATATTATGTAAACTTTGTGGCATTCCATTTTTTTATCTATAGTGTATTTGAATTGTCTCAGTATATTTTTAATTAGTTGTTTCAAAGAATGCAACATACATAATGAAGATATCAAAGTCTACTATTACCAATATTTTATCTAAATGGAATATAGATATTACCAGTTAGCCCATTCAGTCCTCAACTCCAGTTGTGAGATAACTGTTTTAAATAGTGTCTTAATTAATGCACCTATTATTTTTACAGTTCTAAACAATTTGGCTTCTTGAGCAAAGGAAATTTGCATACCAGAGAATTACCTTTGCTTCAGCTTCATTCACTTCTCAAATTCCAAGGCAGTTCTAATTTTAGCCATCTTCTTTCGTTCAAGGGTGATAAATTTATTTACCCTGGAGTTAAAACCTTGCCCTCCAGTAAAGGGGCCTTTTACTTTATCTTCTCCATTGAATTTTCTCATACTTCAACATGTGATAAAACTTAAGAGACATGAAATCAGTTGTATATGTTAGAAATAATCAGAAGGACTGGGGATCAATGATTTCTCTCTAGGGATAGTGTCACTGAGTCACTGAGTCACTCCTGAGTCACTCCTATATAAATTCACAGATATATAATTTCAGAGTTCTTCCTCTATGGCACCAGATATCCACTTGCTACATGAGATTTAACTACCCAATAGTTCCTATCATATCACTTGAAGAGGAAGAATTGGACAAGGTGAACTATTGGGATTATGATATTAAGTAACAGTCACTCTGATCTTTGATCTTTTCTCCAGAAAATACATGATTATATTTGAGATATATTTTTAAAAACTAATATTAATATCTTATAAAAAATAACTCTACAGACATTGGCAACCACATCAGATAATTTTAAAACACAATTTTAGAAACTGAAGTAGAGAATAGTAATGTATTATATTTACTCCTATATTTACCCTTTTAAAATGTTGCTTTTTTTTTATTCCTATGCTTCAAACTTCTTATTTCCTTCTATCTGAAGAACTTCCTTTTGTCATGGTGCAACATAATTGCTTGTGACAAATTCTCTTAAGCTCTCCTTCATGGAAGAATGTCTTTATTTCCTTTTAATTTTTTTTTTAAGATTTTATTTATTTGAGAGAGAAAGAGAGAGCACAAGCAGGGGAAGGGGGAGGGGCAGAGGGAGAGGGAGAAGCAGACTACCTGTTGAGAGCAAGCACACATGGGACTTGATTGTTGAGATCATGTCCTAAGTTGAAGTCAGAGGCTTAACCAACTGAGCTACTCAGGCACCCCTATTTCATTTTAATTTTTGAAGGATATCATTCCTGGATATACAATTCATTGTTGATAATCATCTTTCAGCACTGAAAAGTGATGTACCACTTCCTTCTTGAATCCATAGTTGGATTCTAAGGAGAAATCTGTAATTATTCAAATTGTTATTCTACTGTAGGTGATATTTCATTTCTCTGTAGCTGCTCTGAAAACATGTTTTTCTTAAGTTTTCAGAAGTTTCACTATGAATTGATTGTGCATAGTTTTCTTTGTGTTTATCTTCTTTGAGATTTGCTTGGGTTTTTGCATATACAAGTCTATGTCTTTTGCCAAACTGATAAAATGTTCATCCTTGTATCTGCAAACATTTTTTTCAGCTATTCTTCCTTTCTTTTCTAGAACACTGATGACACAGATGTTAGAACTTTTATTATTGTCCCATAGGTCTCATGGGCTCAATTTTAGTTTTGTCTATATGTTGTTTACAATGGATAATTTTTATTGCTTTATTTCAAGCCAGTGTCTCCTCTGTTCTCTCCTTTTTATCACTGAGTCCATTCAGTAAGTGTTCTGTTTTTTTAAACTTTTAATTCTCAAGTTATCATTTGATTATTTTTTATATTTTTGACATTTCTATTTAGATTTTTATTTCTTTCACTTGTTTCAGGAGCATTTATAAGTGTTTCTTGGAGCATTGTTTTGATAGTTGCTTTGAAATACTTGTTCAATAATTCCAATATATGTGTCAGATCAGTGTTGATAAATTATTTAAATTGAGTTTTTCTCATTTCCTTTATGAAAGAAATTTTGGACTACATCTTAGATATTTTCAATATTATGTTTTAAGATTCTGGTCCTATTTAAAATTCCTTTTGTTGTAGAAGCCAACCTAATTAGAAGACTATTGTTTAAATGTCAATTTATTAAGTCTCTACAGCTCTCCATCCTCCCTGTGAATGATTCAGATGACAGAGTTCCACCCATACTCTTTTCAGCTCAGGCGTGGGTTGGGAGGGCAACACCTAGTTATCACATCATGAGGGAGAGGGGCAAGGTTTTTCCAACTGATTTAGCTTGGATATAGTACCTGCTTCATTACTGCAAAGGGTTTATAGCCAGAAATTCTTGAATTGTAAGTTCATAGAAAAAGTAATCTCTTTTGTTTATTTCAATATTTTCTGCCACACTCCCTCCCTTCTCATCTTTTCAGATTCCCAGCATATGTATATTAACCCATCTGATATTTCCTTCTGATCATCAAAACTGTTTATTTCTTATTAATTGTTGTTCTCTTTATCCTGAGGTTGAACAATATTTATTAAAGTTTCAATAAAGTTTCCTTCTGATTTTCTAATGTACCTAGTGATATGTTGACATTTTGAGAATATATTATGTAAACATCAAGTGATGTTTATGAAATAAAGCTTAATTTAAAATTATTCATACTTGCGGCACCTGGGTGGCTCAGTGGGTTAAAGCCTCTGCCTTTGGCTCAGGTCATGATCTCAGGGTCCTGGGATTGAGCCCCACATTGGGCTCTCTGCTCAGCAAGGAGCCTGCTTCCCCCTCTCTGCCCGCCTCTCTGCCTACTTGTGATCTCTCTCCTCTCTCTCTCTCTGTCAAATAAATAAATAAAATATTTTAAAAAATAAAATTATTCATGCTTTTGAGATGCTTTTCCATAGAAAGTTTCTTCACAATGGGTGTATGTCCATCCTTGGACAATTTTTTGGCTTTTATTTTATGCATTGCCTAACCCATCACATCTCATATTCCATTTGATAATGAGAAAGACAGAAAATACATAAATTAATGGGTAATTGAATGAAGATGCTTCAATTTGGGTAAGGTTAAAGGTAAATTATCTCTATTTTAATGGTATGATTTCTTTATCTTATTTTCTGATTCAAGGAGTGAGTGGTGGGAATACACTAAATAATTAATATTTCCAAATTTAAATCATCCCAGTCAGGCTTAATCTAGGCTGACTTTAAATATGAAGTCTAAAATTCCCTTCTAATTTTAAAATATGAGATCCTTCTTTCAGTTTATTTAACCAGTCTCAATAATCTTAGTAGATGTAGGAGAAATCCAGATTTTAGCCTAAAACTAGAGTTCATGACTCAAATCTGTGTCTATTTCATGTTCTTCTTTTTTTTTCTTTTTCATATTCTACCAGGCAATCAAATGCCAAGTAGTAAAAAAGACCAGATGATAAATGTCACTTTCCACCTATTTCCTCTAACAAAAAGGAAAGGTGATGTGTCTGATGTCTGCCATGAACCACAGGTTAAATGATATAACCACATAAATAGGAATAATTATTTAGGATTTGGGGGTTACATACTATTTTTCTTTTTCAGTGGGATAGCAATGGGATTGTGAGCTCTTGTGTACAGAGGTACTACACCAACTGCCACAGGGAATCATCTATCGACCATGCAAGACAAAAATAACAAGTTAAATCTTTACATACAAGACAAAATTAATTATTTAATTTTGTTTGTAAAAAATGAAGTACAATTTTTAAAATACAAACACTCAAATCTCTGTGCAAATTTAAGTAAACATTTCTCTCATTCTGAGTTATAAAAATGTTTTCTGATGCTAGGAACCCTAATAATATCACAAAATTCTAAGAAATTAGATAGCAAAATAATATTATTATGTATTTCTTCAGCGGAATATCTGTATTTTTAGCCACAGAGAAATTTTAAAAACCAGAACAGGGTCAATATCACATCAGTAGCTTGAGGAAGAATTAAGATGGACACTCTAACTAGTCAACCCGTTTCTAAGTATCCCATGAGCTTTATCAATTTATGGGTACAAATTAACAGTTGGAAAAGCAGCTACCTTCTTTGCCATGCTTCCCAGTCTGAAATCACCTTGCAAGACAAGAGCAATGCTATAGGGAAAATTGCAAAAAATCTTAAGTAAACATATTGGCTGAATTGTATCCAGGCACCTTTATGACAGCTCTGCTTGTACAGTATTAGCTACCTATCTGATGTAATTAAATTGCACATGAAGCATATATGTGTTGTAAAAAAGCAATGTTATTATTTAATGAGTAGCAGAGAGGTAAATTACATAAAACTAATATGTTGCATAGGTTTATCTTCAAGCAATTCTCATAAATAAACGAAGTTCTATAATTAACAAACTTTAATCTTTATGTACAGAATAAAACGTTGACTATCGTAGAACACAACAGATACCAACCTGATAGAAAAATGAGCATACCTAAATTTTAGGAGAGAAACTAAGTTTCCACAATCAGTTTCCAGCAAAGGAAAGGGAATGCTTCGTTTTGTTTCTTTTTTCTTGTTGTTTGTTTTGTTTTGTTGTTTTGAGTTTATTTTTAAAATATCATAGGTGCAAAATTAGTTTTCTGTAAAGCAACAGATTTCATGTAATGATTCCCACAATATTTATTCTTATATCTTTTGGACCCCAACTTGTTTTGGGCATATATGTATATGTGTATTTCTGTGTGTCTAGACATGTATGCACATATATCTTGTTTCATTGCACTTCTCTTTATCATACTTCACAAATATTGTCTTTTATTACAAATTGAAGTTTTGTAGCAATCTTGTCTGAGCAAGTCTGTCAATGATATTTTTCTAACATCATTTACTCACTTTATGTCTCTGTGTCACATTTTGGTAAATCTCAGTTTTTCAACCTTTCTCATTATTATTATTATATTTGTTATGGTGATCTGTGAAGTCACTCTTGTAATTGTTTTGGGGGATCCACAAACTTTACTTACTTAAGACGGCAAACTTAATCGATACATGTGTATGTTCTGACTGCTTCACCAATTAGCTCTCCTCCCATCTCTCCCCTCTCTCAGGCCTCCTTATTCCCTGAGATGCAACAACATTGAAATTAAGCCAATTAAGTAACCTTATAATGAAAGAAGAGTCATACACCTCTCACTTTTAATCAAAACTAGACATGATTAAGCTTAGTGAGGAAGACATGTCAAATGTCAAGGTAGGCAGAAATCTAGTCCTCTTGCACCAAATACTTAGCTAAGTTGTGAATGCAAAGGAAAAGTTCTAGAAGGAAATGAAAAATGTTACTCCAGTGAACACATGTTATTTTGCTGATATGGAGAAAGTCTGGATGGAAGATTGAACAAACCATCCACAATATTCCTTTAAGCCAAAACCTAATCCAGAGCAAGGCCCTACAACTGAGAGTGAGAAGGCTACAAAAGAAAAGCTGGAAGCTAACAAAGATTGGTTCATGAAGTTTAAGGAAAGAAGCCATCTCCATAACAAAAGTGCAAGGTGAACCAGCATGTGCTGATGTAGAAACTGTAGCAAGTTATTGAGAACGTCTAGCTATGGGAATTAGTGAAAGTGGCTACAGTAAACAACAGATTTTTGGTATAGATGAAATAGCCTTCTATTGAATGAAGATCTAGGACTTTTATAGCTAAGAGGGAGAAATCAATGCTTGGCTTCAAAGAGTCAAAGGAGGAACTGACTTTCTTGTTAGGGGATAATGTGCCTGATGACTTTAAGTTGAAGCCAGTGCTCATTTACCATTCTAGAAATCCCTGGGGCCCTTAAGAATTAATCTAAATATACTCTACTTGTGCTCTAGAAATGGAATAACAAAGCCTGGATGACAACACATTTGTTTACCTGGTTTACTGAATACTGTAAGTCCACTGTTGAGACCTAGTGCTTAGAATAAGATTCCTTTCAAACTAATACTACTCACTGACAATGCACAGGTCACCCAAGAGCCCTGATGGAGATCAACAAGATTAATGTTGTTTCCATGACTGTTAACACATGATCCAGATATTCTGCAGCCCATGGAACAAGGAGTAATTCTGACTTTCAAGTCCTATTATTTAGAAAATGAATTCCATAAGGCTATAACTACCGTAAATAGTGATTCCTTCGATGGATCTAGGAAAAGTAAGTTGAAAGCCTCTTGGAAACCATTCATCATTCTAGATGCCAAAAAGAACATTTTTGATTCATAGAAGAGGTCCAAATATCATTAACAGGAGTTTGGAAGAAGTTGATTCTAATCCTCATGATGACTTTGAAAGGTTCAAGACTCCAGTGGAAGAAGTACTACAGATATGGTAGAAATAACAGGAGAACTAGGATTAGAAGTGGAGCCTGAAGATATGGCTGGTTTGCTACAATCTCATCACAAAACTTGAATGGATGAGGAGTCCATAGTAATGGATGAGCAAAGAAATGCTCTTATGGATGAGCAAACAAAGTGGTTTATTGAGATGGAATCTACTGATGAAGATGCTCTGAAGATTATTGAAATGACAACAAAGGATTTAGAATATTACATAAACTTGATAAAGCAGGGACAAGGGTTGAGAAGATTGACTCCAATTTGCAAGTTCTACTGTGAGTGAAAAGCTATCAAACAGAATCACATGCTACAGAGAAATTGCTCATGAAAGAAGGGGTTTATTGAAGCAGCAAACTTCACTGTTCTCTAATTTTAAGAAACTACCACAGCCACCCCAAATCTTCAGCCAGCACCACCCTCATCAGTGAGTGGCCATCAACATCAAGAGAAGAGCCTCCACCTGTAAAAATATTATGACTCATCGAACACTCAGATGATGGTTAGCATTTTTTAACAATGAAGTGTTTTTAAATTGAGGTATGCATATTTTGGGGGCATGATGCTATTGCATACAATACACTACTATATAATGTAAACATAACTTTTATATGCATTAGGAAGCTAAAACATTCATTTGACTCTCTTCATTGTTTTTGTCTAGAACAGAACCCACTGTATATCTGGGGTATGCCTGTGTAAGTCAGAAATGTAAGCATGCATATTTGCACTGGTCCTGTCATTTGTCCCACTCTGTGCAGGTTTCAGAGATTAATATTTATCTAATAATCTGGTAGTCATGGTCATGTAGGACAAAGTCAACCCTCCAGAACTGGAATTGAGCACATCCATGTGTCAAAATTGATATGCATACACATTACCTAGCGTGCCAGATGCTTTTAGATGTACTTTAAAGTTTCTTTTTTTTTTTTTTTAATTTGGAGGGAAGGCCAGTGGACTGGAAATTCATGCAGGATTTCTAAGTTACAGTCTTTTTTTAAGATTTTATTTATTTATTTGACAGAGAGAGAGACAGAGAGAGATCACAAGTAGGCAGAGAGGCAGGCAGAGAGAGAGAGGGGGAAGCAGACTCCTCGCTGAGCAGAGAGCCCAATGTGGGGCTCAATCCCAGGACCCTGGGATCATGACCTGAGCCGAAGGCAGAGGCTTTAACCCACTGAGCCACCCAGGTGCCCCTACTTTAAAGTTTTCTAAAAGCATATAGGCCTGCCTTAGATTAAGAAGCCCCAAAATGCTTTACCTGGGAGATTGCAAACTTTATTGTTTGGTCATGTGGTCCAGAGTGACTGTGGATCTTACTGATGTCCTTTAAGCACTGTCAGTGACAGATATTTCTTATCTGAGTGGATTTGATTCCCAAATGTATTTCTGATGGAATGCAAATTTGTTTTGTCTGTATAAGAGAGTGTTTTTTGGCTTGCTTCAGCCAAGTTGGATGTCTAAAAAGGAAAATTTCTTTGAATAATTAAAAGGAATTGTTTCTTCTTGGACTTAGATTCCTATTGAATTAGCAGGAGCTTTGAAGATGTCTTTTTGCATCTTTTTTCTGTACTAAATACTCACTTGTGATGCCTGTCATGTCAGAAATCCTTTCTGCCTGCAGCTGAGGAAAAATGTGTGCAGCTGCCTGATAACCTACTCATAAAGGAAATCATAGTTTTTTCTCCCACCCCGAAACAAATAAACAAACAATCAAAAATACATTTACACGTTCAGGAATCAATAAGAAGAAAATATTTTTCTAGAGGTCTCCCAAAATAAACTGCATTATAATTACATTTAGTTGTATATAGCTAAATGCAAATCTGACCTAAACTTTGCTACTCTGAGGTATAGCCATGTGTAGTCAAGTCTAGAGTATAGATTTTGTTTGCTCATTTGGGCCCTGTTTATATGAAGGAAAAGAATCATCCTGGAAACAATTCATTTCAAAGGAAAATAAGATTGGTACTATCATTTTGGTCAAGGAAAATATAATAGCACTGTAGAGAAAGAATGCTTTTAAATGTGGTTTCTATTACTCTTTTTGCCTTCAGTTTTTGCCCTAAGTAGATTCATGCTTGAGTCCTAGGATTATAGAATTGCAATTAAGGGGCAAGAAAAAACTTCAATAAATGGTTTAATAAAAGTTTCAGTGAGAATTTAGAGTACATTGACAAGCATCATTCTTATGCTGTCATTGGTAGAATCAGACATTTTGTGTTCTTAGGGCTTCAGGAGAAAGTGTCCTCAGCACAAACATCATACTGGTAGTTCCATCATTAGTAAAACAAGCGTGGGCAGAAATTCTGGCAGCATCACCATATGGGAAATGCTTTGGCCAAGATCAAGCACCTTAGATGTTACTCCAGCATCGAGAAAAAAATGGAAAGGTAGCTAAGAAAATTTCTACACAAGCTGAGAGGAGTGATGGCTCTTTGATGGAGCACAAGTAAGGCAGTCTCTGAAATGTCCTCAATTCATTAATTAATATCTTTGATCAGGGCTGAAGGGACAATAAGAGAATGGGGTGCCAAACTTGTAGATTTTTTTTGCCTGATGTTCATAGCTGTTCTAGATATTTGATAGACTAATGGCTTTCATCTAAAAGTTCCCTGCGCTGTCCACTGCATTCTCCTAGAATCCCAATAAGGCACAACCAACACCGAATGTTATCAGTTTCAATAATTATTTTTGTGTTACTGTGTGTGCCTATGTCTGTGCAATTCTAGCAGTGCAGTTTCTAGTAAATCTTAACTATTATTTGAAGAAAATGTGCCAATGATAATTCATCTCATAAAGAGTGGCATGAATTTTGAAATAGAATAACTGATACCAAGTTAAAACACAAGAAAAAGTTTTTGTTTGTTAATATAGATGGTCTGGGAAAGTAATTGTCCACTAAGAAATTATTTTATCTTAACTATAATACATTTCAAAGTCAATACATTTTAAAATTATAGACAAATTACAGAGAAAGACACATTTTGGTGTATATGTGCCAAATTAGCTTACTTCAAAGAGCACACTAATGATAGTAATATATTTTTATTTTCATCAGAGACAAGAGCAAATATGAGTGGAGGTTATCAAAATAAGCTGCATAAAAGTGAAGTCAATAAAAATATGAACAAATACGTATCTAGGCTAACATCATCAATAAATCTCTGAGTTCTATCCAATATTTGAAAAGACTGCAGTATATTACTCATAACTTTATAATGTGAAATTGAATAAAAACAATATATGTAACAACTTTGTATGGTGACAGATGGTAGCTAGATTTATAGTGGTGATCACTTCACAATGTATATAAATGTCGAATCACTATGTTGTACACTTGAAAGTAATATAATATTGTATATCAACTTCACTTCAAAAAATAAATTAAGCTAGTTGCAAAAAAGAAAAAAGTACTATATATATATGAATGAGAGTATTTATATATTTGTATATATAATATATATATGTGAACGAGAGTATTTATATATATGTATATATAGTATATATATGCACAGTATTTATATATAGTATATATATATGAATGAGAGTATTTATGTCTGATGTGAGGAAATATTTATTCAATAATTTTTTTTTAAAGATTTTACTTATTTATTTGACAGAGAGAGAGATCACAAGTAGGCAGAGAGAGGGGGAAGCAGGCTCCCTGCTGAGCAGAAAGCCCGATGCTGGGCTCTATCCCTGGACTCTGAGATCATGGCCTGAGCCGAAGGCAGAGGCTTAACCCACTGAGCCACCCAGGAGCCCCTATTCAATCATTATTTTTATAGAGTGGTATTTTATTAGTATAGTACTGAGATATGTTCATGTGTGATACAATAAACATTTTCTATAACTATAATGAAAAATGTAATTAAAACCGTAGCTAATACTGGTCCAACAAGGCAAGGACAAGATCTACAAAGCTTCTAATAACTTATTTATAATCAAGAAAATAAATGAAATATAGGCCTTAAGGTCATGTTCAAATAAAAATATTTTGCATAAATCTATTTAATTTCTCTAATAGCATATCTCCATGGTAATCTCAAACAACATCAACAAATTTCAGCTTTTTATTATAATGCCTTAATGAGTATGATGTATAATAGTAACCTAATATCTAAGTTGTAAAAAATGTAATACATAAAAATATTATAATGCTATAAATGCATAATGTTTCACAGGTGTTCATATATGTGGAGAGGTAAATGAGTGTGAATGGGAATTTACAGTTCCTTTTTGCACCATAATTTTTTTTTAATATCTAGCTACCTCTTTCTGAATCCCTAGTCTCCTCATTTCAGAACTAGCTCTTAATCCAGTGTCCTGAAGATGGTTGTTCATTAAAAATTTATAAGTGCCCTTTCAAACTGGCAGGTAGCTGGGCCTCCAGATTCCTTTAGAATCATGAGCAGGAACACAATAGACGCCTCAACTCTATCAGTGGTCATCAATTCTGAAGTTAAATTCTACAAAATCAAAAATTTATACTAAACAGCAGATCCAAAAAAGAGACTTCTGACAAAATTATTTTCTTTTCAGAAAAAAAATTATTTTCATTACTTATTAAGTCTTCTTATGTGTACCCTGGAGCTCCGCAGGATAACTGATGCTGGACCAGTTTCAAACATATTTTTTTAATCTTCCCCAGGGTAATTCTCATCTCTTTTTTCAGGTGTGGTTGGCATCTTTTTTTTAACTTTAATTTTTTTTTTTTTTTTTTTAAGATCACTACACTTTAAGATTCAGAGTTGATGATCTAATCTGTGAAATCACAGTATGGACAGGATCAGAGGTTCACAAGGCAAGATAAAATTGTATTTCATATTTTTATCAGCATTGCTGATGAAAACAGCTTGGACTTTCAAGCATGAGAAGAACAGAGCAGACAGTACATAGAAGCAAGGAGTTCTGATAAGGAACAAACTGGACCTCAAATGTGAAGGACAAGATAAAATAAAACTGATCAACGTAAGTTGAATATGAAAGGATAAAAGAAAATAGGAAGGCCATTCCATAATATAAATTCCTCTCCTTAAAAATAATGTTTTTCTGCAGAAAGCAAGGACAGAGAAACTGATAACTCTGAAAAAGGTCAATAATCCAATTAGGAGTTGCCTGTCTCAAAGCAGATATCTTCCTGACCCACTTGTAGCAGAACAATAATGTGGTATTCCTTTAAATTAAGGATGAAAGAAAAACCTACATCTATTCAATATTTATTTAGTGAGGAAAGAGAGAATTTGAACTTTTTATCCTAAGCATAGATGACATTTTGTAGAATAAGAAATTAATTACATGTATTGAAGGTATTATTAAATGGTATCTTATTTTGATTTATCTTGGTATCACGAATTTTTTGAACAGACAGTTCTAGGAAGGGTACATGAAAAAAATTAACAAATATTAAAATGGATCACTCATTCTATGTAAACAACACTGGATTTACTTCTTATAAACTCTATAACCCTAGTCTTTTATATAGGATGGTTGGGTTGTGGTAATGACTAAGAGAGCTAAAAATGCTTAAGGTTGTGCTGGATACATTTTTAACTACAAATAAATGCTAGTTATTAAATTTGATTTGCAAATATTATCTAAGATGTATGTAGGTATTGTGGCCTTTACATCCCCAAAAATACTCAAACAAAAGAGAAAATAAATCAGATGAATCTCTTCTGATTTCAGTTCAAAGCCCGTCAGAAGAAAAGGATCTATTAATATTTCACATAAGGAATGAATGGAGAAATATGAGTCTGCCTAACAACCCAACACACACAAAAAGAAAATGAGTGATGGAAAAAGAAGTATTGTGAAAACGAGCCAAATCAGGTGCTAGTTCTACTCTTACTTTTAGGTGTGTCAATGAATTCAAATTTATTTGTTTAAATCAGTGTTAGTTTGGTTTTTAATCATCTAGAATTAGTTTCAGTATTCCTGAAAAATGCAAGAAGTATTCTATAGGAGTATTTAATTGTATAACTGTTTCAAACATCAAAGGACCTTACAGAGCATCAGGAAGTAGTTTTCGAAATCAATGAATAATCAAAAATAACATAAACCAACTTTGACTTTAAAATGTCTATTTCCTGGGGTGCCTGGGTGGCTCAGTGGGTTAAAGCCTCTGCCTTTGACTCAGGTCATGATCTCAGGGTCCTGGGATCGAGCCCTGCATAAGGCTCTCTGCTCAGTAGGGAGCCTGCTTCCCCCTCTTTCTGTGCCTGCCTCTCTGCTTACTTGTGATCTCTCTCTCTCTCTCTGTCAAATAAATATATAAAATCTTTAAAAAATATTTTAAAAATGTCTATTTCCCTAAGCAGGATAAAGAATAAATAGAATCCCTCTGTATTGTCTTGTAACTGAATATGAATCCATAATTTTCTCAAAATAAATGGTATAATAATAATAAAAACTTCATGTCTCCTAAGCATGATGCATATATTTACCAAAAAAACACTTCTACAAATCTTTTCATTCTGGATACATAATTATTGAATAAAATGATGCTACTCTAATTTTGATATACAAGTGGATCCTTTGAAAAATAAGTAATAAATAATTTGTTTCAGAGCTTTATCAGACTTGCATTTCCCTTTTCTTATAAAAATCTTAGTATGAAGGACACACTACACATCACAGGAGATACAAGTATAATCTCTGAAGAGAAGACATTGACTCTATAAACATAATGTGATAGAACTAATATTTGGTTGCTACATTTAAAAATTTTCCTTTCCAAAGTTCCCCTTTCATATAGAAAAAAGGACTAAAGAACTGTTTATGTAAAAGTTCAATTTATAAATGAAATATTTAATTTGTATTAATCTTGAAGGAGAAGATAATTTGAGAAAAAAATATAATGGGACATCTAAATGATCATACTTCTCAAGTGGAACAGCAATTTAATATGTTTTATATTCATATTTTTAAAGAAAATTCTCTCCGCACCATTTCGAAAATGGTGATGCAAACATAAATACCTGCTCATTATCTTCTCAGACAAAATTCTTTCCAAATGGATCCTTCTTTGATAGAGCTATAACAAGCTCAATTCAATTTATTTTTGTATTGAAAGTTTATACGAAGTGTCATAAAATATGCCTTACAGAGAATTAAAGCAATGAGAAATACCTCATTGTACTGAGTGCAATGTCTGACATGTACTAACAGAAAATAGAGCCTGCAGATAAATTGGTGAGAAAAGAATGTTGAAATTTAAGGCCACTTCTAATTAAAAGAACTCTTTCATTCTCTGTTTGAAGGGGGGGAGGGTGATTTGAAAAGCAAGTATGTATAGAAGGAAAGAAAGAGGAAAGAAAGAAGAAAGAAGAAAGAAGAATAAAGAGAAAGATAGAAAGAAAAAAGAAAGAAAGAAAGAAAGAAAGAAAGAAAGACTTATGAAGGCACAATCTAACAGAAATTCAATGAGAGTGTTTTGTTACAAAAACATGGGCATATTTATTTTAAACTAAGGTATTATTCAGCTATTAATATTTAAAATGTACAGTTCCATATGTTGTGACAACTGGATATGTTTCCATGTCTTCCTCCACAATCAAGATACAGAATTCGTCCATTTCCCCTAAAGTTATCACAGAGCTCTATCAGTCAGTAACCCTCCTGCCCTAACTACCAGCCTTTGGCAATAACTAATCTATGTTCTGTTTCTAGAATTTGACCTTTTCTAAAATATAATATAAATTGAATCATGCAAAGTGTAGCCTTTGGTTTCTGAGTTCTTTCCTTGAACATATATTTGAGATTCATTCATGTGCAATTAGTTTGTTCCTTGCTATTGCTAAGTAGTATTTATTGTGTACCAAATATACCAAAATTTGTTCATCCTATTTCATTGTATTGATGATTTTTTTCCAATATTTACCTATTTGATGTATAAAGCTACTGTGAACATTCAAACATAAGTACTGGTATCAACATATAATTCCATTTCCCTTACATAGAGGTTAGGAATAGAATGGCTATATCATATGCTAAGTATATGTTTCATTACTAAAGAAATGGCCCATTCATTTTTCATAGCAATTGCACTTTTTTACTTCTCCACCAGCAGTGTATAAGAGTTCCAGTTTCTCTACATCATTTCCAATACTTGATATGGACAATCATTTCACTTTTAACCTTTCTAATAGGTGTCCAATGTTAACTTGTAGTTCAACTTAACATTTGCATGATTATTCATTTTATAAATGTTTTTGATAAAATGGCCTTCAAGCTATGTCATTTTTTTGACTGGATTATTTATTTTAAGATTAGAAAAATATGAGTTAGCTTTTCTTTTTTCTGGGTATATATCTTTTATCAAATATTTTGAAAATTTCTCCCCAGTCCCTGGCTTGTCTTTTTATTACTTTATAGTGTCCTGTGAAGAGGTAAGGTTTTTAATTTTAACAAGGTTATTTCTTTCATCCTAAATTGTTGTTTTAAGATCATATTTAAGGAATTATTGCCTAACAGAAAATAACACGGACTTATGTCTTCCTCTAGGAGGTTAATTGATACAGATACTACCTTTAGCCATTTTGAATTGATTTTTATATATGGAATCAGATATGGATCAAAATTTATTTTTATGCACTTGGATCTAATCATTCCATTACCATTTGCTGAAGGGACTAACCTTCTACCACCAAATTAACTTTGCATCTTTATTAAAACATATTAATCCATATGCATGTAGATGTTCTTTGATCTATTTTTCTTCTTTTTTTAAGATTTTATTTATTTATTTGAGAGAGAGGAGAGAGATCACAAGTAGGCAGAGTGGCAGGCAGAGAGAGAGGAGGAAGCAGGCTCCCCACTGAACAGAGAGCTCAATGTGGGACTTGACCTCAGGACCCTGAGATCATGACCTGAGCCAAAGGCAGAAGCTTTAACCCACTGAGGCACCCAGGTGCCCCTCTACATAAGTTTTAGTTCAATTTTTCTCATGATTGTAAGGATAAACTTTCTACATTTTTACAATGTTTTTAAATAATGAAGAAAATGAAGTTTTTATTTTAAATGTTTTATTGATTTTTTTTAGTAAAATTGGAAGGAATTATTGGTAGTAAATGAATGAGTCACATTAGAAAAAATAACATACTGATAAACTAAAGAATTACCTATACTCTGAATTTAAAATGTTATAGAGGAATCAGCTCTCCTAAGAGCTGGAAAAGTTGCCTAGTCTGTTTTCTAAATAGTATCTATCTTTACCCAGCTTAAAATATACACAAGAAATGTTTTTAAAAATACTTTTAAAAGTCATCAATTATTTTGTTATATTAATATAAAATTATTCTGATACTCTAATTAAATGCTCTGTGTCATATCAGATGATTTGACAAGAAAAACAAAATGCCTTTGATTGACATGGTTGAAAAGCATTAGTGCCACAGCTGGCTTCAGCATAGAAGCATGAAAAAAAGATAGTGATGAATAGAAGCAAGGAACACAGAATTGGGACTTTCCTTCAAGAATTGGAGTCAAGTGGCTCCTGGGTGTCTCAGTGAGTTAAGCATCTGCCTTTGACTCAGGTCATGATCTCAGGGTCCTGGCTCCCAGCTCAGCCAGGAGTCTACTTGTCCATCTCTCTCTGTCCCTCCCCCACTTGTGTGCAAACATGCACAGGAATGCATGCGCACGCGCTCTCTCTCTCTCAAATAAATAAAATCTTAAAAAAAAAAAAAAACTGGAGTCAAAGAAGACATCCCTATCTGGGACAATACCTGAAACAATGAGTAGCAGGCTTATTCCTTACCTCTCCCATTTCGTTTCCCAAAAGTACCTTCTAAAGAACAAAATTTCATCAGAAGTTTGCTGGACAGAAAGACTAAGGAAAAAAAGTGGTAAGTAAGAGAGAGATTAGAAAATATCAGAACAGAGGCAAATAATTAGAACAAAAGTAAAAATAATTTTAAAAACCTCTAACATTATAGGGTAACATTAGGATACAGAAAATAATAATTTAAACTATTATGAAATACACTGTAAAAGAAAAAATATTATTACAAAGAAACTGACATCAACAACACTAGATGCAAGAAGATTAAGGACATAATGATAATAGAATCTTTGGGTGTAATTACCTTGAAACTAGAAACTTCTCTCCATCAAAATATTGAGGACTCCTGCTTTTGCCCATGCCAGAGTAACCTTGCCCTCGTACCCTACACTAGAAACCTGGAAAAAATATATGAAACAATTGTGTTCAGACAGGGTGGCAGAGTGACCAATAAGACAAAGGAAACAAATAAGTAAATCTCCATGATCACCCTTGTTTTTCAACCTGGAAGCACTTTCCAGGATGAAGAACAAGAAGAGGAAACCCAAAAAGATCATAGCAGTCTCACTGATTTGAAGAGAAAGAATTAAGAGTCTGGCTGAGATGGCTGGAAGTTGTGGGACACGGCACCCAAGAGAAGGGAAACATGCAGGTAAGGAGATACAAGAATCTATATAGGGCTCCTTGAATTTTTGGAGACTGCTGAGTTGCCCATGCAAGTGGGAACTCCATGAGGATAGGCAATGACTGCTGGGAATGGCCAGCAATCCCTGTACTGATGGATGAAAGATTACTCTAAACTTGGCTGTGAAAGAGAGGAGAAGTCAAGGGGGTCAATGCTCAGAGATGAAGACCCTTTGCTCTTCTTTGCTCCTGCTTTTATTGGTCCTTCTGGATAATCACAAATCTTTATCACTGTTTCTCAAGCATATGATGTAAGACAAAGGGTCTTACTGAAACTAGGAGGATCTGTTGATGGGAAAGATAGGACATGCTAATCTGCATACTCTGCTAAACATAGCCTAAGGGACAATGCATACATCTCTTAGATCCCAGGGTAGCTATTTGGGCTGAGAAAGCTTCCGAGAAGGCAACCCCCCATGGCATTCCAACCTCAGAATGGTCACCCAGGCCAGGCATTCCAAAGGCCCATGTCCTTCCCTAAAACCTTCCTTCTCCCCGAGGGGCCTCTGTGTTACATTTTAGCTAGCCAGGTATTATGGCTGATTTCATGCTTTACATTAACCTCAACAAATAACAATAACTAAGTTGATGTGAAATGAATAAATCTCAGTGCTCACTGAGTGTGGAAACACTCATTTATAACTGGTGTGAGTGGAGGGACTTTACTGAATACCCCTTTCAACAAAGATTCCACAAGTACTTGCTTTCACATTAAGCGGTAAAATAGAACTGCCAAATATAAAGCTTAAAAAGAAGATCCCAAAAGGATCACTTTGATCTGCAACTAATCCAAATGCATACCAAATACAACTACTGCTACTACTACTACTACTACTGCTACTACTACTACTACTAATTTTGCCTCTCCTCTCCTTGCCCCAGTTCATGCTTTCTCTCTCTCTCAAATAGATAAATAAAATCTTAAAAGAAAAAAAAGAAGAATACTGCCTAGACATTCCAAAATACGGCAATCAAAATACCCAACATTAAATAAAAATTACCATCAATGTAATGAATCAGATAAATGTGACCTATAATGAGGAAGAAAATCATTTAATAGAAAAAAAAACCCAGAAATGATAGATATGGTATAATTAGAAAGAAAAATTAAATTACTATTTTAGATATGACCTGGATTTAAAGAAATATATGAATGTTATGAGAAGAGAAAAGGCAGATATGAAAAAGAATCAACTGGAATTTCACATGTGAAAAAAAACATAACTATAGAATAAAAACAGCCTTGTATAATCATAATAGCAGATTACACAAAGTAGAAGAAAAATCAGTGAACTTAGAAATGTGACAACAGGAACTATCTTAACTGTAAAGAGAAACTCTTGCTGAATGAATTACTGTGAGATTATTTCCTGGTTCACGCATTTTAAAATGTCAAGAAAAATGTATCTGCTACAATTCATGAAAGAAGGTTAAAGAAGACTGGGTTGTGAAGGGCTTGAAAGTATGGCTAACATGTTAGATCTTATGCATAGGCCATTGGAAATAACTGTGTACCTTTGAGCCAGGAGAATGGTATGATCAGAGCTGAGCTCCATATATTAAAATATCTTTCTTCCTCCAGAAATGGAAGTGAGTGCAAACCATGGACTGTGTTTGGGGATCATACTGCTAAGAAAAAACATAAGCACATCTATTTAAGTGATGCACATTATTTTGCCCAATTACTATTTAGGTATTCACTCCTCTAAGAAATATTACCCACCACCATGAGGCTGTGCTAATAGTCCTGCCCCACGCCAACACCCCCGTAATACAAGGGACAAGGCTGAGGCATTTTCAGAAAACAAACATTAAGGAGATCTCCAAACCATGATTTTCAAAGCTGGGGATCATTATCTCATCTCAAAGTGTGCTATTCCATGGGTTTGTTTGTATTCTCGACCCAAAGATTGAATAATGAATACAATTATAGCAGTAGGGAATCTGAGAAGACAATCAGAAACAAGCTCACAATTGTGGCTACAAGTTGCATGGAGTGACAGTTATTTACCTACGTGAAACGAAAGGGTGTATTTCTGAAAATGAGTTCATGCTTTAGGAAAACCTGGATGGAACATTTAAATCAGAATTTTCAGTGTGTTGCAAAGAAAAAAAAAAGATAATTCTACTGACTGTATTGAGGACTTAAATTTAAGCTGATGAAAAGTTCGAGTTTAGCAGAGAATAATTCTGTTTTATACCTATAGTCCTGGCGTAATACCACACACTTTTACTCTCAAAGCTGCCCCTGATGGAGTTTAAAGACATTTGTTTAATCAACATGCCAGAAATGGAGAGTTGGGTTTTGTATCACATTAATTTCAATGAAACTATAAAGGGAAAGATTTTTAAAATTTGGTTTTCCTGCAATAACTTTTAAGTGTTCCTACATAATTTCACAAAATTCATGGATGATGTCAGTTCCTTTTAATAGTTTTACTTGCCTAGATTGATTGAGGGAATATGGGATGCTGGAAAATTCCTTGCAACTTCATTTGAAGAGATTAGAACTGCTGCCAAAATAGTGAAGTGTAGGGATGCTGGAGCCAGGTGGCCTGGCTTTGAACTCCTGCTCTGCTGAGAACTGTCTGAATGACCTCCAGCAGGCCACTTCAGCTCTAGTGGGCCACAGTTTTATTACTGCAAAGTAAGGTCAAATGTTTTATGTAAGGATTAAATGAGTGAATAGTTATTGAGTTATCAGATAGTCCTCAGCATATTGTGATAAATATGTAATCATTTACTCTTATAAGATACTCTTTCCTATAGAAGACTAAGAAAACATTTTTGAAACTGTATTTATTGCCAAGTCTCTCAACCAAGTATAAATTCTTCTGGGAAGAAAAAGTAGATGATTCCTGGTTCTCATACACGCTGGGAGAAAATACATAAGAAGACTAAAAGATTCCCCTGCCAAGTGTCAGGCAACTGATCTCTAATGTCTTCAGGACTAAAAAGACACACCAGAAAAGCTATGATAATTTGTAGGAACATGATATCTGTCACTCTTACACAGATGAAATATTGCCAAATAGAGTCAGCTACTATTAAAATGATCTATAAGACTTTGATAGTACAGTTTGGTAAACCATATACCAATACCAAAATCTTTTGTTATTGCCCATATAATAGGATCAGGAAAAGCTTAAATATATTTTTTTCAGTTTCCATGTAGCAGCTACAAACAATAAAATTTAAACAAATTTCCTCAGTTGAGGGCAAGGTATTTAAGAAAGCTTCTGCTTTCTTATTAAGGGTGAATCAGGAATATGTGGTGCTTCCTTTTGCTTTTCCTGCTTTAAAACAGAAAGTGAAATCTGGAGCATGGTGGAAATTTTTCAACCATGAAATGATAGGCCAGTCTGCTAAGTACAGAGAGATGAAAGAAAGAAGGGTATGCTATTGCTGAAAAATTGTATGAACCCTGCGTGTATGAACCCTGGGTTTCTTGGTTGGTATATGTGGAGGGGAAATACCTAATCACTTAAGCTATTATTAAGTGGGCTTTCTGATTTTTTTAAGCCTTCAAATACATTTCTAAATGTGTCAGCAGTTGATGAGGGCTGCAACTGTACTTTATATATACCGAAATCTTAGGATTTGTATTTATGAATGCTATTTGAGGATGTGCAACATGCCTAGGATTTATAGTAGCTCTAGAGAGGAGCTAGCTGCAGCTCCAAGTACTATACAAGAGAAAATCACAAGGAATGAAAAGAAAGGACATCAAGTACAACTGATTGAAGTAGATCATGCTAAACTTATAAGTAAATCAAAAAAAGCAAAAGAAAGAAAGAAAGAAAGAAAGAAAGAAAGAAAGAAAGAAAGAAAGAAAGAAAGAAAGAAACTATTGCTAACAGATGATTCAATTCCAAACAACAGTATCAGAATATAGATACTTTGTGCCTCTGACATGTCTGTTATTCTTTGCCATTGAGATATAAGAATCCTAATGTAGATAGGAATATCATACTACGTTGTCTACATAAGATTTGAAGTAAAAAGAGACTACCTAAGTGGATATAGTGATTTTCACAAAAGTAACATGGTGAAGAAAGAAACAATTTTATTTGAATGAAACTTTTATTAACTGTAGGAACAAAACCCCGGGTGGAACTCAAGTTAATTATAGAAACCTTAAAATTTAATTCAGATAAACCTAGAAAAAAAGAAAAAGAAAATATTGAGAGAAATTTATAAAAGAGTTATGTTATATTCATGGATTGGAACAAATAACATAATATACTATTTGCCACAAATCTGTACATAGATTCTGTAAAATCTTCCCCTAAATCACAGAAGTCAGTTTGTTTGGGAGGGAGTAGGGGCAGTTGATAGGCGAGCTCACTGATGGCCAAGAAAATACTAAAGTATAAGAACAAAGTCCTCATTGAACCTATATATGTTTTACAACCTATTAACTCCTTATTCACATTTCTCACAAATATATATTGAACTAGCTACTTTTTGATATACAAAAATGCCTCATGTATCTTAGGAAAGTCAATAATGAATTATCATAGGGCCAGGTCCTCGTCGCAAACTGATTTCCAATAAAACGTTCGTTTTCACTCTAACATGGTGCTAGAATACAATAGTGGAGAAAAACAGGATAGAAATGCCAATATTATCATGGCATGGCATTTAATATATATTAGCAGTTCTTCATAAGCTAATTATAAGAATAATATGAGGCTGTTTTATGTATCTTCATCAGTTCCTCACTAGTAAAATGCGTTGTTAACTGCTAATGAAAAACAAGTACTTAATTATAAAGTGACAGCCATTGAGCTGTAAATTTTAGGGCTTTCATTTCAGTAAATGATTGTTCCCCTCTCAGTATCCGTAATGGCACTTCACAGTCTCAATCTGTAAAGCAAGTATAAAACATGTTTCCACTATTTTGAATGAATATGAAAATGGTTTGTCTAATAAAACAGCATATTCTTTATATTTGGCTCAATCTTTCTTTTATCTAACAGCCCTTCTCATGCAAGAATCTCTTCACTTGCTAAGTACCTGCCAATGGGGACAAAGAATATATAAATAAGATGCAGGGTTCTCTTGCCAACGACAATTCTTTTCCTGAGGACCCTCTACAAAGGATGCCAACAGTCCCTAACTACAATTTTATTCCTTCCAGAAAATTCTTTCAAGTACACTTGGCTTAATATCCTGCTTTCATCTGCTAAGTAAAAGAAAAGAGGAGACCTATACAAGCCCATTAATTTTTACCTACTTTGGAATACATTAACATGTTCTTGGTCTTCTATATGTTTAGGTATTATATTCCCCAGATATTCTCTATAAAATTGGTTAGTCACTTGCTGTCTGAAGTTATTATCAAAGCTAAGGGAAGTTGCTCTGTAAAAACATCTTATAAGAGGGCAATCACACCTCCAGTGACAGCGCTAGATGCCAGTTGCTTTGATACTGATTTTACTACATTTGAATAAGCCAAAAATATGTTTGCAATGACATTTAAATGTGAACAATTATGTTGGGATCACTATTTCTTATATATATATTATATATATATATTATATATATATATATTATATATATATATATTATATATGATATGTGATGGGTGTCTGTCTCACAAGTTTTCCATACAAATATATGTCTACTCTGGTCAGAATATAAATAACAAAGTGCAGTCAGAATTCAACTACCTCACTGATCATTTAGCATCATTTTCACAATGTTCTTTGATTCTTGTTCTTTCTTCATTTCTGAAATGAAGTTCAATAAACCCTGAAGCACTTTGTCTTCCAAAAGTGATACATTCAAAAATTCTCTGTTGGATTTAATTAGTTGAGATGTCTGTGAGTAGGTAATTAGTTCACTCAGCAGATGAATTCAGAAATGCTTCTCAAAAGGCAGCTTTATTATATTTTCACCTTCAGGTACCAGGGAGAAACATTTTTTTTTAATAAATACTTTTAATGAAAATTGATGAGAAAACAGAAGGCAAGCTGACAAAGCAGAAGCTGACGCCCCACAATGCCTCCCCCTCCTTGGGATATATGTGACACTGTCAGGCACTCTTGGCTGACCTAAAGCTAAGGAAAGGAAGAACAAATAGTTAACTTGTAGAGATTGCAATATTGCAAGACAGGAGTCTCCCTCAGTTTACAAATATCTTAGCAATCTATAAGAACAATATAATTAAATGACCTTATAATCTGCAGCCCATTGAAGATACTTGAAGCAGCCAAGTGTAAGGTTCCTCCAGGAGGTTCTGAACTATCTTCAGGTTAATGCTTTGCTAGAGGGAGAAACAACCTTAACTTGACAATGGCAAGCCCCCTGGTATCCTGTGATACCATTCTTTAAGATATGAAAATCCTTTCTTTCTTTTTTTTTTTTTTTTTGATTGTGAGGTTTTTTTTCCAGTTTTTTTTTAAACATATAATGTGTTATTTGCCCCAGGGGTACAGGTCTGTGAATCATCAGACTTACACATTTCACAGAATTTACCATAGCACATACCCTCCTCAATGTCCATCACCCAGCCACCCTATCCCTACCCTCTGACTCCCAACAACCCTCAGTTTGTTTCATGACATTGAGAGTCTCTTATGATTTGTCTCCCTCCTTATCCCATCTTGTTTCATTTTTCTCCCATACCCCATGAAAATCCTTTTGAAACCTCCCTTTTCCCTATCTCCTCCAACTCCATAGTATATAATCAGCCACTCCTCACAACCCCGATGCAACTCTTTCTGCCCATGGGTCCTACCCGTGTTTCAATAAACACCACTTTGTACCAAAGATGTCTCAAGAATTCCTTCTTGGTCATCAGCTCCAGACTTCACCTTACTGAAACTCACCAATATTCCAAAACCCCATCAAAAATGTTCTGCTTCTACTGATGTAATTCCAAGTAAATAGCCCATCAGGTAAAATGTATCATCTTTTGTCAGTAATTTATGCTCCAATTAAAGATTTTATATGTTATTGGGTATTTGATAAAAATAGGTTTATTTTTTATGAAAAATAACAAATTTGAGTAGCTATTACTTAGAAATATTTTATATAGGGGCACCTGGGTGGTTCAGTAGGTTAAATGTCTGCCTTTGGCTCAAGTCATAATCCTGGGGTCCTCAGATCTAGCCCCATACTGGGCTCCCTTCTCATCGGGGAGCCTGCTTCTCCTTCTGCCTCTGCCTCTCCCACCAACTCTCATACACTAGCTCCCTCTCTCTCTTCCAAACGAAATCTTTAAAAAAGTAATATTTTATATATATTTATATATGTAAACATATATAATTTTAAAAAATGTTTATATGTTATATATATTACATATTATATGTTCACATATACTTGTGTGTGTGTATATATATATAAACTTACTTTAAAGAAGACAACTGAGTAAATGGCATTAGACATATTTGGTAAGAGTGAATTTTGTCTTGATATTCTTATTAGAGCTAATGCTTTTTCCATACAAGTGTTTTAAATAATTGCATTAACTGACAAATTTGATTTTTGATATTGTACCACCAAGAGATTAACTTGACATTTCTCGAATTAAGCAGGCCAATAAAGCAAACTCAATCACACTGTAAAAATTAGCCATCTATGCAACTGATCTAAATCGGATGTCTTCATAAAATAATGAAAATGTGTTTACCAATTTCAAATTTCCCACAGTGCGAAAAGATTATTTTGTTTCTGCATTGTGGATTAGCAAATTGCACATAGGAAAATATTTTTGTAATTTTTATTTGCACAATGGCGTTTAAGACATAAGCCTTTGCTTTTCTTCAGATTCTATCAATGTCCCATCCTGAAGCTTTTATTACAGTGGTATGTAACGCCCTTGTATGTATATGGGTTTAATGTATGCAGTGTATATCTGAAAATATTATTTTGTATACTCAAGTGCATCTACAATTCCATGTGATACATACCCTATATCAAATGTTTATTATGCTTTTATAAATCACAGTCATACTTAAATATTTTTCATTAAATTATAAGTAGAATTTTCACGAGAAAAGAATTAGAATTTATTTTTCAATCTGGAAGAGAAACTTTTATGATAAAATCATTTTGTTTCCTTTACTTGGATAATTATGTAATTGTCATTTCTTCATATACACACATGAGCACACACTTTGAATAGGTCAAAGCAATGTTTAGCACTCTGTGTGCTATTGTGTTACTAGGAAACCATTCAACTGAATATTTATACTCACCACTCACAATATCTAGGTCTTGCTTTATTATTCAAAGAAGGTTGCCTGTCAGGTATCCATTTTGCATTCATAGTGGTGTTGCCTAACCAAATCTGAGAGTAACTTAATTTTGTTCTCTTAGATTGTGTCATGTCTTCTCTTTTATTGAACTCCTCTAGTTCAATATGGAAGATGATAGCAGGCACATTATCTGGTTCCTCTTAAAGAGGGGGCAAAGTTTTATTATTGTATACAACATTAGCTGTAGGTATGGATTACTTTTAACTACATATTTTTTATTCCTAGTTTGCTAAGAGCTGTTATGATGAATGGATAATTCAGTTTTATAAAAAATCTTCCTGCATCTATTTTTTATTGACATATAATTAATATGCAGTATTATATTAGTTTCAGGTGTAGAGTATACTGATTCAACAATTTTATACATTGTACTTTTAACTCCCTTTATCTATTTCATCCATTCCCCCACCCACCTCTCCTCTGGCAACCATCATTTTATTCTTTGAATTTAAGAATCTGGTTTTGGGGTGCCTGGGTGGCTCAGTCGGTTGAGTGTCCAACTTTTGATTTCAGCTCAGGTCATGACCCTTGAGTAAGTGATTGAGCCCCATGTTGGGCTCTGTGCTCAGAGCAGAGTCTGCCTGAGATTCTCTCTCTTCCTCTCCCTCTACTCCTCCCCAGCACCCTCTTTCTCTCAAATGAAAAAAATAAAATCTTAAAAAAAAAAAAGAATTTTGTCTTTTTCTATTTCCTTGTTTTGTTTCTTAAATTCTTATTTTGTACTATTTAATTATTGTATTTTTTACCTCTATAAATCTCACAGACAATGCCAATGTTGCTGGTCCAAGGACCATACTTTGAGAGCCACATCTTAGACTTTACTTCAGTGAAGCTTTTTGTTTGTTTGTTTGTTTTGGTTTTGGTTTGGTTTGGTGTTAAATTCACTGGAGCTTGGTTTAGCTGAAAATATCTCTGCTTTGCTCTCATTCTTGAATGATACTTTCACTGCTTATACAATTCTAGGTTGATAAGTGTTTTCTTATTCTTTTTCAGATCTGTGAATATATCATGTCATATACTTAATTCCTTTGATGATTTTGAGAAGTAAAATGCCAGTCTAATGTTTCCTGTTGAAAGGTGTCTTTTTTCCTTTCAGTGTTTTAAGAAATACTTTTTTAGGGTGCCTGGATGGCTCAGTTGGTTGAGCAACTGCCTTCAGCTCAGGTCATGATCCTTGAGTTCTGGGATTGAGTCCCACATCAGGCTCCCAGCTCCATGGGGAGTCTGTTTCTTCCTCTACCTTCTCTCCTCTCATGCTCTCTCTCACTTTCTCTGTCTCTCAAATAAATAAATAAAATCTTAAAAAAAAAAAAAGAAATACCTTTTTATATGTGTATTAATTTTCTTTTGCCACTGCACCATACTACCACAAACTTAGTAGCTTAAAGCAACACAAACTTATTGTCTTACAGTTCTATAGATTTGAAGTTCAACAGGGCTGGGCCAAAATCAAATAAGAAAGGCTGTTTTCATTCTGGAGGCTCTAGGGAAAGGTGTTTTCCTTGCCTTTTAGAGCTTCTAGAGGCTTGTGAATTTCTTCCATCTTCAGAAGCAGCAACAACAAACAGGGCCCTCATGACTCATCTCTCTGATTACAGCCGGAAAAGGTGTTCCAGTTTTCAGGATTTATGTGACAAAATTGGGCACCCTGGATAATGTCTCCATCTCAAGATCCTTAACCTTAATCACATTTGCAAAGTCTCTTTACCACATGAAGTAATATATTCACAGGTGCTAGTAATTAGGACATAGACTCTTTGGAAGGGTCGTTGGGCTGTTGACCACAGTATGGTTCTGTGATTTTGCCATTGATTTATGCTCATGTACCCTAGCTGCAAATTTTTTGACTCCTGCAAATCATTATTTATTTTATTAGATCAATCTATTCTCCTATCCTTTCCTATAGAATTCCTTTTTGACTACCAATTTTTATTCCATGTCCCAATTTCCATAATACTTAACATTTCTTTGTCTTTTATTTGTTTTGATGTGTTCTGAATGCATTCCTACCTTTCTATATACTAATTCTCCCTTCTGTTGTATCCGTTTATTCTATTATTTAAACTGTTTATTCAAGTTTTTAAGACTTTCAACTTATTTCCAAGTTTAAAATGCTGTTTTTTTAAATCTACTTTGTATTTTTATAAAATGAATTTTTACGTTAATATTTGAAATATCACTTTTAATTTCTTTATCTGATTACATTTATTTGTTATATTTTCAGTAATTCTAATAGGTGACTTATTTGGAGTCTCATTAAGTAAGTTCACACTTTGATAGATCCTGACTCATAAGGCCTTGCATGTGTGTGTGTGTGTGTGTGTGAGTGTGTGTGTGCATGTGCTTACATGTGTGTGATGCATATTTTGTGGGTTTTTTTGTTGTTGTTACTATTGCCTTTGACTGTAAGCCATAAGCTTGAATTTGTGTTTTTAGGCATATTCAACCAAAGGGCTTGAATTTGCATTTGTGGGTGCTTGGCAGTACTCTTAAAATTGGACTACTTCAAAAAATGTTCTTTGATTGAGTTTTTGTTTTGCATAATTTGACATAGTTTGGCTTACCAATCTGGCAGTGTGAATTCAGCTACCAACTCAAATGAGGTTTACTGCGAATTACAAAGTATTAGAGGTGAACTTTTTCATTATAGATTTATTTACCTGCAATTTCATATATATATAACAATGATCTAAGTTTTCTTTTTCTCTGTTTTGGGTACTGCTAGAGGATTATATGAGCTTCATTCTCTGCTTTAAACTGCTTCCTCTACTATTGCAATTAAATATTTTTTTGAAAACTTGAACAAAACCAGCTTTAAAACTGAGAGTGCTAATCCTTTTCTCACTAGATTGTAAATTTCTTCAGGCAAAATTAGAACCAAAAATGCCAATAATTCAAACAGTAAATTAGTCAAAGGCAAACTACTGTTTCAAGTATAAATAATGAATGTATTTCTAACAACCAAAATAATTCCAAAATAATATATGAATAAAATTTATTCCAACTTTACTTTTGTCAATTTTAGCATGGAAATCAAAGCTTTTGACCAATTTAGCTGAGGTAGAGACTAGAGCTAGGGACCATACTTAATCATTTACAAAACTGAATTTGAGAGAATAGAATATATATAGCAAGGAATGATCTTAACTAGAGAAAACACTGAATCTATTGAATTACATTTCTTTCCAGATTACATAACAAAATCTAAAAATGAGGGAAAAATCAGTTGACCTGATACATATGGTGAATTAGTATCCAACTGAATCACTAAATGTGGGAAATGGGTGTTCATTAATATTTAATACTATCTTTCCAACATTTTTAGATGATTTTAAAATCCTCACAATTATTCAAAATAAAAGTAGAAAATTATTTCCACCTGTAAATTCTTTATGTTATTGTATTTATAAATACTTTGTTATAGTTAGTACTTTTCTTCTTTAAATTAATGTTAAAGTTGTTTAAAATTGACTTATGAGTCATTAAATATATCAAGTTTGTAAAACTTGAACAAGTACAATTTAAGCTAATTCAATTTGTTTAATTAGACATGGTTTCAAGCAGCACAAAATCAAATGGTGTGATACCTGTCCTGGCCAGGAATTAAAATCCAAGTTATCTGCAAATAGGATTAAACCTATTTCTTTATATGATAAGTTGGAGGGAACCTAATGTTTCCTGGGGGTTTACTTAAAATGCTTTGGGCATTTAGGAGGGAATTATAAACACCCAGACAATTTCTCTATTGCTTTGCATTAGAGGCTGGGACTTCAGTGGGTTATATAGTTGAGGCTTTGTTGTTCCAACCATAGAAATAGGAAATTATGATGATACTAAATCTCAGGGTTTTCTGGCCAAACCCAACAATATTTGTTCTTACCAATCACAATACCTTCAGTTTGACTTTATTTACTTGAATCTAAGGCAAGGGCTTCCCCTTTCTGAGTTTATGTTTCATCGTTTTATAGTGTAGATAATTGTGCCACATGGAGATACTAACTCATGAAACCGAAATTGGACTGAAATGTAAAATGTAATATTTGCACTATTGATATAATTGGATATCTCCAGTCTACTTCATTCTGATTTGAAAGAGGAAATGAAATTAGTTAAGAAAGCTGGACACTGGGAGCCTGGGTGGTTCAGTGGGTTAGGCCTCTGCCTTCGGCTCAGGTCATGATCTCAGGATCCTGGGATTAAGCCCTGCATCGGGCTCTCTGCTCAGCAGGGAGCCTGCTTCCCTCTCCCTCTCTGCCTGCCTCTTTGCTTACTTGTGCTCTCTCTCTCTCTCTGTTAAATAAACAAATAAAATCTTCAAAAAAATATTTTTTTTTCCTCGAGTCCTGGATCTGTGGTTAAACATTTCAATCTCTTTCACCACATTTTTTTAGACCTTTCTGCACTTGTTCTGTTTTCTTTTTATCTCGTTGTAACAGTTTTATGACCTATGAGCTATGAATTACATACATAAAATAAATTCATTCAAATTATGTAATTCAAGTGTTTAGTATATTTACAGAGACATAAAACCACCACCACAATCTAATTTTACATTTTCATCATCCCTAAAAGAAACCCCATACCAATCCTGACTTCCATTCCAAGCCCTAGAAAAACACATCTACTTTCTTTTTTTTTTTTTACATCACAAATTCACAGTAGTGATTTATTCTTTTTTTTTTTGTAACAAGATCCATAAAAATATGGAACGCTTCACGAATTTGCGTGTCATCCTTGCGCAGGGGCCATGCTAATCTTCTCTGTATTGTTCCAATTTTAGTATATGTGCTGCCGAAGCGAGCACATCTACTTTCTATCTCTGTAGATTTGCTTATTCTGGACAGTTAATATGAATAGAACCATATAATTGGTTGACTTTTGTGACTGGCTTCTTTCACTTAGCATGTTTTTAAGATTTATCCATATTGTGGTATATCTCCATATTCATTTTTTTTTAAGATTTTATTTATTTATTTGAGAGAGAGAGTGAGTGAGAGTGAGAGCACAAGCCAAGGGGAGGGGTAGGGATAGGCGGAAAAGCAGACTCCTTGTTAAGCAGGGAGCCCAATGCAGGGGTTGATCCCAGCACCCCAAGGTCATGACCTGTGCCAAAGGTAGATGCTTAACCAACTGAGCCACCCAGGCACCCTCCATATTTCACTTATTTGAAAATAATCACCTATGGAACAGCAGTTTCGCATTTCATCTATTCATTTGTCAATTGAACATCTGTTTCTTTTTTCATATTTTTGACTATTGTGAATAATGTTATTTTAGACATTTATGTACAAGTTTTTGTAAGAATATATGTTTTCATGTCTCAAGGTAATATATCTAGGACTGGAAATGATGTACCTCTAAGTTTAACAATTAATTATGAGGAAATTCCAAACTATTTTACAAAATGGCTGCACCATTTTATTCTCTCACCAAAAATGTACAAGAGGTTTCAATTTCTCCACAACCATCACAACACATATTATTGTCTTTTGGATTATAGATATCCTTGTGTATAAGAATGGTATCTCATTATAGTTTTGATTTGATTTCCATAATGACTAAGTATGTGTATATTAATTCTTTGATACAATAAAATTACAACATAAAAATATTGAAAATAATCACAATGCAGAGCAGATATATCTTAACAATGATTTCCCTTCTATTTCAATATTAAATAAGTGTAAACCACAATGAAGAATGCTGTGCACCTAAAAATTGTCCCAATTACTTTTTAGAGAATAAATTATAAAGGTTTTTAATACTTTTATAAACAGTTCCTTTTCTCAGTTATATTTTTATATTTAAACAATTTGGTGTTTCTATAATGAACTGCTATATTTATTGTAACAAAATAAATTGTAAAGAAAGTTAATTTATGCAGATAGACACTGAGGAATAATAAGGTTCTTTAAACTAAATGATCCTAAATGTATAACTTCAAATGATTTAAACTATTAAAATAGCAGAAAAAACTCATTAAATTTCTTGAGAATAATATATTTTTTATTAATTTATGATTGACTTTAGCTTTGCAATGCTAATGAGTTCCTTCTGGGAAGTAATACACATAACCTTCCCCCCAGTTCTTTTATTTATTTAATTTTTTGGTAATTTCAAGCAGTAGATTTAAATTCAAGGAAAATAAAAAGTGGTGAGAGACTTATTGCACTAAATTAGGTTTATTTGTGTTTATTTATCTTCTATTAGTCTGGCAGAACCTTAAAGTGTAGTTACTCATGTTTGCATTTTAGTGTATGGTACAGTGTTGGCATAGTGGAAAGCTTTTAAGATAGTTGTGAAATGAATAAACTAATATAAGACATGATAAAGAAATGTAAATTTGGGATCTGGTATTCTCAAAATACAAATGTCTTGATAAAAGCTGTGTTATTTAACCATTACACCAATGAACATATAAGTCTATTATAAGAATCTGAAATGTTTTCAGCTATAATCAGACTAAATTACCATCTGCCTTTCTACCCCAAATGGATAAGAACATGCATTAAAATTCTTTATTTTATTTTATTTTATTTATTTATTTGAGAGACAGAGAAAGTGAGAGAGAGCATGAGAGGAGAGGTTAGAGGAAGAAGCAGCCGGAAGCCCGATGTGGAACTCGATCCTGGAACTCAAGGATCATGACCCAAGCCATGACCCGAGCCTAAGGCAGTCGCTCAACCAACTGAGCCACCCAGGCGCCCCCATGTATTAAAATTCTTAAAAGATGCTTGTGTTTTAAAAAAGCATACTAAGTGAGCACATTGTCTGCACCTTTGCCCAAGTCACAACCTTGATTCTATCTACAACCTTAATTCCCTTTTTTGTCTTGTAATACAATGCATTCAAAGTTCCATGAATGAGTATATGGAAATTTATATTTTTGTGAGGCGGGGGTAGGGGGCAGTGAAAAGGAATTGTATTTTGTCTACCTCAAAATCATATTTATCATAGTAGTTTTCTAATTTTAAGTTAATATTTGAAACAAAAGTAGTCACTTTTTCTCACATTTTGCCTAACTTTTAACATAAACTATACATGTGCTTCTTCCCATGTCTTCCCAAAGTGTTCATGAAAATGTTAATATCTCTTTTTAATTTATTCTCTTAAAAGAATGACCAGGAATGCATTATATCAAAAATCCTAAATTCAAATGCAAGGTAACACAATCTTGAAAATACTATTTTTTTGGTACATGAACTCTACTCAACTTTAGCAATATGTCTAAAATTATGTCTTTTCATTAAAATACTAGATCACATTTGATGACCTTGAGAGAATTTTCAATATTTATAATTGATATCTGTGTAATGTGAAGATCATATTTCCCCACTGTATAGAATGATGCTCAGTGATGGATATGCTTTCAGATGAATCACAGAAATAAGTATAAGTCAGTTATAGAAACAGAAAATAACTTATAATACTAGAAAAAACAAAAATGAAAACTGAAAAAAAATTCATAGAGCAGGTACTAAGTTAAAAAAAAAATAGTAGTAGGGTAAGGGTGGCTGGTGGCTCGATGGGTTAAATGTCTGACTCTTGATTTTGGCTCAGGTCATGACTCCTGTGAGCTGTGACATCCAGCCCCAGGTGGAGCCTGCATAAGATTCTTTCCTGGGATACTTGGGTGACTCAGTCAGTTAAGCTTCTGCCTTCCATTCAGGTTATGATCTCAGGATCCTGGGATCAAGCTTCACATCAGCCTCCCTACTCAGCTTCTCCTTCTGACTCTCTCCCCAGCTCATGCGTATGTGCATGTTCGCTCTCTCTCTCTCTTTCTCTCTCTCTTTATTTGTTTATTTGACAGAGAGAGATGGTTAGAAAGGGAACATGAGGGGGAGTGGAAGTGGAAGTGGAACAGAGGGGGAGCTGGCTGCTCAGCTCTCCCTCCTGCTGAGCAGGGAGCTGGGAGTGGAGCTCAATCCCAGTACCTTGGGATCATGACCTGAGCAGAAGGCAGATGCTTAATGACTGAGCCACTCAGTTGCCCATCAAATAAGTAAATAAAATCTTAAAAAAAAATTAAAAAAAGATTATCTTCCTCTCTCCCTCTCCCTCCCAAACCTGCTCCTATCCCCCTGCTGGAGCTCTCTGGCTCAAAAAAAGAAAAATACTAGTAGATGCTTGGCTTTTGCAAATGTTCTATTTCCAGTTTCGTTTTCAAATATCGCACTTGGGGAGTTAGTTTGTTATTTTACCTTAAGTAATACAATGTATACTATTTTGAGGGAAAATGACCATCAAGACACAGGCAGTAAAAGTTGAAACATTGGCTTATGGTCTAAGGTAGTGTTTCTGCAAGGAATTCTGAAGGGAAAGCATGAAGTCACCTGGGAGCTTGTTGGAAATGCAAATAAAGTATCTAAAAATGAGAGGATCTCAAGCCCTTCTAATTGTGGCTTTTCCATTTTTCCTTTAGGACAACTCCTTCATATCTAAAATACATGATCACCTCACATAAGTGAGTGTAACAGCATCATTTCAACTCTGAATTAAGTGATGCTGAATTTTTAAAAATGGTTAAAATTGTAAATTCCATTCTTTTCTTTCAAAGCCCAATGAAAGCTGTTTGCAAGAATGTTTCCCAGTGGTAAACATTGGTTACCTCTGGGTAGTGAATTTTTGCTGATTGTTTTTTTTAACATAAAAAAAACATGTTATTTTAGAGCATGTCTAAGACTTTGAAAATAATATAATGCCTTTATAATTTTTAAAAATGCTACTTTCTTTTTAAACCTAAAATTTGGTTTTAATCATGTGTTATATTGTTGAAAGACTCAGTGGATTTAAAGCACTTTTACGAGCATTATTTCATTTAAATCTCACACCATGAAATAAAATGAACTACTGTATCTATTCATATAATTGGAAAAAATTCTGAACTACGAGGTATTATTGCCAGAGGCGATTTATTAAACTATTTTGGTGATTTACTAAACTATTTTTTCTTGAGTTTATTAAGTTAGACTGCTAAAAAACTACCTGGAGGGGTCATGGGCACTGATAGGACCAGGGCTCAAAATCCAGCCTCTACTGAGTTCTCTTTTCTAAAATGTAATTCTAATGGGATACCATTGAAATTTCTGTTTACTTCATCTCTGATTTCCTGTGTGTATTAACCACCATGTCCTCATACCGAATAGAAAAAAACATAAATACAATTGAACTTTATCTTAAATCTAAAAATCTAAAAATTAGTTAAAATTGGCTCCATTTTGATAAATGAATCATTATTCTATAGAAGTGAAGTGTCCTTAATGAACTATATATGCTAAAGGAGTAGGTCTGAATTGGATGTGTAGATAAAAGGGCATTATGAACATTATGAAACAGTTAATTGTCAAATTCCAATACAAACTTTTATTGAAGACAATAAATACCAAGTTAACCAAATTGAAGATATCATCATCCCTATTTTAAAAAAACTAAAATATCAATCTAAGACATATAGTAAAATACCTTAGATTTCTGGAGTAATGAATCACATTATTCCGGGTTTTTTGTTTTGTTTTGTTTTTAACTTATGTCTTATGTTCTTGTAAAGTAGGAAGTATCGTGGCAGCATTAGAGAATTAAGTAAGTTCCCAAAGTATTCCTAATGAACTAGTATCTCATTAGGAAGATGGCTTGACTGAATTCTAGGATAGTGTTGTCCAAAACGTATTTAGGAAAACTACAGCATCAGAATTTAGAAACACTTCTTAAGTTATTATTTTTGTGTCCTATCTCAAACCTAATACTTGGAATTTCAGAGGATTTAAGCTCTGGAATCTTGAAAAAAAATAAAATTCCCCAGAGGATTCTTAACTAAATTTGAGGTGTATTTATGACCTTTGTTGAATCAGTAGACCTCTTATCACTATCTTCTTTTAAAGTAATCTCATTATAAAATTAAGAAGACATAACATTGGGGGAACCTGGGTGGTGCATTTGGTTAAGCATCTGACTCTTGGTTTCAGTTCAAGTTGTGATCTCAGGGTCGTGGACTCCAGCTTCCTGTGAGGCATCTGCTTGGGATTCTCTCCCCCTCTTCTCCTCCCCACATTCATTCTCTCTCTCTTTCTCTCTGTCTCTCTCTCTCTCAAAATATTTAAGTTTTTTTTTTAAAAAAAAAAAAAAGAAGGCATGACATTGATATTTCCTGGAAGCCTGGAGTTTGGAATTATAGGAAACCATCTTTTTATTAACTAGAGGAATCACAGGATTTGATTAGCAGACATTTCCGGAGAAAGCAGCACTCTACCCAAATATTTACTTCTGTAGTCTTCATCAAACTCTTCATTGTTTATAATTAGATTCAGGAAGAAAATTAAAGGAAATGCTGAAAGTTTCAATATAATCAGTTTATACCCAAAGACATTAATGTCTTTGAAATGTTAACATATTAACTGCAAATCATCAGACTAATCAATCTCCTGTCATTGTTAAATTCAATATGTACCACTCACCTGCCATGAAATTCATAATCTTATAACACTGTTTTCATAATCACCTTCCCCAAAGTACAATATATAGATAGTAAATCCATATTTCTAATCATGTGATTCACAATCTTCCATTTTCAAAATCCTTTTACCCAAATTTAGCCCCATTATTGATAAAATAAATCACCATACACCAGCCAGTCAGCCCATTCCATTATCTTGGCAATGGCATAGTCAAATTTACGTTTCCTCTCCCACATTTTCTCTTGTTGTGTTTCTCTCTTGAAATTCTAGTCAAATTTAAAAATTAGTATTTTTCCCTTCTTCTTTAAAAGTCCCTTTGACTACTTTAGGCCCATTTTTCTGACTGTTTTTAGAAAGTATTCATTTGTACTATTCAATTCTCTACTTAAATTGACATGGAATATACTTTACTTATAATTGACTGATGAGTACAAATCCATGATGATGACACCACCATCACAAAATTAAGTATTGAATCCATAATACGTGACAAGTATTTGCTAGGTCTTTTATATAAGTTATATCACATACTCATAATAACATCCTTTTAAGTGATATATTACCTTACAATACGAAAATGCAATCTCAGGGAGATTATTTCATATCTTATTTAGACACCTAGAATAAACCAGAATGAAACCGTGGGGCTCTAGAACTTCAAAATATGGGCTATATCCCATCTACCAAAATGCTTTCTTCAAAAATAATCATAAGCTTTTAGCATCAAAATTCCATCTTGATCATCTCTCTCAGTGAATATGAAAAAGTAAGATCATATTGTTTTCTAAGAATTATCATTAAAATGAACTTGGCATACATTTGCTTTAGAATATTTAAAAATAAACAAAAGGAAAGGAGTATAATGCAAGATTTTTTTTTTTTTTGGTAACAGCAGTTTCTTAAAGATTACTGGTTTCCTAATACTTAAAACTATTGTATTTGAAGTACCTATTAGCCTTCTGAGGTGGCACTTTAAACTATTGGCCTGGATAATATCTGATTTACTTATACATTCACTGTTTTTATCATATGGCTTAAGAAAATGAAAATAAGCCACAAAACCTTACTATTGTCCAGCCCCCTTTAAAATGAAAAACAAGACAAAAGCAAAAACGAATCTTATCTATGTTCAATGTTGATATCTCCTCTCAGGTCACAGTTGTCTTAATAAATAATACGTTTCATAAAAACTGTTTTATCATTTTATTATAATAATTCTCAGATAAATATATTTTTCTAAGTTAACATATTATACTCTGATATCTAACTTTTATAATCCATGCTTAAAAGAAACCTAGACACTTAACATAAGGAAAATATTAGAAAAATAAGAACATATTTTTGGATTAAAATACATAAGGAAATGATTTTTGGTCCTTCATAAGTGAAATGTTCATAAAGGATGAGGCTCTTTATTGGGAGCTTAAAAGATATATAATATTCATAATAAGAAGAGGAATGTTATTCCAGCCTCAGAATTCAGTAGAAACAAAGATACAGGAAAGCTTGAGAATTTTTGGCACAAATTTTAATCTGGGAGAGTAAATTATGATAACAAATCAGAATAGTGGGAAATAAAGCTGGGCCTATTATTTATTCAATAATTCCTTCCCTAATTCAAAAAAATAGTTTATGCTAAAGTTTATGTTCACTTCATGCCAAGTATTGTAGAGATTAAGAATGCATGGGTAAAACCATCTGGCCCTAGGATTTTCTTTATGAGGAGGTTGTGATTACTGATTCAATTTCCTTACTAGTTATATGTCTGTTTGAATGTCCTCATTCTTCATAATTCACCCTTGGGAGGTTATATATTTCTAAGAATTTATCCATTTATTTTAGGCTTTTCAATTTGTTGGTGTATAAATTGTTCATGGTAATCTCTTATGATCTTTTGTATTTTTGTAATATCAATTGTAATATGTACAACTGATTTCTTTTTAAATTTACATTTCTTTTTAAATTTGAGTCTTCTCTCTTTTTTCTTATTCTAGTTAACAATCCTGTATTGTACACTTAAACTTTATTTATGAGGGCAGATATCATGTTAAGTATTCTTACTAGATAAAAATAGTTAATAAAATATAAGTATAGATATATAAAAATATAAAATATAATGCAATATATAAAAAAATAAAAAATAATGGTGAAACTACCATTCCTCATTTAGACATTTAAAGCAATGAAAAAAAGAATAAAAGCAATAATTTCAGGAAAAAATGTGGTAAATAATAATGAATTAACTAGATTTAGGGATAGCTCAAGGAAGCGTCTTGAGCTGGAATATGCTTGATGAATATTCAAGGATCATCTTGGAGACCAGTCTGCTTGGAGCCAAAAAAACAAGGTGAGGAAGAGGAAGAGGATGTCAGAGAAGGCCATTTCAAGAACTTGGCATTTAGTTTAAGAGAAATGTGAAGTCTTCACAGAGACATAAGTAGATTAATTGGCATGATCAATCCTGCTTTTTGCAAGAATCACTATTGCTTCTCTAATGAGAACTGTTCTTGGAGCAGAGAGATGGAAGCAAGCTGATTATTTAGCAGCCTATTGCAGAATTTAGGCAAAAAGTAACAGTCTTCAGAAATAGAAAAGAGTCATATTTTGAGACTATTTAAAGGTGCTTCTAACAAAATTTCCCATTGAGCTGGATATAAAGCAAAGCTGAAAAAGTAAATGTTTTCCTCACCTGAGATGGGGAACGCTGAATTGCAGTACCCTGTCAAACTGGATGTCTAAGACAAGTTTCAGGGAAAGATATACCATTTTACATTAGAGAAGAAAAATTCATCTAGTTTATTTACCCTGAGTTGTCTGAGCTTAAGTCTGCCATCCTTGCTTAATTAACAATAGTGCCTCCGAAAGGCACTTTCGCTTTTTTCTAAAGTGAATCAAAGAGGAAATAAATTATATGGTCACTCTACTCACCGAGATCTACCGTATAGTATCTACTAGATCTAGAATTCTACACTTGTATATACAAATATCTGTTTAATATCTTAGATGTTTTATGTGTATTTTAATCCAAAATATCCAAAACTTAGATCCTGAGATACTTCCAGACCAAAAAAAAAAAAAAAGAATGAAAAGATAAACTACTATATATTCATATTTTGGTGACAATTACCTTAATATTTAGAGTGTGTGGATTTGGCCCCACAAATACACATTTTTAGACAGTTAACTGGGTAATTCTTTCTTAGAGTAAAATGTTAGAAGTAATGGTTTATGACAGCCAGTATATACTGGTCAAAATGTATATAGTAATTCAGATGTGTTGCCTATATAATAAGAATCTATATAAATAGAAATGGTTAGAATGAAGATTTTACTATATACTAGGAATTTTCAACAGAAATTGATAATGTTTTCTGTGTTACTTGTGCTGCATTTAATATATATTATTTATTAGATATATGTTTTATTTTCAAAAGTATATGTTTTTTAAGATCTTATTTGTTTATTTGAGAATGAGAGAGAGAGAGCATGAGAGGGGAGAGGTCAGAGGGAGAAGCAGGCTCCCCACTGAGCAGGGAGCCCGATACAGGACTGGATCCTGGTACTCCAAGATCATGACCTGAGTCAAGGCAGTTGCTTAACCAACTGAGCCACCCAGGTGCCCTCAAAAGTAAATTTTAAGTGACGAGCACAAAAAAAAAATTAGGACTGAATAACTCCATTAAAAGGAATACAAGGAAAATAAGCTGACCTTAAAGTACACAATACAGGGGCACCTGAGTTGCTCAGTCAGTTAATTGTCTGATTCTTGGTTTCATCTCAGGTCATGATCTTAGGCTTGTGAGATGGAGTCCCACATGGAGCCCAGCATCAGGCTCCATGCAGGGTGTGAAGCCTGCTTAGGATTCTCTCTCCCTCTCTCCCATTCCCCTTCCCCCACTGATGCTCTCTTTCTCTTTCTAAAAAAAAAACAAAAAAACAAAAAGTGTAATACAGATATTAAGCATCAGATTTAGTTCTGAACATCACAATAACCAGATCAAAGAATACATTAGATATTATTATTGCAAATCATGAAAATATAATACCTTCCAAATGAAATATCTTTTTTAGAAAAAACAGATATCAGACTGATTTACAAAAGCTATGGGAAGAGATTAAAAATACATTGATGAGGTTTTTTTTTTTT
>CM052799.1:178041966-178153270 GCA_028533885.1 Nasua narica
ATCATATCATCTGCAAAGAGTGAGAGTTTGACTTCTTCTTCTTCCAAATGAAATATCTTTTTTAGAAAAAACAGATATCAGACTGATTTACAAAAGCTATGGGAAGAGATTAAAAATACATTGATGAGTTAAATACAAACTGGCTGGCCTAGAAATTCAAGGTTTGTTGTTTTTTTTTTTCCTTAATAAAGCAATGTTCTTTCTGGTGTGTGTGTTTATGTGTGAGTGTGTTTTAATATGAAAAGATATGTTAAAGTCTATTGTTGGCACTGTGACTTTCCTTTTGCCTCTGAATTATTTTTACAAACCAAGTATCCCCTGATGGCTTTAGGTTTGCATCATGATCCCTGATGCTCATTGCTTTGGAGAGCACCAACCTATTTCATAACCCTTTGGAAAAGAAACAGCTAGAACAGAGAGTGATGTAATGAAAAATAATGTATAACAAAAAGTAAGACTTCTCGTACTTCATTTGATTCTTTACCTAAAGAAATATTTGAGTTCAATTTATAAACTGCACAAGAGTTTAATAAATTGTCCTTTGCCTTCGTAATTTTCTAAATGGGTTGATTTTAGTCTCTTTATCTGCATTTAAATTCTGTGCCAATATCCTTATTTAAGTTTAAATGCTCTTTGCCTGGGGAAACAAAATAAGGGTTATGAATTTTTCGTTCATAAAATAGGTGATAGGAAAGCAATTGTTATGCATTAAACTTCTCAGTAATGACTAATTCTTAATGTAGGGAAAACACTGTAGGGAGTAAATTTGAATTTATTCAGAGAATGAGTGATTTTTTTGTTTTAAATGTTCTCGCAAAGATAAAATGTGTATCATTATAGATAATAGGTCTTCTGTCCTTTTGAATTTGACAACATTTAAAGTTCACATTATAAAATAAGGACTTCAGAAAAAGAGAAGCATTTAAAGTAAGTGCTGAACGCTCATATATGACTTGAAGACACTAAATACAAGGCCTTAAATCTGCATCTTTGTATTAAAAATTAAAATCGATAATAATTACTTTTCAAAATGCCATTTTGAGCATTACTAAAGAGTTAATTACATTATACTTATTTTGATAACAAAATAGAGATATGTGACATAACAAAGTTCAAATCCTCACCAGTATTGTTTTTATTTTTTTATTTTTATTTTTTAAAAAATTTTTACTTATTTATTTGACAGAGAGAGACACAGAGAGAGAAGGAACACAAGCAGGGGGAGAGGGTGAGGGAGAAGCAGGCTTCCCACTCAGCGGGGAGCCCGATGTGGGTCTTGATCTCAAGGCTCTGGGATCATGATCTGAGCTAAAGGCAGACACCTAACGACTGAGTCACCCAGGAGGTGCCCAGTATTGTTTTTATTAAGCATCTACATAAAGCTACCTATGTTAGTAAATAACAACAGGCATCTAGAGTGTACACATGGTTGTGGTATGCATGAATGCCATTCTGAAGCACTGAGTGGGTTTAAGCATGCCCTTCGTATGAAATCCTTTAGGAACACCTTGCAACTGTATTTATTTTTATATTTGTCTAAAATCATTTCAACCAATTAAAAAAAAAAAGAACATTTATTTTAGAAACTGTTTCCAAAGATAAGCTGTTTCCAAAGATACAGAATTTTTCGAAAACTTAAGCAGGTAGGAATTGTAAACAAACATTTAATGAAAGGAAGTGGAATCCATCAGATTCAAAGAAAGAGTATCTGGCATGAGGTAAAATTACAGTTAGTACCTTAGTCACTTGTTTCTTGAAAAGAAAGTTTTCTCCAAGGAGTTTTGAGAATAACAAGAAGAGAGGAACAATAGCAGAGTAGCTACATAGTGTCAGCTTAAAGAGGGAAAAGGCATGTGATTAGAGCTGCAAAAAAGAGGCACTAACTAAAAATTGTGGTCTAATGAGGAATGAGTATTACCTCCCAGGAAAGACCTCCCTGCCATCTGTGACTCTTAATTATAGAGCTATAAGGAACACCTGGTTGTGAAGAGAGCAAGATAGAAAAACTTTATATCTTTTAAGATAAAATCAGGTCAATACCAGAAGTGACTACTAAACTGAACCTACAGCTGTAGATGAAAGATGAAAAATTCTCAAGCCAGCAAAGCCTTCAGCCAGCCTAAGGGGCTCGGCAAAGTTATTTATCCAAGATGGAGTAAAGACCAAACAGCATCTTACACTGACAGGTGTCTATCTGAATTTTTCTCATTCTTATCTCTTCCTTATTTCTGTTATTCATGTCCTATTGAGAAGATTGATTAATACCGATCACAAGAAATACTTCTCTCTGAAAAGTTAAAACAGATTATTCAACTACTGACATATTTATAGATGTTCAGAAGACCATGCATGGATAGAAAATAGACAGAGGTAAATTTATTAAAAGGTGTTGAAAATATCTAGCAGAGGGGTGCCTGGGTGGCTCAGTTGTTAAGTATCTGCCTTTGGCTAGGGTCATGATCCCAGCTTCCTGGGGTTGAGCCCCACAGTGGGCCCTCTGCTCTGCGGGAAACCTGCTTCTCCCTCTCCCACTCCCCCTGCTTGTGTTCCTTCCCTCCTTGTCTCTCTCTGTCAGATAAATAAACTATTAAAAAAAAAAAGAAAGAAAAAAGAAAATATCTAACAGAAACTATTGAACTAATTGTACCACATTTCTAATGAAAAGTAACAAAATTTGCATCAGATATTTAAATAAAATTATTTTAGTTCATCTACACCTCAATCTAGACAATAACTAGTGCGTTAAGAAAACAAAAGGTTTTCCTATGATTGCATAAGCATACAAGCTGTATGTACATTATTAACTATAGATTGTATAGCCAAAGTAGCTCCTACTTTCTGATATCCAAAACAGAAACATAAAAAAATAATGAGTTTAGTTGTCCACATGAGAAGAGAGAAGACGTACATTTTTTTTGAGACGTACATTTTTAAAAACAATTAAAAAAATCTCTGTCCTTTGACAAATTTGAAGTTACCTATAATTCTCATAGACAACAGAAGAAAAAAATATCCCCAGTGAAAAGATTCTTAAAAAATTAACCAACACTTTTCTTTTCATCTCTTAAATTGTGTTCTTTGATCCAGCTTTCTTCATCCCCCTTTCTTCTTTCCATCACTACCAAATTAATAAAAGGTTGTAGATTTTCCCTCTGAAAATGTTGGAGGAAGTGATGCCTGAGTTCTAATCGCTGAGCTTCTCAATCACCTTCAACAGGGGACGGAGGGTGGGAGAAGTGGGTGAAGGTGGTCAAATGGCACAAACTTTCACTTTTAAAATGACCAAGTTCTGGGAATGTAATGTACAGCTTGACGACTATAGTTTAACCTTATTGTATTGTATACTTGAAAGTCGCGGAGAGAGTAAATCTTAAAAGTCACACACATAACTATGTGAGGTGTTGGATGTGTTAACTAATCATATTAAGGCAATCATTTCTCAATATATATCAAATCGTGACTTTGTACACCTTACCCTTACATAGTATTACATGTCAATTATATCTCAATAAAGCTGAAAAAAAATAGCATCCAAATCAGATGCTTAATATTGTGGTCTAATTGTGACCTTTGGGCTTCTACTGATTGAACTGCTACCAACCCACTATGATCGGGGCTTTTTGCCCCGATTAACTCTAAGAACTTCTGAAAACCTTAAATTCAGAAACGGGGCTTCATGTGCCTGCCACTTGCTCTCCTAAGTCCCCAGTCCCTTTCCAGCTTTAGATACCATGCTAGACTTACCTTCAGATTGCTGAAATATTGACTACCAATATTTCAGTCTGGACCTGGATTTCTACTGTCTTTAAAAAGAACTAACAGAACTTGGGCACAAACTATCTGGACTTCTGAGTATCAGCTGCTGCATGCATCCCTGAATGTTGTTTTCTGCTACAAAAACACCTCAGCCCTCAAAGGCTCCTTTGTCTTCCTTCTTGTGATAAAAAAAAAGTAACACAATCATTGGGCTCATTAATTCATTAATGACTTAATTGATTGATTAATTAATTCATTAATTTGTTTGACTTTCAGATGGATTCAGACCACTACCTTTTATAATTATAAAGCTCTCCTTGTGGTCTTTCCTGTCTTTTAGTACTTATTTTAGGTTGATAAACTGAAGTGTCTCATATCCTGATTTTGAAACTTAAAAAAAATGAAGTAAGTGGGCACCTGGGTGGCTCAGTGGGTTAAAGCCTCTGCCTTCGGCTCAGGTCATGATCTCAGAGTCCTGGGATCAAGCCCCACATCGGGCTCTCTGCTTAGCAGGGAGCCTGCTTCCCCCTCTCTCTGCCTGCCTTTCTGCCTACTTGTGATCTCTCTCTCTCTCTGTGTCAAATAAATAAATAAAATCTTTAAAAAAAAGTCAAGTAAGACAATGGGATACTTTAAAGATATTAAAGATCTTGATTTTATAATCATCAAGAGATTAATGAATAAATAAAAGAATGGGTAATTGAATATCACATCATTACCACAAAAATGTGCTTAATTAAAAAAGTTAATTTCCATAAAATATATTTATTATATCACAGTTCTCATATACCCAAGATGTAAAGGAATGATTGTACTTGTTTAAAGGAAGCAAAGTTTGTTATTTTTTTTAAACGAGGTCTTAGCTTTTAAAAACTTTACTCATCTTCACACACAAAAACCTGCACACATACACATTTCTATGCTCATATTCAGAAGTAATGTAAAAATATATATGGATTTAAGCATGTATACATTCATACACACATAGATAATAATTTCATTAATCTCAAGAAATGAAATTATTTCTAACATAATAGACAAAGGAAGGCTCATTTTAGATAACATTCAAAGTAATTATTATACATTTACCTAATATTCAGAGGAAACACAAACTTATGTATTAATTTATTGTTTATTTAAAAAATACACAGCCATATAAACAATCTCTAGGAGATTTTTATGGTATTCTGTTGTAAGAGATAATTCAACTTTCTGCATAAAGATAACATCTGAGGGTGAGGGAGCCAACCTCCCTTACCTTCAAGTCCCCCAAAAGACATCACTGCTGCAGATAACATTTATTTCAGTGTAAATGTAATAATGAAAGTCCTTCTAGAAACCACTTACCATTCTCAGGAGGTATGTATATCTTCCTTGCACTTCCCAATTCTTCAAAGACTTTGGCCTCATGTATTGGCTCACCAGGTAGAAGTCATGAGTAAACATGAGGCTAGTTTTCCAGGCCTACCATCTTACTAACAGATTATAAGTCCATATCAGTCTAAATTATGTTTCTACATATGAGATAACTACTTGAAAACATACATAAATGCAAAAGCAAATAAAAAAAGTAACATCTTCAGCCATGAGAGCCTATGATTGTGGAACTTCTTAGTCATTGGGATAAATAAACTTTAATATGGGAACTATGCAAATTCAGAAGTAAATACCAAATTAGCTTAAAATCAACAGTCTTTCATTTGAAAAATATTTCTTCCAAATAAAAAACGAAGAAAATATTTCTCCCAGATTTACTGCTTATTAATAACGTAAATGGAATGTACTTGTATGTATTAACCAATCATATCATAACTTTTTGCTACTATATCACACTCTTACTAATTTGGTGACCTGCAATGACATCAATTTCTTCTCTTATGGTTCTAGAAGTCAGAAGTCTAAAATCACTGGGGTTAAGTCAAGGTGTCAGCTCCTCCTAGAGCCTCTGGGAGAAGGATCTGTCTTCCAGTTGTTTCAGCTTCTAGTAGTTGCTCATATTATTTGGCTGGTGGTCCCTTCCTTAATCTTTAGAAGGCATCACTCCACTCCAATCTCAGCCTCAGTCAGAGCATCCTCTTCTCCCTGACTCTGCCTCCATTTTCATCCCTCTTATAAGTATCATTGTGCTACAAAAGGATAATTTGGATACCCTTCCTATCTGAAGATCCTTTTCTTAGTTTTACCTATGAAGTTTATCTTGCATTTAAGGTAAAATCCACAAATTTTGGGGATCAGGACGCGGGCATACTTGGGAACGATTATTCTTCCTACCACATGATAGTTGCTTAGTTGATAACCGTAATCAGTTCCATGACATGAAGAGCTAGCTCTACTACTAATATTTAAAAAGTCAAATGAGGTATGACTGAAAAAATAATTTAAAAGAAATATTGTTTCCTGATTATCAATAGTAACCTTGTAAAATCCAAAAAGTATGAAGTCTATCTTACATGAAAATATCCAAAGTGAGGAATTATTTTATAATATGGAGAATTTATCTAAGTGATACTAATATCAAGTAATTACTTCCTAATTTTAATATATTTCAATATGATTTAAAGCAGATCTACAGATTTGCCTTAATGTAAACAACAAAATGTACCTATTTGATTTTTTTTAAAGATTTTATTTATTTATTTGACACAGAGAGAGAGAGATCACAAGTAGGCAGAAAGGAAGGAAGAGAGAGGGGGGGAAACAGGTTCCCTGCTGAGCAGAGAGCCCAATGTGGGGCTCGATCCCAGGACCCTGAGATCATGACCTGAGCTGAAGGCAGAGGCTTTAACCCACTGAGTCACCCAGGTGCCCCCCTATTTGATGTTTTTAAAGTGACTGAATTAAGATCCTTAAAACATGAGAAATAAGTTAACAGAAATAATTATTAATTAAATCCTAACATGTAGTAGGTTCCGTGGCTCCCAATACTATATCCTAATATTAAGAGATTCCCACATCTCTTTTTTTTCTTTTAAGACTTTATTTATTTATTTGACAGAATGTTAGAGAGCACAAGTAGGCAGAGCAGCAGGCAGAGGGAGAGGGAGAAGCACGTTCTCCACTGAGCAGGGAGCCCGATGTGAGGCTGGATCCCAGGACCCTGAGATCATAATGCAACAGAAGGCAGAAGCTTAACCGACTGAGCCACCCAGGTGCCAGCCCCCACACCTCTTGATATTAAAAATAGAAACTAAGACTTTTTTTCAAAGATTTTATTTATTTATTTGAGAAAGAGAGACAGGGAAAGAGCACAAGCCAGGGGTGGGGAGAGGCAGAGGGAGAAGAGACTCGCACTGAGCAGGGAGCCTGATGTGCGTCTGGATCCTGAGATCATGACCTGAGCTGAAGGCAGACTCTTAACTGACTGAGCCACCAAGGCACCTCATAACTAAGACTTTAAAAAATAGTTTAGTTTCTTGGTAGATAATTTGTTCTTTGAAGAAGTAAAGTTTAGGGGGAAGGGGGATCGGGAGAGGGAAAGAAGAAGGAAACTAAATAAGGTAAATTTTCAACCTTACTATGGATTATAAGTCTTCACATGAATAGCTCTGGGCCCAGATCAATTGAATCAATGAGTGGATTTATTTTTTCTATGGCAATGAATGCAAATTTATTTTTTCTTGCCTTTGTTTCAATTTAAAGTAGAAAGAATTAATTGAATGCTGTCTCAGACTGTGTGTGTGTCTTTGAGTCATTACCAGGTACAGATTATTAAAACTATTGCTAACTAAATTGAATTAGAAAGGGCACCTGGGTGGCTCAGTCGGTTGGGCAGCAGACTATTGATTTAAGCTCAAATCCTAATCTCAGGGTCCTGGAATTGAATCCTGTGTCAGGCTCTGTGCTCCACATGGAGTCTACTTAAAGATTTTTTCTCCCTCTTTCTGCCCCCACCCTCTCACTTGTGAATGCTTTCTCTAAAGAAAATAAATAGATCCTAAAAAAAAAAAAAAAAAAAAAAAAAAAAGAAAAGAAAAAGAAAGGAGGTCTAGTGCCTATTATAATTGACTTTAAAAGTGATCAATTTTATTTTTAAACATAGTTTTGTTTTGGTTCCCAACCTCAGGAGTTTACTGGGTAAGATCTGAAATTCGTCCCTGTACACAGAGGGCAGGGAGAGATTGAAGAAAAAGGCAGACCATTCCAAATTAGTAGGTGGCAGGTTTAATAAGCAAGGGAACTTACATGTATGTCTTGGGACATAAGTATGTCTTGGGAGGCCACAAGATGAGTAAATCTCTGCACCCAGCCCCCCGGAATCTTTAAAGTTTGTATGGAGGCCTTAACTGAGCTTGGTCATGTATTCAGTCCAGATAGGTGTTTTCAACAACATATTACTCTCTAGGTCACACCCTTGGAGCTGGCTCCTTTTATGGGAATGGTGAGTGGAATGTACATTCCAAGGACAAAGCAGAGGGTAAGGAGACTATGCTGCCTCAGAGTGATTTCGTCCAAATATTTGTTGGAATAAAGGTAAGCTAGGGGCACCTGGGTGGCTTAGTGGGTTGAGGCCTCTGCCTTCAGCTCGGGTCATGATCTTTGGGTCCTGGGATGAGCCCCGCATTGGGCTCTCTGCTCAGCGGGGAGCCTGCTTCCCCCTCTCTCTCTGCCTGCCTCTCTGCCTGCTTGTGATCTCTCTCTCTCTCTGTCGAATAAATAAGTAAACTCTTTTAAAAAAAAAAAAGATAAGCTAAAAATAGAAATACGACTTTTAGCTCATTTTATTTATAGTAGAAAATTGGTTAGAAAAATTATTTTAAAATAAAATTAACAGTAGTTCAGTATGTGTTCTCTTATACTGTTCTTTGTTTCTCCTTTTTTTTTGGGAGTTCGTCTATTTTAGAGGTTATCCTTCAAATGTTACATTTTAGGAAAACATTTCTAAAACAGCTTATGATGAGACTAAATTGTTGTCAATTGTTATTGTAAAATGGATATTTTGTGTCAAAAGAGTTTTTCCTTCAGGTCATATCGGAAATGGTGTGTAGAGATGTTTTTAAATGTTCTAGGTTACTGAAAAAGTTTTCTTGGAAAATAGAAAGCTTGACTATTTATGCAATACTAACTCTCCTTTGTCATTAGCCCCTTTACTCCAAAACATACGACATGTGAAACATGATGACATGGCTAAGAAAACCCTTCTAATACGAGCAATTTTAAATGGCTATAAAAATTACTTGACTAACATTGGCAACCCCACACTGTTATTCCGAGAGCCATAATTGATCCAGATGCAGTTACCAGTGCCTTCAATCCTTTTGGAATATGGCATGGAATAAAAATGCATCTGTATCAATACCCACATTCTAAGAAAATTAATCCATAAATCCAACAGTAATGTATATAATTTGACTTGCTATCCAATTGTCTTCATTTAGATGCTTTTGATGTTATCATGTGTATATTTTTAGCCAGAATGTTCTAAGTAGTTCCATGATAGTATGATTTTACAGCCTTCAAAATCATTATTTTCACTTATCCTGTCACCTCACAAATAATATTTCTCTCCTTTTTGTTTGACCAGGTAATGTCCCTACCCTATACTCAGTCACATGTACCAGAAAACAAAAGCCAACCTTGATGCCCTCTTCTCTCTTATCCCTTAGACTGAATTGGCTGCCACATGTTACCATTTCTGTATCTCAAATATTTCTCTATTTTATCCATTCCCACTGCTACTGGTTTAGTTTCAACTCTTGTCATCTCTTACTGAAATTATTAGTTTTTTGATTATACACCTACATGATTCTGTTCTATTTCCATCTCCATTCCAAATTATTGCTATGTTAATCTTTCTAAAAGGCAAGTAGGATCATATTTCATCATCTTAGAAAGATGATCATCTTTCTAAAAGTGATCATATTTACTTTAAACCCTTCCTTTGTTCTCAGTCATATACACTAGTATTTTGTACATTGCAGGTTATAGTCCATTAGTGGGTTATAAAATCAGTTTAATGGGTCTGAAACAATAATGTTTTTTAGTTTTTAGATTTTTGTCTTGTTTTTTAAAGATTTATTTATTGATTTGAAACTGAGAGAGAGAAAAAAAGAGAGCAGGGGAGGGGCAGAGGGAGAGAGAGAATCCTGAAGCAAACTCCCCACGGAGCAAGAAACCCAACATGGGGCATGATTCCGGGATCCTGAAATCATGACCTGAACTGAATTCAAGAGGAAGCCACTTCATGGAGTGAGCCACCAAGGTACCCCTGAACTAACAATGTTTTAAATGAAATAGAAAACAATATATACAACACAACAGAAGAAGAAATAGGGGTAAGAATACTTTTGTGAATACACACAAACACATTCATCTCTGCTATGTAAATATTAAAACGTGCTTTTCAATGTGGTTTGCACTCAGAATTGTGAAATTCTGTACCATAACATCAAAGCTTTTTACCACAACGTAAGGACCCTTCATGATGGAGCCTGTGACCAAATACTCAACATCATTTCTTGCAATTCTATCTCCTTTTACTGTACTGAAATTTGAACTATACATAATTGCTTAAACTCATTGTGGTTTGTAAAATGATTCCAGACTGTCTTAACATTTTAACACAGACATTATCTCTACCAAGCTAATATCATATACCAGTGGTTCCCAAACTTTAGCGCATCTCAGAATTACTTGAAGAGTTTGTTCAAACACAGATTCTGACTCCAGACTCCCAGAATGTGTAAGGAACTAGATCAGTTGACAGTGTCTGGGTTTGAGCCTGAGAATTTGCAGGTGATGTCAACACTACAGTTTCATGGACCACAGTTTATGTACTGTTGCTTTATATCCAACCTCTTCGTCACAAAACAGAACAAGTGAACCTTGCTTGGGTTCTGACTTTGAGCATGTTTTTATTATAGATATATCATGTTTCACAGAACCATTTGTTATAATGCAATTGTCTTTATTTTCATGACTCTTCGTATTCTGTGGATAGCAGAAATAAGATAAAATCTATTTGGAAACAAGAAATACGAATATTTGTCTTCTATCTGGATTACCTACTTACTGAGGAATACCTAATAGGTGCTCAACATTCTTTAGTGAATGCCTGAGTGAAAAACTTAATTTTGGAGGCTTCAACATATTTATCTTTTCAATTTTTTACTTTTCATACATTTAAAATCTTCAGCAGTAAAAGGGCATGCTGGTATCCTGAGTGCAGTTGTAGCTTTCAAACTTATCATCTGTAGTAATGAAATGCCTCAGAGATAAAGGTGAGCACAGAGTTATTTCTTGGTCCCATTACTTATGTATTTATAATAATGAGAGACATTACAAAGACATTTCTAGAAGAAATTTTGATAGCCAGTTTAAATGTCAGATAATCCTTTTTAAAGATGTAATGTTCAAGAGGTGAAGAAATGTTTAGAATGGAATTTAAGTTAATGTCACAATATGTTTCAACGTTGCTACAAAAAGTCCTGTCAAATGTCTGTACAAATAATAGTTTGAAATAAAGAACAGTATGAATCAAGTTTACTTTTAAGTTAAGAATTTGGAAGGAGCTTTGTGGGTACTTATAAAGTATAAGTATAGTAGTAAGTATGGTATACTTAGTATAGTATAGTATAAGTATATACTAAGTATAGTATACCTAAGCATAGTATTGTACTTAGTACTATACTAAGTATAGCATAGTGTACTATAGTACACTATACTTCATTGACAGATTCTTCACAACACATATAAACCATCCTTGCCATACTATTCCTTACTATCATTGTCTTAACTTCAAATATGTAGATACAAATAAGACAAAGGTATAAAACTTATGTAAAATCCAATTAGGTGCCATTTGAACATAGGTAGGAAATCATAGTCCTTAGATTAGGAAAATTATGAGAAATCCTAAAATTCACTTATGCAATTTAGTAGAAGTGAGATTCATAATTCTTTCTGCCTAAACCAGGGAATAAGAACCATAAGAAATTATGAAAGAATTTGTGTAAAGTTATGTATCAGAAAGTATTTTGGGGGTGTCTGAGTATCTCAATAAGTTAAGCATCCAACTCTTGATTTTTAGCTTAGGTCATGATCTCAGGATCCTAAGATCCAACTCTGCACTGGGCTCTGTGCTAGGTGCAGAGCCTGCTGAAGAGTCTAAGATTTTTCTCTCCACCCCTCGCTCTTTCTCCCACCTCCAGCTCATGCACTTGCACACTCTCTCTCTCTCCAAAAGAAAGAAAGAAAGGATTTTTAATTACAGTTATCAAGATCCACTCCGGTTATTTTAAATATAAATTAAGTTTACTAAGATGTGTGAAATAAGTTGGAAGTTGAAGCAATTCCAGGAAAAATTCCTAGAAGCATGCAGCTGTGTTGCACACCTTGAGAACCAGGGTGCCCGCCATAATAATGAAGCAGCAGAATATGACAGCTGCAACCTGTTATTGTAATCCAGATCTATCCTACCTTTGCTATAAAAATAAGTTGTTTAATCTGAAGGTCTGCTGGTAAATGAGCAACAAGCAATCACCTGGTTGGTAACAGAGGAGAGGTCCTACTGCAATTCAGTGGGCAGTGATCTATTTTCAGTAAATAATACTTAGCCAATTAGATATCTACACTAAAATATACATAAATACATCATAATCCTTACTTTATGGCATAATCAATGATTAATTTGAATCATCACTGACCTGAATATGAAAGAAGAAAGAAGGAGGAGGAGGAGGAGGAGGAGGAAAGAAGTCAACCTGCTTGAGGAAACCACAAGGTAATATCACTTTGACTGTTAATAGGATATTTTAAAAAAGATAAAATGTCCTAACACAAAAGATAGATAAATGGATTTCATTAAAATTTAGAATGAACTTTTTATCAAAAGATTACATTAAAGGTGAAAAGACAACCTACAGAACTGAAGAAATATTCTCAATGGATATAACTGAGAAATGTCTGTATATGGAATATATAAAGTATAGATATACATGAATAAGAAAAGACTGCACTTGGATGGCTCCATCAATTGAGCATTGACTCTTAGTTTTGGCTCAGGTCATGATCTCACGGTATGGAGCTCCATGTTGGGGAGGGGGGCACCCTCAGCAGGGAGTCTGCTTGAAGATCCTCTCCCTCTGAGCCTCTCCCCACTCACACACTCTCCCTTTCTCTAAAATAAATAGATAAATCTTTTTTTTTTTCTGAAAAAGCTATAAACCCAATTTAACAGTGGGTAAAATTCTTGAATGGACTCTTTAAACAAGAAAATACTAAATGGCCTATAAATGTTTGTAAAAAGTGCTCAACATCATTTATGAGATAAATCTAGCTAAACCCCCAATAAGATACTAATCCACACCATACTAGTAAGAATTGTAAATAGACAGATAACATCAAGTGTTGTTGAAAACATGGAGCTATAGGACCTCTTTCACATCACCAGTAGGAGTACCAACTGGCATAATCCATTAAAATAAAAATATGTACATTTTTTGATTCTGCAATGTCATTTCAGTCTTTTAAGGTTCTAAGTGACTTGAAATTGTTGTTGGACTTGGACTAGGTGCCTATTTTATCTGGAGGAAGGTATCATTATCACACTCTGAATTTTAAACTCTGCAAATTTATGCTTCCTTTTCACCTCTTTCTTACTTTCAAACTTGCTTTTTTTTTTTTTCTTATTTCTCCCAGTATATATGGTTTTTCTCCCAGATCTGGTACAAAATGACCTTAGGCTACCATTGAGAGCAGGGTCAAGTACTTTCTCATACTGAGATAGCTTAGAATTAAATTAAGAAATCAAACTCATATTGTTTTTGATTCATTTCTGTAAATGTACATGCTTCATATTTCATGTGCTTATAACATGTAAGAGGATTCGGAGTAATAGAGAATATGACACACAGTATGATTTATGGTGACTCTACCCCTACTCATCACCCCACATTCCCAGCCCAGGCTCCACAGCAAGTTAAACCCTTGGGTCCCAGGAAGGGACCTAGCCAACCTCAGCCCTCCTGCCCCAAGCCCCAGCTGTGGGCTCCAGACTCCAGGCTCAGGCTCTGACCAAGGGCTCCCCCTCCTTCCTTCCCTCTGTCCCTTCCCCCTTCCCTCCCTCCCTTTCTCTCCTCCTCCCTCTTGACCCTTCCTCCCAGTGGAACAGCCCTGGGTGCTCTGAGGGACCTGGAGGGCATGGCTTGGTTCTCAGAAGGGGTGGTGGCCCATGGAGGGGCTTCCAGGCAAGATAGCCCCTCCCCACCCACCCCCCAACCCCCGCACTTAGTTTCTCCTCTGGATCAAACAGGTAATAAAGAGAATGTTTGGAATCTGAAAAAAAAAAGAAAGAAAGAAAGAAAGAAAGAAAGAAAGAAAGAAAGAAAGAAAGAAAGAAAGAAAGAAAAGAAAAAAAAAGAAAAGGAAAGGAAAGGAAAGGAAAGGAAAGGAAAGGAAAGGAAAGGAAAGGAAAGGAAAGGAAAGGAAAGGAAAGGAAAGGGGATTATCTGGGGGTGTGAGGATGTAGGATCCCTGGGACCTTCTTAGAGACCGCATACCACACCTGAGATACTTCTTAGGAAAACAAAAAACAAACGGCTTTTTCCCCACACAAGCATGCAGAATTTTCTGCAAATTGTAGCAAAAACAAACAAACAAAAAACAGATGAATATGACTGCAAGATATTTTCTTATAAATATTTCAAAAATATTTGGTCAATTGCATAATTACTGTTCTTTTAGATTTGTTGTGATAGGCACCTGATAGTCATGACTTTATACATGTCAAATAAATGGGACAACCACTTGTAAGATAATCAAACATATTGCCATTTTTTTTTTTTTTTTGCCCACACTCACTGTATTGAATAGGAAAATATATGTCTGCATAGACTGAATAAGAGAGAACAGGCCATGTCCAGATTGTATTTGTGCCTTTTCACTCTTCACTTCATTTATGATTCTTCCACCTCATCATGGTGTGACCATAAGCTTTTTTTTTTTTTTTTTCTCCCCTTCTGCTTCACTCTGATTGATTGTTTCCCGGACTGGCAGCAAACTCTGACAGATCTACCTTCCAAAGTCAACACAAATGTAGGGGAATTCTTAATTGTGTCATGTGTGTCTTGAGGAATGTTCTGGCCCAACTTTTTCCTCTCATATCCATGTTCCATCCCCACCTAAACACTCAAGTTTCCTTTTGCTAATTACCATCCTGCTTTGTGCCGCCATCTGTGTCTATAGTAGTTTCCCCTTCATGAAACGTATTTTCAGATTTTCCTGTCTCCTCCTTTGGATAAAAGGAGACTGACTAATTTATTCACCAAAGTTTGAGTCTAAGATCAGTAAGAACCAGGTTAAAATAAATAGTCCAGATGCCAACTGTTTGTGAACCATAAGCTCTAGTGCTTCAACCCAAACACAGCAACACATGTAGGGACTTTGAGTATTTTGAGAGTCCTACAAACAGCAAGACATTTGGCAAATATCCAAAACTAGAAGATCAGCTATGAATAAGCCTAATTGGACTGAAGAATATAAGAAGTGAGCAGAGACTGTAGGGTTTCCAGCTTTGTTTGATTACATATTTCAGGGCATTGTACTTTACTGAGAGGAGAAATACATATTTTAAATGAGGATATTTGAATACCATGTCAGTATATTCCACACATAAAGTTAAATTTTAAGCAGAAGATTGGCACACATTCTTATTCTGTCACAAAGGAAAAATTTTCACTCGAATAGATATTAACTAATCATTGACTAGCGATTAAGTATTTAGCATGTGTCTACTATGTGATCTTGTATCAAGTATTGGCAATGCAAAGAAATCGACAAAGAAATCTGTCCTCACCCAGCGTACATTTTAATATGTTACACTGCAACTTAAATCTACTCAATTAAGGGGGTAAATAATTATTGAGTGTGCTACTTAACTAAGTTTATGTTAAGCAGGAACCCATAGTTTGGAGAAAGAAAATCACAAGTGCTAGACAGGAAAGATTTAAAATATTTTGTCATCTTATAAAATGCCAGAATCCCAGAGGATCCATAGCATAATAAATACAAAATTAATATATAATCACATTTTAAAATATGTGTATTAAAACCGAAATAGATATTCTGACACCTGAAAAGTAAATCAAGAGTTCTACATGCAAGGGGCTTAGAAGTTGTCTACCTTTCTGTTAAGTAAAAAGGTGAAGAGACTGAAAAGTCAGCATTGTCTTGTCTGTGAGAGAAGGGAAAACACATCTCCCCATAGTAGGAGACACAGACAGGTGTACAAAGGCAGTCATGTCTCACCAGAAAAAGGAAAGCCTTGGGAACTAGTGCCACTGTAGGAAAACCAGAAATGCAATTGACAAATCGCTAGAGACTCAGTTTAGACAACTCCAAGTTAAAAAGTCCAAGGAGACTCACTTGCAGAATGGCCCCAACAATTTTGTAAGAAAATGTTGTTCACATGAAATTTTAATTAAATGATGTTATATATGCAATATAATGTTAGGATTAAAACAAACTTTTAATCTTATAGAAATCATAGGTACCATAAAGAATATGATAAAATAATACCCCAAATCAAATAGTGTAACATGACTCAAAACTCATACATTAAGATTAAGAAAATTCAATATTTAGGCAGCTATTTTACATGCAATTATATAAAGGTCATAGAGCAATTGATTTAAAAGTTTGGAAAAATTATTGTTTACTAATTGCTTCTATTTTGGTAATTCTCTATTGTTATTTCTTCTTACCATATAGTCACTTATTAATTCCCAAAATGTCACTCTGACTACAGTATCACTTCTCAAAGATAATCCACCACTTTCTATGAACTAAAATATAACAGCTCTTCCATGTTCCCATCAGTTCACACATCAATTCAATCCCTTTGCAGTATTGGAGATTATTCACCATCATCTTCCCATTGAAGATAGCTTCTCCTTTGGATTTTTTGATAGAATCTCTTTGGTTACACTTTCATTTCTGATCAATTGCTTCCACAGTGACTTTGAAATCCAGCTTCTGTCTGAACTATCCTTATTTTATGACCTCTTATGAATATATATCTTGGATCTAATCAGACATTCTTTTTTTTTAAGATTTTATTTATTTATTTGACAGAGAGAGAGAGAGATCACAAGTAGGCAGAGAGGGAGTCAGAGAGAGAAGGAGAAGCAGGCTACCTGCTGAGCAGAGAGCCCAATGTGGGACTTGATCCCAGGACCCTGAGATCATGACCTGAGCTGAAGGAAGAGGCTTTAACCCACTGAGCCACCCAGGCACCCCTAATCAGATGTTCTTGATTTGCTTGAGATGTATGCTGTTGCTTTTCACCACTATATGCATCCCAATGATCTTGTTTGCCAGGAAAATTTTTACTTAGTCCTTAAGATTTAGATGACAAGATTCCTTCCTTTGAAGTTTTCTTTTACTTTTATGGATATATTTAATGCACGTGCCTTTCACATTTCTGCATTTCCCAAGACACAGAAATGTCTTGGCACATGTGATCATTTAAATCACACAGTGAAACAATCATCAACAGCTTTAAATTCAGAAAACCTAGATTTTAATTCCAGCTCTCTCACTCATTGATGTGGCTTAAATTTTAAACAATTTAATTAGTCTCCGGTAGACTTAGTCTCCTCATATGAAAAAGAGTTAATAATAACCATCCTATAAGAGATTTATGAGAATTAGAAAATATAAGAATGTGCAGAGAACCGTTTCTAGGACTTAGTAGAAGGGACTTAGTAGAAGTTCTCTGAATGGTCTATTCTATCTGTGTATAGAAGTGGTTACCTATATAAATGGTTACAACTACTGCTATTATTATTGGCATTCATTTCATTCTTCTCCTCTGTTTTTTTTTTTCTTAAATATTTTATTTATTTACTTAAGAGACTGAGGGAGAGAGAGAGTGCACCAGTAGGGGGATGGGCAAAGAAGGGCAGAGGGAGAGAGGGAGAAGCAGATTCCTCACTGAGCGTGGACCCCAATTCGGGGCTGGATCCTAGGACCCTGAGATCATGACCAGAGCTCAACAGAGACCCTTAAGTGACTGAGCCATCCAAGCACCCTGATTCTTCTCTTTTTAATAGTTGTTTAACAAATGGATTTCTTATGCAGGAAATGTAGTTTTACAATTTAACGAGTTAGACTGCTTCTTGAGTGAAGAGTTAAACTTGAAAATATCAGTCTTTCTGAAAACATTCACATGCCAGTCAGAATTAAAAACTCTATGGCTCCATTATACACCACGTGACCTTTCTCAGGTGTTGATTCTGTTCTATATCTTGTGGTTTATATGATTACCCATATCTGAAATAGGAAACCAAGGCTCCATAATAAACTTTCCCCATCTTTTATACCCAACATTAATTTCATCTTTGCAAAGGTTTCTATCTTATCCTGGCAATTTAGTGCATATTATGAGATACACAAAATCATTACCGGGAATTATAGAAAGAGAATTTGTTTCCATATTTCTTTTTCCTTTGGAGGTTCTAGATATTTTCCAATTCACATGAAGCCCAAATAGACTGTTAGAAGTACAAGTGTTTCTACTATTCCTGATTTCCAGGTTATCTGGAGAATATTTGGCCTTTTTCCTTATATAGTGGCCACCAGCCATGTTAAGCTACATAAATATTTGTTTTAGAGATAAGGAAAATCAATACAGTTAACTCTTGAACAACTTGGTTAGGGGCACACCGACTCCTTACATGTTTGAAAATCCACATATAATTTTTGATTCCTCAAAACTTAACTACTAATAGCTTACTGTGGACTAGAAGCCATACCAATAACATAAACATATTTTGTATATGCATTATAACTATATTCTTACAATTAAGTAAGCTAGAGAAAATAAAAATATTATTAAGATAATAAAGAGGAAAAAATAAATTTAAAGTCCTATAGTGTATTTATAGAAGAAAATCTGCTTATAAGTAGACCATTCAGGAAAACCCATGTTGTCCAATGGTCATTTGAACCTTTAATCACCAATGTTGGATGTGAAAAAGTTTCCTTCATTAGATAAAGTGAAAGATAAAATACTGGAGAGCCTGTGCTTCTCCCAGGAAATTCAATAAGAAACAAAGCAGCCTAGGAAAGTTTGGTGAGAACAAAAGAAGAAAAAAAGACTGTTGGGGTTTAGGAGGACTGATAGGATTGAGGAAGTAAGACTCTGGTTAAGATAAAATGAAGAAAGAGAATCTTGTTATTTACAAGTCACCTGACCTTCAGCACAGTCAGGGCTAATTCTGTTGTAATTAATAGCCATTGACGGTAATCTTTGTCTTTTTGTAGATGATCCCTCCACAGTCTTCCTTCAGGTGCTCCTGCAGAGAAATACAACTTTTTCACATTATTTTACTGTATGTGTACTTCCATCAGAAGTCAGCATATTACATGTAAGATCTATAGCTATGTCTCGAAGCTATCTGAGGGAAACTTAACCATCTGAATAATATTGTAGATGACTAACAAGAAAAAAAAAAATCCAAAGCCCTGTTTGCCTGTCGACAACACTCTAAATTATTTTAAAACAACATTCAGTATACTAAGTTCAAAGATGCAGGCACTACAAACTTAGTGCGAAATAAATCTTAGTCTCTTGATGAATCTTCTAAGGTTTTACTCTTAACCAGAATTCTTTTTTTTTTTTTTTTTTAAGATTTTATTTCTTTATTTGACAGAGAGATCACAAGTAGGTAGAGAGGCAGGCACAGAGAGGGGGGAAGCAGGCTCCCTGCTGAGCAGAGAGCCCAATGTGGGGCTGGATCCCAGGACCCTGAGATCATGACCTGAGCTGAAGGCAGAGGCTTTAACCCACTGAACCACCCAGGAGCCCCTTAACCAGAATTCTTATCAGTTGATAATCACTGCTTTTGTAAGGTTAATGGATTTGAATTGGATATCATTGTATTATCCTCTGTGCTTTTCCTCTGTAAGGAAACATCTACTCTTTGGTAACTCACTCTAAAGTAGAGACACTGTGATCTCCTGATAATTGAATTTTGTATAGTTGTTGAACCAGAAAGAGATGGGATGGGGTGCTTTGGGAGTGGTGCCCCGTAAAGGACCACAAATTTGTTGCAGAAGCTTTATCAAATTTGGCATAACATATTACCTCAGCAAAAGTCCCTATGGTTATGCTAGACTGAAGATATCGGCACAATTACAGAGCCACTCTCAACATTCTTTTCAGGCAAGCTTATTTCCCTAGAAAGGCTCAAAAACCAGACAGCAAAGACTGAAAAGAAGTCACGTAAGTCAAAATAAAGAAGCCCATTCTGATCAGTTTGTTCAAATATTACAGCCAGTAGCATCATCCTCTAAATCCTTCATTTTTATGTATACAAACAATCTAATATTCAATGGAAGTTGCTGCTTACATATACAAATATAAACTTAATTTCTTTTGATAACTTTAAAAATTAAAAGGCTAGTCTTTTGTAAAATTTCTTTTTTTTTTAAGATTTTTAATTTTTTATCTGAGAAAGAAAGAGAGCATGAAGGAGAGGCAGAGGAAGAAGCAAGCTCCCTGCTGAGCAGAGAGCTCCATGCAGGGCTCAATCCCAGGATCCTGAGATCACCAGCTGAGCCAAAGGCAGCAGCTTAACTGACTGAGCCCCCCAGGTCCCCCTTTTGTACCATTTCTTGTGCATAGTCCCATTTGCGTAGTTTGATTGAAAATGTCTTAGTTATAGTCCCCAATTATTTTTTCTCATTTGTAATAGCATGTGGGGTTTTGTGGCAATATTATATATAAATTATTAATTCAATTCTATATAAAGTCACACACACATTAAGTGACTCAGGAATAGTTAAGTATGCTAGATACATTATTTTCCATAATTAATAGTATTTGTTTCACAATCAAGATTTTTCTAAGAGTTGTGCTTTGAATAAAGTAATTTAAGGAACTTCAAATTTCATTTCTCTACTTTCAAACCTAAAAGAGGCATTTACTTTCACCTAAGTACAATACTTGCCCTTTCCATTAAGAAGCACTGTGGTAAAGTGATATAATGGTATGATTCAGGAAATATGGTATCTTATATACCAATGTACTCCAAAAAAAGACAGGTATATTATGTAGGTAGATAGATGATCAATAGATAGATAAATGATAGTAAATAGAATAAGCATGTGTTTTATATAATATATGTTAATATTATATAAATTTGTATAGTATAGAACAGGCATCAATAAACTTTTTCTGTAAAGTTACAGAAAGTAAATATTAGACTTTGCAGACCATATGGCCTGTCACCACTACTCAATTCAGTCAGCCAATTTGGCACAAAAGCAGTCACAAACAATATGTAAATGAATGTGTATTGCCAACTCCTGATATAGAATATATGTATTATCTGTAGTATACTGAAATGCATATTTAAATATGTAAATCGAACGTGTAAATACATATGTAAATATGCAGAACCCAAATCATATATTTATAGATAAATATGCATACATGTGTTTAAATATGTAATAGATTAAGTGAATATATGCTAATAAAAAAGATGCATCAGGTAATGTCAGTTACACAAATTTAAATATTGTATTAATTCAACAGTGGATGATTCAAGAAACTAAAATTCCACATAGGACAGGGATTTCAAATTTCTTTTAGCATGGGAATAGAAAAAAAAAAATAAAGACCCTACTTGTAGGATTAGATAAATTTACAGAATAAAACAAAGTCTTTCCTAACTGAGCGTTATTTGGTCAACAACCTAAATCCTGCAGTCTTTGCCTGCTGGTCTGAAATGGTTTTGTTTTGTTTTCCTTTTAAGCACAAAAGAGCACTGTAATCATGCAAAGCTATAAAGATAGTACCTGATAAAATTTCTGCCAACTTTAGTAGGTAAAGCTGGCAGGATATAAAAACAAAAGGATTCATAGTCTCTAAATTCAAAACAAGGATGACCATAAAGACAATATAGAAACAAACTTGAATCTGGTGGATTAGGGCTTTTAATCAGGTTTAATGTTAGATAATAATTTCTGTAATTGCAATATTTGTGTTTATCTGTTTTTTAAGGTTTTAAAGTTCTTAGAACCTGATACATTAGATTTTTAAATTAGATATTTAAATATTTTAATCTGAATAGGTGAATTTATAATGAATAAGATGTTCACACATATCAATTTGTAAACTAATAAATTATTTGTAGTGATGTGAGTAATATATTAATGAGAATTTGGTTTCTTGATATTTAAAGAATGTTTGATTTTAATAGTCACAAAGTAAGCAAATTGAAAACATTCCAGATTTGTTTAATTCTTATAAACTAGATGGAATCCATCAACATTCTAAAAGTTAAATGTAACAAAGTTCCAGTACTGCAGAAGAAATTGGAACTTAAATATACTGTCAATAAAATATAAAGAAAAAAATTCTCATAAAAAAAGGAAAAATCATTTCTAATCATTAATAATATGGATAATACAGCTCATGTAAGAATTGTATTTCCTGCTTTCTATTTAACTTACTCTTTCAACATTTAGAATTGACTGCTAATTAATATAAATACAATTATTTTAGCAACAAAATTTAATAATATAAATTAGCAAAAATAAAAAAAAATACTTGTCTAGGATAGCCGACATTGCAGCTGAATTCTCTCTACTTTGTTGGCAATAATGGGTTGCCTTGCTCAATTTACTGATAGAAAACATGTTTTTTCTTGGAATTTTTTCAATATTCTGTTTTTGACCATTAATCTTTATTTTATTATTTTATTTTATTTTATTTTATTTTATTTTATTTTATTTTATTTTATTTTATTTTATTTTATTTTATTTTATTTTATTTATTTGGCAGAGAGAGAGTGAGACAGCACAAGTAGGCAGAGCGGCAGGCAGAGAGAGGAGGAAAAGCAGGCTCCCCACTCAGCAGGGTGCCCAATGTGGGGCTCTATCCTCATGGTTCTGGGATCATGACCTAACTGGAAGGCAGGTGCTTTAACCAACTGAGCCACCCAGGTGCCCCTAATCTTCATTTTTTATGTGCTCCTATAAGTTAGCTTCTTTTAAAAGGAGGCAACCAAACCTTCTGTCAAATTATTAAGTATAAGGGAAGATAGGAAATCATAACTTCATAAATATGGTGCAGGATTTGAAAGACACTTTTTTTTCACTTACTTTTTTATTTATTTCCTTAATTCATCACCCCACATCGTTAGGCCTAATTTTTCCCATCAGTAGAGAGAAGGATAACATTTGCCATGTAAACTCTCAGTGGTGTTATAAAATTTAAATGAGATTTAAATATTTTGAAAGATTTTGTAAGTTGTAAAACGTTACACAGGTGTAATATTGTGCACTGTATGTCCTCACCAAAAGATAAACACTTAAATATCAAAATAACTGAAAATATTACTCAGAAATTTACTAAAGTTCCATTTTCCACTTAATTCTACAAAATTCTTTCTTTAAAAGCAGTTTCTACAGAACATATTGCTATCTGTAACATATCGTTGACTTAATTATTGGACTTTTTGACTTATGGTTTTAAAAAGTCTGTAATATTTCTCAAACAGTAATATTAGTAATAATAGCCTTAGTTATGACTATGAATATACAGAGTTCATTTTTTTAAATTAACCTAAATTTTATCAAATTTTATTGTATTTTAGAAAAATAGATTATTCCTTATTACAACTTCCATTTCAAATAATGTTCTTTATTTAATTATATTGAAAGAATATTAACCAACCAGTGAAACAGGTGAAGAGGTGAATCTTAGAACAGTAAGAGTGATGTGTATATTCTCTTTCTTTCAATATGTCTATAATTCTCAATGAGTAAAATGAATATTTAGTATTAATTGGATAGATGATCCCAAAATAATGACTTTCAATGAGAAATAAAGCAGTTTTTGATATATTTTTCTATTTAAAAAAAACAGCCTGTGGTTCATATCTTTGTCTCATATACATTCTAGGCAGTTAATATACGACACTGAATACGCTTTACTTTATTTTTCTTGTCTCACTACCAATCTATTAGAGAAAATGTAGACTGGCATCTTTGAGGTATGTGATCTTTAGGAGTAATCTAAGGAACAACACCAGCATCTGTCAACTTTTCTGCTGTTTGCGGCCTGGAAATAGCTTCACATGCCCTTGTGTCCCAGAGGGTATCCAAAACAGGCCTGAGTGTCTTTCGAACAGTTGGTGCTTTATTTTGAGATTGCTTTCCAAGTCAGAATCCTTATTAGAGAAAAAAGAGGCTTAGGAAAACAGATGTTCAGTTGAGTGGAAAGAACAGATAACAGACACATCCATGAATCAAAATAGATATTTACAAGAAAACAAAGTAAACATTTTTGTCTCTATATTATTCCATTTTAACACAATGTTCTAGTCAAATGTTAACAGTTTAGTCAAAATTACAAAGAACACTCCTTTTTTAACCATGCTATGAAATAACAGTTGATAAGATGTCTAAAAAATTAAAGTACTTAAGAAATGTGTAATTACAAGTCACATCTTGCCAATTTAATTTATTATAGGACAGCTGATAGAAATATTTAATAAACTGATAATTCTTATGGCTCTGTCATTTATGCAATTGTTTATTAATTGGTTTACCAATAAAAGTCATAAAAAATCATTATGTTCAGCTTCCCTTCTCCACTTTGCTCACAAAAAATATAATGTTTTCATGAAGACTCCCAAAAACTATAACATTTTTTATCCAAGAATGTGTTTGAAGTAACTACCCATATATCCCTCCCCTTCAAATATTCCATACTGAGGTAAATTTGGGAAGTAGCATGATTATATCTCCCTTTGGAGATTAACAATGAAGTGTGGCCTACTAAGAATTGAAATTCCCTGAAGTATAAATCATTTTATCTTTGAAATAAACATTTAAATTCTACTTTTACAACAATTAAGAAAAATTTATTGCTATTAATGTTCTATTTTAGAATTGTTTTTAAAATGTTACCGCTTTTAATCCAGTGAATATTTTTGTTTAACTTTAAAATATTTCATGTTGTCTATCATATCATGCTATGTTGATTATGTTCTTTCTATTTCTCTCAAAATACAGAGCAAAGAACCATGGTAAGTGTTCTGATTTGGTTTGATTTAGTCAAATTACTTTTATCAAAATATGAAGTGGAAAATATGTAAATAAATTTTAATGTGAAGATTAAAGAGGCTACATACAAGAGTAGAAACCAACGATTATCAACTTAAAACTTTGCTGAATAATTTCTACTATAATAAAGTACAATGAGAAATATATCAAACAGCATGAAGCCTAAAAAATAAAACATTAAAAAATATACTTCCTTTCCTGATGGAATTCCTTCTAGAGGAAATCACTATCCTATATTTGTTGTTCATTTTCATGAATTAAACTCTATCTATATCTATATATATATATACACACAAAGTATACTGTCACATTTGATGTTTTAGCATCTTATACAATTCTATTATCCTACTTACAAAATGCCCCTTTTGCTTTCAAATGTACATATTCCATTTCTTGCTATTGGACATTGAAGTTGCTTCTAAGTCATGGCTATTGTAAGCTTCACTTCTATTAATATTCCTGGACAAGCCTCCAAGAGCATGGATGAAAAAGTTCCACAAGGGTGTATACTTGGTAGTAAATTTGCTGCATCATGCTTAGGCATTTTATAGGCACTTTAGGTTCCAGTGCATATAAATATCGGGATTAAATAAGATATTCTATATTATCTTTTAACTATATATATATTTTTTAAGATTTTGTCTATTTATTTGAGAGAGAGTCAGAGAAGGCGTGAGTAGGGTGAGGGGCAGAGGGATAAGCAGACTCCCCACTAAGCAGGGAGCCCCACCCCAGACTCAATCCCCAGATTCCGGGATCATGACCTGAGCATAAGGCAAACACTTAACCCACTGAGCCACCCAGGTACCCCTTAACTTTATACTGTTTTGATATTGTCAGATTTTAAATGTTTTGTCCATCTGAAGTTTGTGAAACTATACCTAAATATATTTTAATTTTGCATTTTCCTGAAAATTTGTGGGGTTTCTTTTGCATCATTTCATATGTTTATTTATAACTGCATTTCCTATTTTGTTAACTGTCTCTTCATTTCTTCTAGTTAGAGCTTTTGAAATTGTTGTTATCTAAATGAACAATAGGAGTGTGTGTGTGTGTGTGTGTGTGTGTATGTGTGTGATGAGTTTTTGATTAATTTAAATATGAGGGGATTAATTTTTCTTTAGTACCTAGATGTAGTATTACTTTCTATTAAATTTATGAGATAGGTTCCATTTTTTTCAAATAGAGAATTGTTTAAGCAATATTAATGGATAAGTGTTTCCCCCAGGTCTGTCATAAGTCAACCTTTTTAAACAATGTTTGTGATTTTGCTTCTCAGATCTATTTTGTTCCATCATCTATTTGTTGTTCTGTATCCATCCCAAATGTCTTACCTACATTTGGTTTATGAAGGTATCTGGTAAGATATTACTCCTGAGGGCACCTGGGTGGCTCAGTTGGTTAAGCAACTGCCTTTGGCTCAGGTCATGATCCTGGAGTCCTGGGATCGAGTCCCACATCTCCCCCTGCTGAGCAGGGAGCCCTCTTCTCCCTCTGACCTCTCCCATCTCATGTTCTCTCTCTCTCTTAAATAAAGAAAATATTTAAAAAAAAAGATATTACTCCTGACCTCTAGTTATTATTACTCTTTCCCCTCTCTTCCTACTCCTATTTTGCTTTCAGTGATGCTTTTAATGTACCCTGCACCCTTTCCCATACAGGCACCTCAGGCTTTTGCTGTTGGACATTTAAGTTGCCTCTGGATTTTAGCTATTACAGTTAATCTATTAATGTTTCCAGCATATATTGTTGTTGTCCTCTCCTTCTCTCTCTTCTTCTCCTCCTCCTTGTCCTCCTTCTTCTTCTCCCCCACCTCTTCTTTTTTCCTCTTTCCTTCCCTTCTCCTTTTCCCTCTTCTTTCTACTCTTCCCACCTCTTCCTCTTCCTCCATATCCCTTCCCTTTTTCTCTTCCTCTCTTATTCTTCTTTAAATTCAAATTGACTATTTTTGGCAATTGACTTTTCAGAATCAAAGGAAAAGATAATATACTTTGTGAGATCCAATGAAAAATCTTGTTATAATTATGGTTGATATGGCATGAATTTGTGGTTTCTTTTGGAAGAAGTATTATATTTAGTTTTTCTATGTGTGAATATAGTATGTTTTTTGTGTATTTATTTAATTTAAAAAAGTATCATGTTTTAATTTTAAGTTTTCTCCATATAAGTCTTGTATCTATTTTTTTTCTGTTCTAAAATTTGGTAGTTGTTAGTAAAGGATCTATATTCATTTTAGGACAATGGGAATTGATAGTACCAGAACTGTATTTGTATTTACTTTAGATAGAAAAATTTTAATTTTTCCATTCAAATTATCACTAAACATCTTCATATTTTTGTCTGCTTTATCCAGAAACTACTGAAAGAGATTCTTTAAAACTACTACAGTGGTTTAAGAAATGTCAACTTCTACATCACTTCTTTCAGATATTTGCTTTGTGCAACTTGGAGCTATGTTTTTAGTTCAGATACACTTGGTACTGCTATATTTTTGGTTAGTGAATTAAATTGTTTTTCAGAGTGTGTATAGCCTCTGTGTATCTAATGATATGTTTCGCCTTCATGTCTATTTTGCTTAGTTTTGCTTTGAGCCAGCTTACCTAGGTGTTAATGTTTGCCAGGTATAAATTTATTTTTAAGAAACAAAGCATGGGACACCTGGGTGGCTCAGTGGGTTGAGCGGCTGCCTTTGGCTCAGGTCATGATCCCGGCGTCTTGGGATCGAGTCCCGCATCGGGCTCCTTGCTCCACAGGGAGCCTGCTCCTCTCTCTGCCTCTGCCTGCCTCTCTGCCTGCTTGTGTTCTCTCTCTGTTAAATGAATGAATAAAATCTTTAAAAAAAAAAAAAAAGAAACAAAGCAAATTAGGGGTACCTGGGTGGCTCAGTGGGTTAAAGCCTCTGCCTTCAGCTCAGGTCATGATCTCAGGGTCGTGGGATTGAGCCCCACATCTGCTCAGCAGGGAGCCTGCTTCCTCTTCTCTGTCTGTCTGCCTCTCTGCCTACTTGTGATCTCTCTCTCTCTCTGTCAAATAACTAACTAAATAAAATGTTTAAAAAAAAAAGAAACAAAGCAAATTAAAAAAAAAAGGAAACAAAGTAAATGATCATAGGGGGAAAAAAAAGAGAGGAAAACCAAAAAACAGATTCTTAACTATAGAGAACAAACTGAAGGTGACCAGAGAGAAGATGGGTAGAGGAATGGGTGAACTGGTGATGGGGCTTAAGAAACCCCATTGCTTGTAATGAGCAATGGGAGTTGTATATAAGTATTGAATCACTAAGTTATACACCTGAAACTAGTAGTATATTGTATGTTAACTGACTGAAATTTAAATAAAAACTAACAAAACAAAACAAAACAAAACAAAACAAAAACACACCTTAAAAAATAAACTATTTTAGACAATACTTTTGTAAGTTGCAGAAAATTAACCATTTACAAAGTAATCCCACAATACATTTACCTGACAAGTTTAATTCTTCCAATTTTTTTTAAGGGTTTATCTTATTTATTTGAGAAAAAGAGAAAGAAAAGGGGCAGAGGGATAGAGAGAATCTCAAGCAGTCTCTTACTGACTGAGAAACCCAATGCAGGGCTCAATCCCAGGACCCTGAGATTGTGACCTGAGCCAAAATCAAAAGTCAGACATTTAACCAACTATCACCCAGGTGTTCCTTTTCTGAAGTTTTTATGGTTACCAATAGGTTTGAATTCTAGTCTTCCTTTTCATTATTTGCATTATATTTATCTTACATTATATTTATATTTATATTTTTATCTTTATTTTATTTATTTATATTTATTTTTTCTTCTGAATATATTTAAGGTTTATAATTTATTTTCAATAATTAAAAAACACTAAGAAATAGTTTCATTCTTAAGACATGAGGAGAAAACTTTTGTTGTTCTACTTAAAAATCATTCAAACTTGGAACAAAATATATTTTGTTCATTCCAGAATATAAATTAAATATTAAAACTTTTCACTGTAAACTCTCCTGGAAAAAGCATCTGTTTGTATTTGCTGACACTACTCTTCAGCACCTCATTTCTCTAGTTCTGTTACTTTAGCAGTGTTTCTTTGTATCTTGCTGGAAGCATCTGCTTTCTCATCAACTAGTCTTTATTTCACTTGAGAGGGGAGAACACCGCATATCCTCCTCTCCTGTAACCACTGCCATGATGTATGGCAAATGGTGATACCATTGGTTTTTTCAGGGCTATTTTCTTTATGATCCCACTGTTTTCCCCTGAGGATGGAGGAGGAAGGTAGAAGGAAAAAGCATGGTGGTAAATGACAATTTATGATTACACTCCTTTCCTCTGAGGATGGAAGAAGAAGCTGGTGATTACACTTTCAAAATCTAACATGACATTTCTAATGTTCTTTTTCTCTCCTTTGATTATTCTGTTGGATAGGTCAACTCTTTGTTATTCTACTGTTTCCCTCCTCTACCAGCTAGCAAGTTTCATGATTTATTTTAACTTTTCATAGTTACCATAAAATATAAATAATACTAACTATAAAATATTCTCATACTTAATTGAATAAAATCAGAAGTAAATCAATATCCCAAGACTCCTCCCAAATAGCACTTGGAATTCAGAATACTTTAAAAAATTTATTCTCTTCTTAAAGAGTTTTTTTTTTTTTTTCAAATTACTGTTTAACTTATCCATTAAGTACTTAACTCTGATTATAATAATTGTTATAAAGAAGATTTCCATTCAGTTTATTCCAAATTCCGTCAGGTCTTTTTGATGTCATTGTATTTAATTCTCAGATAAAAAAAAGAAAGTTTACTTCATTCTTTATTTTTATTTTAATTAAAATGCAATGTCTGAATTTCCTGGAATTTATTTGTTTTTTTTCCCCTTTTTCCTAACTTTTCTTTTTATTCCCCCCACCAATATCCCTATGTGTTTGAAATATTTTTTGTATATATGTTGGCTCAGTTCTAATATCCCTAAACCTAAAACTTGATCATTTTATTTTTTTAAAACTGTTATCTTAAAACACAAAGCTTTTTTATTACTAAAGTTTGGAAAGACCTGTAAAGCACACTTTAGGTTATATTTGTTTTAGTTTTTTTCTATTATACCCAATTCTTAAAATGAGATTTTTTTTTCCAGAACAGGAAATGCTTTATATTGCTGAAAATAGCAATGCCTTGCAATTTTCTAAAGGATTTTGATAAATTGCCTATACTACCTTGGCATGGTAGAATTTTCTATTTTGAGACTAGTAATTTTGATTTTATTATTCACAACTAATATGAATGGGCAAAATAATGTGACTGAACATGTTTTACCATTTAGTAAATAGATAATTTTAATTTGTGTATGTGATTTAGAACTAAGATAAAAAGTGTATACAGTATTTAATTAAACACATTATGAGAAAAAATTAACTCAGGTTAAGCTAAACACAACTGTAATGTAGAAGTTAATTTTATATATAGTCTAACATTCTAGAAGTAATGCATCCAGTTTTTTTCTCAATTAAAAAGATTACCATGAGTTGAAATAGTTCATAAAATTCTTTAAAGAATAAACAAAAAGAAAGAACTCTCATTAGAAAACTATATTTGCATAATTACTGTAAAATGCCAATTTTATATGAAAAACAGGAACCAGAAATGTTTCAAAATCTCATTTGAATAATACATGCAAATGTACTGGTTCTGCATGACTAAGCCAACAGCCTCATCAGTGAAAATATTTACTTTGGAATGTCTACAATAAAAATAATTTCCAATATGTAAACAGAAACATCAGGATAAAACACACATTCTTTGAAGATAGATCTACTCTCCTACTATCATTGTTAACTAAAATAATAGATTCATGATGTATTTACAAAGCAGTAATAATTATATAGGAACAGTGGCCCATGAATTTTTATTTAGAGATTTTTTTTTTAAGAATTTTTTTTAGAGGGGGGAAGGGACAGAGGGAGAAGGAGAGAGAATCTTAAGCAGACACCATGTCTAACACATAGCTTGATACAGGGCTCCATCTCAAAACCCTGAGATCATGATCTGAGCTGAAATTAAGAGTCAGACACTTAACCAACTGAGCTACCTGGGTGCTCTTATTTAGACTTTAAAAATTACATTAAATTTACATATATAAATCATGAAATTCATTATTTTTATTGAGGTACAGTTTTCATGGAACTAAATACCTAGACCTTAAATCCTCAGTTTGATGAGTTCTGGCAATTGTAGGAACCCATGTAACCACCATCCCAAACAGGATTTAGAATCATTATTTAACCCCCAAAAGTTACATCATGACCCATTCATTCAGTTCTTTAACTAGAAACAAGCTGTCACTGTGAACTCATTTTGACCATCTTTAGTAATCATATAAATGAGATCTAGGTATTTTTTCTGTTTGACCTTTTTTGCTTATGATGCATTTGAGATTTATACATTATGTTGTATGTTTTAATAATTTTTTTTAAAGGGGGAGTAAAGTTGGAGAAGGGGCAGAGGAAGAGGGAAAGAGAATCCCAAGCAGATTCCACACCCAACATGGAACCCAACGCTAGGCTGGAGCCCACAACTCTGAGATCATGACCTGTGTGCAAACCAAGAATTGGATCCTAACTGAGCCATGTAGATGCCCCACATTTTAGTAATTTAATCAAGTTTTTATTGGTGAATAAATTCACTGCATCAAAAAAACAATATTTGTTTATTGTTCCATTTAGGGATGTTTGGGTTGTTTGCAGCTCTGGGCTTAAATCATCTCTTGCTTCTTTGGAGCTTTTGTAAGTTTCTATATGTAAGTGTATGTGAAAGCTTGCATTATGTGAATCACTTTTTAAGTGCTAAAATTTATAGTACTACTTCAGGACACCTAGGTGACTCAATCAGTCAAGTGTCCAATCCTTGATTTCGGCTCAGGTCATGATCTCAGGGTTGTGAGATTGAGTCCTGCTGCCAGCTCACGCTCAATGGGGTGTCTGCTTGAGATTCTCTCTAACTCTCCCTCTGCCCCTCCCCCCAGCTTGTGCTCTCTCTTTCTCTCTCTCAAGGAAATAAATAGATCTTTAAAAAAAATGTATAGTATTATTTTAATATAGCTTGGTCTAAACCATGCTCCTGTCCTTTTTCCATCACCTAAATAAATGTTTAAATATCTGATTCTCATCATTTATTTGCTTGGTCAGTCAATTGGTTTTTTGGTTTACCATGTTGATTTCCATGCACCTGCTTGACTAGTTCACAAAAAGTTCCTCCAATCATCCTGCAAGTTTCAAAATGCTCCTGGCTTCATTAATTCCTCAAGCCCAGGTTACTACACTACCAGCATATTGATATGGGTAAAGGCAAGTTTATGAAGGTCTAGTAACATGAATTAGTAGGGCAATTAGCTCAGTTAGTGGTCACCTTGATTGAATTCACAGAAAAGTTGTTTTCTTCAAATAATCTGCATTTTTAGGTATGTAAGGGCTATGGTTAAAACTATGAGAACCTGAGGATCTGCCTGGAAGGAGAAGTCATCTAAACAGAAATGAATGGAAATAAGTACACTTGTCATTTGCCTGAGCTCCTGCTCATGTTGCACCATTCATGGCATATTAGGAATGTTCTACTTCTCATCTTCAGAACACAACCATATTCATGTACAAACTGGCCTTTCTCACTGCTGGAGCTTCAAACTGTGCAGCTCTGCTTGCGATTAGTGAAGTGGCTGAGTTCACATCTTTTGTAATTTTCCCAATTTTCTTTGAGAAAGAAGTTATTGATAGAGTTAAATAATTGCTTCCCAAAGACAATTCTTAAGAATGATGGATCAGTCATATTAAATGTTTCTTCTTCAAAGAGGATTAATGTAAGCCAAAGAGATTCTTGAAACAGCAAGACAGGTTTTGTGAATCAGTTAGGTTGACTGATCATCAGTAAATCTAAATACCAGATTACCACGTGTAATTGTCTTCTTGACAGAAGAAATTGAGAGCCATAGTCTGTGTTCACTTGAGTGAAAGGAAGTCCACACATATAAATAGGTGGTGTCATGTGTATGTGTGTGGAAGGAGGCTGAGGGAGAAGAATATGGGTGGAGAGATTCTCTCCTTCCTGGCTTCAAAGGGAACACATCATGAGTCACAAGGACAGCTTAGTTGGAAAGACGGAGAGAGTGGATTTTAATTATTTTGGGATTCTGCAAATTTCTTGCACCCATGCTTATTTGTGCAAATGCCCTGTGTACAAAGGATCCCTTCTCTCTACTGTCTAAGTGTGTGTACAATGTTATTTAAAATAGGTCGCTGATAAACAATGTTTTTTTGTTTTTTCCTGGTAAGCAGTGTTACTCCATTGGCACATATCATTAGTGACTTCAAAGCAGAGAAGAGAAGTGAACAAGTGTGTAACTTAATATTCTATTTATACTTCTAAATTTTGACCATAAATATTCTAAATTGAATTTATTGCCTCAATAAAAAGCCTTCAAATTATATTTTACATTTTTCAAAAGAGTAATAGTTCACTTAACATTATTTTTTTCTTACACAGTACTGATATAAACTTATTCTGTTCATAGATGATGTTTTTTTTTAACATATAATATATTATTTGCCCCATGGGTAATGTCTGTGAATCATCAGGCTTACATATTTCACAGCACTTACCATAGCACATACTCTCCCCAGCGTCCATAACCCACCCACCCTATCTCTACCCCCTCTCCTCCCTAGCAACCCTCAGTTTGTTTCATGAGTTTAGGAGTCTCATGATTTGTCTCCTTCCTGATCACAAGATGATGGGTTTTTATAATAGAATGCAATATAGTAATAATAAGTTATTACTGGTTATTCGGAAGATGAGGGCTTTCACCTGCATTTATCCAGAGTTTTCGTGTTTTCACCTCTTCTTTTCTTCCTTTTTTTTCCATGCTTCCATAATTCTTTCCTTCCTTGTCTTCACCCCTCCCTTTCTCTATTCTTTCCTTCCTTTCTTTCTTTTTCTTTTGCTCTTTTTATTTGATTTAATTCACCAGTGTCATCTACTTTCCCTTAATAGACGAAAAATCTAATGTGCTTGAAATAACATCTTTACTTGTATATTTATTTTCATTTAAATATTCATATAATTTTAATTTTCATGAATGGCATTATGCTGTATTTTAATTTTCCATCTTACTACTTTTACTCAGTACTTCATTAAAAATGTATGTTTTTGTGTGTGCATGGTTACTAAGTTCTATGATTATGCCATAATGTGCATCCACCATATTTTACCTATTCAATGCACAATGATGGAAGCAAAAATTCCATCTGATACTTTGCTATCACAATCTATGATTGTGATTAATGTGATTAATGTGATTATTGATTTCACACTTTCACTTTATGAATATGCACGAAGTTTTTTCTGGACACAAGAAAAGATACTCAACTTTAGTAAACATTTAGGAAATATAAATCAAAGCCACAAGAAATTACTACCTCATATCCATTAGGATGGCTATGGCTATAATGATAAGAAAGACAGAAAGAGAAGGAAGGAAGGAAGGAGGAAAGAAAGAAAGAAAGAAAGAAAGAAAGAAAGAAAGAAAGAAGAAAGAAAAAAGAAAGAAGAAAGAAAGAAATCACAAGTGTCTTTTGAAACTAATCAATTATTTAATACAATATTGTATGTCTACTATTATTTCAAATATTTTCTCTTTTTTTCTCGTATTGGCTTATTTCTACCCTACTATTTCTTTAACCAAAGTTTTTACTCATCTCTTTAGTAATATCATATGTTAATATTTAAAATCTTGTGGTATATACCAAAATCCATTCATATCTCTTTAATGGTATTTTTATCTGAATTTAAATAAAATAGCCCTATCTGTTTCAGTTAATCTGCTTCACACAACACATGATTTGGTGTTTTCTCCTTCATCTCCACCTATTATGCTCCTAAGATATCTGGTTATTTGTTTTGCATTACCTTGGAGATGCTCATTCTAATGATGAAATGTACCATTGGAGGGCCTAAAGCCTAGACCATCATTTTTATTCCTTTTCATGAGTTAAGTGGACAGGAGAGAATAAAGGTTAGGACAGTGCACCTCAATTGACCTCCCTCCAACACAGAAATTTAATCAGGTCATAAACAACCCTGTGATAAGATGTTGTCTTTGGATCCGTGGATAGAGACAGGCTAGAAAAGGATGCTCCAGTATCCAAGTTAATTTCCTTTAGCTCCTCTGTTTCCCCCAACTGCACTGGCTACCACGTGTGCAGACTTCTGCATTTTGTCTGTAATTGATACGGATTTCAGTCAGCCCAGAGTTTCTTGAAATATTTCTTTCAAATATTAGGTTGTTATCTGTCCCTTTCTCTTTGTTTTTACAAAGATGATTTAAGAAGCAAGACAAACTCTTATTTTTTCATCTTGTTAGATTCTGGAACTCTTAAAGTGGTTTTCAAAGAGTTTCAAAGGAATTACTAATAATTCCTTATTTTGAACTAACATCAATTAAAAGTTCCTAAATTTATCATCTATATTGTTTTCACACATTTTCTAATAAATAACATATAAATGAAACTAAATAAAGAAACATAAATAAGAATGGAGTTGTACTTCTCATTAACTTTTTTGGGTTATATCACTTGCTAATATTGGATGGTGCCTTTTTTTATATTTACCTCTTATGGCTGCTGATGTGCAGTCATGTGATGTGACTGCAGCAGCATTGCTGATTGGGACTAAATAAATAATTTAATCTCAGGGTAGACAATAAACAATCTTAACAACTAATGTGTTGCTTTATTCAAACACGATTGCAAAACAAAAATGCATTTAATATATTCAACATAACCTAAAAGATCATTAGAATTAATTTCTGCTTATGGAATAGATATGGAGCTAAAAAAGTTGGCAAAGAAATGTCTTTGCAATCTGACACTATCTTCAAAAATATGTGTACATTTTTTCCTAATAAGTAATGTACTTTGTGAGAAAAGTTCTTAACAAAAAAAGATTAAAGTTGAAGAAAATAAAAGAGTAAAATGCAATAATTCATCTCTACAATTGTATTTCTTGCCCATTGCATAAGTATTTTTTTTAAGATTTTTTGTTTATTTGACAGAGAGAGAGATCATAAGTAGGCAGAGAGGCAGGCAGAGAGGGAGGGAGAAGCAGGCTCCCCGCTGAGCAGAGAGCAGGATGTGGGGCTCAATCCCAGACCTGAGCTGAAGGTAGAGGCTTTAACCCACTGAGCCACCCAGGCACCCCCCATTGCATAAGTATTAAATTCTATTTGTCAATTTCAAACTTCATCAAACCTATGTGACATGCATCAGCCCTTTATTGTGTGGGATGTGAGTTTTCATTTTAACTGTATAAAGTTTAAATTTGGGGGAAATATAATGAATGTATATTTCTTGTATGATATATTAATTTTGCTATTGTTATAAGTCACATAAACATGCATTTTATGATTTTTGATCTTTGAATTTTCCTAACTCAAAATCATCACACTTGTGGTGATATTACTGTAGATGAAGATTTGAAACAAGGCATTTGATTGTTTTGGGAGGTGAAAATACACTCCCTTAGAATTTAGAAATTCAAACACTGGAATACACATTAAACCAAACACTAAAACATCCTTGTGACAGATTGCATAGTATATAAAAAATATGCTATGGCAACATTTTCTGTTAAAACTTTGGCAATACCCAGAAATTACTGTTTTCTTATAATTAGGAGATATTTGAATTTTGATGAATAAAAATAAATATTTAGGTATGGATTAATAATATTTGTTGATTATAATTACTAAAACTAGAAAAAATTTACATTAGATAAAACATGAAAACATGTTACATAAAACATGAAAACATTAGCATCAGAGTTGATCCTGGAATGGACTGAAAATTTTATTGACAGGATAAAAAGTGATATAAATCCTCAAATGAGGGGCACCTGGGTGCCTCAGTGGGTTAAAGCCTCTGCCTTCAACTCAGGTCATAATCTCAGGACTCTGAGATCGAGCCCTCCATCGGGTTCTCTGCTCAGCAGGGAGTCCACTTCCCCCTCTCTCTACCTACTTGTGATCTCTCTCTCTCTCTGTGTCAAATAAATAAATAAAAAATCTTTAAACCCTCAAATGAGATTTATCAAAATATATACAAAATAAAAGATTTTCTGAAAAAGTTTATGTGATTTTATAAATCTTATTATGACTCTGTACTTTGCTTTTAATATACATGTTCTTTAAATTAGAAATAAGTATCAGAATATTTGTGCAAAATGATGTAATAGCCACAAGTAAAAAAGAAAATGCCATTTGATTAATGTTTTCATGTTTCAATAAAGCAGTGAGTAAGTTTAAACATACGCAGTGGCCCAGATTGCACATAGAGAAACTATGAATAATCACTAATAAACTTTATACAAAAACATCTTTTACAGGTATCACTTTTCTTATTAAAAAATTAAAATTTAAATTCTAATTGCTTAGGCTATGTAAGATTTTAGAAATATCACCTTGCATTAAAATTTGTATTTTACACATTTTCTTCTGAGTAAGGATAATAATTACATGGTAACTAGTAAGTACCAAAAAACGAAAAGATGAAATTACCATTGCTCCACTTTTATAAATAGAACTGTGTACATCATAGATATATTGAATATGAAGCTCTGTTGCACCTCTTTAAAGCAAATTAATTCAGGTAATTTTTGAAAACACCTGCTGGTCTTGAACAATGAAGTTATCAGCTATCTGCTTTAAGAAGCTTTCAAGTATTAGTTCTGAAATGTTGGTTGTTCATTTGACAATTATACAGTATTCACAGTTTCATGTATTCAATGACACTTTATCTCCTCATTATAGAATTACCTCAATTGGAAGCTCTGAGCTCGATTGAAGTATCTCAACCATTTAGCCCCAAAGTGGCTACATTTGAAAGCTTATTTTCATTAGTGTCCTTTAAAATGTAAATTAACCAATTTGAAAATAAAATTAAGCAGCACAAATTATTTTTGGCATTAATCTTTTAATTTAAAAAAATATTTTAAATTTTTGTAACAGATTATTATGAGTATATATATGATATTCATACATGCAAATACACATAAATTACATGATTATAACTATATTTCTGTATATTAAATACTATTCCTATAATATAAAATTTTTTTAGGTATGGTTTTATTTAATATTAAATGATTTTATTTTATTAAAATAGAATTAAAAACAAACCCACCAATAGTTTAAACTAACCAAAAGCAATTATTTTATGCTTTATACTATCAGTGCCAACTTACAAATAAGGACAATACAGCATTGTTTTTCAAAATATTATAACTTATGTTTGATAGGCAAATTAATATTTGGAGAGGACATTGAATTAAACAAAACATATGGACACAGGAATAATTTATAAAAGCATAGAAATTACTTAAGAGTTATAAGAAACATACATTTTTATCACTATATTTAGTATCTTACTATCACTTCCTGGAGTGAGTTTTAATGAATTATATGAGTCCTTTAAAAATGACTGAAATTTGATAATTTATAATAAAATATGCTTAAAATGATTAACATCAAATGTAGCTGGCTATAGAAAAGCAATGAAAGATCATTGAGAATCATTAATTTTCAAATACTTGATTTCAGCTGAATGGTTGGATATGTCACTTTTTATTTTAATCATGAAGTATGCCTGTCAAGGAAATATTTTTCAATACAATTTTTTTATTAACATATAATGTATTATTTGCTTCAGGGGTACAGCTCTCTGAATAATCAGTCTTACACAATTCACAGCACTCACCATAGCACATACCCTCCCCAATGTCCATCACCCAGCCACCCTATCCCTCCCTCCCACTCCCCAGCAACCATCAGTTTGTTTCCTGAGATTAAGAGTCTCTTATGGTTTGTCTCCCTCCCTGGTCCCATCTTGTTTCATTTTTTCCCGCCCTTCCCCCCAGGACCCTCTCCCCTGCCTCTCAAATTCCTCATATCAGAGAGATCATATGATAATTGTCTTTCTCTGATTGACCTATTTTGTTTAGCATAATACCCTCTAGTTCCTCAGTGCAATGTTTTGAATGAGGCTATGCACAGAGCTTCGTTCATGATGCTTCCTTTTCAGTAACTTATAGGTGTAGTGGATGGCTTGCTTTAATCTTCCCATGAAGGATAACCAAAAAGTCCAAATTAATGTTATTGGATAAAAAACAATAAATCTGAAGAGGATGTCTGGCAGAATTTGAGTGGCCTATGATTAGATATATAGAAGCTACCTTATAAATATGCATAAATATTTCCAAATCATTTTATATTATAAATAATCTTAAGCAATTTTAAAAATGTATAACTAAGAAAAATTTTATATATGTCTCTGTGGAAGTGAAATAATTATTTTTTACTTAAATTCCTTTTAATTCAATTCAATACATGAAAATTCAGTGTTTGAAATTCTGTGATGTGCTAGGCTCCAGAAAACACATGGATGAAGAACACACACTCTCTGAGGAACTTAAGAGTCCAAAAATAAAAATAAGGTAAGTATTAATATAGGGAAAAGAAACACCCAAATCACTAAACTATGTGGGTCTTTATACCCTCACTTTTGTCTGTACCAAGTTAAGGAATACATTTTACAATCTACATGAAATTGATTTTTGTTTACGGAGTGAGACGAATCAAAATGTTTTCTTTTGTAATTTGACCAACTGAATCAATGCAATCAATTGAAAAGAACACTTTTCTCTAAGTATACTTTAGTATCACCTTTGTGTAAAAAAATCTAATGATGATATATGTATGGGTCTCCTTATTGATTCTATAATATTCCAGTGGTCTACTTGTGTTTCATGGTTTCAATAACACTGCTAATAACTGTAGCCTTATAATGGGTTCAATAGATGGTGATGAAAGCCCTCCAACTTGGTGCTTCATTTTCGTGATTGTCTTTGTTACTTTTTGATTTATCACACTTTCACAGATATTTCAGAATCAATTCCTAAATTTTCATACATACAACTACCCAAATACATATATAGACAAACCAAAACAATACTACTATGATGTTAATGAAAATTACATTGGATATAAAATAAATTGGGGGAAATTGACATATTTATAAAATTAACTTTTACAAACCATAAGCATGATATCACGTTTTATTAATTAATGTTTTATTTAGTCTCTGCCATGTATCTTGCTTTCTTTATAAATATCTTCTAAATATTTTGTTAGACTTAATCATAATATTTACCTTTGGGAGGTAATGAGGTTTAGATGAGGTCATGAGGGTGGGGCCCTCAAGATGGGAGTAGAATCCTTATAAGAGACACCAGACAGAGTTAGCCTCCCTTTTTCTCTACCATATGAGGACACAGAAGAAGATGGCCTTCTGCAAGACATGAAAAGGATTCTCACCAGAGTCTCTTCATGCTGGCATACTGGTCTCAGACTTCTAACCTCCAAAACTGTTAGGAGATAAATTTCTGTTGTTCAACCTACCCAATTTATGACATTTTGTTATGATAGTCTGAGCTGACTAAAGGCAAGCCTCTCATTTTTCTTCCTGTCTAAGCTAGGTTCTATTACTGTCATGACTGTTCTGACTTCCCCAGAAACATTACCTGCTCATTCTGCTATGCTTCTAAGTGCTTTCTGGATATAATTTAAGAGTCACATTTATTTGATATAGGTTGTTTCTCTTAACTTTGTGTTCTTTAGCTATCACTTCCGACAGACAATATTTGGCTTTTTGTTTCTAAATGAGTGTTTGCATTTCCCTAATTTGTAAAACTTCCTCTACCTTGTGTCATTTTGTTTTTGAAAGCCTATATTGGAAATGCAACAACCTTTTAATTCTTCAACCATTAAGCTCTAATTTCTTACCGTCTACTAAAATCTTTAGTTGTTTTCAAGTTTAGAAACATCTCTCTTTAATTTTTTATTCTCACATGCATTAGATCACACAGCTATATAATGACTTTGCATTAAAAATTAATATATATTTCCGTTTAGAAAATATGTTAGCCCAGGTTGCAAGGTTCTTCCCTATGGCAAGAAAATCTTTAGGTTAATACTATTTCAGGCTAGCATTTCTACTTCAAGAGAAGCATGAGTGACAGAAAAGGCAAAATGATAGAAGAAATGGGATTAAAATATGAGAGGATGCCCAAAGCAGACACATACTTATAATAAGAGTAACTTATTGTTTTTTCTCACTGAATGCCATCAGTGAAGCTGAAGGAACTATATTATATTCTTGGTAAAGTAGCATGAGGTGGATAAGGAGTACGAAAAGGCTTATATCTTCTGGTCCTTCTGATACAGCTTAAAGGTTACACAGCAGACACCAACCCTCTACCCTCTGCTTGGCACCTTCCAGCCTTTTGGGACTGATGTCACGAAAGCTCAGTGGCCTCAGTGGTCTCTACAGCAGAAGCTACAGAACCTAATACAAGCTAATTGAATTGAAAATATAGCATATTTACTTCCTCACGGTGTCAAGATTATTTTACTGTTTAATCATATAATCAGCATAGCTACTAGGCTACCACTTGCCTCTAAATTCAAAATAATTTTGCTGCATACATTAAGTAGTGAGGGAAAGAACTAAAAAACTTCTCCAATTGCCTTCTGCTAATATGCACAGTTGAAGTTCTTTGAAGCTGAAAGCTACATCTACTTCTTGTGAAACATGTAAGTGTCCTTGGGGTGAGATATCCAGGTCACGTTGACCCTAAGTGTCGTTTACATTTTAGATACATGCATGTATTGAACCTAAGACCATTCTATTGATTTGTTTTCATTAACACATCTGTCATTGTGGCAGGATTTAGTTTCCTCCTCTATGTTCATATTTCCATCCTATTTGATGGCTTTTACTCAATAATGAAATATGAAAGATATATACCCTTGGATATAGGTAAACAAATATGACATGGATAATTTTTTTCTTTTAAAAATAATTTTGGACCAATATACATTGGTAGAGATACAGCTTTCATTGAAAGCAAAGCTACACATACACAAATTCATTACCTTTCAATATACTTCTTACAAAGACTAAAGTTCATGAAATATGATAATTAATTTACTTAGATTGGAGACAGAAAAAATGAATACCAATAATTTTATGAATTAATAATGAAAATATACTTATTCTATGCAAACTGATCATGTGTGATTAGATATAAAGAAATATTTCACAGTAATGAAATCAGAAATTCTTGGTTTGGATATATAATATAAGCCTGTTTGTTTGTTTGTTTGTTTATTTATTAACATATAATGTATTATTTGCCCAAGGGTACATGTCTGTGAATCATCAGGCTTACACATTTCACAGCATTTGCCATAGCACATACCCTCCCCAATGTCCATAACCCTACCCCCCCACCTCCCAGCCACCCTTAGTTTGTTTTGTGAGTTTAGGATTCTCTATAAGCCTGTTTTTATCTAAATAAGTTTATTAACAATTTTTGGCTAATTAACATGTAGCACAAAATCAGTATTACTGATTTTAGTGCTTTTAATCACAATACTAAAGTTTATTCTAAAGCTTACTAATCTAATTGATTATTCACCTAATATATGATGTTCTATTACCAGTATTATGAAAAGAAGAAAAAATAATATTCATTTATATTATTAATGGATGAAATATTTATGAATGAAGTAACATTGGGTTTGTTTTTGTTCTTTATAACCCAAAATGGAATGTTATGGATCCAGTATTCCCTGTAAATAATATAAATATGTACATATTCCTAATCATTGTTCAATTTATGTGTTTGCTTGTAGTTCTTGTTAACCATACAAACAAGAAGTAAATAGATTTTGAAGTAGCTTGCAGAATTGCTTAATTCATCTAATGAAGCACTTGTCTGATCAGTGTAATGCAGTTCTATGAGGTAATCGTCTGGCTAATACAAGCAAAATTTTTGTTTTGAGTGTCAGTTTGAGGACAAACCTTTGTAGCCATTAATTTTTCTTTCCTAGGAGATAATTAAATTTAGGTAAATTATTGAGGGTTTCTCTTATTGTGACTCTAGAAGAACATGGTCTACAATATTCTTTAATAAGGTCATCATCATTTGACGAGAAAATTTAAAATTTAAAAATATAGTTTAAGTTCTTAATATGCATTCATCAGAATGCATACACATAAGTCAGATAATAATGCTTAAATTTACAACTGAACAAAAAAAACACTGCTGGAAGTGTATGCAAATCGGAGAACTATTGTTTTGAAACCCTGGTTTATTCTCATCAGAAACATTCAAAAATTTCATGTCATGGTTGAATAATGGATGAATTTGGATATATCAATAAAGATGATTTACCACAGCCTTTGTTTTTTTGATTGCCATGGACCCTGGTATTATGACCTGAGCCAAAGGCAAACACTTAATGACTGAACCACCCAGATGCCCCCAGGTTTTTTTTGTTTTCTGGAGAAACCAGAGTTGACAACACTGTTGTAAAATATATTTAGAAAAGTGTGAAACTAATGCTTCACCATTTTTTAAACAGTTAAGTAAAGGATTCTAGGTACAGAGTCATATTTAAAATCTTCCTTTCTGTATTTTATTAAACTGCTGGAATAGAAAAAATCAATTCTGATAATTTTTTTCACATGATTTATCCACATATGGTTGAAAAATACCCTGTGGATATGGAGGAAGAGAAAGCTTACTGATATTTTTACCATTCCCATGTTTAAAGACCAAAGAAATGTATAATTGAGAAGCTTCTGCAAATATTTTGTATTGTTAAGACTGGAACCATAAACAGGTTATTATTTTAATAACAATATATCATTGTGATTTTTTGGGTGGAGTGATTTTGTTTTGCTTGGTTTTGGTTTTGGTTTTGTCTATATCCACCAGGCCAATACAAATAAATTATTATACTGTGGACATGAAAATAGAGGAATTTGGAGTTTTCAGAAGATGGTTCAAGAAAGCAAAATGGGCTAGAATTGAGACAGAAAACAGATCTCAGAGGTAAAATGAAAAAATATGAACTAGGACAATAAGCTTGATTAGTTCAAATTTCTGGGGAGAAATAATTTCAGTTAATAAGAATATTATTTAAATAGTTTGGTTTTCATTTAGCTTTTTTTTCACTGTTTGACAGAATGAATCACATTGTTCATACATTTTTAATCAATGTATGATACATATGTATAGAGTCATAATTTTTTAATTAAAATGATTTGGGATATGGGGAACTGTTAAAGCATATATAATGTATGTATGTGTGTGTATGTATACACATACCACCAGAATCACTAAGCGAAGTCTGGGAATGTAGCTGAACTGAAAGGCATCAAGCGAAGGGGAGGAAAGCTGTGGAAGTCTACAGAAATATCACAGTTTGTTCTGGATTTACCACAACTTTGTTTCAATATCAAACTGAATCATAATTTTAGCAGACTGCGTTGTTTTTGGACTCATAATTGCACTGCATGTTTACTAAAAAAAAATGTTTTTGAAAGCCAAATATGTAAATAAGTGATACAGATAAAAGTAATACGGTTAAAATGAAAATCAGCAGCCTCAAGTCTTCCATGGCCAAGCTGACCTGAGGAACAGTGTTAACAATGTTCCTGACTCACCACAGACTCAGTTATGCTTCTCTATCAACTAACGAGCTTTTCTAACCAAATGCATTAATCAAAAATGGGCTGATGGTCTTCTCTTACTGAAAAATAATTTAGATCTTGGTAAAATGTAAAGGAAATGGGAAATCAATGAAAATTTAAGGCTTTGTCCTATAAAAGATCTCAAGATCTGAAATAAGGAAAATGTCTCTATGTCAGAATCCAGACGGGTCACATTTAATATAAACAGCAGGGCAGAGTTAGATGAATATCAGTGTAATTAAAGGATTGAAAAAATATCTGGGTCAGTTCATCTCAATGTATTTAGATTTAGATTGCATTTTCTTTTATACTGATTCTTATTTGGGTAAAATATATTCATAATTGTACTACTATTAAAATCTTATCATATGGACAACAATTATTTTTAGGAAACTTAACATCCAACAGGTTATCGTGATATTCAGAGAATGCTCAAGAATATGGCATCAAAATATTTACACAAAGCACAGTTATGGACACAGAAAATTTATTAAGCCCATGGTCATTATGAGATACTATAATATATAAGCTTTTAATATATTTACGTTTCTCATTGTAATTTAGTTATTTTACCCTATATCTCTATTAAGAAAATGACACATTCTTCTAATTGCTGGCTATTAACTTATTTTTAAAACGGTCTTTCTCACATAGATCCATTCTTTAATTGAGATACAATTCACACATCATAAAATTTATATTGGAGTATATGATTTAATGTTATTTTTAGTAAATTCACAAGATTGTGCAATCATTACCATAATTTGAATGGTAAAACATATTAGAACAATTTTTTCACACTACAAAGAATCCTTGTACTCATCAATAGTCACTCTCCATGCTCTCTCACCAAAGAACTAGGCAACAATTAATGTGCTTTCTGTTTCTGTAGATTTGCCAGTTCTAGATATTTCATTCAGATACAGTCATGCGATATGTGTTTTTTTCACAACTGGTTTCTTTCACTCAGCATAATTTTGCAAGAGTCATTTATGCTGTAGCATGTTTAAATACTTGATTAACTTTATTGCTGAATAATAATCTATCACATATATATATATATATACACACATACACACACACACACACAATTAGAAGTGAAATTGATGGGTCATATTGTAAATCTGTGTTTAACTCATTGAGAAGTTTTGACAACTTCTTTTTTCCAAGTATGATGTACCATTTTACATTCCTATCAACAATGTATGAGGATTCCAATTTCTTCACTTCCTTTACAATACTTGTTTATAATCTGGGTATTTTTTATTTTAGCCATCTTGGTGATTGTGAAGTAGCATTTCATAATGGTTTTGATTTGCATTGTCCTGGTAGATAAGAATGTTGAGGCTTTTATTATGTGTCTATTGTGCATTTTTATATCTCCTCTGTACATAATTTTGTACATTGAGTTATGTGTTTATGTTTTTGCTGTTTTAGGAATTTATTATATATATTTACATACAGTCAGTTCCTTTTTTTAAAATATTTTATTTATTTATTTGACAGTGTGAGAGAGATCACAAGTAGGCAGAGAGGCAGGCAGAGAGAGAGGAGGAAGCAGGCTCCCTGCTAAGCAGAGAGCCCGATGCGGGGTTCGATCCCAGGACCCTGAGATCATGACCGAGCGGAAGGCAGAGGCTTTCCTCTGAGCCACCCAGGCGCCCCTTTACATACAGTTCTTTATCAGATTTATAATTTGCAAATATTTTCTCCCATTCAGTGGTTGTCCTTTCACTTTATTAATATTATTATGTGCAACATAAAAGTTTTTAATTGGGAGGAAGTTAAATTTATCTCTTCCTCTTGGACACTTTTGCCTTTGCTGTGATAGCTAAAAAACCATTGTCTCAATATTCTTCGAAGGTATTTTAGATTTAGATCTTAAATTTTGATTTAAGATGTATTTTGCTTTCATTTCTACGTAAGGTATGAGGTGGGAGGGGTGCCAATTTTTTTGCATGTGGATATGCAAACTGGATATGCAACTGTGCCTGCTTCCCCTTCTCTCTCTACCTGCCTCTCTGCCTACGTGTGATCTCTCTCTGTCAAATACATAAAACCTTTTTAAAAAAGATTCTACTTATTTGAGAGAGCAATACAGAGGTAGCACAGGTGGGGAAGAGAGGGAGAAGCTCCCCACTGAGCGGGAGCCCGACATGGGGCTCGTTTCTTTCGATAAACGAGTTATCCCAGCATCATTTGTTGAAAAGATTTTAAATCTGTTTGGGTACCTTTGTAGTGAAGCAACCACAAAAATAATCATTTACTTCTGTATTCTTAATTCTATTTCCATCGATCTGTATATTTATCCTTATGCCAGTAACACATTGTGTTGGTCCTAGACTTTTCTTTTTGAGTAGCCTTTTGGATTACCAATTCAATCTCCTTAGTTGCTGTAAGTCTATTTAGATTTCCTGTTTTTTCCTGAGTCAAGTTTGGTAGCTTGTGCTTTTCTAGGAACTGTCTATTTCATCTGATTATCTAATTTATTGACATACAATTGCTCATAGCATTCCCTTAAAATCCTTTTTATTTTTATAAGGTTGGTAATTTCTTATTTTAGTAGTTTGATTTTTTTTTACATTTTTGTCTTAATCAGTTGAGCTTGAATATGTCAGTGCTATTATCTTTACAGAGACATTTTTGGTTTTGTTGATTTTCTGTATTTTAATTTTAATATTCTCTATATCATAATTTCAGCATGAATCTTTGTTATTTTCTCCCTTGACATAAGTTCAGTTTGCTCTTCTTTTTCTAGTGTTTTAAGGTTGCAATGTAGGTTGAGATCATCTTTTTTTAACATAGTCATTTTCAGCTAAAAGTTACCTCTTAATCCATAATTCATGCAAGATGGCTCAGGGCCCTTTCTCATACTTCAACCACAGTACTTCTGCTTTTATATGATTTATAAATTGACATAGAAGCAAGATTTTCTTTGAAAGTCAGGCTCTGTGTGTGTGTGTGTGTGTGTGTGTGTGTGTATGTGCATGAATGTTTTAAAACCAAATCCAGAGAAAAATCTCTTATAGAAGAAAACTTAGTTGGAGCAGAGACTGTATAAAAATAATGAAGAATTGAAACTAAGCAAATTATAATTCAGCATAAGACATGCAAAAAGTGGCAGGTATAAGTTTATTTCATAATTTTGCCTTCGACACTTATAATGGTAACTTTTTAATGCAATTTAAAATTTTTGGAAATGAGTTTGTAGAAACTTGTGATTTCAAAACACACATGAAAATCTATCAAGAGCTGCTAAACTCATATCTCAAGAATATGTTAAATACATATCTCCTACAGGGCATTATTTCATACATTTTTCCATTTATAAGTGTCTTTTAATGTAATCTGATATAAAATAATAATATCCTAAACTAAGCTGTTTAGTGAAACATACTACAGCGAGGTTTGTGTACATTTAGAGTGCACTGGAAAAAAAAAAGGAAATACGCAGACACCCTCTGACAACCATTTAGCTGCCTGTCAATTATAAAACTCCATCAAAAGAAAATTCCAGAAAAAAATCTATCTAGCTCATCTAAACATCATGTATATTGTTCCTAATTCCAGTGGAAAAGTTTCTACCTGGAAATTTTGGAAAACCTAAAATATTTAAGAAAGAAAGACCATTTGTAATTTTTTCTTCTTAAATATCTCTTTTTTAAATTGGTATCATACAACTCTAAGCTGCTTTTAAAATTTATGTATTCATAGTACCGTACATCATAAAGTAATCTGATTTTTTCTATCAATACAAAAACACTGAAGGAGGGGCACTGGGTGGCTCATTCCTTAAGTGTCTGCCTTCTGCTCAGGTCATGATCTCAAGGTCCTGCTTCTCCCTCTCCCACTCTCTTTGCTTGTGTTCCCTCTTTCATTGTATATCTCTCTGTTAAATGAATAAAATCTTAAACAAACAAAGCAAAACAAAACAAAATGAAACAAAAACCACTGAAGGAATACGTGATAGAGAAAGTCCTCCTCATCCCATACAATTGCAATTACCATAATCTATTATCAATATTCTTGGCACAGGGGGAGAATATTCTCTCTATATACATCCGAGTATGTTTTCAAATGTATAAAATGGTAATCCTAATGATAGAAACAGGTTTTATAACGTTAGAGTTAACGTGGACTAATGCATACAAATTTTGTCTTATTTAAGTGTTGTTTATAGCAAGATTAATAGTTATTTGCATTTTATTTGGCACATATTATTCATTCTTGGCTTTGCTTTCCAGTTGTATGTTGAGTAACATTTCCAAGCAAAGTTCTCTAACACCAATAAAATGTTTTTCACTAATAAATTTTTGTTGGAATATTCATAGTGCAGGCCAAAAAAAGTGCATGTAAATTAGGATGAATAATCCTACCTCAGGCATCATACACACACACACACACACACACACACACACACACACACACAGACACTATGTGTGTCTATGTTTAACAGCAGGTCACAGAGTTTAACATAATCAATTTCATGCAGCAAACCCACACAAACACAATTTGAGAAACCAGAGTTTAAAAGACTTTTGTGAAAAAGGCATGAGGAGAGAGAAATCACCAATTATATCAGGAGGTATAATCCAAGTAGGAAAGAAACCTGAAATATCCCTGAAGAGTGATTTCTAGGGCTGTAATGTATGGGCTCATAGGCTATGCACTATACAACTTCAGACTAATTTTATAATTTAACCTTCTTTTCCTACCTTACAGGGATCGACTCTCATTGCCATTCATTAATTTTTAATTCCACTGAAATAAGTCATGCTTTTCATAGTTCAGTTTGGTTTCATTCTATATGATGGAAGAAAAAAAATGATTATTTTTGTCTTGAAATTTTATTTATGCCATCCAGAATCATAGTAGTGGAGTAATAATATCATCACACTATATACTGATATTATTCGTCAGTACTGGAAAGAGATGCATGACTAATAATGAAAGACCTTAAATAGTGAGAAATTGATAGCACAATCATTGGATCAAATTTTAGTGAAACTATCAGATAAATAACCTACAACTCATCCTTTTTTACAAAAGTAACCTAGTCAATAAAGTATTACGGGGCACCAGGAGGAAGTAACAAACTTCTCTAAGAATGTAAATTTCTCTAAGAAACATCACTTCTCTAAATTAAAGACTATTTATAAAAATAATCTTCTGTACCAACACTATACACATAGCAATCCAAGTATGAAAGTGTATTATTTCTGTTCTGCATTGTTGACATTTTCACAGGAATATTCTTAGATTTGGGGCTCATTATTGATGCCTCGGTCATGAATGAACTAAAGTTTTGTGCTGTGAGAACCTGTATAATATTAACAGAAGAGTCTTATGGGAAGAGAGAAATATTGGGAAACTACATCACTTAATTCACTCTTGACATTCTTCATTTCAACCTGGGAACACATCAGCTCTCTTTTTCTGTTGGAACCATTTGATAGCAGTTGGGCCTTTTTCCAGTCATTCAGACCCCGTAAGAAAGAGAAGTTCCCTAATGTCTTATGGATATGCATCTTACATATCCATATGCATAAAATCTAAATATGACTATTTCTTAAGCTACAGATAATATATTTTGATTAAGATGTTTGGATAATAGCTGTATAAATGTAAGAGGATTTACTTGGAGGTCATGTCTAGAACAGACTAAATTTAAGTTTTTATTTTTTTTGTAGCAATACCAAATCAACACTAGAAAAAATATCCTAAGCACCAGAGGCATTTTAACCCAATTATCTGTATGAATCTATCCAATATATCTTCAGACATCACAGCCATTGTATTTGGCATTTCTATTCTTCAATGTCACTTCTCATTAATGCATTGGTTCTGTTACTGTCATTTGATGACTTCTCCACTGTCATTTTACTTCATTAACTGATTATTTTCTAATTGCTATTTTATGCCACTATTTGATTCATCAGCTTTTAATGTTCCACTTAATTGACTTCTTTGTCTAAATGATGTGAGAGAAAATGTGGCTGAATTAATCATTTAGCTTCTAAATTCTGATACAGTAAGAACTTATTTTGATTGTTCCATTTTCTAGATAGCAAAACTAAGGATACGAATCCACAATCTACTCAAACATCTTTCATTAAAAGTATTCTTACTCCTGCCATTTTGATTTTTAAAAAACTAAATAGCTTCATAGACATCTGATAAACACTACATTTTGTTCATTTTAAAAGTTATGTCATCTTTTATTTTATTCCATAAGATTTCACTTGGCAGGATTTTAAATCATAACTAAATTTATATTTTGTGTAATTTAGTAAAAATTTTATATCTGAAACCTATGGATCAAAAAAATTGGTAAATAAAGAGTTTGTCAGAGTCTCGTTGGGGTTGACTTAAGGTTACCAATAGTGTTTTCTAGGAAAATTAGAAAAATAAACATAAACATTCTAAAGTTCAACTTATATTCATGTTCAACATTTTCTTATTGCGATTTTCACTGAGGAAGGGGCCACAGAGTTTAACAGCAGGTCACAGAGTTTAACATAATCAATTTCATGCAGCAAATAATTCAGAATAAATTCTGACTTATTTATACACCCAGAGGGGTATCTGGGTGACTTAGTCAGTTAAGCATCAGAACTTGATTGCAGCTCAGATCATGATCTCAGGATCAGGAGATCAAGCCCCCATCAGATTTTGAACTAAGCATGGAGCCTGCTTAAGATGGTCTCTCACCAGCTCCCTCTGCTGCCCCCCTCTCTCCCTGCCCTCCACATTTGTGCACTCTCCCTCTCTCTCTCAAAAAAAAAAAAAAAATTAGAGTAATAATTGAAATTCAAATCAAGCTTTGACAAACACAGAAACACAGAAGTCTGAGTTCTATCTCTACTCGTAGCTAATGAATGGTGGGGAATCAAAAGTTAGATGGTATATTTGTGCTGGGAAAACAAAAAAAAGGCTGTTACTCCTCACTCCATCATGCTCATTTCTTGTATTCTCATTGACAAACCCCTAAGAGATTCCAAAGCTTTCTGCTTCTTTGCCAAGGCTAAAGCATGGGAATCTCAGTCAAAACTCAGAATTCAGCCCATGGGTTGCAAACTCTCAGGTATCAAATGTGTGTCTTGCCTTGGATTCTCACCACTTTCTTAGAAGGTTACACAGCTCCCATTCTCACATGACCTACAAATACGTCTCTTCTGTTCAAAACAGGAGAGTTTCCATGTCTTACACCTTGATCTCAAAAGCTTCCCCATCCTCTTTTTCCCTTTCAGGGCATATCTGTTATTAGGTTAAACTTCTAAATGTCAGACCCAAAGGATCAGAAAAGGTGGATGATGGATGATTTGATTCAGTTTGAGCTGAAAAGAATGAAATACTGTGAGAAATTACAATTACTAAATCAATGATTCTCCATTTAAAAAAAGAAGTAATGGCCATACAGTGTTAAACATACTGTAGTGGATAATTGTACAGTAAGTACAAAAACCTTGAGATCAATTTATTTAGGGTAGGGCATCATGACATTTAGGCTGAATTTTTTTTTAACACTTTATTTTTTTTTAGAGTAGTTTTACATTCACAGAAAAGTTGAGAGAAGGTACAGAGATTACTCATATATCCTTACCCCCAATGATACATAGCCTCCCTCAAGCTGGATTTTTATTTTTTATTTTTATTTATTTTTTTTAAATATTGTATTCATTTATTTGACAGAGAGAGAGAGAGATCACAAGTAGGCAGAGAGGCAGGTAGAGAGGGAGGAAGCAGGCTCCCTGCCAAGCAGAGAGCCTGATGTGAGACTCGAACCCAGGACCCTGAGATCAGGACCTGAGCCAAAGGCAGAAGCTTTAACCCACTGAGCAACCCAGGTGCCCCTCAAGCTGGATTTATAAAAGTGAGTGAAAATATATCTAGGCAACAAAATGAGAGGCTGAACTCTAGGACAAACCCTGTGAGGAACATGGGAAACAGGTCCTGTGGTACATTGAAAATGCTGGTTTTGCTAGCTATGCCAAAGGAAGTAATCTGAAATGCAGGATGCTGGGTGGGAGGTTAACAGTAGCCACAGAAGCTTTTCATATTGGCCTTGTTATGTACTGAATATTTGGGTCTCCCTACCCCCAATTTCATATGTTGAAACTATACCCATCAATATTTTGTACTAGAAGGTGGGACCTTTAGGAGGTAATAAGGATAAGATGAGGTCATGAGGGTGGAGACACTTATGAATGGGATTAATGTCCTTAGAAAGTCAAGAGGGAGTTAGTTTCCTTGCCCTTTCTTCTCTCCACCATGTGATAATACAATGAGAAATCAGGAGTCTGCAACCCAGGAGAGGGTCTTCACCAAAACTTAAGCATGCCAGCATCCTCAGACTTACATCCTCTGGAACTGTGAGAAATAAATCTGTATTGTTTATAAGCCACCCAGTTTATAACACTTTGATATAGCAGCCCAAAGGGACTAAGAAAAGCATTAAGAGAGTTCAAAGTATTTCAATCAGGGAAAATAACATGGTTGGAAAATGTAAGAGAAAAGATATATGGGTCATTAGGCAGGGAAACACTTAAAGAGTTTCAGCAAAGGAATGGCTAAATTGGGCTAGAGATATGAATACTATCTGCCGTAGCTTATGACAAGTTTGTTTATCATAGAAGATTCACATGGATTGCACAGAGCACTAATATGGTAAATACTCAGTAACTACGGACTCTATATGTTTCACATATGAAACTCCTTGAGGAGTTCCTGGGTGGTTCAGTGGGTTAAAGCCTCTGCCTTAGGCTCAGATCATGATCTCAGGATCCTGGGATCAAGCCCTGCATCAGGCTCTCTGCTCATCGAGAAGCCTGCTTCCCCCTCTCTCCCTGCCTGCCTCTCTGCCTACCTGTAATCTCTCTCTGTCAAATAAAAAAATCTGAAAAAAAAATCTCATTGAATAAGAGTTGTTGTCTTTTTACCAAATTTTTGAATTTATCCACTTTTGATGTTTTCTCAGAACAAAGTACTATTACATGAGTAAAAGGGCCATTTCTCAAAATTTCATTTTTTTTACCTTAATTTAAGTGGAAGAGGCTGAAAGCCTTCATCCAAATTGTGCAATGGACTCTGTAAGGTAAATGTTAGTCACCTCCTCTAAATTTAGAAAACTGCTTAACAGTTAGATAGATGACAGTTAATAGTATAATGATAGATGTCAAAATATATCCTTAGTTGCTCATGTGTTACAAAAGCTTTTAAGTCATTTTAAGATTATCATGAGTCAATGCAAGAGTTTGAAAGAATTTGCCAAACTAAGAAATATTACTTAATTTGATATATTATTTTAGTTTATCACAGTATTATATCTGCATTTTTCTGAGGTCAAGTGAACACATTTAATAAAAAGAAAAAGAAAGGAAAAGAAAAAATACTCTTTACAGCTAAAATACTGTTTTTTTTTCCAAAGTAAGGCATTTGTCTTTACTTCTTTTCTTAAATCCACTTAATTTCTAACAGATTTTTTTTTAAAGAATTTAAAATCTGCTCATGAGATTTTAAACATGAAAGGCAAATAAACATTTTGGAATCATATTTAAGCATTATTTTTCCAATATATCAAAATATGTAGAATGCTTTTGATAATTACAAACAAATATTTTTTATCGATTTGGAAATCTAAGATGGTTAATATTTAGGAAATATATGCTAGAAATGCTATGCAAATTCAGGTATTGCGATATTGGATAACTTAGCTCTTAACCAAGACACACAATCCAATAACTTCAAATAGAAAGAATAAGAGAAATCTCAATATAGCACAAACTAGAATATAATTTAATTATGATTCTCAGCTTAATTTTTTCAAAGCAAGTACTCTAGAACTTTTTTTCCCATACCAAGTTGATTATAGCTCTTAAGGCTTGAGATTTAAACATTAAAGTATCAAGAAATTAGAACCTGATGCTAGAAGGAGGGGATTTGGCTGAAGACAATAATTTTTTAGGTGTTTCTCAGAGAAATAGCTTAGTATCTTTTCAAAGATATTTTACTGTTGCTTAGTTAGTAAAGGAAGTGCTTAAAGAGACAAGTAAAAAATTGTCCTGAATATTCTCATACAACAGAATCAAATTTTTCCATTTCTTTTTCTTTTTCTTTTTCTTTTTTAGGAAATAAAGCTAATTGCCATCATAGAAACAAGAAGTAGCAGTTTAGTTAGCATATGGTTCAATAACTTTCCTAATGAAGGTTATCTTCCCATTCTGGATTCTTTTCTGGACTGACTCAGCATGAGGTCAAAACAATTTACCCAGACAGTAAAGTTTTCATTAAAGAATTTCAAAATGGTGGTAGATGCCTCAGAAATATCTGTTGAGTTCAAGCCAACTATCTGGCCCTCCACTGCCCAAAATATCATATCTTTCAAATTACTTCTGGACGAATATTCATTAAAATCACACTGAAAACATCATTTCCTTATGTTTAAGAGTCAAAAATAGATTCTTTATTTAAAGAAAAATGTAGTGTCAAATTTTAAAGCCTTTGAAATTCAGGTCCTATCCAAATATGTTCTTTTTTATTTTCCAAAGTAAATCCATGTTCATTTCATGTTTGGTATCTCTATGCTATGTATAGAATGTCCCTTTAAAATTCATATATTAAAATTCTGACCCCCCCAATGTGATGGTAGTAGGGGCCTTTGGGAGGTGATTGGGTCAAGAAGGCAGGGCTTGGGGTGCCTGGGTGGCTCAGTGGGTTAAAGCTTCTGCCTTCAGCTCAGGTCATGATCTCAGGGTCCTGGGATCGAGCCCCGCATTGGGCTTTCTGCTCAGCAGGGAGCCTGCTTTCCCTCTCTCTCCGCCTCTCTGCCTACTTGTGATCTCTCTCTGTGTCAAGCAAATAAATAAAAACCTTTAAAAAAAAAAAAAAAAAGCAGAGCTCTCATGAATAGGATAAGTGCCCTATAAGAGACCCAAGAGCTTGCTGTCTCTCTCCTCTCAGCCATATGAAGATACAGCCAGAAGACTAACATCCGCAAACCAGGAAGTGGATCTCACCAGAAACCAGGTGGGACAGTGCCCAGATGGGCTGATGTCTTGATCTTAGACTTCCTAGTTTCCAGAACAGTAGAGCATAATTTTCTATTCTTAAGCCATCTGGTCTATGGTAATTTGTTATAGTAGACTACATTAAGAAACAATGCCATATGATTCATCTATTAAAGTGTTCCTATAAGTTTTGCTTATGAGTTTTCCTAGCAAAGAATGCCCATATTCTTCTCGTATGATAGTCTATCTACTTCTATGTCTGTAGTGTTATTTTTTTTTAAGATTTTATTTATTTATCTGACAGAGAGAGAGATCACAAGTAGGCAGAGAGGCAGGCAGAGAGAGAGGGGGAAGCAGGCTCCCTAATGAGCAGAGAGCCCGATGCGGGGCTCGATCCCAGGACCCTGAGATCATGACCTGAGCCTAAGGCAGAAGCTTTAACCCACTGAGCCACCCAGGTTCCCCTGTAGTGTTATTTTTTTTTTTAGATTTTATTTATTTATTTGATAGAGAAAGAGAGCACGAGAAGGAAGAGGTGAAGCGGGAGAGGGAGAAGCAGGCTCCCCACTCCCGACACAGGGCTTGATCCCAGGACCATGAGATCATGATCTGAGCTGCAGTCTGGTGCTTAATGGATTGAACCACCCTGATGTCCATGTAGTATTCTTTTAATTTGAGCCAAACTGGTCTACTTCTGTGTTTAACCATCACATATTTATTTTTAGGAATTTAAAGAATGTTGGGGCACCTGGGTGCCTCAGTCAATTAAGTGTCTGATTCTTGATTTCAGCTCAGGTCATGATTTCAGGGTCATGACATGGAGCCCTGCTCTGGGTATGGAGTCTGCTTAGCATTCTCTCTCTGCTCTTATCTGCCTCTCTAAAAAAAAAAAAAAAAAGAAAGAAAGTTTAAAGAATGTTTATATTTCTTAAGTTTTTAACTCTTTGTACTTCTCCATGGTGTCTCTCACTGTCTAGTTCATAAGATCTTCCCCTCCTTGATGAACCATGAGAGACTGTCGACTCTGAGAAACAAACTGAGGGTTTTATAGGGGAAGGTGTGGGGGGATGGGTGAGCCTGGTAGTGGGTATTAAGGAGGGCACATATTGCATGGAGTACTGGGTGTTGTACATAAACAATGAATCTTGGAACACTGAATCAAAAACTCATGATATATTTTATGGTGACTAACATAACACAGTAAAAATTAGAAAAAAAACAAACAAAAAAGCTCCTCCTCCTCAATTTCTCTTCTTCCATTGCCCCACTCATTTTCAACAGATAAATTTACATCTTAATTCAGGAAAGTAGAAGACATCAGAAAGCATTTCTCGTATCTGCCTGCTACAAAGCACTCAAAGTTACTAAAAAAAGAGCTTCTCCTTCTATTATATAGGGCCAATAACTCTATTCATGCTGTGGTTCTCACCCACTCATCTTAGCTATGAATTATTAAATTCCTTCTTCAATATTTATCTTTTCCACAACTGAAGACCTCTCATCAGCTTCAAATAAAATATCTGCTTCCACACCATATGGTCCTGACCCACACGGCCTTCTCTTTTCTCTAAATAGTAGTTTCAGTTAGCATCTGTGTACTAAGTATATCTGATAATATCTTTAGCCAGACTTATTTTATGAACATCAGACACCCTACCCAATGGCTTTTGAAAGTAATCACCATTTGGATGCATCAAACATGTGCAAAAACAGATTCATAATTCCCTCCCCCCTCAAACAGTCTTCTCTCAGAGAATGTTAATGCCATTAAGCCAGAAACCTAAAAGTCACTTGTGAATTTCTTGTCCTTGTCCCCCAAAGTCATAAAATCTTTTCACTTTCCTCCTAAATACTATTTAAAGCCATCTGTTTCTCTCCCATCTTCATTCTTCTACCTTCAATCATTTATCATTAAATTCTAATCTGGCTTTTGTTTGCCACATTCCAAGGAAGCCACTCACTGATTATTGTCAGGTGGAAAGAGATACAGAGAGAGAAACACAGAGAGAAACACAGTCTGTCTGCAAGCTGGAAACCCAGGAAAACTGGTGGTGTAATTCATTCCAAGTCTAAAGGCTTGGAACCAGGGAAGTCAATGATGCGAATTCCAGTCTGAGAACAGGAGAAGATGAGATATCTCAGCTCGAAGAGCTTTTTGTTCAATTAGACCCTTAATAGATTGGATGATGCCCACTCACACTGGAGTAAGAAATTTACTTTACTGTCCACTGATTCAGATGCTAATCTTATCCAAAAACACCCTGATGACATACTCAAAAATAATGTTTAATCTGGGTACCCAATGACCAGTCAAGTTGACATGTATCGTATTTTATTGGCATATTTTATTACTTTATCGCACGAAATGGCATATTTTATTACTTTAAAGACATCAATTTAAAAAAAAAAAGACATCACTTTTGACTTGGTGGTAAATTGTTATCTGTTTATGAACCAAGCTGTATTATAATTGATCCATTTGTTTTTAGTTATGAGAACTAATAAGAATGGTCACAATAATCTCAGGTGTTTACTAGAATGAATTAATTAATTGAGAAATAAATTTGAAATAGAGAAATTAATTAATTATGATGCCACTATATGGTTTGTACAATAAATATTCATCTACTTTAATTGTATATTAGCATAGACAAACAAAAAGATATACATTCCTCTTTTTATCCATAGGGAGGCACATTGATTACAACCTTTGAGGCTTGTTTAAAAATTAGACTCAGTGAGTTTTGATCTCCATAACTAGAAGAAAAGGATAATGTTCATATGAACACAGAAAGAATTTAACTGGCACATTAAGCCTTTCACTTAATTCAGTGATACTATCCTTATATTTATGTTTTATATGAGAATATGTCCTATACTTGTTTATGATAGAATAGCATATAATATTTTCGTTTTAAAGCAACTTCCATCTGTTAAACCATTCAGCCTCTGGAAATCTTAATGAATCAAATATCACATAAACATCATGAATGTGTATTTTTTATGCAGCAGTAAAATCATTTCTACTTGACGCTAAAACAGCTTGTTTTCAGGGCATTTGTTTCCAAAGACACAACTTTTTCTTTCCTTTTTTTTTTTTTCTTTTAACATGGAAGTTTAATGTATTAAATGTGTCTTTACTTAAGTCATGCCATGTCATAATATAAGGCAACATAGGATTGACACGAAACAAAATAATATTTTTGCAGCCATTCAGAAAAAAAAAGAATTTAATTTAATTTATTTTGAAATACAGCCAAAGTGATAGTATGAATCATGATATTACTCTTTACAGAATAAAATAAAATTCATATTCTAAAAATTATGTGACTACTTTTCATATCAATTTCTGACCTGATAATTTCTTGCATCCTACATTGTTGAAAACCCCAACAGCCAGGCAATTTAATCATATTTTAATTTAAAATTTAGTATATTATTAAATACTATTATTTAGTTTAGTATTTAACATATGATTCTATGGCTAAGACTCTCACTTCATAAAATTAAATTTGTTAGAATATTAATAATATAATTTGAAAGATTAAATGCTCATTGAAGTTACTGAGAACTATGTGCTTAAGGAGTGTATAGAAGCATACAGACAATATGACTATCCTTCAGAACATTTTTAAACAATTTTTTGATGATATCAAACTCACCTTTATGGGTTGACTGGCATCTTCCCAAGAATACACATTGAAGTTCTAAGTCCAATACCTCACAATGTGACCTTATTTGGAAATAGAGTCATTGCAGGTATAATTAAGATGAATGCCATACTGGAGTAGAGTAACCCTAATCCAATGTGACTGGTGTGCTTATAAAGTGACCATGTGAAGACAAAGAGACACAGAGGGGATGTTATGTGAAGATGGAGGCAGAAATAAAAGTAATGCATCTACCAGGCTAGGAATGCTGAGAAACGCTGTCACCAGAAACTGAGAAGAAGTATTGAAAACAGATTCTCCCTGAAAGCTCTCAGAAGGAACCAACTCTGCTCACACCTTCTTGTTGTTTTAAGTTACACAGCATGTAGCATGAAAGGCTGTTGTTTTAAGTAACACAGCATGTAGTACAAAAAAACTAATACACTAAACTAGGCTAGCAGCTGTATATGTGTGCATAACATACACACGCATATATAAGCACATATGCATATATATGGATAGATGGATATAGCTTGGTTGAGCCCAAGTTCTGCTGCTTTGTAATCCTACTTTCAAGGTTGAAATTAGGGGTGCCTGGGTGGCCCAGTCCTTAAGCATCTGCCTTTGGCTAAGATGATGATTCCAGTGTCCTGGGATCAAGCCCTGCATCAGGCTCCCTGCTCAGCCGGAAGCCTACTTTTTCCCTCTGCCACTCCCATTGCTTAGGTTGCTTGCATTACCTCTCTCGATACATCTCTCTCTGTCAAATAAATAAATAAAATCTTAAAAACAAAGTTGAAATTATTTTTTTAAGCAACAAATATATTACTGGGGTGTGTGAAAACTGATCTAATCAAACTGAATATAATTATTATTTTTTTCTTTTTTATGAACATTTAAAATCATTTTAAATTAATTAAATAAATTAAATAAAATTAAAAACATTTTAAAATTAAAATTAATTAACTTAATTGAAGGTTAAGTGAGTCCTGTATGTCTCCTCAGTCACAACCTCATTTTCATATAGAAAAACAATGAACAGGAAACTTGTTCTGTTTGCATAACATAGTCTCACTTATATCTGGTTACACTTTGAAAGAAAGGTTCGCTCAAGGCAATAAGATATATTATAGTAGTAAGACTATGTATCATTTTAAATTAACCACAGGCAACCCAGAATTCTCCAAATCTGTAATTGTATATTAGAGTATAGTCTAATCAAGTGTCAAAGATCTCTCTGAAGAGTGAAGGATAAAGATCTTGCTAGGTGGCTTATATCTTATTAATCCAATGTGTAGTGTATCTCTACAACATGATACACAATCCACATAACTTGAACACTTTCACAATTAAAAATATAGTAATTCTAACCATAATCTAATTAATCTGATCAATTTCAAAATGAACATCTTTCAAAATTCACTTACATGATCAATAAAACCTCTAACCTTTATCTGTAAGCTTTTACTAGTTAGAAGTAAAGATGACAGAAATGTTGACCAGCTATTTCTGGAGTGTGGCTTTTTATATAAATCATAGCGAACGGAACCTGGAGAGTGTTTTCCCAATTACAGACACTAACGTACAGATAAAACACACTTGACTTCTATTTCTAGCTATGACAGACTAGATTCTACACATCTCCCACCAAGAACAACAGGAAATACAACTGTTTGAAGACATCAGAGTACCAATAAAACAATGAGAATTGGAGGATATAATATTTTAGACAGGAGATAAGCGCAAAGAAGAGACTCTAAGATTTAACTCTGCTGTTCCCCTGAGACATTTGCCAGTGTGTAAGTAGCAGTCTGGATGTTGGTAAGCTGAGAGAGCTTTCAACAGTCTCATTAGGCTAGGATACTGCAGATGGAGTTCAGGGTCCATTGAGGAGAAGGTGTCCCGGTAAACATATGTGCTTTTCTGTTTGGAATCCTGAAACCCTGGCTATTCCTTGGAACTAAGGGTGAAATGTAAATGGATAAGCCTGCACAAAGATTCAAAGTCCAGCTATTCATTAGTGATTCAAATTCCAGCTATTCATTAGTGCAGTCTCAGATTGGATTAAATCAAAATGTCTATATTCTACATGTCCTAACAGCAAATTTTCTCTAGAGAGAGAGAAAGGTTTTTAGAGTCAATAGCTTTTATAAAAATTTTCAAATACATTATTGGATTTCAGTTTTTAAAATATGGCAAATAGAGATAATATAAAATAGCTAAAAAATGAAGAAATAGGGGCACCTGGGTGGCTGAGTGGGTTAAAGCCTCTGCCTCTGGCTCAGGTCTTGGTCCCAGGGTCCTGGGATCAACCCCCGCATCCAGCTCTCTGCTCAGCGGGGAGCCTGCTTCCCCCTCTCTCTCTGCCTGCCTCTCTGCCTACTTGTGATCTCTCTCTCTGTCAAATAAATAAATAAAATCTTTAAAAAAAATAAATAAACCAAAAATGAAGAAATAAGTATAGATTGGCCTATCTATCATCTATCTGAAAAAAATAAACAAAAGGATCAGATGTTTTATGAATCAATGTTTCCAACTAAACAGTGACGAATATCCATATATATACACATACATATATAGATATATATATATATAATCTCCAAGGAAACAGTTGAGAATATAAATATATGTATATAAAATATAAACATCAAGTGAAAAAAATAAATCATTGTGAGGTGATATATTCTATATAGTTTAAAATCATTGAGCATGTAGTACATACGACTTGGATCATATTTTATCATGAAGTTCTGCTGTCAGCATGGCATCCACATTTCATATTGAGCATGTGAAATATGTCCAGTCTAATGTCATTCTGTAAGTATATTATACATACCAACTTGTAAAATTTAGTGAGGAAAATAATGTGTGTTATCTTTTCACTATTTAGTTTATCATTATAAAGACAAGAAAATAATGAGTGAGAATTTCTATGACCCCCCTTGCATCCTTTCCAGCAAGAAACCTTACTTTAAAGCATTGTAGGGACAACACCTGAGAGTCATTCATCTGCATTTTTGCTCCACTAAAATAATGGTCCTTGGAAATTTTAATTAGTTTAATATAATATATCTTCCCAACTCTCCTTGGCATATTCCTATTACTAAAAAAGCCAGTGTTTATTATTTACTTCCTTGTTTAATGTGTTAATGTCTGTGATGTTATGTATTGGCTAAATTAACTCAAAATTTAGAGACCTATTCTTCTAACTCAATATTCTTCCCAGTAGCACAGATAATTTGTGATTTACAATTGTGTGATGGAAGTTAATCTTAAAACAGCACTATTATCATTTCTAACATTATTACTCTCTAATTAGAGCACAACCTGCATTGTTATTGCTTTAACTGCAGATCAATTTCTCAATCATTGAATTATATGAAGTCCTGAGAGGGCTAAAACTTAATATCTCTGTCTTCAATTTGCTAGACTTTTCTGACCTGTCAGTACATCTGGATTTAGAATAAATATTAATATAGTAGCTTATCTTTAATCTGTGAAAATATCTGACAGCTGAGATTTTATAGTGATGAGCATCTTTGCTGCCTCTGTCCGTAAATCTTTGATAATACAGCATCATTCTGCAAATTCCCTTTTGTACATCTTGCCCCACTACTAGGGTGAGAGATATTTCTGGATAGTTGTTGCTGTTGCTCCATGCTTCTTACTTTATTTAAATGTCATAAACAAGACATGATTTCTTCTTCCTATGTCTGTTATTTCAAAGTGGAGAAGGGGGTCCCTTTTGGTTGCTCTAGAAGTCAATTAATTTGTATTCTGACAATAGAAACAAACACATAAAGTCTCTACATCATCATAATGTCAGCTTATGAGCAGTTGAGTAAAAGGTCCAGTAAACTACCAATAGAAATGCTATGAGTAAACGTTCTTCCCTATGAAGATCATAAAAAAACTCGTAAGAAAATATTTTTATGTTGATTCATCTTATTAGACCTGTGGTTGCCATGAAGTTGTGTCCATGGACCTTCCTTCAGGAAATAATTTGCCATTTATCTGCAATGAGTTAGCTGAGAGTCTGATGCAAAAGTTATCCTTTGCCTTGCAGGGGATACCTCAACATGGGCCCCTAGATGACCCTTAGACTGTGGTTTAAGGACCCTGATTTCTTACCAAAATATTTCCTACCCTTTGACATGTAAATGTCCATCCAATTAGTCTAAAATAATTGCTACTTCTTGCTCACTAGTTCTAATAAACATGATGTCAGTGTGATATTTTATGGAAAGGGTAAGATCATCAAAATCCTTGGAAATTAAATTATGACATATAACTGGAGAGTTGGCATATTCTTGAAGTAAGATGGCGAAGATGGATTGCTGGCCTTACCAGCAGGAAGAAAACTGCATCTGGCAGCCTTTATTAGCAAAGTTGGAAAAAAATGCATTTTCCAGCATAATAGCTGTGTACAGGTACCAGGGAATGTTAAGTTCCTCAAGCAATGAAACCACATCTGGTACAGCAGCTAAAATTGGAGTCACTACCTGGTTAAGCTTATGGTAAGCCACTGTCATTTGCCAATATCCATCTGTCTTTTGCATAGGCCAAATAGGGAAGGAATGTGGATGCAATGGGAATCGCAGTCCCTGCGTCTTTCAGGTCCTTAATGGTGGTACTGATCTGTGATCTCTCCAGAAATGCAATAATGTTTATGGCTTAATATTTTCTAGGTAAAGGCAATTCTAGTAGCTTTCATTTTCCCAACATAATAGCCCTCACTGTACAGGTCAGGGAACTAATGTGAGGATTCTGCCACTCATGGAATATGTCTATTCCAATTATGACTTCTAGAATTGGGGAAATAATCACAGGATAGGTTTGGAGTTCCTCTGTATTCACTGTGAGATGGACCAGAGATAAAACTCCACTGGTCACCTGAGAGAGAGGCGGAGGGGAGGGAGGGAGGGAGAGAGAGGGAAAAAGAGAGAAAGAGAGAGAGACAAAGAGGCACATTTTAAGGAAATTGGCCCATGCAGTTATGGAGGTTTGGTAAATCCGAAATATACAGGGTAGGCTGGCAGGCTAGAGACCTTTAAGGAAGAGCTGCAATTCAAGTCCAAAGGCAGTCAAATGGCAAAATTTCTTCTTCCTTAAGATGGTCAGACTTTTGTCTGTTTGTTTGTTTTATTTTTAAATAAGATCCTCAACTGATTGGATGGGGACCACTCATATTATGGAGGATAATCTTAACTCAAAGTCTACGGATTTAAATGTTAATATCCTTTAAAAATATCTTCACAGAAATATCTTAAATAATGTTTAGCGAAATATCTATGCCTACCATGACCCAGCCAAGTTGACACATAAAATTAAGCATCACATCTGAGTTATAGTTCATTCATGATCCTTTTCTCACTTATAGCTTTAATATCTTCTTTTTTTTTTAAGATTTTCTTTTTCAAAGAGAGAGAGCACAAGCAGGATGAGAAGCAGACAGAGGGAGAAGCAGGCTCCCTGCTGAGCAAGGAGCCTGATGTGGGACTTGATCCTAGAACCCTGGGATCATGACCTGAACTGAAGGCAGACACTTAACCTACTGAGCCACCCAGGTGTCCCTATCTTTAATATCTTCTTATGGAATAGCATATTTCCTTCTGCTAACAAATTTATTCAGCTTTCTCAATCCCTTAGGAAATTCCTTCCCTTTACCCTTTTAATATTTAATTAACCGAATGTTTTAGAGAATTCCTAAATCCTATGGACTGAATGTTTGTGGTTGTTTAAAACTCATATATTGAAGACATAATTACCCATGTAATGGTATTTGGAGGTTGGGACTTCAGGAACTAATTAGGTTTACATGAGAACATGTGAGAACATGGTGGTTGAATCTCCATGATGGCATTAATTCCCTTATAAGAAGAGATAGGGACTAGAGGCCACTGCTACCCTGTCCACTCTTTGAAGTTAGAGCAAAAAGGCTGCTGATGATAAATACAGAAGAGGGCTCTCAGTAGACAACAAATCTGTCAGTTCCTTGATCTTGAATTTCCTAGCCTTCTAAGATGTAAAAAATAAATGTTAGTTGTACAAACTACCCTGCCTATGATATTTTGTTATAACAGCCTGAACTAAGACACCAAACTTACAGAATATATAGTCTAGTTTCGTTGCTTCTAATTTCTTATCACATAGTCATTTCTCTCTCTTTCTCTCTCTTTTTAAAGACTTTCTTTCTTTCTTTCTTTCTTTCTTTCTTTCTTTCTTTCTTTCTTTCTTTGCCAGAGAGAGAGAGAGAGAGGAAGAGAACCAGCAGGGGAAGTGGCAGGCAGAGGGAGAAGCAGGCTTCCTGCTGAGCATGGAGCCGATGCTGGACTTGATCCCAGGACACCGGGACCATGACATGAGCCAAAGGCAGATGCTTAACCAAATGAGCCATCCAGATGTCACTAGCCATTTCTCTTTTAATTGCAGTTTGTCTTTCAGCCAAAAATAGTACAAAGATTATTTTTCCAACGTCTGTAGTGAGATCTAAATGACAAAGCAATGACTATATTTGTTCTTCATCTGCATTTATTCCACTTAAAAAAACTGCCACTGCTAACATTTTTCCATTTTTATTTTATCTTTTTCCTTCTTTGCCTTCCATAGCATGGCACTATCTCATTTTTCTCCATTTTCTCTGTATTAAACAGAAGAAGCTAGCTATTAAGTAATAATAAGTAAACCCTGAAATAAATGATTTTTTTCTTGCATAAAAAATTTCCATTCAAGATCTAAGCTGCTTTCATCTTTGTGATCTGTCATTTCAACACATGACCTCTGTGGTTACCACTAAAGAGAAAGCAAAGATTGGGGCAGACACACTTCTCTGTAACAGACTTAGCCCATAAGTATCATATGACATTTCTGTTCACAATCTATTCACCAGGACTGGTCACACGAATGGTTCTGCAAGGGTTGCGGGGGAGGCTAAGAAATATCAGGAAAACAATGAGAATACTCTGGTACCTACAATGTCACTGTGTTCACCCTCTTCAACATAAAAACAACACAGGTATATACAAACAAACCCAATGGACTACAAATCAGTCGTTGCATCAATTGCAAGTTCAAGATCTTTGGAAATTATATTCCTTCATTAAATCCACCTTAAGGAAGTTCTTGATTTAGAGATTTTTGTTCTAAATGAACATCTCCCACCCTAATATTTAATAGTGAAACAAGGATAAGGTATTCACTATAAACACTACTTTTCAAATAAAATAAAATAAAATGAAATATAGGAAATACACAATATTATTTCATTTACAGTATTTCAGAAATTCCATTAGGCAGACATTCTCAAGCCTTTTTCCACAGAAGTGGGGAAGTTTCCTCACTGAACATCTGATTCTCCTCCATTGGAATACTCTCTTACCCAATGGTCTCTAGAGCTCCTAGCTGCCCTCCAAGGAATCTTTCTTTATCTCATTGTTTTTCGCTACTTCTGAAATGAACATTAGGAAATAGTCTCCTCTTTTTGGTTGTCTGTTGATGAATGATAAAAATCCTAAAATTTAGTATATCCAAAAAAAACCCACAATTTATCGGTACGATTTATAATAGGTAATAGGTCACATTCCAATTTGGCTTTTTGACCAAGCCATTTTAATTAACTGAGAATTATTATAAACATGTTTTTCCCAAAGCCTTTGATACCCCAGCTCTTAGTATTTGGAGAATAGAATGAATTAATTTTGTCAACCAATAAAGGCCCTAATTCCTGAACTATCTCAGTTTCCTTTTAGTGCTCTTTGCAAACAAGCATCATGAGGCTTGAATTTATAACCTCTTGAAAACATTTTGTCAAGTGAAGTTAAAATTATACAACAGAAAATATCAATATCCAATTTTATACCCTCCTCTCCTAGAGCTACTACCTTACTAGGCATATAGACTGCCTTTCTAGTTGCTTTAGGTGATAACCTGTAAATGATTTGCCACTAAATAACATGGTTCTCCATCTGTCATGCTTTTGGTGTCAGTTTTTTCTCTGATATCTGATATTTTTTTTCTCTGATATTCTTCTCTGATATCACTTTTTCTCCATATATCTAGCCATTGTCATATATTTTGGGTTTTGTTATATGAGCACATTCCCCTTCCTGACATTCAAAGATAAGAGTTAATGCTCAGTTGTAATTAATTACCTCAAACTGGAAGTGAGGTGCACATTTGTATTTCTGACAACAAAGTCTTAACCAAAAAAAACTTGGAAATATAGTCTTTCTGCATGACAGTGACAAGAAATCAGTGTGGGAAATATACATGGTCTTTATAATTCTTTTATTTTCTTATTTCCCTTTGATAAACTATATTCAGATATTGGTTTTTTTTAAAAAAATCTCTTATTATCATAATTTGTACTATTTAAATTCTCTTTATATTCCTTTCTTTCAAGTCAATTAAATGTTCATTACATACATACTATAGACACATGTCATTTATCTCATACCTATTGTGATATTTAGTTGTCATAGCTTTCTTATCAGAGATGTTTACCTAATTATATAAAATAAAAAGTTTATTAAAAAGAAAGTAGAAAAATTGTCCAAATTCACAAAATGTGAGTAAAAGATGGAATAAAAACCCATGTTTGTTTGACTCAAAATGAATGCTAATTTAAACATATCACATCTAAAAAAAATAATAAATAAATATATCTCACCAAGTCTTCAAGTCTTGCTTTGATAAAGTCTCAGTCTGCACAATGAGCTTCATACTTTTGCTGAGCTTTATAACTATAAGTCTAAATTCTCTCACTAGCCGGCCATAATTTTAAGTCTACTAATTATCTCAGCCTCGGTATGTCTCCAATCCAAAAGCACTGCTTGCATCTTTTATCAAATAACATTTCTTTCAAGATGCCCTGAATGACACAAGCCCAGAACCCTAGACCTGCTTCAGGAGCCTAGACAAAGCAAAGTGGATTATTAGAATCAGAGTTACAACAACCCTCATGCAGGATCAAACATGGAATGAGTTTCTGTGGTGCAATTCCATCAAGGGATAAGCTGGAAATACCAGAATTAAATAAGCAGAGCCTAGGGAGGGTACCTTCTACACCGGAGTTTAGCAGCTGCAGAAACCCCAGAAAAACATTTGTGTTGGGCTGTGAGCAAGAGTCCACTGAGCTAACCCATATTCTGACTTTTTCATTACAGTTAATGGTACTGATGTAATCTTCTGATTATTCATAATTATATTCTTGAAACAAATTTAGAGCCTTAAATTGTTCTTATTTTCCTAAACCAATCCTATAATTTTCATGCAAACTGTAAAGTTTTTCTTTTTTTAAGATTTTATTTATTGGGCGCCTGGGTGGCTCGGTTGGTTAAGCGACTGCCTTTGGCTCAGGTCATGATCCCAGAGTCCTGGGATAGAGTCCCACATCAGGTTCCCAGCTCCCTGGGTAGTCTGCTTCTCTCTCTGACCTTCTCTCCTCTCATGCGCTCTCTCAATCTCTCTCTCCCTCAAATAAATAAACTAAATCTTTAAAAAAAAAGATTTTATTTATTTATTTGACAGAGAGAGAGAAATCACAAGTAGGCAGAGAGGCAGGCAGAGAGAGAGGAGGAAGCAGGCTCCCTGCTGAGCAGAGAGCCCGATGTGGGGCTCAATCCCAGGACCCTGAGATCATAACCTCAGCCGAAGGCAGAGACTTTAACCCACTGAGCCACTCAGGGGCCCCGCAAACTGTAAAGTTTTTATTATCTTGGTCATATTCAACTTACTCTACCATCCTAGTTCAAACACTTACTTATATTTTGTTGGCTTTTGTACACTCCTTTTAGATGGTCTTTAACTTATGTGTATAATCCTTGTTGATTTTCTGTCCAATAACCTTACCTGCTCCCATTATTTTTCTCAATGGCAAGTACTTCTTACAATCTTTCAAGCTGAAAATCCACAAAACTTGCTTGCTCAGACTTGTGAATAAAACAGGTACTTGTGCCCCAATCTTTCTTAATGAAAGATGGTGGAGGAAACTAGAAATTCCTGGGAAAGTTTCCCTTCCTTAAATACACACATTAACACACATGCACAAACACAAACACACACGCACAACAAAACACGGTTTTCTTCTTCATTGGCAGTAATTAGTGCTTGCATGTGGTACCTGAGGCTGGTAAAAAACTGTGTCCCTGAAAAAATCTGTTCACGCAAAGAGGATGACAGAGTAAAAATAGAAAAAACTCCTACATCTTTGTTATGCTGAAGCAATGAACCAACTTTGAAAACTTTTGCTCTCCTAATGTTGTAAAACAGATATATAATTAATGCCCTTTTGTTCAAGTCAATATTGGTTGGGGATTCTGTTTCTTGCAATAGCTATGTTGTAACCAATGAACTCATGTTTTTTTCAACATTTATTCTCCTTTTCAGTGTTGTTCAGACACACATTCTCACTTTGCTCTTGTTCTTGGGCTACTTCATCCTGGGATGTCAGGGTCAAGAACATATTCCTTAAACCGAAGTCATTTTCATGTTCCAAGGTTCAGATTAAACAAGAGACACTAAGAAACTTCCCTTTATTGCTCTTACCAGATACAAACTTTCCATCTCTAAAGTTCAAGGTCACAAAACTTTGAACCCTGTGAAGCATTTGTCACATTTGGCAAAAAATAGTTTTGGTGAACCACAGACTTGAATTTGCAAAGCCACTCCTACTTAACAATTATGTGACTTTAAGAGATGTCTTAGCCTCTTCCTCTCAGATTACTCATTTTTAAAATGGGCATAATGACACTTTTTTGCTGAATTATTATGAAGATTGAATCCCAGTTCTTTCCTTACAAATAGAATGATTTTAAGGAAATTCTGGTTAAGTTTCCACATATGTAAAACGTGGATAATAATGACACTTACCTTAAAAGTTTTTGTTGAGGATTAAACAAAAGTCTGTGTAAGGCGCTTAGAATGGTGCTTAGCACACAGAATGCATGTCTGCAGTTTTTCTGTTCATATTAATACAGTGCCTTACACTGAATATATTATTGATAAATGCTATTATTATTACCATAATCATATTTTTATATTATTTATTTTCTTAATATTTCATTAACTTGTTTATCTAGAAAACACCTCTAATATCACTGTCAATAATTTAAGCTCAGAAGCTATCATACAAGTTGTTGCACTACATAGAAAGATCTCAGGAGATATTTTTAAATTATACTTATTCCTCAAACAGTATCTAACACAAAGTGCAATATTCTAAGAATATATCTTTAAGACTTATTGCCCCAGATATTAAGAAAAATGTAGGCCGTCATTGACGTGCTTGTAAAAATAACAACCAGATTGAATCAATATAATTGTCCATTGATAAAAGATTGACTAAATAAATCATGGTATATTCAGACAAAAATGTCTCAGTTATTAAATAAAAGAGTGTTTTAAAATGCAGTCTTTTATTATAGTTCGGTTCTGGCAAAGCTAATAGATCAATGGATGCCATTGGAAAGATAACTTGTAAAACTCACAGATCCCAAGAGGAGGGGGCATAGGGGAAGCCAACCCAGGATCCATACAGCAAAGCACTAGTCTGTCAAAGGCACAGCAAATAAGGAAAAAGCATGGTCATAACCTTTATTGCAGTTTCTGCGGAAAGGAATGGATACGGCAAGGTAAGCAAGCTTAGAATTGGCTAGTTTGAATAATGTTCACAGGATCTAGGTCAAAGGTGCTGTGTCTATTTGTCTAGTACCCGGCTCTAGGATGATTAGGTCAGCGGAATAGTGGTCCAGTGTGTGAGTTTCAAAAAGAAGGTTGTTGGAGGTGTGAACTCTGAGTTGCTTCGTTTGCATATGAAAGGCACTCTTGCAAGCTATTTGTTTGCTTTCCCCAGGAATTAGCTACCTCTGGGAAAAGCAGTCTCTCCAGGATCAGCAAGGCCCCAAGATGTCAAAGCATCAAATGCAGAAACTAGAAAATATGATGTTACAAACATTGTAAATCAATACATGATGCAAGAAGCCCATAGAAGGTTATCATGCACTATTGTTTAAGAATGAGGGTAACCAGAAGCTGATCTGTGGTTGATCGTAATGTCTGTGCTAGGGTGCCAAGAAACATGGTACTGACTTCTGGAGGTAGAGATGAAGAGTATTAGTTTGTGATTTATGATGTGATATTAAAAGTCTAAAACTCATTTTTTGGTACCAGCTTGCTTATACTGTTATTAAATGTATATAGACCACGATATGTACCCAGTTTTAGCTAGGTGACCAGTAGGGTACCTAAGACTCTAGTAAACTTGTATTTTGTCTCAGTTGAAACTAAGGTATCTGACATCTATCTTGGTGATTCGCCACTTGAAGAGCATCTCCTGTGAGACTGAAAAAGAATTTTGAGCTCTGTGTCCAGAAGACATAGATTTCTCTGGTCTTTGCTTGGCTTACTTCTCTTGCTTACCATGTATCTTAATCAAATCCTTGCATGAGTATACCCTGTAGAATTTCCTTTCTTCTCTCAATTATCTGACCCTTTTTAACTTTTGTAATTGCTGTAACTCTCCCTGTTTTTATATCCCTACAGATAGATATACATAGATAGATAGATATCTCTACATATATATATTTCTCTTATTTGTAAAAAGCAAAGCTATGTTTACAAATATATATGTATATCTGCATAGATATTCATGAATTAAGTACAAATAAAACAATATTTTTTTCAGTTTAGTAAAATAAGAGTTAATATACTGCCATGAATATATTGGTCTTCCTCAGATACTAGTAGCAAATACAATAAAACCAAGAGTAAAATAGTATAATTGTTGTGATTTTAATTAGTAGTTTTTCTTTAGTGAGTACAAGCATGGGTAGGTAGATGGAGTGGCAGAGGGAGAGGGAGAGAGAGAATCTTAAGCAGGTTTCACAGAATGCGGAGCCCAATGCCAGGCTCAATCCCACAACCTTGAGATCATGACCTGAGCTGAAATCAAGAGCCGGGTGTTTAATAAACTGAGCCACCCAGGAGCCCATAATTAATAGTTTTAATCAATATCTAGAGTACATAGAGCTTAGTAATTTAATAAAGTCTAATGGTGAATGTAAAGAATAAAATTGGTTGGATTAAAACATTTAAGTGTTTAGTCCATATCTATATACTCTGTGTTTTCTTATGTTTAGATAGATATTCTTAAAATCTGGAATACATTTACTAATGCCACATAAATGGGCAATTAAACACATCTTAAACAGTATGATTTCAGAAAATGCCATACTTACCTGAACTGTTTTTCTTGCTTGTCCTGCAGACCTCAGTTGAAGAACATTAGAGGAAATTATGTCCCTTATTTCCCTAAAAACTGACAGTTATGGTGCTCAGAGGTATGGAGAGCTCACTTAGTTTGCTTCCCATATTTCCTTGCTCAGGGCCACTAAATAAACTTCACCAGTATTCATATCCATGTGTATCACATTTTTATACAATATGAAACACTTTCTTCCATTCATTACCTTACATAGCTTGTGAGATAGATTATAGAAACTATTAATTACTTTTTACAAGTCATGCACGATACCATTCCAAAACTTTATTGTTTGCAATGTGGTCAACCTTTTATCTTTGAACCTATACCATTAACTGACTTTACCTTGCCATGAAATGAAAATATACTGTTAGAATGAACTATGTATTATTCATATTTCTATCTGTAACACTGATAAGCATTTCTAAAATAGTCAAAGAATATGTAAATTCACTCGAGCTTAATTACTGTGTAATCACTGTAATGGACTAAATGTATCCTGCCAAAAGTCATCTATTGAAGTTTTAACCTCCAATGTGATGGTTATAGGAGGTGGATCCTTTGAGAGTTAACGAGGTCATGAAGGTGGGGCCCTCATGAATGGGATAAGTGCCTTTATGAAACGAACCCTAGAGATCTCTCTCATCTTCTTTCCAATGTGTGCAGCTATGAGAGGTTGGCAGTCCGTAAGGTCTATAACCTGGAAGAGTACTTTCACTGGAACCCAACCAGGCTGACACCCTCACCTTGGACTTCCAACCTCCAGAATTTAAATGTTTGTTGTTTAAGACACTCCACCTAAGGTAATCTGTTGTATCAGCTTGAACAGACCAAGACAATCACTAAATATTCTGCCCTTACCTTAGGGTACACATTAGAAGGTGGAATTAGAAAGAAAGCTAAAACGTACAAAGGAGATAATATGTTGTATTGGTGGCTAAGTTTCTACAAAGTAAAAAATCTAGTAGCTATAGCGGAGAGAATAGGAAATAGGAGAGTCTCTGAGTGTGCAAAGTCATGATGGTACTTTATGGTAAAGGGAAAATGTATAATTTATATGTCAATCAGGTTTGACATTTATCACTAAGGATCAAATGAGTACAATAAAAAATCATACAGGTCAGGTGACTCAGTGGTCACATTGCCAATTAACAATGGAGTAAAGTGTTACAGCCGAAGACTGTAGTATCAGATATTTTCTATTTCTCTGCTTTCTAAGTGTCTACCAAATTCCCATTTAATCAAGCACCAAGTAGGAAGAAGCGTCTCAGAATCCAATGTGTGTGGGTTTGTGGAATATAAAATATATATAGGACATTCACAGGGTACACCCTTGATTGCCTTCACTCACTCTTTTTTGTGTGCAGAAATTGTCTGGTATGGGTGGTTCATGGCTGTTGTCTCACTGCCTGGAGTAGGCAACGCATCTTCCATGTAAACGTGAAAAAGAAAGGCCCAGAAAATGCATGCAGAGTCTGTTTACATTGGCCAATTTAGAACCAGCATACCAGTAAGAATACAGATTTTGATGGGGGCTCTGTGAACAGACCATAGAGTGCACACAGCCTGTCACTAGACTCGATGCAACATGAGCTGAACAAATAAGATCCATATGGAAAGGAAAAAATAATTGAAAGCCCTGACACAACAAAGTAATTTTAGGACAAAATCATCTAAGGCCATTAAATTCAATCTCCACCTGTGCTCCTGATCAACCAGGTCTATAATTGCTGAAAGGACTCTCTATGGGTATGTTTTTTTCAGTGAGGGAAAGATGAAAGGTGGTATCCAATAGAGTCATTTACAGGCTGGTTATGGAAGTCATGGGTGTGCAGTCTGATGAATAAGTAGGTGGGCAGAAAAACATTCCTTCAGTTAGGACTCCAAGAGGGATTTCTCTCTAAATCCTCTTTGTTTGGGAGGGATTATGATGCTGTGTTTCCACTTAATTACCTGTTGCAGCCCTTACCTCTGCTGCCAGACTTCTTCCTCCCATAGAAATGCTGCCAGGGCTGCTTCTCTTCCTTTTATTATGCCTTGGCTCATTGAAAACTCTCCTGGCAATAGCCCAAGGGCACACATATGCCCTGCTACAATGGTGCCAAGTTCTTTCCCCAACATCTTTTGCTGGGTGTCTTTACCTTGTTATAATGTGTGCAGTGGCGTTCTAGCATGCAGTTCCAAAAAGATCTAGTTCAGATCCAAAAGGCTGTTTCTTTTTACCAGATTAAGAATTTCCTCCTCTTAACTTTTCTTTGGCTAAACACCTCCTTTGAGTTTACTTTCTACTGCTGTGGTCTCTGTATATAGATATGTATTTAGACATTACCGGAGACTGATTCCAGAAACTTGGCAATGTTGATTAGACTACAATTTGAGAAGCAATCTCATTCTACCTACAGGATCTATTTGTTTTTTCTTAGCTAGGCATGGTTGCACAAAATATATTTGACTCATGTTTAAACCATTATACTTCCTTGCTTCAAAGAAAGAAAGTTTAATATGACTTAATTTCTAATTTTTCAAAGATTCAGCTTTATGTCTAACCACTGAGGAGGAAAGGAGCAAAACAAACCAGAATGTGCCATTTTGGCATGTGAATTGTTTTGATCTGAAGGCAGTTAAGACCCAGCACACACAATGGACTTTCTACCCCTCCCTTAACTGCCTAAAATAATTTCAGTAGGGGGCCTGTACCAGGAAGAAAGTTATTACCAGAGACAACTTTGTATAAACCAAAAACTTATCTGAATGACATAGCAAATGTTTGTTTTCCAAGCATTTGCTCTTCTCATCTTCCTGGGAATTGTTTCCTTCCCTTTGAAGTCCCTGAAGTACGATAAGATCCCTATTCCCCTGTCCTTGGCTTAGGGTGGTATATACACCTCCATTACCGGACTGCCTGGGAGTCCTATATTTTCTAGGGGTCTCCTATTCATATGATATTAAATTTTTCTCCTCTTAATCTGTCTTATGTCATTTAACTGTTAGACCTCCAAAGACTCTAGAAGGAAAGAAGGGAAAAGTGTTCTGTTGCCGTATCACATAGAATCTTCAAGTTCCAACTTACCTAGTCATTACTTTGACTGACATAAGCATACTTTTGTTTAGCCTCATTTTCTATTTCTAGATTTTTACCATCCCTTTTGTTTTGATTTATCATTTCTAAATGTCAACCACAAGGGTGACATATAATTAATTATGAGGTGTATTCCAAGTACTTTGTCACTAATGTCAATTTCTTCTTGCCAAATACCACTAGGAATACACTTGTGATTGATCAAATTGTGTCTGTTGTTCATTGCAACAATGGATAGTGCACAAGATGAAGAAACAAGGGGTAATATTTCACTAAGACGGTATTGCAAAGGACTTCGAGCTGGAACTGACTCTAGCCAGGTGATTTGGGGAAGTTTTTAGGAAGAATGGCTTTGCTGTGTATCACATGCTGTCAGGAAATGGTGACTTTTCTGTGATAGGTTATTTTAATTAATCTTATCTAAACAGAGAGGGCTAGAGCAAAGCTAAAGTGGTAATTGGTAAAGAAGTAGCAATCATTTATATTAGCCAGAGAGGGAAATGATTTTTTTGTTTGGGCAATGTTTTGGTTTTTGTCTGTGCTCAGACAAGATTAGGACGTAGTCTTGCTTTTGTCTTGATCTGTTACCATCAGAGCAGCCTCTCGTTTGATGTTGATGTTCTGTGAAATTGTTGATGTTCAGCAGGAGAACACCAAGGACCAGCTCTCATGGCCAGGCCAGCTCTTAGTGACACCGAAGCCTCACTGATATGGCCACACCAGCTCCCAGATGTTGGGAACTGCTTTGTTCTTTCTTAGAATGAACTCCTTATGTTATTGAAAACAGCTTTATTTGTGTATAATACATATAAAATAACCTGCTATACTTTAAATGCATAATTTGTTAAGTTTTGACATCCACGCAATCATCACCACAGTTTAGTAATCTAAGCAGTCAGTCCTAAAGTTGTCTCTCACCCTTTTGTAATCTTTTGCTCATTCTCCTTTTATAATTCCTCCTCAGTCCCCATGTAGCCAGTGACCTGCTTTCTATCACTACATATTGGCTTACATGTTATGGAATGAAATACACATGGAATCATACAGTATACTCTCTGTTTTCTGAGGGGATGAGCATCTGGCTTCTTTCACTCAGTTAATTATTTTGAGATTGTACATTTGAGATCTACGTTTTTGTATACCTCAATATTTTATTTCTTTCATTTTTAAAGAGTTATCTTCAGTGGATACAGTACTCTATGTTGTTTTTTTTTGTTTGTTTGTTATTTAACACTTGGATTTCACCTCACTCTTTTCTTGCTTACAAGGTTTTTGATAAGACATCTATAATTCTTTTCCTTATGATGAGGGAACAGAAGGCAAGCTGAGGACAGCAAAAGCTGACACCTTGCAACCTCCCCCCAGACCCCCCTCCCACTCCTGGGTGGACAGGTGTGACATTCTTCCCCAAATCTCCCAATTGTCTTAATGTTAATACCTTGCTAGAGGGGAATACCTAACCTGACAATGGCAAGTGCTCTGGTATCATTTTTTTTTTAAGATTTTATTTATTTGACAGAGAGAGAGAGAGAGATCACAAGCAGGCAGAGAGCAGGCAGAGAGAAGGGGAAGCAGGCTCCCTGCTGAGCAGAGAGTCCTATGTAGGGCTAAACCCCAGGACCCTGAGATCATGACCTGAGCTGAAGGCAGAGGCTTTAACCCACTGAGCCACCCAGGTGCCCCAGGTCTCTGGTATCTTATGGGTCCTCTTTAGCATATGAAAGTTCTTTTGGAACCTCCCTTTTCTTTACCTCTCCCAATCCCATAGTATATAATCAGCTACCCCTCACAACACCGTGATCTTGACCCTGTGCTTTAATAAACCACCATTGTGTACCAAAGACATCTCAAGAATTCTTTTTTGGTTGTAGGCTCCAGACTCCACCCCACTGAACCTCACTTATATTCTAAAACTTCATCACTTATTCTTGTAAAAATAAGATTTTATTTTCTCCCTCTAGCTTATTGCTTCTTCAAGATTTTCTTTTTACCCTTGTTTCTCTATAGTTTGATTATGATATGCTTAGATGATTTTTTTTTTTTTGGTCTTTTTCTTGCTTTTAGCTTTCCAACTTTCTTGGATCTGTCTTTTGGTATCTGTTATTACTTGCACAAAGTTCATGGCCATTATAACTTCAACTATTTCTTCTGTTATATTTTCCCTTTCTTTTCCTCTGGTCCTCCAATTATGAGTATATCACATATTTTTTAAAGATTTTTATTTATTTGTCAGAGAGAGAGAAAGAGAGATAGAGCACAAGCAGAGGGGAGCAGCAGGCAGAGAGAGAAGGAGGCTCCCCACTGAGCAAGGAGCCAGATGCTGGACTCAATTCTAGGACCCTGAGATCATGATCTGAGCTGAAGGCAGATGCCCAACCCACTGAGCCTCCCAGATGTCCTAAGTATATCACACACGTTTTGATTTTGACACGGAGTTCGTGTATATTCCCAGTTTTTTTTCTTTTTTTTTTTCCTTCTTATTTCTATTGACCTGCAAGATACTTCTTTCCTTAGCCATGTTGGTTCTACCAATAGCCCATCTAAATCATTCTTCATTTTTTGTTACTGTTTGATTTCTATACTATCCAATGATATTTTTCTTAGAGTTTTCATCTCTCTGCTTTCCTTACCTATCTGTTTTTGCATGTTATCCCTTTTTTTACTCCCATTAGCATTAAAATATTGATCATAGTCATTTTAAATTTCTTGTTTGATAATACCAATATCTGTTTTTTTTTTAAAGATTTTATTTATTTATTTGACAGAGAGAGAGAGAGATCACAAGTAGGCAGAGAGGCAGGCAAAGAAAGAAGGGGAAGCAGTCTCCCTGCTGAGCAGAGAGCCCAATGCGGGGCTCGATCCCAGGACCCTGAGATCATGACCTGAGCCGAAGGCAGAGGTTTTTTAACCCACTGAGCCACCCAGGCGCCCCACCAGTTTCTGTCTTTTATCTGGGTATGGTTCTGATGTTTGCTTTGTCCCCTTGGATTATGCTTTTTCTTGCCTCCAGGTAATTTGTTTTTATGTATGTGGTGATCGTTTCTCAGATAAATACTAGAAGGCAACCCACTGAAGATCTCTCAGTTCTCACTCTGACCAGCTCTTTCCTCTCCAATACCCTATACTGCAAACTCTAACTTGTCCTTTCCAGATTCTAAGAGTCATCTCACCTCAAGAAGTCTGTCACCATCTGCCTGGATCCCCCTCTCTGGACCACATACAGAAAAGTTGTAAACAGTCAGTTGAGCCTTTTTTTTTTTTAACTTTCTTGCAATTAACTCTTTCAGTTCACTGTCTTTCTTGTCAAATGTCCAATATCTGAAAAACCATTGTCAATTTTTTTGGTTGTTTTAAGTATGAGAGTGACCTCTGTCTCTGTTACCCCATCTTGATAAGACACAATTAAATTTAAACAGTTTCAGAATTTTCCCTATAAAGATGTCTCTTTTGTTCACTTGAATTTCCTCATTCTTTCTTGATTATGATAAAATAAGTTAGAGGTGAAATTAAACTGCAGGCAAATTATATGTCTCCAAACTGAAAGTTGTCTCTAGGTGACTCTTCATCCTACTAATCACATTTGAAACTCAATTTTGTTTGAATGGTTTACAAATTTCATTTACTGTAGTTATTAATTAAACTCCTCGCCTTTCTGTTTTTGTCTTTTACTGTATTTATTTGCACTTTGGGTATTTTTTACACTATATTTCCTATTGGTATTATATATTTTCCATTAGCCTTCTGAACCAAAATAATTTTTCTGTATATTTATCACAAAGTTGTGCAAACATTATTAAAACCATCAATGAAAACAAATTAATTTTCTTCAAATAATTCAAAACATGTTGAATCTGATATTGACTTCACAAGCCCTCCTAGTAAATAAAACTTAGGTGATCTACAGTTCTTTATTTCTGTGTGAGATATCAGAACATGATGTAAAATAAAATAGAACATAAGTAATCAGTAAATATATGAACCTTCTAGAAAGTTTTTTCTCTTATTAACTAAATCGTACCTTTCCAATTTTGTCTTGAAATATTTTATCAGTTAAATAATGATATAATGTATGATTTGAAGAAGGTTAGATAAAGACATGATATCTGATACATAAGTTGAGCACATTATAGTATTTTTATCTACCAATTCCAATTATTTAACTAATTTCTATTGAATGGAAAAAGGAATAATTGAATAAATTTGTGTGTGTGTGTGTTTGGATGCTGTAATACTTACTACTTTAATATTTGCCTTAATATTTGCTTTAATCTTATCTTTTTTTTTAGAAAAATCTCAATTTAATGTCACAGGTCTATAGTGAGGCTATCTAAAAGCGCTATTAGAACTGTCCAAAACCTCATTTCCCTGGATACAGTGCTTGATGTAGCAATGGGAACGTAATGGAAGCCTGCCAGAATATGTAAAGATAGTGGGAGAGTGGGAGCACTTGGTTTTTCTCATTCCCTGGAATCACGTAGACTATGTGAACTGGGGGCTATCTTGTCATCTTGAAAAAGACTGGCAAAGAAACCAAATTATCAAGAAGATCCATGAAAGGTGTGATTAATTGAAAAACAACCTTGAACCACTGAATCCATCTGTGCCTAAAAGCAGTATCACTCTTTCAACTTTTAGCTGCACGAGGCAATAAAATATCTTTTTAAAAATTGAACCTAGGGACGCCTGGGTGGCTCAGTTGGTTAAGCAGCTGCCTTCGGCTCAGGTCATGATCCCAGGGTCCTGGGATTGAGTCCCACATCAGGCTCCTTGCTCGGCAGAGAGCCTGCTCCTCTCTCTGCCTCTGCCTGCCTCTCTGCCTGCTTGTGTTCTCTCTCTTTCAAAATAAATAAAATCTTTAAAAAAAAAAATTGAACCTAGTTTCTACTGGGTTTCAGTCATTGCAGTGGCAACAACGACAAACAAGTTCTAATACAATTATTTAATTTTCTCTGTGGGAAAATGCAGACATTCCTATTGGGGACATGTTCTCCTTTAATTAAGATTAAATAGTTTGGGAGGGCTTAAGCCATTTTTTTTGCAACTATAGATATATAATTCTATCAAGAGATTTTCATGTAAGTATTCTATAGAAGCCGACTATGTGAAAATAGTTCCAACAACCAAAAAGGCAGTATTTAAGGATCTATCTCATACACATCGTAGAATACATAATGTTGAATGTATTTTAAGTAATTCAAGACTGATGAAGTTTAATCATAAGTAATTGAATAAAAACACATATGAAAACATTTTAGTAGGGACTTATTTATAGCATTATGGATATTTATTTCTGATGACAACTTTAACTTTCCTGCATTTCTGAATGAATACTATTATTTCCAATTCCAAATTCAATTTGAATTCAATTCAAATTCTGTTTGAAGAACTATTTTGAATATTTTTATCTAGAGAAAAAAATTAAGTAATAATGTCAATGAAATACTGGCTTTCTGATATGATACACTGAAAACTTTTAAGTTGACTCAATAGTTATTTCAAAATTTCTTTTAAGTAAGTAAAGAAGAAAATTAGGACACAAGATGTGAAAGGTGTGGCAAGCCTTCTTAGTAGCCTCCTATCCACCTAGCTTTATCTAGGTGATCTAGATGAGCTCATCTCTTATGCTCCATTTACCAGCTTGCAATTAAATGGATTATGACTCCCAGTGGTCTTTGAATTTAATTACAAATGCCTAGCATTGATAATTGTTACCTGGAGAAATAAAGAGTAAATGATACCACAGGCCTTGTCTCTAATATCTCCGTCTTTCTTCATCACCACACAAAAAGGCTTCATGCAGAGTTTTAACAAACTGTTTCTCCACTCAATTTCAAGTTTCTCAATCTTAAAACATTTAAAACAATATGTTTATTATATTTAAAGGAGAAACCTGTATCAAATCATGAAATGTCTCCCATCTTCCTTAGGGCTACACCACCATAAGACCTAAGTATAAGGTATGTAGTGACGTATCTTATTAGTATGTTTTTTAATATGTGGAAGCAGATGGTGACATGGTTAAGTTTTATGGCTTCTGTTTTAACCATAAATCTTACTTATTGCTTCCTTCTAAGTTTCTACACAATTGAATACATTAAATAATTTGATAAAGGTAACTTGAAATAAAATTGTGGAGCTTCCTGACCTCTGCCAGATGTGTAATACCCCTACTTCTCTATAGATCTATTCAGTTAAGAAATCCTTTGGATGCTGAATGGGATCATTTTTCCCTGTCCAGTTGTAGTACTCTGAAAAACATAGTATCAGGTAATTTAAGAGTAAGAACCTTCTAGTCCTTATGATATTTTTTATTATTCCAAGTAATTTTAACTTTCAAAACAATAATGGACAATAATTTAGTGGATACCACACACTTAGCACCATTCTTAATTCTAGCTTAATAAACTTTTTAAAAATTAATTTTGTTGGTAAATGCAGTTCATGCACACAGTCTTTTGATCACCCACTTGGCTGCATAAGGATAGGTTGGGCAACTTCCTTGAGCAACTTCTTTACCAAGATACAAAGAGCCCACACAGTCATCCTGAGTGGGAAAACCTTCACTTGTTTCAACCTCAATAAGTATTCTTTTGTTATAAAGTGCATCATCATATATCACCTTGCCAACTCCCCTGCTTTATCTGTTCTTCAATGGAAGGGGACACAGTCCTTTCACTCCAGCATGAGAGGGGTGTGCATAAGTAAACTGCCCTCCCAGGAAAGGTCTACTGGCCACTGGGACCAACACCCACTATTGAAGCTTCTCTGTGTAGGTGAAACATTATTACATCCAGTGCTTGATTGTATTTTTTTAAGATACTCATATCAGAAGTGTTTGGGTTTCTGTTTCTGGTGGTTAGCGTAGTAATAATCTTGCAATCCTCCATATAGTTGGAGTCTGCCCCTGGGACTGATAACAGGTATACAATGCTCTACTTGACAAGTTGTTTTTTGTTTTGTTTTGTTTTGTTTTGTTAGTGATTTGGTCTGCAGATCCTCCTAAAATTTGTTCGATTAGTTGGAGTATAGCTACAATTATACCATGGGCCAGGTGTTAAGCTAGAAGTTAAGGATAACTTCATTGAACAAGAAATATGACTTCCCAGGATATAGGATGGTTGCATTCTGTTTGGAAGATAGACGGAAAGCAGATAGTAATAATACGTTAAACTGAGTCTGTTGTGTTACAAGTTTCATAAAGTCATCTTTTTCAGTCATTTCTTTAATTTTCCATGAGTGTAAACCAAGTTTTGATAAGCAGGGACGCCTAAATCCAGTCCCTTATTTGTGGTAGGTTTTTTATTTATTTATTTATTTATTTTTAAAGAGTTTATTTGTTTATTTGGCAGAAAGAGTGAGAAAGCACAAGCAGGCGGGGCAGCAGAGAGAAAGGGAGAAAAACTCCCTGCTGAGTAGGGACCCCTATTCTGGGGCTCAATCTCAGGACCTGGGATCATGACCTGAGCTGAAGGCAGATGCTTAACTGACTGAGCCATCCAGGCACCCCTTTAGTAATTTTATTATTTATTTATTTATTCTTTATTTATTTTACCTATTTATTTTTTTAGTAGTTTTCTTTTTTAAATAGTAAACAAATCTGAGCTAACAGTGATCCTTTGTAAATTCTGTATATTTTTATATGCTATTAGTGTTGTCTGCACTTTTAGATCCAATTTACTGCTCTTAATATTGTGGAATGCCAATTTTGCTGCATCTCAGAAGATTTAATGATTAAATTCATTCCTATAAATGAGTGTTCAGGCCATTAAAGAAGTACAATAAAAATAAGTGTTTACACTGGCAATGGCATCTCTCAATGATTAGCTCTGATTTGTGTGTGCAGTTAGACACTGGAAGAGGGAAAAGCTCATCTGATATGCTGGGACACCCACTTGAGCTCCCATGTTTTCTTATAATTGTGGGCTTCTCTATATGCAAGGTCTATTTTCCCATCTCTGAAGGCATATTCTTACATTTATTTAGCGACATCTGGTCAAGCCATTTTTTGATCTAGGGCTTGAGTTTTTCCCACATACCCAGTATGTACCAATTGGGCAACTACTCAGAATGACAGAGAACTTACATTTCAATCAAACCATGAACAGATTGATCATGCCTTGACAAGAGAATGCCGTTTATCAGTAGGAGGCTTGTTGAATGAATGGATCATTCTAAAGCAGTTTGGCTGGATGAGTCCAGGAAATAGGACCTATCAGAGACAGAGATCCTACTTCATATAACCATTCTTCCTTTTTAGGGGAGTTCCCCTAAAAAGAAAATTCCTAATACAAAATAATTGTAACCCTATCATTTTTTTTTAATTTTTATTTATCTATTTATTTGAGAGAGAAGGTGTGCACATAAGTTGGGGGCAGGAGCACAAGGAGAAGGAGAGAATCCTCAAGCAGATTCCCTGCCAAACAGGGAGCACAATGCAGGGTTTAATCTCAGGACTTCAAGATCCTGATCCAAGCAGAAATTACGAGTTGGATGCTTAACAGTCTGAGCCACCCAGGTGCCCCACCCTTATCTTTCTTGAATGAGTCAAATAAGAGGCCATATTGCATAGTTTGTTAAGGGTTAAAGTTTCAATTCCCCGATAAGCTTTCTTTTAGTAGTAGCTCCGTGGCTTTTGCCTGAGGCTGGCTGTGCTTAGGACCTAGCTGGATGTGTTCTCACCCCTGGTAGATGGGAAGTCCACTTTATAGAGTCTAGGATGGAAGTTTATTACCACTTTCTCACTTCTTTGCTGCTGTTAATCTAGTTCTTCTTAGCCTCTTCACTTAATGGTCTTTCATTGTTATGTTGTCAACTTCCTTCAGTGTGTGGAAGGTGTCACTGAATGAGGACTCAGGAGTCTTGAGGTGGCTTCTTCTGCAACTGTGTATTTCTCTGGCTTCAATTTTTGGTTTTGGCTTTTGTTCTTGCTAAAATGGCAGCTGCCAAAAATGAATAAAGTGCACTGTTTCTTTTCTTTTTTATTCTTTTTTTGTAGTTTCAAGGTTTGTTTTTTTTTTTAAGATTTTATTTATTTATTTGAGAGAGAGAGAAAGAAGGAGACCCCAAGCAAGGGGAGCGGCAGGTAGAAGCAGGTTTCCTGCTCAGCAGGGAGCCTGATGTGAGGGCTCAATCCCAGGATTTATTTGACAGAGAGAGAAAGAGGGAGACCACAAGCAAAGGGAGCGGCAGGTAGAAGCAGGTTTTCTGCTCAGCAGGGAGCCTGAAGTGAGGGCTCAATCCCAGGACTCCGGGATCATGACCTGAGCCCAACCCAGATGCTTAACCGACCCGAGCTGCTTAGGGAACCCTGTAGTTTCAAGTTTTTATTTAAATTCCAGTTGGTTAACATACAGTGTAATATTTGTTTCTGAAGTAAAATTTAGTGATTCATCACTTACATGTAACACAGCAAGGACTCATCATATGCCCTCCTTAATGCCCATCTTCCATTAAAGCCATCCTTCTGTCCACCTCTCCTCCAGCAACCCTGTTTGTTCTTTGTAGTTGAGTCTGTTTTCTGGTCTGCTTCTCTCATCCCCCACCCCTACGTTCATCTGTTTTGTTTCTTAAATTCATATGATATTTGTCTTTCTCTGACTTATTTTGCTTAGCATACCATAGAGTGCTTGCTTTTTAAAAGAAGATAACACTTATCAATCTCTCATAAACTGAATATTATTCGTTGACATTCTAGTCCAAAAACTTAATAATCTGGAGGCTCTGGGGAATAATCTACTTCTAAGGTCATTCAGAGTATTCAAAGATTATCTTAATTATTATTTAGATTAAATTTTTTTCAGTTACTTGTGGGTTGATTTCCTTGCTGCCAGCCAGAAAATATTCTCAGCCACAAGAGGCTACTGATATTCCTTCTTATGTGGCCCTCTCCATCTTCATAGCAGGAAGGGCACACAAATTCTCCTCAGACTTTGAAGCTATCTTACTTCCACTGCTGCCACAGGCCAGAGAAAGTGCTTATTATTTAAGGGTCCGCGTGATCATATTAAGCTAGCCTGGATGTCATACAACATAGCATAAGCACTGAAGTCATAGCTCATTATATTTTTTTTAATTTTTTATTAACATATAATGTATTATTTACCCCAGGGTACAGGTCTGTGAATCATCAGGCCTACACATTTCACAGCATTTGCCATAGCACATACCCTCCCCAATGTCCACATCCCTATCCCCCCGCCCCCACCTCCCAGCAACCCTTAGTTTGTTTCGTGAGTTTAGGAGTCTCTTATGGTTTGTCTCCTTCCCCATCCCATCTTGTTTCATTTCTCTTCCCCACCCCCCCCCATAACCCCCTGCCCTGCCTCTCAAATTCTTCATATCAGCATAGCTCATTATTTTAATACTTTCCAGGCATTAGGGTGGAAATGTCTTTAGCGGGAAGCAATTTAGAGATTCCCCCTTAACACTCTTGACAAAGAAAGTAACTTTGGATAGTGTAGTATAATGGTTAGAATGATGTGCTTTTGAGTTAACCTAGTTCTAAATCCTGGTTCTCCTGTATTTATACTACTTGTTGTTTTTGGACATTTTAATCTTCTGAAAAGCAGTTTCCTCAGTTACAAATGTGGTGAATAACACCATATACCTCATAAAGCAGCTGTGAAAATGAAATGAAATAATGATTGGAAAGCACCTGGCATTAGTAAGCATTCTATCATTGTTCTCATATTTTCCATTTATAGTTTTTGTTACACTTGTACTTTACATTCAAATTTCACTTAAAACTTCTAGTTTAGGGGTGCCTGGGTGGTTCAGTGGGATAAAGCCTCTGCTTTCGACTCAGGTCATGATCTCAGAGTCCTGGGATCGAGCCCCAAATCGGGCTCTCTGCTCAGCAGGAAGCCTGCTTCCTCCTCTCTCTCTGCCTGCCGCTCTGCCTACTTGTGATCTCTCTCTCTGTCAAATAAATAAATAAAGTCTTTTAAAAAAAAGTTCTAGTTTAGGGGAGGCTGGGTGTCTCAGTCAATTAGGTGTCAGACTCTTCATTTAGCTCAGGTCAAAATCTTATGGGTCATGGGATCAACCCTACAGGGGGCTCCCCTCACCCCAGCTCAGTGGGAAGTCAGCTTGAAGATTCTCTCCCTCTGCCCTTCTCTCAGCTCATGCACATGTGCTCTGTCTCTCAAAAAAAAAAAAAAAAAAAGTTCCAGTTTATAGTAAGTCCAGGAAATATTAACATGGTTCCTTTTATTGATGTGTTTATCTTGGAATTTAATATTACTATGATTGGATTTTTCTTTATTCACCTCAGATGATCAATACCTTTTATCCAAATTATTTTATTTTCAATAATTTAAGGTCTATATTTCTTAATTTAAAAAATACTGTTGCTTTCATTTCTTTAATAATGAAAGACAGTGTAGCCTGCTAAGATCACAAACTTGATATCAGGTTCCCCAGGTTCAGATCTGTTTTGCCACTAAATGGATGTGTAAACTTGAGTAAATTCTGTTCGTTATTTCTCTCACAATAATAGTAGCCAATTGGTTTGTGCAGGAAACCAAAGGATTTAATGCATATGAATCACTATAAATATTGTTTGATAGGAGTTAAACATGATGAAAATATTTTTCAATTATTATTAAATCTTAAAAGCTATATTTTTTTCACACAACTTAAAACATTGGAATCAAAATCAATCTTATTAATGTATGTAACTTTTTTAGGCAAACAATTAAAACTTACTTTTATTGAAAGTGTTATAAACATTGTGTCTTTAAGAATTTTTTTAGAAATTTGTTATAATTTTAAATATAAATGTCTTGGAACATTTAATTTATGACTTTATTTGATTATATAATATTCAAAGCACTAATCTTTACATGTTTTGTTTTAGAGATCCTTACAATAATCCTATGTGATAGTTGCTCTTATTAATTATAATTTATAGATGAGGAAACTAAAACTCAGTATAAATAAATTCCTAATATCACACAACTGGTTGGTGAAAAAGTGGGATAGAAATAATTTTCATGAATGTTGAACCACAGATCTCAGCTACTCTGACATATAGCTTTATTCAACCACAGTTTTTAACTAAAATTACCTTAAGTATTTTTTTTTTTTTTTTGGAATTCTTCTTGTTTATGTCTGTTACTCTGGCTTAATTGAGTCACTTTATATTCACATTTTCCAGTTTGTTCAATATATTATGTTTATAAAATATAGTATTGACTATTGGGACTAGCATGAATATATTTTTCCTAAAAGAAACAGGGTTTCTTTTTCACTAACCTAGGTTTTCCTGACCTTTGTCATGCTAACTTAGAGAAAGCATAAGAAAATACACACTCACACATGAAGTTAAAGCAGCAATTTCAAATGAGCTAGTTGGGTCAAATGATGTGAGATTTTGGAGAGCAAAGGTTAAATGCAGAATGCGTTTTTTTGATTAATATACATTTTCTTCTCCTTAGCCTCCCCTGGGAAAGAATGGGAAGGTCAAGGGACATAGGAAAGGCAGGCTCAAGGACAGAGAGAAGGCATATCAGCAATAGAAAGAGAGCATATGGCTATGCAACAGCAAGTACAGGATGTGCTGCAACAAACACACCTTTGACGTATGGATTATTCACAAATTTACTTCAATTATTCGTGAGTTGATCTAAAACAACATCATATGGAAGTGTGAAGAAAAATGGTGAATATAGACTACACGATATTCATAAGAAAGATGTTTTGTAATCACTAAAGAATGTGGAAACCATGTTAAAGGCAAATAAAGGCATTTCAACTGAAGAAAAAAAATAAGCTAGACGGTCATTAAATGTCCAGAAAGACTAGCAAGAAGTAGAAGGAATGCATTTGCCAGCTGCAGGCTCTTTACCCTTGCCACTTCCTGTGCCTGGAAATCACAAGCGCCCCACCTCCTTCAGGTCTTCACTCAGATATCATAGCTTCAGTGAGCCCTCCCTTGGCAACATTATCAAAATTGTCAAAATTACCTCTAACGCATATACATACTCTTGATCCCCAGTCTGTTTTATTTTCTACTTTTTACATAACACCAAATAACATTCTTTGAATTTGTTTTATTATTGTTGATGCTGTTGTGGAATTTCTATCTTTCTCTAGTAAATATAAATTGCAGAAGAAGAGGATTTTGGTTGTCTAATTTGTTTGCTGATAAATCCCTGGTGTTTGAGACCATATCCAACTCTCAATAAAAGAATGATAAGTGAATTTACTCTGTTTTTCCTACAGGTTTGGGCATAGATCTGAGAGAGTAGAAGATATAGCTCACCATACGATGGAACAGCGAAACTCCTTGTGAGCTATTAGACTCTCAGATAATGAAGATATCATCCTTTAAGTGACTTTATGATCATTTGACAGAGGTGTTCTTAAGAAGACCCAGAGGACTGGATGGGAGGTTGAGTTTGCATCTCTTTAAAGCAAAGAATCTAGACATCAAAGAAGCAGAAAAATAAAAATCTAAGTACTGAACAAAAAAAATTAATTTTTTTTAAAGATTTTATTTATTTGACAGAGAGAGACACAGCGAGAGAGGGAACACAAGCAGGGGAACTGGAAGAGGGAGAAGCAGGCTTCCTGCTGAGCAGGGAGCCTGATGTGGGGCTCGAACCCAGGACCTTGGGATCATGACCTGAGCCAAAGGCAGACGCTTAACGACTGAGCCACCCAGGCACTCCAATATTAAATTTTTTTAAGAAAAGTTTTCCTCTTTAATTTCTGTGAATTTTTCAATTTGGTTTTTGCTACTTTCCACATAACCCTAAAACACTCATATTTCTAATATGAGAGTAAAGATTTTTTTTAATTTTTTTAAAGATTTTATTTATTTGACAGAGAGAGAGCAATCACAGGTAGGCAGAGAGGCAAGCGGGGGGTCGGGGAGCAGGAAAGACCCCAATGTGGGGTTCTATCCCAGGACCTAGGGACCATGACCTGGGCCGAAGGCAGAGGCTCTAACCCACTGAGCCACCCAGGCTCCCTGAGAGTAAAGATTGAAAGATTGAAACAAAAAGAAAGGTCAGAGAACCTTCTGAAGGTCTAAGAACAATGTAGGAGGAAGCAGCCCATAATAAGTAATCTGCATTTTCCGATAGTCAGAAGCAGTTCTGAACCCGGCATCTGTGTCTTGAAAGAAAAAACAAAACAAAACAAAAACACCTCTTTTGTATGTGATTTTATTTTTCTAGCCCTTTTGAAGGTACTAAATCAACTTTATTTAGTTATTCATATTGACTTTATAATCTTACTGACTCAGTGAAAGAGTTCAAGAAAATGAAATAGGCTTAGCACAACAATGCAACTTGAATCAGCAAAGGAATGAATATGTTGTTCTGTCAAATCCCATTGCCACAATAGCTCCGTCAATTTATTTGAAAAATGTACAACCCTGGAGTTTCAGCACCACTTAACAGCCAAGGAGAACAAAGTGTATACAGTGAGATACAAATCTTCTATACCATTAGTTCAATATATTTCTGCATAGCAGCCTTTCAAAAATTGGAAGCATATTTTGGCATCATGCTGTTTCAAAACAACAACAACAAAATCTGTGAGATGTATGTTGAAAGCTGTCAGTGCTTAGAAACACTACTTTTAGTTTCATTTCCATAGAACTACTTGTTTGGCTTAGTCCTTATCTACTATTTCATCAAGATTACATTAACACAGTATCATCAAGCAGACTTACAATTTATTGAGTACCTGAGTTATTCACAGAACTTTTAACAGGGTGCATAAATCCATCCTTAATTAAAAATTTGTTGGCTGATTATGAGACATCAGGCTCTACACCTTACAGGATTGCAGGAAAATATGCTGGAAAACAATACTGCCTAGAACATCGCTTCCCAATCGCAAGAGAAGTATTTGTTTCTATTTTGCTCATTTGAACCTGGAAGGGGTCTGCATAGAAGTGGTGATGATTTGATTAAAATTAAAATAAATAAAAGACAGTTTTAGGTAAAACATTCTCGCTTGGCATTCTTCCTATTATACTGTTTGAAAACAATGCTATGATTATATTTCAACAAAATATAGGTGTATGGTAACAATGTGTCAGTTGGATACTGTTTGTTTTCAGGCATTGTGCTATTTATATGCATTCATTCTAATGTTCACATGAATCCCATCTGATAGTTGTCTTTTTTTAATCTTTGTCTAAGGGGGAAACTGAGACCCAAAAAGAGGTGAAAGTCGTATAACTTTCCATTTGTTTGAAAGTCTCATAATTAAAAAGAAGCTAAATCTGTTCATTTTCAATATATACATATATATGTATATATTGGCAGTGGTAGCTACTGGTGGTACTAACACATTCTACTGGTATAGATCTGAAAGGAACTAAAGAAAATGAAAACACTAAAGAGACAACACACACTCACACACATATAATTAATAATGTGGGAACTAACTATAAAACAAGTACTTGCTTGGGGTGCTTGGGTGGCTCAGTGGGTTAAAGCCTCTGCCTTCAGCTCAGGTCATGATCTTAGGGTCCTGGGATTGAGCCCTGCATCAGGATCTCTGCTCAGCAGGAAGCCTGCTTCCCCCTCTCTCTGCCTGCCTCTCTGCCTTCTTGTGATCTCTCTCTCTTTCTGTCAGATAAATAAATAAAATCTTAAACAAACAAACAAACAAAAACAAATACTTGCTTAGATCTTGAGAGAAGATAAAGGTAGAAATATTTTCAAGAAAAATATTCTCATGATGAGTTTCCAGTATAAAATTCTCACGTTTGAGGTAGTATTTAGCTGCCAAATATGTGACATTAAATATAAAGTGAGGCTGCTAATTAAAATCTTTTTTAAAGCATACTAGTTTTTAAATATCTAAACTACCAATAAACAAGCATATTCATTGGTAATGTAGTGAAATAACCTAAAATCTTAACTAGCTAATTTTGAGATATGCCTATCTATATGAAATATAAAATAAATTGTGGAACAGCTTCATGAACCTGAGCAAATCTTTCATCCATCAACCATATTTGAAAATGAAGGTGGGTTACCTGAGTGGCTTAGTCGGTTAAGCATCTGACTTTTTTCAGCTCGTGTCATGATCTCGGAGTCCTGAAATCAAGCCTCCAGTTGGGCTCTATACTTAGAGGGAAGATGGCCTGAGATCTTCTCTGTCCCTGTCCCTCTGTCCTTCCCCTTACTTGCATGTGTTCTATAAATAAATAAACAAATAACAAATAAAATGTTTTTTTAAATGAAGAAAATATAAGAAAATCAAGTTTCATTTTTGCTGACTCAGCTGGATGCATGGTGGTTTAACAGTAGAAGAAATTTATCCAGGAATGAGGAAGAAGAGATTTATAGAGAAGTTAATGCAAGTACAGAAAATGCTCCTCCAGGGAGCAGAGGTTGCAAAGTGTGTGACAATTTTGTCTTATCCTTTCTCATCTTCTCCACCAAGGTGAAGGCAAACATAATCTAGTAGAGGATATATTGTCATGATGAGAGATGATCTTTGGTTCATTAAGTGTGTGGGCAGAAAAGAAGAAGTCTTAGAGAAAGAGCACCGATAAGGTCTAGTAGTTTACTATAGATCCAAGAAAAAGAGTTTGGGTCACAGGGGAAAAAAACAAGAGTTGTAGTTAGAAATTGAAATGCAAATCAGGAACCCAAGATAATTTTTCTCTTATAAGGACAGAGTTCTGGGTTCTGGGGTAGAGGTAAAAGTCTAAAAAGTTCAGTAATTATACAGATTCCTAGGACCACTCATGAACATGGGATATTGGATTTTTGGTACTTAGATAAATTCCAGAATCAACTGAGGTGTCGTAGTCTGACAGTGAAGATCTGCTAAGGAAATAGATAAGTCCTTTGATAGTCTTCATTCCCATGTAGAGGACTGTCTGAAAAATGACAAACCCTTTTATTGAAAACCACAAAGAACAAATGTTATCCAAAAGACTCAAGAAATTCAAATATATGCCCTCGGAGAGATGGGAAAACACTTCCTTGAGGGAAAGGACATTGTAGAAAGACAATACTATCTGTATATGATGGAAGGAGTTTCCATAGCTAGACCAGAGTCTTTTTGGTGTCTTCTGTAATGCCAACCCAAAAGACTTATCATCCAGAAGAGGATGAAATTGAAGCAAAAACTACTTATTCCTGATGAGTGTAAGCCACTGCTCCACTGTTAGCAAATGCATTCTATATCACTTTATTCATTCAACAAAGGTTTATTGAGCATCCAATATACACTAGACTCTACAAGTTTATGACAAAAAAAAATGAATAAAACCTAGTCAATGTTCTGAAGAGTTAGAACCATTTTACTATGAGATTAAACATAGAATTTATCTTTTCTCAGGTAAAGAAACTAAACACACAATTTTGGTGATTTGGATATTGTAGACTCATCCACAATTTTGTATTGCATTTTTTTCATAAAAATAAAAATTAGCAAAAGTAACTCTCTTATTTAACTTAAGTGATATATAAACTCCAGCCTGCTTTGTTAAGGCTTAAGAGTCTATGACATTAATACTCATAGAGGGCGCCTGGGTGGCGCAGTTGGTTGAGCTACTGCCTTCGGCTCAGGTCATGATCCCGGAGTCCCAGGATCGAGTCCCACATCGGGCTCCCATCTCCATGGGGAGTCCGCTTCTCACTCTGACCTTCTCCCTTCTCATGCTCTCTCTCACTCTCTCTCTTTCCTAATAAATAAAGAAATAAAAAATCTTTAAAAAAAAATACTCATAGCAATGGTATTTCTTATAGTAAAAAAGTATGAATAATCCAAATATTCATCTGCTGATGAATGGATATATATAGAATATATAGCACTATATATATAGTGTACTATATATAAATATATATATTTATATATATAGAAAATATAGCATATCTATGCAATGGAATATTATTTATCAATAAAAAGAAGTGAAGTACTGACATTCTACATCATAGAGGAATCTTGATAACATTATGCCAAGTAAAAGAAAACAGTAAAAAAAAAAATCACTTATTGTATTATACTATTTTATATGAAATTCCAGACCAAGCAAAGCTATAGAGACAGAAATTAAATTTGTGGTTGCCTAAGTCCTGGGGATTTGGAAGGAAATGAGAAATGACCACTAAAGGGAGTGGGCTATCTTTTTTGAGTCATAAAAGTATTCTACGATTTGATTGGGGTACTATTTGTACAACTCTGTAAATATACTAGAAACTACTGAATTGTACAATTTAAATGAATAAATTATTTGGTATGTGAATTTCATCTCCATTAAACTGTGCATGCACATACACACACATACACACACACACCCCCCTCTATGTATATATCTACAGACTTTTAGCCGCAATGTCTTTTTTTAGTCCTAACTGTTCAAGTTACTAGCAGTATGACCTTGATTTAGTCATTTAACCTCCCTGTGCCTCATATTTGTCATCTGTACAATGGGTATGAAAATAGTATCTACTTTATAGGATTATTGTGAAAATTGAAGTAATTGATATACATTTAAAGAACTTAGAGGAGTGTCTGGAACACTGTCCATGTTAAATACGGGTTTGCTCTTGCTGCTGTTATTCCTATTTTTACCACTATCAGTAATAAAACAGTAACATCATTTTCCTAATTACTTTAATTATCATTATTGTAAGTCCAACCTTATGGATTTAATCGATGGAAAAGGTAGCTGCCCTCCTTTTGTTACTTTATTACATATGCTGATTAAATTGTAGCTAAATTTCTACCTAGACCCCCATCAATATTTTTTTAATCAGTTGCATAGAAAACCTTGTCCTAGGACTTAGACACATATTTCTTTGTGAAAAAGTTAACATCTTATTTGATATAAAGTAGGAACTTTTATTTTTTCCTACTAAGGTAATGCAAATATTATGTGCACACCCCGCTCAATAAAAGCCAACCTATTAAGCTGGATAATGGCACTGAGTGCACACAAGCTTACTATATATTTCCAAGTAGGATGGCACAGTTATAATATCAGCTTTACGGCAAGGATATGGGATAATAACAGACCACTAAGAGATTGACTACAACCACTTAATTTTTTTTTCCACATAAAATCCTCAGGAATGGTCCCTCCAAAGGGAAAAAGCAAAATCTTTAACTGTTATAGCTCTACTCTCTTTTTTTTATCTTCACATCTCTGTAAGTCTTGATTTAGGCTAAATGCATCATTAATCTTTAACATATCCACCTAAGAACACAATTAAAGTCAAATAGAATAATGAGTGGCATTACAAGGAATACAAAGTAGCACAGTCAAGAATGGAATCAACTATTCCATATGCTGCACAATTGCACACACCCACTAACTTTCAAAGTGCCAGAACTAGGAAAAAAAAATTAACTCTTTGATGAATAAGAATCAGAATATGTTAATTAGTCAATTCATTTGGGAACAAAGCCAAGACCAGAAGGTTAGCTTGTAATATTAAATCTTGTTAGGCATGAACTTTATCTTGAAGCTTTGTACTCATAGTTTATTTCTTTAGGTCTCTTATTTTGATTTCAGAAAACATGGTTTTAGTCACAGATGTGCTATTTACTAGTTGGGTAGCATTGAGTGAAACTTGAATCAAACCATCATATATGGGAGATCGATTATCTCATCGGTTTTCAATCTTCATTTTGTGTCAACATCAACTGGAGCAGAGCCTGAGATCCACACGTAGCGATGAGCTTTCCACTGGATATCCCAACATGCAGCCACAGCGGGGAACCTGTCAGAGGAAATAATCTCCACAGTGTTTCTTAGTCTGCATCTAAGGTTTTCTATCTGTCTAGATATCCTGACTCGGTTCTCAGTAACAACATAACATTATTTCATAGAAGAGGAAGTTGAAATGATTAGTAGAATACTTTGAAAAGTTGTTTTAAAGAAGTTATACTCTTTTGAGTTCACTTATACAATGAAGGCAAAGAAAATAAAAAAAAAATATTTCGCTTATGTTAACTTAGCAAAAAGAAAATCTCCAATAGAGAAGAAAAACAAACAAAACAAACCACACCAAAACAAAACAAAGCATAAAAATCTATCATCCATATGCTATCCTTCCCACTAGATAAGTCAAGAAAAAAATCCTGTAGAGGAAGAAACAACAATTCTTTGAAAGGTATGCTTTCCTTTGTCTTTCAAACTCTATATATCCTCATATATCCTTCATATATATCCTCGTGCATTTGAATAATTGTTTTCAAACAGTTTGGTGTATTCAAAATAGGATATAAGCCTCAGGAAATAATTATTTTATCTGTCACCTTTGGTTCCACTAAGCCAAACCAGTTACAGAAAAAAATCAAGGGCTTAACTTTAATCAAGAAGAGTTTGGTTCAAGTTTTATAGCTTTTACTTCTCTCCCCTTAACCGTATGATTGCAAATAAATACAGTACACAAATCCTCTGGAAGTCTCCACTAGGGCATCATGTTCCTCTCTCAATCAAGAGCTCATACTTCTTCACCACCATACCCACCGATCTAAGGAGAGAACACTTCACTCTCAATTTGGTTTTCCCTACATAGCAGGACATTTGGTACAGAGATCAACTATTCAGTTTCTTCAGCTAGTCCCTGGCAATACAGTAACACACCCTGGACTCTCCTGCCCTTCTCTCTGCTTCTGAGAGAATATAATTCAACTTCTCTAGCTCTGGCAATATCCATAGGCTCCAAACACCTTTATCTCTGGAAATTCCAGACTGGTAAATAATATGAAATTTTTTATGTTCCTGTAGATCAAGGTTTGCTCCCAACCTAAGACCTGTCAGTTGACCATGGATGTCTATCTTTAGAGGACCACAACTTTAGGTTTCAGAAGGTGGACCTTCACTTCAATTAGAATAGCTCCTTTTGCTTGGAAATATATGTCAAGTTCCTTAGTAGCAAAGTCTGTTCTCTTTCCATAATACAAGCAAAGAAGTTAATAACCCTGCCTAAGTACTGTATTCAACAATTTGCCCATACTGTTTACAGCCTCAGACACCACAATATAAGTATTAATTTGCCTATTTAATACTTGAAGAAACTGTGACTTGGAAAGGGTAAATGCTCTGTCATAGGTCCTATAGCTTAGCAATGGGGTCAGACATGAAGCTTACTTCACATTAGTTATCTACATGCACCACATCTTACCCTGTGGCTTGAAGCAATATGATTGCTTTTTATTTTGTTCTGTTCTCTTTTTACTCTCCTTTCTGTCAAACAGCCCTCATGTCCACTTTGTAACTTATGGATAAGAATCCTCTGGGACTCAGCATGCTTCGGAGTTGTTTTGCTTCTTTCAGGAGGTAGACTCCAAAAGCAAATAGGATCCATGATTATCTTTAATACTAAATATCTTCAAGGGAGTTAAGCACATTAAACTTCTATAGTGATACCTGCTATCTATGACAGGACAATAGTGGACTTCTTTCTGGCTCATGATCGAAGTTGCATTTCCCTTTTAATTATTCTCATGGATTTTATGACCTTCAAGGATTGTTGTCAAAATAGATTTTATTGAATAAGTACTTTTCCTTCATGTATAAAATTAACTAGGTGCAGGTAAAAAACCATGATAGTTTGTTTAAATAAAAATGATGTTCTCAGTTGGCAAGATGATTTAATCCTAGCCCAAAGCAAAGCAAATATAAGATTCCTTACTTTAATGCATGCATTCTTTATTTTTGAAAAAAAAATAGTTATAATTATATTGAAAATTGATCAGGAGGGCTGAAGTTCCAAATATTCTGCAATGGACTACTATTGTAATGTTTCCTTGACTAGAAGTTCCTACAGAATGTCTTGTTATAAAGATAATCTTTATTGCTTGATCTGATAGTGTCTTTTATTTCCTATGTATGATTTCTCCCTTTGAAAGATTCATCTCCATTAACAGCATTGTTTTCCTAGTATGAGTTTCACATGTGGTATTTTATTTTATTTATTTATTTAAAAAAGATTTTATTTATTTATTTGACAGGGCGAGACACAGCAAGAGAGGGTCCACAAGTAGGGGGAGTGGGAAATGGAGAAACAGGCTTCCTGCTGAGCAGAGAGCCCGACACAGGCTAGATCCCAGGACCCTGGGATCATGACCTGAGCCTAAGACAGACTTTTAAGGACTGAACCACCCAGACGCCCCACACATGTGATATTTTAAATACTAATGACAGTGACTGAGTTTAGTTGAACACTTACTGTTTTGGAAGCACTGTGATAAGAACTATTACATAAAATGCTGTTGTTGAATTCTCTTAACAACCCTGAGATACAAATATTGTTAAATGAACATTACACATAAACAAATACAGCCAATAATATGGCAAAATCTGCATTACACCAGATCTTTTTGACTTGGAGTTTGGGGTCTTTACAGAAAGAACTCTGCTACAGTCTGCTGTCCATTTCATCATCACTTTGGCTTCTGCAGTGATTATTTCATAGCATTGATATTACCATGTCTCTCTTTTACTCAAATAACTCAGATGCAGTTTTTCACACCCCTACAAAAAATTTGTTGCAAATAATCCTTTTTGCTTGTTTGTTTATAACATGTAAGACATCTTGTATGCAAAATAAAAAATCTGTGTATCTTTCAAAACTGTCAGGGCTTACCAATTTGTCTTTGTCACTTTTAAGATTTTTCCCTTCCACTGAAGGTTTATTGAAAATGTGTTTGCATTAACATTTTTTGTTATGGTAACGTTCTGATTAAAATTAAATGGCAAAGTGTAAGGAATTTATCACTCAAAACTTGAGTCTAATTACTCCAAGTGATTGAGAATAGACTTCACTTGTAATAATTGTCAAAAAAAAAAGGTTCTAACTAATTTTTAAGAAAAGGCAACATCTTAGAAAAATTCCTTCCTTGGAGAACTGAGGTTTTGCATATGCCTCGCAGTCTCACAAATCTAGGTACTTTTACTGTTACCTCATTTATTCAAACTACCTAGGTAAATTAGCGTGTGAAAACTCTGTATTAGTCATTCCTTCATTAATAAAAAATCAACTGATTTTGCTGTAAGTTTCCATAGCGTTAAAATAGAGTAAAAACTACTTCTTGAAGTAAGTGATAAAATTTTCTCATTCAAAAACACAAAAGTGACTTCACAGTCTTTCTAAGATAGTTATTAAATCTAAATTAGAGACTGTTGCCACTGTTAGGTTTTTTATCCACTGCATGGCTTTTTATAATTTTGTCATTTTTCCCCCCTAACTCTTTTAAAGACAAGTAGTAAAGTGGGTGAAATTTGTTTATGTCCCAGTTTCTGCTTACCACTTGCCCTACAAATCACATCTCCTCTCCATCCCCTGCCACCCGTGTCTCTCCTGGCAACCCTAGTTGTACTGGACTCTGTTACAGGATGCTTCTGGATGGGATTATGCAAATTGTCTCTACCGCTGTAATTTAGTTGAGCACTCAGGAACTTGAGTAAGGACAATAACCAGAAGAAGAATCATATTTTAGGAATGTCTGGGAAAGAAAGGAAAGATACTGACGTGGAATCTTCTACCCATCCTTCTATTTTTCACTTCCGATCCCAAGAAATTAGCCCTTTTAGAATTAGACATTATCCCTCAGGATGTAACGGTTTGTAAATTAGACTATAAAATGCATTTCTTTTAGTAGTTTCACTTGTTCCAAGGATGGAGACTTTCCCTTTATTATTCAGCTCTTTACCTGCAGTTCATGGGAGAATACCTGACACATAAAGCATGTCCCTTCAAAGTGAGTTTAAAATAAAGATCTGTCTGAGTCAGAGAACTGTTTTATAAACAGAGTACAGGCCATTTGCATGTTCTTACCAAGTGATTACTTTTCTATACAACATATTATTACTTTTGGTAGTGGTAATTTTTTACAATATAACATGAAAAAACTAACCACGATTACACAATGACAATCAAAAAACTCATGTGTAAGTCATCTTTTTGACAAACTTCTGTTTGCGAATTAACATATCAATTTTTTTCATAGGAAGTTTTTATAGGACTATATATTTGCTAAATGCGAAGAAATGAAGACTATTGAAATTGAACTGGATTTTAAACAATGAGAGAGTAATATGTAACAGTTTTATTGAACCATTAAGGTGTATTGAGCCCTACACACAGAATCAGTTGCATTCTAATACACTAAGAATGTACTGCCTGAAAAAAAATTAAGAAAATAATCCCATTTACAATAGCACCAAAAAGAATGGAATACTTAGGAATAAACTTTACTAAGAAGGTGAAAAGACTTATATACAAAGTCAACAAAACCTTGATCAAAGAATTTAAATAAGACATAAAAGAATGTAAAGATATCTCAAGTTCATGGATTAGAGTACTTAATATTAGTAAAATATTCATACTATACATATTGACCTACAAATTCAATGAAATTTCTATAAAAAATCCAGTGGTATTTTTCACTGGAATAGAAAAAAAATTCTAAAATTTGCATGGAAACACAAAAGACCCTAGATAGCCAAAACAATCTGGAGACAGAACAAAGCTAGAGACGTCACTATCTGATTTCAAAATATACCACACAGTAATAAAATACTATATAATTAATATTTTTGATATTTTTATAAAAATCAATGATGCACTTGGCCAAAAAGAAAACTTAAACAAATATTCAAAGATATTATTTTCTGTTACCATAATCCAATGTAATTAGAAAGAGTTAAATTGACAATAGGACTCTTAACTACTTAGATATTAAGAAATACATCAAAAACAAACAAACAAACAAAAAACAATGGCCAATTTTCAAATCAAAGAAATAATCTAAAAGGAAAAAAAATTGAAATCTAGAAAACAATAAAAGGGGTAATATTTCACATAACTTTTTGAATTAATTTTGAGAATATTTATTTTAATAAGGATTAGTACAATTTATCCTAGTGATTTATTATTTTGCCATCTGCTTGGATTCAATTGTCTAATTTAGTCAAAGTAACTTATGACACCATCTTCTTTCTCCTTCTTAATATTGCATATTTTTCCTTGTAAATGTGATCCAATTCAAGAAATCCAGCAACATAATCTGTTATAGAAATTGGAAACACATAGTAGAATAATATCAACACATGCTGAAATACCATCCATTAAAATTGTTCAGCCATTTACTAATGAAAATTTCTGAATAAAAATGAAAATTATAAAATTACTCAAAGTCACAAGAATATTTTCCAAAAATTAGGCAAAGAATAATAAATTTTAGAGTCTTAACACCTCATCAATGAAAATCATAGAAGCAAAATGCCATTTGTTCCTTCTAGATTGGAGAATTTGTTTTTGGGCAATCCGATAAGGGTGGGATGTGGGATTATGTTACTAGGAATCATTGTTTGTGATAAACGTGACTCTGAATTTGCAAATTACATCTGGTTTAGGAGTAACCATATATATTCAATGGCAAGACATTGCTGGGGGTTCCTTCAATTTGCTGAGACTTGTGATTCAGTTTTCCTGGTGGAGATGCTAGAAGCTACTCTTCTGAAGGTTCCACCAGAGATATTGGCCTGTAAGGGGTATAAGCATCTAAGTTTAGACACTTCTTATACTTGCTCAGTGTGAGGTTTAGTCCCTTACACATGAGCTTATTCCTGCAGAACCAAATTAATACCCTTTCTACAGTAGTGTAGATTACTTCTATGGAAGAGAAATGCACACGTTTCCTTGCTGATACACTGTGACTTCGTCCTAAGTTCTTCTGAGCATTTTGGTGTGAAATGTGCCTGTGATAGTTTTCTGAGTTTGAATGGTGTTAGGGAATCCCATTTGTAGTTAAATACTTTCCTGGTTTATTTAGTAAATAGAGTAAAGAACAAAAACATTTGTTATGCATTTCTAGAAAACTATTTCTTTTGCCAGTGAAATCTTTATAAAGCTAAAGAAAATTCAAGAAGTTTTAGTAAAAAATAAATTGAATTAATGGGGTAATTACATAAACATACTGACTATAATATATAATAATGTAAATATATTAAAAATAGCACATCCATATTCCAGTAATAAGAAAAAGATGTGGAGAAAATATCCCTTTTCCATTAATGACAAAACCTTTAAAGTATTTAGTGATAAAGTTTTTAAAGGTATATGATATGACTTATGAATATAACTCGAAAGTCATATTGTAAGAAATAAAGCCATTCATTCATTAAATATTATTGAGCAAATGGCAAGGTAAGCATGCTGTTGTCTTCGTTTATGACATCCAATATGTAAAAAATAAAAGGAAAAGAAGAAATACTCTTGCTTTTGAAGATCTTATATCTGGGGCTGGGCCAAAAAGTTCAAATTCAAGAATTTGAATTTTAAATAAGAAGTGCTATAGCATAAAAGAAATTAGAGTGAATTAAAAAGAATTGGGAGTGATGCTACATCAGTTTTCTACTGACACATAAAAAATTACCATAAACTTAGTGGCTTAAAACAGTATGCATATATTGGGTTTGAGCATGGTTTAACTAGGTCCTTTGATCTGTGACTTACAAAGCTACTTCCAAAATGTCAGTTGTGTGGCAATGTCATTGAGTCTTGGGATTCTCTTCTAGGCTTTTGGTTGTTAGCTGAATTCAGGTCTTTGCGTTTATAAGATTGTGGTATTGAGGTCTCAGAAGTCCCTTGCTATTCTCTGCCAAAATAGCCTCATCTGCAATGAAAAGGTTTTCATTGCTAAGGTCAGCAGACATCTCTGATTTGGAATCTCTTATTTCAGAGAAAGATTAGAACCTGTCATAAAGAATTGACATGATTAGGTTGGTGAAGTCAAGCATGACAGAATTGTGGAGTACGCATGGTGGGTAATATTTGGCGAACAGCAGAGAGGTCTACTTTTCTGGAGCAGTATGTGCAGGAAGAAAAGAAATAGTGTCTTAGAGGCTCTAATAAGGACTCTGGATTCATTTACTTCCTGAACTAGGGAGACATTTTATTTAAGATTCCAAGGACTGAGTCAGGAGAATAAAGAACAGTATGTTGTATAATTGCCTGAGAACATCAGAAACCTTCAAGCCTTTATGACCTCTTAGAAAATCATGAAATTTGTACAGAGAACCATCAGTATGAGTAGCCTCTTTCTTCCAGTCACATTCTACAGGGTATAGTACATACCCTGTATGTACTATACATACTGTATAGTATACTATACAGTATACTGTATACTATATACAGTATACATACTGTATCGTATACATACTGTATATAGTACATAGTACAGGGTCAGAAGAGATATAAATGTAGATGTAATCAGGCTAGAGGTAATGCCAAAGGAAATAATGAAATGAGATATTGGCAGAGTAGATGCACTAGAGGGATTAGAACAATTAGGCATGGATTCGAAGCTGGGTAAAAGATAAACTACAAAAAGCGAGGCAAAAAAAAAGTGGTAGCAATTGAATGATCTGCTGTGGGAAAAAGGAATAAAACAAGTTATCCTAAAATTTAAAAACATGACATATATTTGAAGGTAAAGATTTAATATGATAAAAATATTGATTCTATGAAATTAATTATAGGAAAAGAGATACCTACATGTTTAAAAGGCTATGGATGGGATAACCTTTATATTGAGAACCACTCTAAAGACACTACAATCGGGTGCCTGGGTGGCTCAGTTGGCTGAGCATCTGCCTTCCGCTCAAGTCATGTTCCCAGGGTCCTGGGATTGAGTCCCACATCTGGTTCCCTCTTCAGTAGGGAGTCTGCTTCATGCTCTCTCTCTGGCCCTGCTCTTGCGCTCTCTTTCTCCCAAATAAATAAATAAAATCTTAAAAAAAAAAAAGACATTACAATCAAGTTGCTCTGTTTTATTGGTATAGATACAAATAACTAGATCACTGATCAAGAAGATATTACTTAAAAACAGAGGACATCTATATGATTAAATCATGCACATACAAGAGATTTCACATATTATTCAGAAATTAGTAAGCAATACAATAGAAAAATGGGCAAAGGATGTGAAAACTATCTACATATGAGCAAATTTACATGTCTAAAAATGTATAAAAAGATGTTCCATCTCTTTAGTATTCATAGAAATACAAATAAAATGGCAATTAGTTACCATTGTATACTTAACAGGTAAAATAAAAACAAAATTGAAATGAGAACATCTATTGCTAGCATTTATTGCTAGTATAGATGCACATTCTAAAAGTATTTTAAAAAGAAAATCTGTGCAGCAACCTTTATATTTATTAAAATAGGGCCCCTGGGTGGTGCAGTTGGTTGAGCGACTGCCTTCGGCTCAGGTCATGATCCCGGAGTCCCGGGATCGAGTCCCACATCGGGCTCCCAGCTCCATGGGGAGTCCGCTTCTCACTCTGACCTTCTCTCTCTCACTCTCTCTCTTTCCTAATAAATAAATAAATAAATAAATAAAATCTTAAAAAAATAAAATAAAATAAAATAAAATATGTTTACCTTATGGCACCACTCCTTGAAATATATTCTTCAGAAATAAAAATTCTAGTACTTAAAGCTACACATGCACAGATTATTATAGCTCTGTTATAAGCAAGCAAAGTAAATACCTAGCAATAAGTGAATGGAAAGATAGAATTATGGGAGAGTTAGACCATGGAATATTATATAGTCTCTTATTTAAAAAAAATTAAGGATTTATTTATGAGAGAGAGAGAGAAAACGGGGAGAGTTAGAAGGAGAGGGAGAGAATCTTCAAGCAGACTCCCCTCTGAGATCGGACCCCTGTCCCCCATGCGGAGCTCGGTGTCAAGACTCTGAGATCATGACCTGAGCCAAAATCAAGAGCAGTGCACTTAACTGACTGAGCCACCCAAGTACCCCAAAGTCTTTTAAAATACATACAAAAGCTATACCCTACACATTCTGGTCAGAAAAGTAGACTTCTCTGCTGTTCTTCAAATAAAACACACCATCCATGCTCCATGATTCTGTCGTGCTTGATGGATATGCACTAGGACATGTGCTTGGTTAACTTCCTCAGCTACTTTAATGTTTTCCACACGTCTCAGCCTGATCATACACTGAAGTGTATTTTCTTTTTATTAACATATAATGGATTATTTGTTTCAGGGGTACAGGTCTATGATTCATCAGTCTTACACAATTCACAGCACTCACCATAGCACATACCCTACCCAATGTCCATCACCCAACCACCTCATCCCTCCCACCTCCCTTCACTCCAGCAACCCTAAGTGTTTTTTTTTCCTGAGATTAAGAGTCTCTTATGGTTTGTCTCCCTCTCTGGTTTCATCTTGTTTCATTTTCTCTCCTCTTCTCCTATGATTCTCTGCCTTGTTTCTCAAATTCCACATATCAGTGAGATCATATGATAATTGTCTTTCTCTGGTTGACTTATTTCACTTAGCATAATACCCTCCAATTCCATCCACGTTATTGTAAATGCCAAGATTTCATTTTTTGATGGCTGCTTAATATTTCATGGTATATATATATATATATATATACCACATCTTCTATACTCATTCATCTATTGATGGATATCTAGGCTTTTTCCATAGTTTGTCTGTTGTGGACATGGCTGCTATAAACATTAGAGTTCATGTGCCCCTTTGGTTCACTACATTTGTATCTTCGGGGTAAATACCCAGTAGTGCAATTCTTGGGTGGTAATGTATCTCTGTTTTCAACTTTTTGAGGAACCTCCATACTGTTTTCCAGAGTGGCTGCACCAACTTGCATTCCCACCAACAAAGTAGGAGGGTTTCCCTTTCTCCACATCCTTGCCAACACCTGTTGTTTCCTGACTTGTTAATTTTAGCCATTCTGACTGGTGTGAGGTATCACTGTGGTTTTGATTTGTATTTCTCTGTTGCCAAGAGATGTTGAGCACTCTTTCTTGCGTCTGTTGACCATTTGGATGTCTTCTTTGCAGAAATGTCTGTTCATGTCTGCCCATTTCTTGACTAGATTATCTGTTCTTTGGGTGTTGAGTTTGATAAGTTCTTTATAGATTTTGGATACTAGCCCTTTATCTGATATGTCATTTGTAAGAGTCTTCTCCCATCTGTCGGTTGTCTTTTGGTTTTGTTGACTGTTTCCTTTGCTGTGCAAAAGCTTTTTATCTTGATGAAGTTCTCAATAGTTCGTTTTTTGCCCTTGCTTCCCTTCCCTTTGACCTTGTGTCTAGGAAGAAGTTGCTACAACTCAGGTTGAAGAGGTTGCTGCCTGTGTTCTTCTCAGGATTTTAATGGAATACTGTCTTATATTTAGGTCTTTCATCCATTTTGAGTCTATTTTTGTGTATGGTGTAAGGAAATGATTCAGTATCATTCTTCTGCATGTGGCTGTTCAATTTTCCCAAAACTATTTTTTGAAGAGACTGTCTTTTTTCCATTGGACATTCTTTCCTGCTTTATTGAAGATTAGTTGACCATAGAGTTGAGGACCCATTTCTGGGCTCTCTATTCTGTTCCACTGAACTATGTATCTGTTTTTGTGCTAGTACCATACTGTCTTGATGATTACAGCTTTGTAATAGAGCTTGAAGTCTGGAATTGTGATGCCAGCTTTGATTTTCTTTTTCAACTTTCCTTTGACTATTCAGGGTCTTTTCTGGTTCCATACAAATTTTAAGTTTATTTGTTTCATTTCTTTGAAAAAAGTTGATGGTACTTTGATAGGGATTGCATTAAATGTGCAGATTGCTCTAGGTAGCATAGATATTTTCACAATATTTGTTCTTCCAATCAATGAGCATGGAATGTTTTTCCAATTCTTTGTGCCTTCCTCAATTTCTTTCATTGGTATTCTACAGTTATCTGAATACAGATTCTTTGCCTCTTTGTGTAGATTTATTCCTAGATATCTTATGGTTTTGGGTGCAATTGAGTTTTGAAAAGCACTCTCTACATGTGGTAGGCAGAATTCTCAAATTCTCACCTCCTGGTGGTGTACACTGCCTCTATTATCTCCTTGATATATGGGCCCAACTTTTTAACATGATGTGATTTCTCTCCTGCAAGTAGGTTATATTCAATAGCAATGGTGAATGGATTTTGCAGTCAACATGGAAATGTATTTTTTTTAGGCAGCTGTAAACTGCAAGACAAAAAGTTTAAGTTCTGTTAGTAATATATTTCCCAGAAATTATAGGCATTGTGACTTCACTGATACATAGATTTTATTTCTTTTTCACACAGCTGTGGATAAAATTTGGTTTTCATTTCATTCAATGTAGAAATTGTAAGCATGGTAGTATTTCAGTGAAAGATCATTTATAATTCACGATTTTTAATATTTAATAGATTTTACAACATATGGTGTAATAAGGTAAAGATACAAACTGGAAAAGCATGGGGCAAAAAAGTGTTTATTTCCAATGGATTAAAAGAAAAAAACTGTGATGTCACATATTTCTGCTCAAGAAATATTACATGTAATAGTCTTTTTGAAAGGAACTGAAAAAATCCGAGCGATGTCTAATTCAAACTACTGTCTCTGTGGGGTTCATGCCTTGGCTAACTTATTCTGAAAACAGTATCTTTCTCTTTTATTGAAGATACTACAGAAGTGAGGATGGTTCCTTCGCAATCCAAACACTTTCTAAATCTTATTTTCTCTGGAGGGTAATTATCTTTCATCTAAGTATAAGACTGATTTCTAGTACTAAAGTGGTAGCTTGGTTCAGAGAAAGCCTCCCTCTGAGAAAAAAATAATAAAATCTGGATAACACAAAATATCAGTTTTTGAGAGGATCAAAGAGCAACCATCAAGACAGCTTTGTTGGGCATGGTGAGTGGGGATAGGTCATATGGTGAAAAGGAGTAAAATTACCTACTGATTTATTATACATGCCTGACATTCTCTGCCAATTTTTTGCTTCGATCACCTGCCAATCTGTAAGCTCTTTGAGATGTAGAAGTTCAGTAGATAATGGTGGTTCAGAGCCTTTGGCATTCTCTCCAGTGTAGGAAGATGAAACTTCCTCTTCAGAGCAATTCATGCCAGCCAGAAATTAAAGGACCAGGATTTAAAAATAAATAAATAAATAAATAAGAAGGGGGAACTGCAGAGCAGTGAATGCCAAATTTGCACCACTTTTTGCCTATTAGCAGATGTTTACTGGCAAGTTTCTGAAAAACTAAGAATAAAGCAACAGGTAAGAGGTTAAAAATCTCAAAAGAGCTTTCAGGAGGGTTAAGGTGTTGAGAAAACAAACAAATAAATAAAAAAAAGAAATTTAAATGCAGTTAGGGCAAGACACTGTTCAACAATTCATGTTTAAAATGACACCTTTCAAATACTATTTCCAAAAGAATGAACCAGATCAGAATAGTCCCTACAAAAACTGTAATGTAGCCTGGAAACATGCTAGATCCTGATGAATCAATATGATTTCCCCCTTACACTCTTTACTGTATATCTATCTTTATTTCTTTCTCTCCTTCTCTATCTACCTATTTAGCTCTTATTTACGTACCTACCAACCTATTTATCTACCTATCTACCTTTCCATCTCCTTTCTACTATAAGTGATACACAGCTGATGTGATTTATTAATAAAGAAACTCCAGACCTATGGTTTCACCATTGAAGGTTTTTAAGCATTTAATTGTGAAATGGGAGCAATATATCTGAAAAGACAAAAAAATACTTCACTATTATAATTGATTTTGTTATTACTATTATTATCATTACATAGTGATTCAAAACTTGAAAGTCATTTTTGGATATTGTGGTGTCTGGGAACACCCTTACGAATAATGAGTTTGTTATATAGTCATTTGACCAGTTTTTATTTCTGATTATTTTAATGTTTTGGTATGAAAAGTTCCAGAAAAATAATATTGCTTTTGGTATGTACAGCGAAGAAATATTCTTTGGCAATAATCATGTTTAATAATTTTGACATTGGGCTAGTTTTATGCTGCTTCATGTTTACTTGGTTTTTAGTGTATTCACCAACTCTTTATAAATTTTAAAGTTATAAATTGATTTCTTGTAGTCTTTTATAATTAATGGAAAAGAGGAATTTATGGAAATTGTTTTGATGGGTCTCTGCTTAAGACACATTATAGAATTAAGAGCTTTGGACAAATGCATATCCATTTGTGGAAATAAGTGTTTATTAAATAGTTAACACATTGAACTTTATATTAGTTTTACACTCTAAAAGACAATCATTTAGCTTTGCAAATTAAAGGTTTGTCAGCTTTCAAACATCAATTTTCAATGGCCTAAAGGAATGTAAGTAGAAAGAAGGGGAGAAAACAGAACAAATTTTAATAACATATGAGAACACTCTCTTCTTACTCTTTCAACCATATATATCACCTGATGTGAACATAAAAGAATACTAAATTTGGTAAATAGAAAATTCATTTCTTTCCAATAAGTTAAAAAATGCAGTAGGTTTACATGGAGAAGAAAGTTGATAAGTCCCATTAATCTTTTATTATGAAGTTACTTCATTCATGTTCCATGATTACTAATCAGATACTTAATTCTAGGCCCATTTACAAAGAAAAAAAAATATTTGAACTCTGACAGCTGATCTACTAACAAATAAAACTTTATATTTTTTTTCTGTTTTATGTAGCTTTCCTTTTTAATAAAATATAATGTTTATAATCATCACTGAATCCAATTTCGTGAAACTACTCAGACTTTTCTGGTGTGGTTTATGGTTAAGTATATATATTACTTTTACATTAAAATGTGGTTTTACTAAGACTCACTGGTGATTCATGTTATTTTATACCATTATACCTGAAATTATAACACCACATCTATTATTTCTTGAAATATCCTGAATCAATGTATATTTAGAGATAAAATGAACAAATCTAAATATATTTCCAAATAAGAAAAAATATATATGAATATATACCATTTCCAGAGGTGCCTGGTTGGCTCAGTCTATTAAATGTCTGCCTTCAGCTGCAGTCATCATCCCAGGGTCCTGGGAATGAGCCCCATTTCAGGCTCCCTGCTCAGTGAGGAGTCTGCTTTCCCTCTCTCTGCTCCTCCCCCCACAATCATGCTTCCTCTCTCTTGCTCTCCCTCTCTCTCTCTCAAATAAATGAATAAAAATAAAATATTTTTAAACAAAGAATGTACACCATACCCAAATGAAAATAAGCTTTTGTAACACAATGAATCTCAAAGATTTTGGGGGATAGACTTTCTAAAATGATGTGTCAGAGTCTAAAAATGAAAGAAGTAAAATTTGAGCAATTCATTAAAGACACTCAATTCTAAGAGCTAATATACCCCCTATACTTTTGAAATTCTCACTGACTTTCACCCTTGAATGCAATACCAAGAAATTCTTTATGTCTAACTCTTTTTCGGGAGACATGCTAATTCATATCTTTAGATTTCAATGTAACAGTGACAGTGTTTTCTTACTCTTACTTTAGTTTAAATTCAATTAGTCAACATATAGTACATCATTAGTCTCAGATGTAATGTTCAATGATTTATTGGTTGCATATAATACCCAGTGCTCATCACATTAATTGCCCTCCTTAATGCCCATTACCCAATTACCCCATACCCCATACCCTCACTAACCTCCCCTCCAGCAATCCCTCAATTTGTTTTCTATAGTTAGGAGTCTTTCATGGTTTTCTTGCCTCTCTGATGACTTCCCATTCAGTTTTCCCTCCCTTCCCCTATGACCCCTGTGATCTTCTGTGCTGTTTCATATATTCCTCATATAAGTGAAACCATATGATAATTATCTTTCTCTGATTGACTTATTTCACTTAGCATAAAACCCTCTAAAGGGGTACCTGCTTCTAAAGTTTTATCAATTTCTTCTTGAATTGTTTCTACCCTCAGGGTCTCCACTAAATTATACTTAGATCCTATGACAACATTTTTAATAAAAATAAGTTACTAAATTTATATAAATGTAGTCTTTGAAAATCAAAATGTAGTAGTGAAAAATATAAGTAGCAATAGAGAAATATTAGAACAATTAGACACTAAGAAGGGAAATAAAATATGATACTCATTTTTAAAAATTTATAAAAACTTAAAAAAAAACAAAAAACAAGCTTGCTAGTATCATTATATTTAAGAGATTTTGATAAGAATGTTACAGAGAATTTTACTGAATATAATGCATGGTAAAAATACAGCAATTGAACAGTTGGGAAGAAGCATTGTCTTTTCTGTGTTAAATGATGGTATAACAGCATGTAAGCCACAAAACAAAATATGCCTTATACAATGTGTTTTCAAGGTGTGTATTATCAAACCTTTATAGTTTCTTTCTGATTATGATCTATATATTAAAAAAGGTTTCATGTTCAGTCTATCAATTCATAGTCCACATCAAAATGCATAACTGTATTTCCAGAACACCAAAGTCACAATCTCAAAGCTTAGCAAGGCAATTATTTTTTTAAGGTTTTATTTATTTATTTGAAAGAGATTGAGAGCAGGAGCAGAAGGAAGGGGAAGAGGGAGAGGGGCGAGAAGACTCCCCACTGAGCAGAGAGCTCCACGTAGGGCTCAATCCCAGGACCTTGGGATCATGATCTGAGCTGAAGACAGATGCTTAGCTTACTGAACCAGCCAGTCACTTGTTAGTAAAGCAATTCTGATTTTTTTTCAGGTAATGAAGTGAATTTAGGTAAGTGTTTCTTCTTTTTTCCCCCAAAGTTGAAGTGACTTTTTAAATTAGGTTTTTAATTTTAATTCCAATATAGTTAACAGAGTATTGCATTAGTTTCAGGTGTACAATGCAGTAATTCAACAATTCTGCACATTACTCAGTGATCAACAAAAGTGTACTTTTTAATCCTATCACCTGTTTCCCCCACCCTCCACCCACCTCCCCTCTGGTAACCATTAGTTTATGCACTATAGCTAAGAGTCTGTTTCTTGGTTTCTCTCTCTATCTTCCTTTTTTTTTT
>CM052799.1:178153770-178220964 GCA_028533885.1 Nasua narica
AAAAGAAAAACAAAGCTGGGGGCATCACATTGCCTGATTTCGAACTTTACTACAAAGCTGTGATCACCAAGACAGCATGGTACTGGCACAAAACCAGACACATAGACCAGTGGAACAGAATAGAGAGCCCAGAGATGGACCCACAACTCTATGGTCAAATCATCTTTGACAAAACAGGCAAAAATATCCAGGGGAAAAAAGACAGTCTCTTCAATAAATGGTGCTGGAAAAATTGGACAGCTATATGTAGAAGAATGAAACTTGATCATTCTCTTACACTATACACGAAGATAAACTCGAAATGGATAAAAGACCTCAATGTGAGGCAGGAATCTATCAAAACCCTAGAGGAGAACATAGGCAGTAACCTCTATGACATTAGCCACAGCAACTTCTTTCAGGACATGTCTCCTTTTTTTTTCTCTTAAAGATTTTATTTATTCATTTGACAGAAAGAGAGAGAGATCACAAGTAGGCAGAGAGGCAGGCAGAGAGAGGGAGAAGCAGGCTCCCCACTGAGCAGAGAGCCTGATGTGGGGCTCGTTCCCAGGATCTTGAGATCATGAGCTGAGCTGAATGCAGAGGCTTTAACCCACTGACCCATCCAGATGCCCTATCTATCTTCCTTTGCACATTTGTTTTGTTTCTTAAATTCCACAAATGACTGAAATCATATGGTATTTGTCTTTCCCTAACTGACTTATTTTACTTAGCATTATACTGTCTAGCTCCAACCATGTTGTTGCAAATGGAAAGATTTCATTTTTTTTTTATGGTTGAATGATATTCCATTACATTTACCATATCTTCTTTGTCCACGAGTTTATTGATAGACATTGGGCTGCTTCCATAATTTGGCATTACCAAACAATGCTGCAATAAACATAGGGGTGCATATATCCCTTTGAATTAGCATTTTTTTTTGCATAAACACCCTATGATTTTTGTATTTTTATGTGATTTTTGTATTTTTTGCATAAATATCTTGTGATTAGTAGATCACAGGGTAGTTCTATTTTTAAATTTTGTGGAGCTCCCATACTGTTTTCCATAGCAGCTCCACAAATTTGCATTTCCATCAACAGTGCAAGATGGTCCTTTTTCTCCACATCCTTACTAACACTTGATGTTTCTTGTGTTTTTTGATTTTAGTCATTCTGATGGACGTGCGATGATATCTCACTGTAGTTATGATTTGCATTTCCCTGAGGATGAGTGATATTGAGCTTTTTTTTATGTTTGTTAGCCATCTAGATGTCTTATTTGAGGAAATGTCTGTTCATGTCATCTGTCCATTTTTTAACCGGCTTATTTGTTTTTGGGGTGCTGAGAGTTATTTATATATTTTAGATACTAACCTTATATTGGATATGTCATTTGCAAATATCTTCTTTTTTTAGTAGATTACCTTTAAGTTTTGTTGATCGTTTCCTTCACTGTGCAGAAGCTTTTTATTTTGATGTATCTCCAAGAGTTTATTTTTGCTTTTATTTCTCTTGCCACAAGAAGCATATCTAGAAAAATATTGGTATGGTCAATATCAAAGAAATTACCAGTTATGCTCTCTTCTAGGATTTTTATGGTTTCATGTCTTACATTTAGGTCTTTAATCCATTTTGAGCTCATTTTTTAATGTGTGTGTGTGTGTGTGTGTGTAGTGTAAGATGCTACACAAGTGGTCCAGTTTCATTTGTTTGCAAGGTGTCCAGTTTTCCCAACACCATCTATTGAAGAGGTTGTCTTTTTCCCATTGGACATTCTTTCCTGTTTTGTGGAAGATTAATTGACCATATAATTGTGAGTTTATTTCTGGGTTTTCTATTTTGTTCTCTTGATCTATGTGTCTATTTTCATGCCAGTACCATACTGTTTCGATCACTACAGTTTTGTAATATAAGCTGAAGTCTGGAATTATGATTCTTCCAGCTTTACTTTTCTTTTTGAAGGTTGCTTTCACTATCCAGGACCTTTTGCGGTTCCACACAAATTTTCGGATTGTTTGTTTGAGTTCAATGAAAAATATTGTTGATATCTGCTGGTATTATAGTAGGGAGGGATTGCATTAAATATCTAGATTGCTCTGGGTAGTATAGATATTTGAACAGTATTTTTTTTTTCCAATCTGTGAGCATAGAATGTCTTTGCATTTCTTTGTGTCATCTTGAATTTCTTTCCTCAATGTTTTATAGTTTTCAGAGTACACATCTTTCACTTCTTTGGTTAAGTTTTCCCCTAAAGTCAGGAACAAGACAAGTATGTCCACTCTTACCACTTTTATTCAACATAGTACTGGAAGTCCTAGTCACAGCAATTAGACAACAAAAAGGAATAAAAGATGTCCAAGTTGGTAAGAAAGGAAGTATTTTCTTAACAACCGATAAAATATGGAAAATATTAAACTCATGGCTATGTCTTCCTATTAACCATTCTAGATTTTTGTTTGTCATTAAAAAATATAAACAAGTTAAAAGCACCTACTGATTTGTTGCACATCACTGCAGCATAATTAAAACACCATGCCTTGGTAAAGAAAAAAAAGCACAGAAGCATAACAATTCCAAGTATTTTAGTAGTCATATTTCAAGCATATGTGTATTTATTTGTATGTGTATGTATGTGCATGTCATGTATACAAGGTTACGTGTATATGTATAAACATGAATATACATGTACAAATATATACTTATATGTACATATTTATATTCATCATTCATTTATTCATATACACGGCCCAAATTATTTATTCTACTTGAATGACATTTTTTATTGCTTTACCAGTGTTGTCTAATAGAATTATAATGTAAATAATAAGCACAAATCACATCAATAGATTTTAAAGTTTCCAATAGTCATATTAAAATATAAAAAGTGCAAAGTGAAATTAAGAATCAAGCATAATCATATATTTTATTTAATCCACCAAATCAAAGTCTTATTGTATTATATAATCACTATAAAATTATTATGATATATTTAACATTATTTTTTCATACTAAGTCTTACAAATCAGTGTGTATTTTATACCTATAGCATGTACCAATTAGGATTAACAATATTTCAAATATTCACTACTTATATGTAGCCCTTGATACTATATTAGACCACAGGTCTGGAATGATTTAAGGAAAAATTGAGGCCACTCTCACTCTAAATTGTTCCTTTAGAAACAATTTTAAACAGAAATAATTCTGTTATTTAGATAACAGAATTAGCTTCAATAAATGGCATATCTTCTAAGAAAGTATAGAAAAAATTCCATGTATGACTTCTCAGCTGCCTTTATCAAATGAATGTTTTGACTTTGATTTAAAGAAAAAAAAGATAATATAACATATTCCATAAAGATATAGACATATCAGAGTTGGTGTTCAGCAAATGAAAGCAGTCTTTTATGAGGAATGTATAAATCATTCATATATTCTAAAACTAGATTGAAAATATTTCTGGTATTTTATTTTGCTCAAAAGATTGACACAGAGCAGGTTTAAATGTATCCAGTTAAAGTGAAAAGAAAACAGGGGAGAAGGAAGCAGGAAACCCATGAGATTTGAGAGCCCTGAGTAACTGAATCCAGAAGCCTCAAGTGTTTGAACAAGGAGACTTTAAAGAGAGGCTTGAGCTTGAGGGTGTGTGAATGCCACAAGCTATTAAAGCTACAAAGATTGCATTCTAAAGTTGTTTATTCCTGAAAATGAGTGGGGAAATCTCCTGGCCAAAGGAAAACAGAATTGAATGAGCTTCTGGTGTGCCTTGGGATTAGTGGTATGCATTTTACATTATTTTTTTCATGGTAAAAGATGAAAATATGAGGGGGAAAAATACAGCAGTTTGGCTCAGAGATCCAAAAGGGAGCAGCAGTTTCAGAAAGGTCAAGCCTAGCATAGGGAGTTTGTTTTGATGCAACTTGGGTTTGGATTGTTGTTTTGATTAATGAACAATCTTTAACACACAAAATTGGGAGCCAACTGGAGGAAAAGTTTATTTAGAAAAATTGCCTCCTTTGTATAATTCCTGGAAAAGTTTAAAGTACTGTTGAAGCATATTCAGGGTTTTGGTGCGTCTGTTTATATTAATACTTTATACTGGTTAAGGGTAGTATTTAAAAAAAAAACCATGGTATTAATTTATTTGGTTCAGGAGTAGTGGCTAAAAAAAAAAAAATCAAAGTGAGAAAGCCAACATTTCTTCTTCTTTCACTTATCTCTCCAGAAACCCTTGTTCAGAGTATCCCTTCTTAGTGACATCCTCTGTATCTTTAGATACAAAGGGTCCACTTTGTATCTAAATTTGTTCCATGGGTTACCTCCTTAAAAGTGATGCATTTTAAAATAACAAAGGAAGAAAAACTAAATGATTTTTCTAATGAAATTTAAAACTTGTTGAAACCTGATTATGAGGAAATTATTTTGAACACTGGAGTTTCTCCCATTATTCCTCAGATTATGTCACATATGCAAATTACCCCTTCACAATGCAAGTTGTAGATTGACTCTCCAAACTTTGCTAAATTAGTAGATGGTAGCAAGAAAATAGAGCAGCAATGCCAATGTCAGTGACAGGAGAGAGAAGAGGAGAACTCAAACGTGCTTTTTACATGGACATAATAGATTATAATGCACCACAACTATAGATTCTGTTGTTCTAAGTAGTTGAAGTCAACATGCACTTAGAGAGTAGTCTTTTCCAGTGAATGCAGCCATCATCTTTCCTGTCATCCTCTCCCAAGCATCATAAGATAAAAACGTAATGCAAATAAGTAAGGTCCTAAGACAACTTGGCCACATTCTCCATCATGAAAATAATTTCCAATACTGTAATCAAAATGGTCATTATTTAATTCTCCTTAATCTATGCGATAACATGATCTTTTGAAAGCTATCATTGTTCATATATTTTTTTCTGGCTGTGGTCATATTTTTTTCTGATTGAATGTAGGCATTCAATCCTTCTCTCTCTGTAGCATCCTGAATGAGGAAACGCCATCTGCTTCCTTGATCCATAAGTTTTTAGATCTACTCTAACTTTTAAAAAATTTATTTAAATTACTTTATATTCAAAGTTCAAAGTACAACTTAATTTGGATTTTGTATCAAGATTAAACTTTAGGGGCGCTTGAGTGGCTCAGTTGGTTAAGCGACTACCTTTGGCTCTGGTCGTGATTGAAGCGGCCTCGGATCCAGCCCTGCATTGGGCTTCCTGCTCCACAGGGAGCCTGCTTCTTCCTCTTCCCTGCTTGCTGCTGCTCCCCCTCCTTGTGCTCTCTTGCTGTCTCTCGGTCAAATAAATGAATAAAATCTTTTAAAAAAAAAGGATTAAACTTTAAATTTGTGAAGAAAAACAACAGTAAAGCACATTCAATGTTTGGTTGCTTCTGCAAAGACATTATTAAATGGTATACCTCATCAAAGGTTATATTCTGTATTTGTTATGCATCCCATTAAATATCCCATAAATATTTAAATAATTGTGCAAAAAATAAACATAATTCATGAATTTACTTCACTATTAGTGGGTGCTTTCTTTTAATGCTCTTGGTTTGTATATCTATATAATATGGAAACCAAATGTGGGAAAGTACCTATCATGGAAATTTGTTAATATAGAAATGTATTTATTGTTTGAAGTAAAAATATATATATATTTAACTATGTGTATATATATACACATATGTATACATACACATACATGTGTACATATGTGTAAACACACACGTACACATATGTGTAGACATATATGTACACATACACAATACACTTTAGGAATTCTAGAATTATAACGTTTATATATTAGAGTTCTTAACAGAGAACTTATTACTTTAGGATAGTGCTTTTTGTCTCTGGTCATGTAACCAAACCAGTTTTTCCTGTTAACATTATCGACTTTGTTACCAAGCTACTCTGTTTTCAGTCACAACTTGGGTACTGACTCACTTGGCACATTCTTAAACAATCTGTCCCCTTGCTACTCTACCCAAAAGAAGGTTAATTCTCGTTGATCAACTTATAATTGGGAAAGTAGATCTTGTTTCATTGGTTTCATAATTATTTTATAATATTTTATAAATATTAAAAATGTTTTAGTTTACCAATGTTTTAGTTTATTTATCCATGGAATAAATACTAGTCTCTAGAAATGAAATATCCGGGTGCCTGGGTGGCTCAGTGGGTTAAAGCCTCTTCCTTCATCTCAGTGGGTCATGATCTCAGGTCCTGGGATCAGGCCCCGCATCTTCTCCTTCTTCCTGCCTCTCTGCCTACTTGTGATCTCTCTCTCTCTCTCTCTGTCAAATAAATAAATAAAATCTTAAAAAAAAAATGAAATTGCCAAGGAAGAGAAAGAGAAAAATAAAATAGGGACCAAATGACTGAAAGGCTTGAAAAATAATTGCCAACAATGTCAAATAAAAATAAATAGAACAACAGCCATTTTTCTTGACAATTAGGTAAAATAATGGATAAGGTGCTATAAATTTGGCAAGTGTGGAAATGGATAAGCCAAAACATCCAAGTATTTAATATGTAAAAATTTTAATATTAGTTCTCTAAGTGATTTTGATTTCTTGAGAGCAATTGTATAACAGAGAAAAACTTGCAAAATCCCAACACATATCAGTCATTAACATGATTTATTTATATAAAGGATCCAAGAAAGAGAATTCTTCTTAAGTCAATTATGGATGCATTGTTTTTGGAATGAATTAGAAGGGTTAACATTGCTTGCTATTCTTTATCATTTCTCAGATATAATAATGCTTACTGACCTTTTAACAAATTGAAATGTCAGGATAATTTTATTGCCTCAGATACATATTGCAAGCCCGTGATGGATCAAGTAAAAAAAATGACCATTTTGTGGTCTAATCTTATGAAGAATACATACTATCTGAAAATGATTACTAATTATATTTCCATTAGATTTATAAAGTTAAAAATTAAAATGTCATGCACAGTTGGAAGTTGGTAAATGAGTATTTGCTAACAGTTCTGCAGGAAAAAATTAGGCAGTTATATATCCACAGTGAAATAAATACGTCTTTCACGAAAATTCAGTTGGTGTTAGTATTCAATAGCATGCTTATACCAAATTCATTACTTCTTATAGTATTACAGACAATACATTTCCTCAAGGAAGCAGTGATTTTTCCATTCTTCTGGGCAGTTCAGTCCAGTAATGGGTTGTTATAACAATGGACTTAATATTTGCATTCATGATAGTAATTTTTTGCTTATTTTTTGCTCTAGCATAGTTCCATGTATAAAATTGTAATTTCTTTAACTTAATTGTTTTGCAAAATGAGCAATTATAAGATGAATCAAAGCTATCAAATACAGGGAATCTTGGTCTCAGATTTACCACTAACTCCTGAAGCAAATTAGTTTTTTCACCTCTAAGAACTGTAATTTAACTCTTCCTGTAGAAAACATGAGGGAGAAACAAGCAATGGAGAAGTTGATCTTACCTGTTTACAGTGGACCAGGGACTGTGCCAATCGTTGGGCAGCTTCATATCATTGTCACCATATTTCTTAGAGTTAGTTACTAATAATTTGGCATGAGTTATGACATCAGTCTTTTAATAAATGAAAGTCATGCCTAGTCATGTAAAATCACCACCTATAATAATAAAATAAGATTTGCTGATCCATAGTCATTAAGCTACATATTTAATTATTTATCTTGGAATGATAATAAAACAAAATAATGATAGTAAAAATGAAGCAGTAACTACCTGTTATAATTAATAAAGATCCTCACATCCTCACTTTTTTTTTATAGTTCTATATACTATACAATAATTTTTCTTCGTTTTACAAATTAAAAGCAATGCTATAAAGTGAAATTCTCCATAACTATACTGAAATGACTAGCAGAGTAAGGGTTTACATCTAGGACTTATATCTCTAAATATTGTGTTTTCTATACTTTAAAATTCTGGGCTTATGTTGGAACTTCACTGAGACATCCCACATGCAGATCTCAAAATGATGAAATGTACTTTGGTAAAGCCTTTTAGCTAAGATTAGAATGCAATTTTATAGATATGAAGAGGCAGTTTATCTCTCTCCATGCAAAGATAACTCCCCACCATACAATTTTTGTTTGACTTTATTCCTAGGATATTCTTTTTAACATGGTTAAATTGCTTAGCAGCCCTCCTAAATATGTAACATCAGAAAACCCTTATAGGCTAATCCTTTTTAAAACTGCATATCTCATATCCGATGCCATGCTTGTGAAAATGTCTTTCTGTAATTCTACTCTTTAAATAATGACAAAATACATAAATCTCACCATGTATTTATTTTTTAAACAAACATATTATTTGCTCTTCTAAACACATAATGCAATACATAATATTCCAGAAGTGATTCATTGTTACTATCTTTGAATATTGTTATTACTAAGGAGCATAGAGATACAATACATTACCTAGGTGAAATAATCTAACTTTACAGCTTCCAATAGCTATTCTAGTATATTTGTCAATGCTTTCCTTAGAAAAATCTCTCTATATCTTCCTATTAGAATAAAATTCAAATATTTTGACAAGCAGTCAAACCTGAGTACATTTTCAGTACATATAGAGAATAAATGACCCAAAAACATAAATCAAAGGAATAGTATATGAGATTTTCTGAAGGTATAAAAGTTTCTCTGGGAGGAGAAACCTAAAATTAGATTTTTAGTGAGCTCAGAGTGGACTGGAAACCATTTAAAAGTCAAAAACATACTAGTGATCTAACAAGTCATACTAATAAAATAATCCTACTATTTACCTTCGTAAAATATATAGGAGAAATAGATTTTTCTTTTTGCAAAAACATCTCACAAATATCTAGATATCTAGATTCTCGGAAGAAGATACAGGATAAATAGTTTGGTATAATTTATGACCAAGAGCAAATTCCCGTATAGATTAATCTCACTACAATTTTTTGAAACCTGAAACTAGAAATCTTAAATCCTTTTGTACCTGATTTTCATCTCCATAAGTAGCAGATTGATTGGGCCTCTACCAGCTCTACCAATTTTCATTCCTACCTTTATTAATAGGTTGCTCCTTCAGATCAATACAGTAAGAAATAATAAGTGGAGTAACTCAAATAAGTCTAGGCATCCTATTGCTGCCTGTTCTCTGCACACACTTCACTTATATTATCTTCTAGATCTGAATGAGTAGTTATATGAATTTCAGGTAGCCTCAATTATAAATTGCACTAAATATGGCCAACTCCCATATAGCCCTTTACTGACTATTTTTACATATATTTTCTAATTTAAATTAAAAGCACTGTGAGATTTTGGTTATTGATTAAGACCCAGTTATGTATTCATCAGATGCCTACAATGTGACAGACCTTATGCTTGATGCTGGGAAAATAAAGATCGACAATAGCCAAACTCCTATTCTCACAGAGCATAGAACTGGTAGTAGAAACTAATATTAATTCAACAATCAAGTAAAGTAAAATCATCAGTCTGATCAATGCTATGGAGGGAGACTGATGATTATACAAGAGCCAATGATAAGGGATTTGACCTAATCATGCAAGCCTTGCAAGGGGCCTGAGGTAGGTTGATGGAGTTGAGATCTAAGAATAATAGGAAGTAGTGAGTGGGAGAGAAGAGTGTTTCGGAAGTTTTTGTAAGTTTTGGAAACTGTAGCGCTTGGCCTTGCAGTGAGGTCAATAAGATTGGCATGACTCATACTGTTAGAGTTGGAAAGAGCACACTAGAAAATGAGTGTGGAGATTAGGTTATGTCTTTATTGGCCATGCTAACACTAATTTGACATTGAGCAGATGGTTTAATATGCATTTGAAAGATTACACTGACTTCAATGTTTGATATATTTATGTGTGTTAACGGATATCAGGTGGAGAAGGGAGACATGGGGATATAGAGAAGTGTATAGACTTAAGATAGCATTAAGAAGAAAAAATGAGGGGTGCTTGGGTGGCTCAGTGGGTTAAAGCCTCTGCCTTCGGCTCAGGTCATGATCTCAGGGTCCTGGGATTGAGCCCCACATGGGGCTCTTTGCTCAGCAGGGAGTCTGCTTCCCCCTCTCTCTCTGCCTGCCTCTCTGCCTACTTGTGATCTCTCTCTCTCTGTGTCAAATAAATAAATAAATAAAATCTTTAAAAAAAAAAAAAAGAAAAGAAAAAATGATAGGGCCTAAAGATAAATTTAGCAGTAGAAAAGGGAGACATGCAATATCGTTCTCATGTTTCTGAGATTCCAGGGTGAGTTGGATCTTGCACAATTAAAAGGATGATTCTAAATTAGAGAACATTGGGCCATAGTTTAGTTTTGGGAAGAATATGAGAACTTAAGCTTGTCACATTTAGTGTAGGAGGGCTGGGAGATATCCAAGGGAAGATGTTTGTTGGTATTTGATTTTATAACAGAGGTCTGAACCAGAGTAATATACTTGAGAGTAAACAGTGTAATATAGAGTAGTGGAAGCTTTGCTTTCCATGGAAGCTTATGTTTATAAAATATGTTTTTAAATTTGGCAAAATAAGTTGATGGAGCAATATGAAAATATTGCAAAGTTCATGTTTTGCAATTTTATTTTAAACTGCAATAACTGTATGACACCTTGGAAAATAAAATTAACTTAAGCTTTAAAAATTACTACAGGGTTGGTTTTATGGGGACTTAGATCAGATAAAACTAGAGAACAAATTCTTCTTTTGCTTACAACTCAATACATATAACTGACAGGCTAACAGGTTCCACTAAGAGAGAACTTGTAAATTGCTAAAAGAAGCCAGTTTAATTATGTGCAAACTTGTTCAGTATATATGTGTGTATCCATGTGATTTATCTAACAGACACACAACTATATAACACTCTAATGTTCCAGAAAGTATTGCACTTCATTTACTTGTTATAACTCAGTTAATCCTCAAAAAACCTGATGAGAAAGGCTTTACTTACCATTTTACTGATGAGGAAAATGAATCATAAAGGAGCTAAATGTCATTTTACAGCTTTTCTAGCTACTGAAGGAAGTGGTTAGGACTCAAACACTGTTGGCCTCCTTCCAGTGTTCCCACTCTTATGTAAATGGCACTTTTGTTTCAGTTATTCACTGGCCTACCCTCCCTATCCTAAGATTTCCCTACTCTTTATCATAATTCCTTATCCCATTATCCTGACTTAGCATTGATTTCCTCTGGGAAGAAGATTTTTCCCCACCTCATTAGGTCAGGTTGTCCATTTGACTTCCTCTAGGCAATGGTATGTAAACAGAAGGGACAGAGAGCAATTTAAGCATAAAATTTAAGAATCATTAAGTGTTTTTATCACCCTTGTTCCCTCCAGCTTCAACAACAGTACTAACAGATAGGCATACTTCTTCAATCTGGGTCCCAGAATAGGTCACATGAGTAGAGATGGAAACAATCTACTGCTACTAACATCAACACTAAAGGAAAAATAAATTTGTGGTTGTAAGACATTTATTATGAATAGAGGTCATTTAAATTTAATGTAATGTTTCTTCTTAAGAGAGCGATAATGAATAAAAGGTTGAGAAATACTTTTGTAAGACAATGGGATTTTAAAGTTATGTGTCTCTATAGCTGTACCTAATAAACCTTATTATTAACTTTGAAATACTGTGTAGTGATTCTTTTTTTGTTTTTTAAGGATTTTATTTATTTATTTGACAAACAGAAAGAGATCACAAGTAGTCAGAGAGGCAGGCAGAGGGAGAGGGGAAGCAGGCTCCCTGCTGAGCAGAGAGTCCAATGTAGGGCTCAATGCCAGAACCCTGAGATCATGATCTGAGCCGAAGGCAGAGGCTTTAACCCACGGAGCCTCCCAGGCGCCCCTGTGTAGTGATTCTTCACAAAAAAACTGTCTTTAAAAGCAAGTAAATGATGTACTCAAGATATTAAATCTTTGTTGTTGTTGTTGGCTTTCTTTCTCTTTCTTTCTTTCTTTCTTTCTTTCTTGAGAAGGAGGAGGGGAAAGAGAGGAAAAGGGGCAGAGGGAGAGGAAGAGAGAAAATTTTAAGCAAGCTTGGAAGCCTACACATGACTTGGTCTCACAATCACAAGATTCTAACTTGAGCCAAAATCAAGATTTGCATGCCCAACCAACTGAGCCACCAAGGCACCCCAAGGTATTAAATAATAATAAGATGACCACAAATATCCTTTCGAAAGTATGCATGACTTTAGCAACTGCATTTTCTAATTAAAACTAGAAATTGGAGACATGGTATGAAACTGTAAAATATATACTGTATTAATCTTTTTTTGTATTCATAATACTGGGTACAATTTTCCATAAGGCTTTTAGAATTTTGTCTTTCAATTCTGTCACCTATCTTTTTTTTTTCATTCTAATAAATGGTCCACTTGACTGTGTAAATCCTTGCTCTTCTGTATTTTGATTTTCAGAGAGATTTATGTTATTGAATGTATCATGTTTCTTGACTTTTTACTGATTTTTATTAATATAAGTGTTTACTTCCATAGACATTTGTTGAATTCTTACTATGGGACAAGCAGTATTTGTTTATTCTCAAAATCATGTTTCCCAGAACTTTTAACAATTGTTAGAATGTAATTTTTTTTTGCTCAGGCATCATATGGGCAGTTTTACTTTATTTTAAGAAATCAAATTCCTGGGATTTTGCCATGATCTAATATTATCACTATTATCAACAACAGAAACAAATTGATGAATTACTTCAAATTTGAATACTGAATATCTAATAAATAAACCATAGATAATACAATTTATAAGCAGGAATTATTAAGATTTATATTAGAATGTATTAAGTTAAACCAGTTAAAGTTTATTTGGTAAAGAAGCATTACCATATAAGCATTAATAAATTTTAAACCTTGAGTATATAAAAAGTTAATTTTCAGTAGTTTGAGGAAAACATCCAGTTTTAATCATTATTTTATATTCAGCACCTTGTTCAGTGACTGATAAATTTTACACACACAAAAATTCAGTTCAGTCATGAAGTAATGAATGACTGGTGTTTCCAACAGAATAGGATACATCTCTAGGAAATTCAGCCTTTACTACTTATCCCTTTCATTCACACTAAACTGTGAAAAAAAATTCCCCTATTAAATGTCTTTTGTTCATGAATAACTTTACCTAATCATCCTTTAAGTGAAAGAAAAAAATTTCATACTGTTAGAATATTCCAATGAATTAATTTTGTTATAATTTATTACCTGTTGTATAGTACCTTTCATGAGCATGGCTTATATATTTTTCTTATATTTCTTGAAAAGCATTAGAAGACCACTATCTTAGGAGAACTGTAATTTTGGCATATTTTTGAGATCAGTAAAAATATTGTATGCTAACAGCTACCATTAGTCCCCTGTTACTTTGAATTTTCCACATATCTTCTCTTTCTTGTAAAGAAAATCCATAAAGAGAGTAGTTACTTCTTAGCTCTTTGTTTTTATAGCAGATAACATAATTCTTTTACCTTACCTTATGAATGTGCTAAGCCTTTGTATATTTAAGAAAAAATATAAATAAAAACAACTCTAAACTTAAAAAATGTAAAAAAAAAGAAATCTAATTTACTTTTCTTTTATCTCTGTTTTCTTTCTTCATTTATTTTCTACAGCAAATCCATTCCTCAACAATTGATAATAACACTCGAATTAACAATGTCTTTCTAATCAAGTTGAGAAAATAATAGAATGTTCAGGGTTTTTTTTGTTGTTTTGTTTTGTTGTTGTTTTTGTTTTGCTTTATTTCCCATGCCTAGAATAATCAGCATTCTCTTCCTGAGTGAAGCAAGCAAGTCATTAATTAGTATAAACAGCGGTTATCCTGAAAAGCAACAAACTTCCAATACACATTCAAAGCCAGGCATCTATGCAGAGTACAGCCTATAATCAGGACAGAGCAGTTGTGCATAACAAGGAAGAGATAGGTATAGCAGAAATTTGTCAGGCCACAATAATCTACGATTGTAGAGAATAAACTTTTTTTTATCAAACCAATCCAATTAGAGCAGCAAAATCAAAGCTACTATATTATTTAAGTGATAAACAATCTATAGAGTAGTGTAGTTAAAGAGCACTCAACCATTTCCCAAGATGTCCATAGGTCCTGTGCATCCACCCCAGGGTGTTTTATAACCGCAGGAAACATATTTGAGAAGTGGCTCATCCCTTTACTTTGCGACCCTCAACCAATATAAAGCAGTACTTAAAACTATGTGTTTTTGTTCTGAAGCTTATTGCCTCCGATATTTTCCTTCCACAATTTGATTTTACCTGCATGGTAGATTTGTTTTATATTGAAACAGATCTGAAAAATTATAGAGGACCAAAAGCATCAGGTTTATGAACTGTCTTGGATGAATTTACACTTGCTTCTTTTGAATAAAAATAACCAGAGAGCAGAAGATTCAATTCAATAAAACCTGATATGTTTATTCACCTTCTCACCATTCATATTTCTTCTATACTTCATAAGCACATTATGACATCCAGTTTATATAACAATCTTTTAAATAATTTTGCTTTGTTATCTATAAGCATTATAACAGTCAATACTAATTAAGTTGGGAAAAAGCCATATGACCTGTATATTAAAAAAGTATATTAACACTTGTCATGGAATATGTGCTAAAATGACAGAGGCTAGTATCGATAGACCTAAAATGTTGTTAAAATGCAAAAACCTGCACTAAATATTTTAGTAGAGCTTGAACAAAGTACAAGGGAAAAGAGAAGAAATGTCTAAATTTCTTTTAACTTCCTTCTGAGAGTCAATAGTGTTCTGGCTTATTGCTGTTACCTTGTCATGACCATCAGCACCAACTTTACAGTCAGTGATCATCTTATGCTCCTCATTCTTGAGGAATCCGATGGCTTCCATCTGTCTTACATTCTTTGGAGGTATTTGTGGGAACATGAAGTAAAAATTGCAATGATCAACATTCTAGCATTTTTCTCCCCTACTTCCTAGATTACCTGGGTGGGTGCAATCAGACCATTCCATGGGTATTGTTCTCTCAAAGTCACCATCCCATAGCATAGTGGTGCAACTGTTATAATTTTTTAAAAATCTGTTATGCATCTTTCTGTGTTGATAAGATTTAATTTCTTAAATTTCTTCCTGCTTTCTCTTATGCTGTGTAATTCTTATTTTCTTCCTGCTCCTTCAAAGTCTTCACAACTGTACTCACCTTAGCTCTCAAATAAAAATTTACCACATTTTAATCTTTTCACCTCTTTTTCAGTATTAGTGTCCTTAAATATTTCATCCATTGAATTTACAGATTACCAAATAAATATTTTACTTCTACTGTTAAACCTCATAAAATCTGTACTACTCCTGTCTCATACATACCAAGGTTCCTGAGAACTCTTCATTCCATTCTCTGGAATCCATAATCAGTCTTCACCAAAATTCTATCTTCAACTTCTTCTCTAGGTATTTTTTTAACTTTTTTTATCGGACAGAAATCTGACTCTTTCATGGCCCTCTTCCTACTGGGCCTGGAGCTAGAAACATCATGTCTTCTCCTTACCCCTGTCAAATAATTTCCCCTCCTGCCTTTCTAAACTCTCAGATTTAAATCTCATGTTTTGAGATTATATTATCACATCACTTCATTGCAGCTGTCATTTACTGACACTAGATTTGTTTTCTTTGTTTATGACAATTTCAACCTTTAGTTATACTCTCCCCAATATAACCGGTTTTGATTAAAATGCACGTAAACAGTGTTTCCATTACTTTGGAGTCTCTTCATTTTTCTCTGAGAGTCATCTTTATCTCAAAATTATGTCAGCTGTTCACTGCTATGGTTATTTTTTTTTCATTGATTTTGTTGTTAGTGGTGATGTGTGTTTATTTTAAAACAACCCATTCTGCAAGTCTTTTATGATCTTAATTACAAGGATTCATTGTCCACCAATTCCTATATTTCTAGCCCATTTCTTCTAGAACATTGATTCCAATAATTCTGCAATGCCATAAGGGCCTCCAGTTTCTTGCTCCTTCATATTTTCCTTATCCAGCACCTTCTAGATGCTCTTACTCCATTTCCTGCTCAGAATAAACATTCCTTGACTCCCATTCCTTGACTTGTTTTATTTTATTGACTTGGAAAAAACACTATTTCTTTTAAACTTGCAAACAATCCAGCAAGGCTGGAGGACAAAACACAGTCATGTTAACTAGACACAATAAATTCATAGTCATGAAACTTACAGAGGCTCTGGATGCTGTTAGAAAAACTTAAATTTGCCTTCACCTCTTCACTTTTTCACTCTGCTCAACTGCTTCATACCTCCTCTTTTTTCAAGCCTTCTCCCATTTTCATTTGCAGCTAATTATCTTGATTTCTACTTCTCTGAAAAAGTTAAGCAATTAATAGAAAACTCCATAAATTTCCACTTCCACAGACATATACACATATACATGACTGTTTCATATATTCTGTTCTCCTGCTTGTTACCATAGATAAACCATCCATACTCATGCTTGAATCCAACCTTTTCATTTGGACACTAAATTCTTCCCCCTCTTGACTGATTTTGGACATTTATCCAGCAATTCTAACCCTCTTGCATATATCATCAAATTTCCCTTCTCTCCTATCCATCCTAGATAATTATTTTCACAGTTACACATGTAACTTGACTTTAAGAAACTATATATTTTCCTCATATATTAAAGATATTATATATTACATAAAAATTTCATATATATCTATCATATGTATATATTATATATATCACTCTTTTGTATGTATAATAATTCACAATAATCTTTAAAAGAAAGAAAGTTAAGGAGAAGTATGTTATTTAGAGGGTGACCAATTTTATTTTCTCAGGGGAAAGAATTTCCATTATCAAACATTCATACCACTTGCTGGCATGCACATGCACGCACACACACACACACACATACACACACACACGATTTCAAATTATACCTGAGTTAACCCAGAGGCAACCATAACCATGTTTGCAGGATGGTGAGAATGAGGGAATGTCTATTTCTAGGACGACCATGAAATACAACATCCAATAGACTTCTAGGTCAAGAACACTTCTCAGCACCCTTTTTTATCAGAAGGGACTCTTAATATCTTTCTATTTTGTATTGTAATCTGTCTAAATTATTCAATTTAATTTTTCACACCCTAATTTTCCAGTATTTCTTAACACTTACTTATTTCTCTAAGTAGTCTTTCTTGGCCATTCCTCTCTCAGAGTTAATTCCTCCATTACATTTGCTTCTAATTTACTTCATCCCCCTGCTCCAATCATTAATAATATGGGTGTGTGTGTGTATGTGGACGTACTTCCGTATGGGTGATATTTTGAATTACTTGACCAAATGGCTGCTTATTTGGCCCTGTATGCCTGTATCTTTCATAGGTATTTAGATCAAAGCTTTAAAAAGTTGAATGATAAGACTAGTCTCCCCACATTTTCATTCCCATTTTCGTGTTTTCACTCTTTACCTATTTTTGTAAAAATATAACTTTGCCCAGTCTATCAAATCTACTCTCTGTAATGGCTTCCCTGACAATTATAATGCAAACTAATCTCTTTTCTCCTAAAATATTACAATACTTATAATATGCACATCAAAACTCAGCATAAATATAGAAGACAGGTAGCAGAGGAGATTATTTCTACCTCAACCTGGATGCTGGTAGATGATAAGAACTCTCACCACATTCTCAAGATATCTGGTAGGTGATAAAAAGTCTCACCATATTCTCTCAAGATGTTTCCTAATCCCAAAACATGTTCAAGAGTGGAGAAGAAAAAAAACATGCAACAGATTGTTTGGGTTATCCTAACTGAGTATAAATTCACAGTCTTGGCTCAAAACTTCCTCTTATTGTTTATGAACAGATTGGTTAGAAACAAATATTCCACTGCAGTATTATTTCAGAAGCACCCACTTTTTTCAAAAAGAAACTGTCTCGTGAAAGTCCATTATAGTTGCCTTCTTTCTTCCCTAAACACTCAGGCACACTTTATTCACTAACCATTTCCAACCATACAAATGTACACAAAAATAAGATAAATTTTTTGCTTAGATCAATGATCTAATATTCTTTACTGCTATCTTGACTTTAAGCCCTTAAAAATAACCTCTTGTAATATTTTTGGGGTGTTTATTGCTTTTAACACCCATAAAAATCTTTTTTTTGTTTTATTTTTCAATGTTTATTCCAAACTTATGCTCATTGCTCCACACTTAAAAGATATTTATTTGTCTGTTGATAGGACAAGCAACAATGCAAACAAGCATCATTTTTAAAAAGAGATCATAAAATTCCCTATTATAATGAGTCGATAAGCAGAAAAGTATGACGAATGCATCAAAACAATTTTCCAGTAATTTATAATTGAAAACTCAGACTTTCTATTTCCACAAGTTTCTTCTCTGTCTCCAGTTTTAGTTTAATATCTAAAGTACAGTGGAGAAAACAGTCCTCTGTTCATTTCAGAAACCACAATCACTTGCAGAGGAACTGATCCCTGAACTCAGGTCTTAGTAGATAAAGAAAAAAGCAATCAGTTCATTTTTAAAAGCTAAAAAATAATCATATTTTTTATGTGCTTTTCCCCTTTTACCGCAATTTCATATATAATATGTTAGTAATTTCAGTGGGAAGGGTGTACTTTATGGAGTGGAAGATTTTATTTTATTATTTTTTTTTTATTTTCCCATAATGTTCCTTCTATTACTAACCTCTGATGTTATTAAATCCCACTGTGATATTTTTCTTGTAATAAAGCCTATGAAAAGAACAGTTTTTCAGAAATTTCATTAAGACTAGCCCATGAACTACTTCCTGACTTATTCCTGCAAGGACAGTGTTCCTCTCATCTTCCCGCCTCCTGGTGCTCACCTTCCATTATGTCTGAGCAAAGAAGTCAGATTTGCAATTTTCTGGGCCGTGAGAAAGGGATTTGTATTTTTCAAGAGCCAAAAACCCTAAGCATTATTTACACAAGTTTGAATTAATATAGGTTGCCACAAGATATGATTTTAAAGGATTTTTTAAATGCATGTAGGGAGTAATAAATAATTTTTTACATTAAAAAAAATAGATCTGTCATGACTGCCATGAAATCAAGAAAAAATGATATATTCACTTTACCCACTTTTGAAAGACGTATTGAAGTAGAAAAGAATTTATGCGTGTTGCTTTTTAAATGACCCTTTTTACAAAATAGTTAGGATCACTTTAGGTTTTGCTTTATAGAGGAAATACATCTCCAATATTAAAAGATTTTGTTTTCTTTCTTCTAAACTATCCCCTTCCCATTTTTTTATTATTTGAAGTTAGAATCTTTTTAAGTCTGGGTCAAGGATATCTAAAGGTCCTACTTATTTAGATACTTCAAAATGACAATTTTTCTTTTATGTTTCCTTTTGATTATGGTTCATTTCCTGAGGGAAGTTTTGCCACTGCTCCCAATATCTGGCTTTCCCTTGATTACTCCTTTAGCCTTACCAGGTGTCACTCAAGACAGCTAACAGATCTGCTGGTCTCTCTGACTTGTTGGTCAGAAGAGGTCCTATGAATCCTGGCCCTCTAACAAGTGGCTTTCTCCATTCATTTTTTTTTTTTTCTCCATTCATTTTTGAAAAGACAAAACTGTAGAAATGGAGAACACAATAGTGGTTGGCAGGGATAAAGGGGATGGGAGGGAACTGGTTTGGTTCTAAAATGACAACACAAGGAGTTTGAGGTAATGAAACTGTTGCATATCTTTAATGCGATGGCGGTCACATACACATGTTATAAAGTTATGTAGAATGAAACACATACACAAACACACAAATAGAAGTAAAACTGAGGAAGTCTATAAGACGGGAAGATCATATTGATGTCAATCTTCTAGATGTGTATTGTATACACATTATGATATTAACACAGTATCACATTCCGGGAAATCAGATAATGATTCTACAAGGAATCTCTCTGTGTTATATCTTAAAACTGCATGGAAAATTACAAACACCCCAGGGACGCCTGGGTGGCTCATTCAGTTAAAAGTCTGCCTTTGGCTCGAGTCATGATCCTGGGGTCCAGGAATGGAGTCCTCCACAGGGCTCCTTGTTCCATGAGGAACTTGCTTTTGCCTCTGCCTACCATTCACCTTGCTTGAGCTCTCTCTCTGACAAATAAATAAATAAAATCTTAAAAAAAAAAAATAGAAACACTTCGAAATGAAAATTTTAGTTAAAAAATAAACTTGACAAAGTTGTATGGTGCATTGTTCAAGAATGAGATACAGAATAGTCATTCACAAATTTAGCATAAAAACTACAGAGCTACTATAGTCAATGACAGTGTTATTTAGGAAACCAGACTACAATTTCCATTCTGATAGCTCATATAAATTTAGAGAAAACCATGAAGCAGAAATACACATCTTCTGATTTGTAAACTTTAGAACTTCTGGAATGTAAGGGGAAATATTAATAATACAGATATTATCATTAATTAAAGCAAAACAATAAAAATAATATTCACTATACTAATCGGAATTGAAATAATAATTCAACATCCAGTCAAATCCTACTCTTCTCAGATATATGGAAAAGTGGAGATAACATACAGAATTTTTTTATTTTTTAAAGATTTTATTTATTTATTTGACACAGAGAGAGAGATCACAGATAGGCAGAGAGGCAAGCAGAGAGAGGAGGGAAAGCAGGCTCCCCGCTGAGCAGAGAGCCGGATGCTGGGCTTGATCCCAGGACCCTGAGATCATGACCTGAGCCAAACGCAGAGGCTTTAACTCACTGAGCCACTCAGGCACCCCCATACAGAAATTTGAAAGCTCACATGGATATCGGAAGCATGCTATAAATAAGGAATTTAAATGTCATTCAACCCTCACTCTTCTAGTATTTTGTTCCTAAAATAAGGGCATGCTTTTAATGTTCCCCTTCAGTTATTTCTAGACTTACCTTTTCAAATCTGGTGAACACTTGAGATAGCGCCTGGATCCTTGAAATTAACTCTATTTAAATTACAGCTTTAGTTTTAATTTAAAGCTTTTAAATAATTTTTAAAAAATAATTTTTTGAATAATTTTTAAAAAATAATTTTTAAAAAATCAAACTTTGTTATTTTAAACTTAGGATATCATAGATTTTATTTTTCATTGAAAATAAGTCACAATGCAATAAATTTCTCATGAATTTAATATCTCACAAAGAATGACAAATAGTCATATATTTTTCACTTGGTAAAAACCTTAAAAATGATTGGATTAAATATTTTCCAAGACAATATAATTAAATTTAAAATATCTTTCCAATCTTATTCACCATCATGATAAAATAAACCAAACCAAACCAAACAAAATACCGCCACAAATCTACATTTGTAGATTTCTACAATCTACATTTGTCTTTCATAATTTGTATTTTCTTCACCCAAACCAGAAAGTGAGTGCCTCCACATGTTTGGCTAACACATAGAAACAAATAAAGGGTAAGCATATGTTCATTGATTTTTTTTTTTTACTAGAATTAAAAACTACTCTAGGCCAGACTCACATAAATGCAACTATAGGGACTCAAAAGGAGGAAAACAGTATAAGTAATCCCAAAGGCAACACAAAAAACCATGATTTTGAACCAGGTGACCCCAGCGCATATCACAAAAACATATAAGATATAATGGATAACATGTTTCTGAAGCTCAAAATATTTCATTTAAAGTCTCCTAATGTTTTGTTTACTTAAATAAAAGAAGATGCTCAAATATTTGTGATTTTTCTATTAAACTAATGACTAAGAAACTTATTTTAACTTAGCTACTCTGATATACACATCGTATAGTCTGAGTCTTTGTTCATTTGCTAGGAATATCTTACAAAGTACCATAAACTTGATGGCGCTGATTTAGCATACATTTATTTTCTCACAATTCTGGAGGCTATAGTCTAAGATCAGGATGTCAGGAGGGTTGATTTCTTCTGAGGTCTCTCTCTTTGGCTCATGGATGTCTTCTGTCAGTCTTTCTGTGTCATTACATGGTCGAACCACTGTACACATCTGTGTCCAGATTTTCTCTTCTTATAAGGACACCAATCATATTGAGTTGGAGCCTACTTTAATGACCTCTTTTTAATTTAATTCCCTCTTTAAATATTCTATATTTGAATACAGTCACATTCTGGGATATTGGGAGGTAGGACATCACCATATGAATTTTACAGGAATATCATTCAATCCGTAAGAGTCAAACACCATTCTGGTTTGACTTTCCCACAGAAAATTTTCAACAGTTGTTATATTCATGACACATCTTCCATTTACCTAAGAATCCAATTTTGCCATACCTAATTTCCCATTTATGCATTCATTACCACTCCTTGGTAAACAACTCATAAAAAAGTTCATGCCCTGGGAAAGGGATATGTCACATTTACCTTATATGTTATGACCTCTAACTTCTTATATGGTTCAGTTTCATGTCTTCAGGATTTTATTATAAATAAAAAGGTTCAGGGAATGTAATATTCTAGGTAATATGAAATATTATATTTTTTACATTTAAACACTAAAGAGCATGTAAATTGTTCCTCCATATGAAATTTTATGATTGGTTAATTTATCTGAGTAAAAGAAAAACTGTGTCGTCAAACGAGACCAATCTTATGATGAACTCTATGAGCTATGCCGATTCTAACAAGGTATAGAATAAATTAATTTGTTTAATTGGCTTCTGAGAGGCTGTTTCAGAAAGAATACTAAATATGGCTTCACTTTTAATATAAGTAATTTGGCAAAGGGGACAATATCATTAAAACAAACAACCAAAAATGTGTACAACAACAAACAAAGGTATATAACAGAGTTGATAAAGACAGAGTATGAAGCAAGCTACCAATTTAGAAGAAACTGAGAACAACCTAATTTCAATATGAAATCAGAGTAGATCTAAGAAAAGCAAAAATATTTTTCTTTATTAGTTTCTTTTTGCCACTGTAACGAATTTCCACATATTTCGTGGCTTAAAGAATGCAAATTTATTCTCTTTTGTTCTGAAGGTCAGGTGTCCAAAATGAGTCTAATGAGACCAAAATCCAGGTGTCAGCAGGGCTGGTTCTTTTTGGAGTTTTCAGGGGAAGATCCATCCCCAAACAGCTGACATTTCTTAACTTGTGGCCACAATATTCTTATCTCTGCTAACTTTCTCATGTGACCTTCTTTGTATTCTTTAGTAAAATATTCTTCTGTCTCCCACTTATAAGCACACTTGTGATTATATTTAGAACTTCCATGGATAATTCAGAAGAATCATCTCGAAACTCATAACTTCATGATATTTACAAATTCCTTTTTGCCACATAAGGCAACATTGACATGTTCCAGGGATTAGAACCAGGATATTTGTGGTGGCCATTATTACTCAAATCTCTGTGTCCCCCAATTTCTTAAGTAAGACTTTATGGAATCCTTAAAATTCATCAATCTACAGTCTCTTTAATGAATTATTTTGGGAGCAGAGTTAACATGTCAAATTAAGGACCTATCAAAGTATATATAGGAAGCCCTAGGCTTCCTATGGAGCATGAAGCAGGGAGGCACATATGGCTATTTCTCACCCAGCTTAGTCCTTTTTCACACTTTGAGAATCTGATGTCTATATATAGAGCTATATCCCTTGTTGGTTATTCATGAGCATGTTTAAAATTCTTATAGATCCCATATTATAAATAGATCCATTGCATTTGAAAATCATTTTACAATTAAATTTGCTTTTGTGTACTCAGTCCTTTCCTGTGGGTTATCTTATTAGGTATGTGTCTGGCGATATTATCTTATCATACACTTAGATGTGTCACTTTAAAACACTTTTCTGGTTATTCTGTACACAGTCATCTTGTTACCATAGCTAGATTAAAAACAGCTTAAGGAATAGGACCATATTCCACTTCATGTGTGTTGTGAAGCTACAGTGCCATATATCCATTCTTAAAGACAATTCTCAAGAAAAAGTCCTTTTCCCTACAGGACTGAGAAAGCTGTCTCACATATTTGAATTTAATACCTGTGGTTCAGTAACACATGAAATTCACCTACGCTCTTTTTGGGGGTCTCTTTTTGGGAGCCGAGGGCTCACACCTTTGAAGAATGTTTCAGGTTAGTATTTCCCAACTATTCTTCTAAGGACACTTACTGATGTGTAGCCAAATTTTTATCATCCAAGACAACATAAAAACATAAGGTCAATGTAATCATGGTTTATGAAACAAAATATATTTAATGCAAAACTTTTTTTGTTTTAATTTTATGTTCATCCAACTATGATGATAGTATAAAACAGTAATTCATATAAGCTAATGTCTGTTCTCACTAGTCAGTTTCTGGTACCATACCCAGAAATAAAGTGAATGCCATTCCCAGCTTTGATTCAGTTTTGGGAGGGGAGCTTTAAAAGTACTTTGTTTTCTATAAAATGAAAGTAATATTATATTTAGTTGTTTTCTATAGTTTTTTAATATACCTACACTTATCAAAGCAAACATTTAAAAAACTTAGGTCAGTTCTCTCTTTAAATATCCATCTATAATCTATCTCTTCATTATTTAATTTATATTATTACTTATTAAAAATTTATAGTTCAAGAAATCTAAAAATCTGCTAATAAATAGATTATTTCAGTACTTCATGGACAGATCCACTGTAACAAGGGGTTGAAGTGAGATTTTCATTCACTAGATAAAGCAGTTTTTTTTTTAATGTTACCAATGAAGGACTTTTTTAAAGGATTTTTTCCCAGAAAACAAAATGTTGTTATTATTATTATTATCAATTTTTATTTATGTATTTGAGAGAGAGACAGAGAGAGCATGAGCAGGGATAGAAGCAGAGGAAGAGGGAGAAACAAACTCCCCGTTGAGCAAGGAGCCCAAAGTGGGGTTTGATTCCAGGATGCTGAGATCATGACCTGAACTAAAGGCAGATGCTTAGTCGACTGAGCCACCTAGGCACCCCAAACAAAATATCATTAATATAATTTTAATTGTATGTTGCCTTAGATAGTAAATGAGAAAAAAATGTTTCAGTTCAATTTCTTTTTGGTGCATAGCTTAATTTCTAAAGTCTCTAATGCACTGCATTTGAAATAGGAAATAAGCCATGGAACAAGATTAAAATAAACTCATAAAATCAAAGAAACTCAATCTAAAACACTAAATGCTCCATACAGATTTATAAACACACTACTTTAAAGGTGATAGCAAATGTGTTAAACGTGACAGACAGTGAGGTAAGATGAATAGTGTGTTAAGTGCAGTCTTCAGATCCTTACAAGAACAGCTACAGTAGGGTAATTTGATGTTTAAATATGAACTTTAGATACTCAGATCTTAAAGTTGGTAAAAATATCAAAGGTCCTCTAGCCAAATCCCATTACCTGTAGAAATACCTCCTGACATCTCTGAGCCCAATTCATCTTTTTCTGCTTGGAATTTGCAGAAAGATTTCTACTGCAGCATATAGAATGAAAAACATCAAATGTTCTAGATGTCCTCTTGAAATGGAACATGGTTCTCTATCTCTTAGTTTTACTTCTTGTTCTTGCTTTATCTCTGAAGCTGGAAAAACTGCCTAACCTCTTTTTAAAGCGTAAGAAGAATTCAGATACCTTAAAAATCACCAGGTCTCTTTTCAGTTTTCTCTATTCAATGGGATAATGCCACTTTATTTCACTTTCAATCATAATCTTTCATCTTTCAACTTGAAGCACACAAGAACTGAATCTTTACTTTTTATACTAATCTTATTTATTTTTAATTGAAGGAAATACTGCACACAAAAAGTATCCAGATCTTAAATACACAGTTTGATGAATTGATTTGTATGCCCACCAACTGAGGCAAGATGTGGAACATGTGCTTTGCTTCTAAAAGTTTCTTTATACCACTTTCCCGTTGTTTCTCACCCTGAGAAGCAACCAGTGATCTACTCTTTATCACATGAAGTAAAGAGATAACAGTTTAGCATCTCAGGAAGTGAGGAAAAACTCCAAAAATCTGACATTTTAAAGGATACATATATAGGGAAAATAAATCCCATATAAGATATCTAAGAGATGTTTTCAGGGAGGAAAAAAGTAAACAAAAATCATCTCCTATGGGGGCACCTGGGTCGCTCAGTGGGTTAGAGCCTCTGCCTTCAGCTCAGGTCATGATCTCGGGGTCTTGGGATCAAGCCCCGCATCAGGCTCTCTGCTCAGCGGGGATCCTGCTTCTCCCTCTCTCTCTGCCTGCCTCTCTGCCTACTTGTGATCTCTCTCTCTGTCAAATAAATAAATAAAATCTTTAAAAAAAATCATCTCCTATTGGTATTTCTACAAAGAGAAAATGGTATCTATGCAACAAGTGATTTTTCCTATGATAGATTTGTAATTGGTAATCACCACACAATCATTAAGAAGAGGAGTTTGACAGGATTGCTTGCTTTTGTTTTCTTTTTCAAAATCATAATCTTTTTCCTTAATCATAAGATGATTGTGGCCTCTGCCACAGACTTTGTGCAGTGACTTTGCATATTTGCTCCTATATCAACATTACTATATTTATGCTATGGGGTAACTAAATTGAGGGGAGGTTTCACTCTGTACATTGCACTTGTAAGATGATACTTGTGGTGTGTTTTTCATTTTTTTTTTTCAGATGATTCAGTCCAGAGGCTCAGGCATGATGATGATACAAGCACAAGGGAAATGTATCTCTTCATACCTATTTCCTTGAATAAAGTACCTCCGATAAACTAAAAGTATAGTTGATTTTATTTTCTAAATCTCTCAAATCCACCTACTGTGCCAACTTCATGCCCATCCAAACCTCATTTGAAACATTACAAATCTCTTGGCAAGCAACATTTCCTATGTAAAATGGCATTTCTCTAAACATACCACTTCTCTGTTTAAAATCCTCTAATGACATCCTTCTGCTGAAATGATAAAGATTACATTATTAAATCTTTGCTTACTCTGCCCGCACAATCTCTATCACTCTCTTCATTCCAACCTTTTGATCAAATTTCAGTATCTCCTACCATAGGGCTTTTGCACATGCTGTTCCTTCTGCTTTTCTCATGTGACCTAATTAATGTCTGCTTCCTTCAGATAAGAGCTTAATAATTAATACTGCCAAGATTTCTTTAAGTCATATATCCTTATTTTAAGCTTGTCTTTAGAGACTTCTCTGTTTTTGTAATTATTACTGTTGATATTTTATTGTTTTCATTTAGTCGCTTGATAAACATTCATCTCCCCACCTGAAGAAAGAGAGTCCACACATGCAACTCATTTATCACCAGTACATGGCACAGGATCTAGTAGGTAGTACAGGGTTAATAAATGTTTATTGAATTACTCACTAAGCCTGCTCATAATGAAGAGGAGGCCAGAAATCAGCCAGTGGCTATGGGCAGTTTCTGATAAATGGATCAAGAAAAGGGTGATTATATAATCAATTCACAGGATTTGATTGTACCAGCTAAGAATTTAGTTTGAACAGCTAAAGAGTGCAGTGACTTTCAATTGCTTCACTTAGAAGTCAGTTTATTGACTAATATTCAGAAATTTGCTTTCACTAACAATTGAAACTAAAATATTCAGGATATTTTACTGTGTTAAAGAATACTATAATATAAATTGTTTTCCATAACTATACTATTTCCTGAACTGAAATAATATATATAAGTGAATATCATCAACCACTCAAGGGTTTTTAAGTAGTATAAAATAAGCATGGGTAAACATATAGAGTCAAAATCATACTACAAACACTGGTTTTAAGAATATGTGCATTTCTAGGCAAAAAATTTGAATGCTGTATAATCATAGTTTTCCTGTTAAGAAGATCATAGAGGGTGCCTCAGTGGCTCGGTGGGTTAAAGCCTCTGCCTTCGGCTCAGGTCATGATCCCAGGGTCCTAGGATCAAGCCCCACATTGGGCTCTCTGCTCACCAGGGAGCCTGCTTCCACCTCTCTCTCTACCTGCCTCTCTCACTGTTTGTGATCTCTATCTCTCTGTCAAATAAATAAATCAAATCTTTAAAAAAAAAAGATCATAGAACAAGGATTTCCTAAGAATCCACTACTAATTCTATTTTTAGAATATAAATGTATTAAAGACCATAGTTTAACAAGACTTTGTAAACAGATGCCAATATTGACAAAAACTATATGCCCCAAGGAAGAGGGGTTTTAAAAACTGGTAGGTCAGTCTCCATCAAAAGTAGTAATGTGCCTTTTTTCCCAGTTATAGAGCTCTAAGAATAGGGCCATTGACTCATGTAGAGAAGAAAGGGCTGTCCTGAAGGAAACCAAGTCATTCCCCTTATACTCTGCTGCCTCTTTCCCTTTCTCTGTGCTTCTGAGGGGGTCTTCTGCCTGTATAATTCAAAATTGAAGAAAGTCAAGGGAATCCAGCAATTAGTTAATGTAGACTAGACATAGGATGTGACCATTTGTCCAAGAATACAGGGACCTAGATTACCAAAATTTGGCTCTAAGGAGTTGCCATGACAAATTTCTAAGCATTGCACCTACTGTCCTCCCCACCCCCACAAACAAAACAAAACAAAACAAAAAGCCCTCAGTCATTTCACGTAGATAAGAAACTCTCAGCAGATGAGGGATTTAGTAGCATTGTAAAAGTGCTTTCTCCCTCAGAGAAAATGTTCAGTTTTGTTGTTATAGAGAAAATTTAAGCATCTTTATATCACTGTATCATACCTAGTGTGTGGAAGGCATAGTAGTGTTGATGTGGGAAACAAAGGCAAAAATAAATGTAGATACAATTAAATGTCCTTATAAACTGCAGCCCATTGACAAATACTTGAGGCAGGCAGAATAGAACATTTCTCCAGGAAGCTCCCAACTGTCTTAATGTTAATACCTTGCTAGAGGGAAAAACAACCTTAGTTGGACAAGAGCAAGGCCTCCAGGATCCTGTGAGTCTTCTTTAGCGTATGAAAATCCTATTGGAACTTCCCTTACCTTTACTTGCCCCAGTCCAGAAGTATATAATCAGTAGCTTCTCACAATGCCAGGGAAGCAGGTCTTACTGCCCATGGGTCCTGTCCGGTACTTTAATAAAATCCTCTTTTTGCACCAAAGACCTCTCAGGAATTCTGTCTTGGCCATCGGCTCTGGCCTCACCAACATTTCAAAACCATATAATTATTACCTGATTCTGTAGAATACCAAGAAAAGTGGGAATTAAAAAAAATCAAAAAATAAAAATATCTAAGCTCTTTGTGGCGATAACTGTGGCTTGCGGTCTCCATATTTAAAGACTAATATGAAAATCTCTGTTCTCAAAGAATTTGCAGTATTGTACAAGAAACTGAACTTACATACACTGAAAAGTATAAATAAAGGAGTATAGACATTGCATAAAAGATCTTCAGGCAAAGAACTATTAGATATTCATGTTTGGGTGTAGAACAAGAACATTTTGTCTAATGTTTCATCTAGATTTGTATTACTCAGTTGTTTGGTGGGACTTCCCTATCATCTAAGATTTGTTTTCAACTCTTGCTTTATTGAAAAAATAATAAAAGTTTCACCTTACTAAAATATCATTTAATTCTGTCTCTGATATTCAAAATTTTCAGATAGCTCAGTTCTCTTCTGATGAATGATTGATCTCAGCTGGGTTTTACCATCAGCTGAAGAATCCACATATCATTTCATGTGCACATATCACTGGGGTGGAGAACTTAGACCCCAAAGGGTGAGTAGCTACTTGAGATAGAAATAAATGGATTACTTGTTTGTGTTTTAAATTATTTTTAATAAAAAGCGTTGAGAAATGTATTGGTCATTAAAATGTTGATTATGCTCATGCAATTTATCTTAAGATATATAGAAATAACACCCAAGAAACGCCAAATGATTTCTTTATGTTTTATGGACACAAAATGATATCAACGTTTTAAGTCAACCAAACACTTTAATTTGTCTCAATTCTGCCTTTAGAGACTTTTCAAATAACAAAGGCCAGGCCAAACATTAAACTCTGTCTCTAGTCAATGACACTCCCGATGTATGAGTCATGCTCTGGCAAGAAACAAATGTACTCAGAAGTGTTTAAGAGAATGTAATTTAGTAACAGGAAGAAATGTGGACAGGACCCAGGGAACCAGCTGGGGAGTTGTCACAGTCTACCCCGCTCAGGCCTAAAGGAGTGAAAGGAGATGATATTATCAGGGCTGGTGAGAGCTGGAATCATAGAGAAGGACCACCTATTCAGGCTGCAGACATAGAAAGAAGCAGCCATTCCAGGACCCGAGTTGTGAAACAGAAAGGGCAAAAGGGAAGAAATGCCCTGACTTATTTCTCCTCTTGTCCTCTGAAACCTTGCAAGTGTCTTCTTTCAGTTGAACTGCAAAGCCAGAGGCCAAGGGAGCCTGGTGTTGTAACCTGCCAGGTTCTGAATCCTAGAGCATAGAGCAAAGAGAAAGAACAGAGAGAGAGAATGAAATCAAGGGAGGAGGGACAAATAGAGTAACCAGTTTCTCTTCTCACAAAAATTTACACTCATGTAATGCATTTATGTATGCTAGAATTTATTAACCTTATCCATCTTCTAGTCCTTTAGAGATTATATCTCTTCTACTCTACCCCAACAAGTCATTTTCATTAATTTTATTATGCAAAGAATATAGCTGTCTCCTCTGATTATTCTTCTTGGTTTTCCTCTTTTCTTCATTATCCAAGACTTACTAATATGTTCTGCTATGGATCTATGCCAGGCTATATTCTTCAGCTGTAAATAATTAACAGTCACTTGGGAATTTCTAACACCCCCTTCTTGATTCTATTACTTGCTTGTAGTGAAAGGTAATAGTAATATAGGTAATTTGTTCCCACTGGGATGAATTTTGCTGTCCTCTAAATCAACCCACCTATCCCACCACACAAACAGGAGTGGAAGTAGTTAATATCAATTTTGATTCAAATAGCATTTCTCTGCTTCTGCCTCCTTCGTTACTGCTGGTGTTAGAAATTAACCAAATTAGGGCACCTGGGTGGCTCAGTTGGTTAAGCATCCAACTCTTGATTTCAGCTCAGGTCATGATCTTAGAGTGGTGAGATCAAGCCCTGTGTCAGGCTCTGTGCTCAGTGGAGAAACTGCTTGAGATTCTCTCGCTCTCCCCCTCTGCCCCTCCACCCACTCATGTTCTCTCTCTCTCTCTCTCTATCAAATAAAATAAATAAATCTTAAAAAAAGTAACTAAGTCTGAAAAGAGCTTAAGAGATGATCCTTTCAGACAGAGAGATGATAGAAATTAAGATATATCTGTAAAATACAACAAAAACTTAGTTGTGTATGGGCTACAGTTTTGTACTGTTAATTTAAGAATACCAGTATTTTCATAAAAAGTGTGTGCTTGCTATATATAATTGCTTATCAACTGGATAAACAAAGTTTGGTCTTACCTCTTGACAAGGCGTATTGTTAGAAGTTAAGTAAGAAAAAAATCTTTATTCTATCTTGGAGAAGGTCAGAGAGAAGCAAATAATAATGCCAGATTTTTTTTAGCCAATAAACACCTTACTTAGTGAGTAAAAATGGTGAGAAGCAGGGACATGTTAATTAGCAATATGATGGTGCAAAGAAAGTGGTTAAGAAAGGACTGAGGAAATAATAAGTTTCATGTGTTCTCTGGGTATCATACCACTATTTTCTTTGGTGTTAGTTTGATAATGCAAACTGGAAGGAAAAGCAGATTGAGTGACTCATAATGCAACTCACAATGGAAGTTTATTTCTCACTCTCCTGTTTAAATTAGATTTTCCTGGTTCATGAGTGAATTAGCCCTATGATCCAGGGAACTAGGAATTTCTGTCTTGTAGTTCTCCATCTCCTTTAGCCCTTTGTCATCTGGATCTTGCTAGTGGAAGGAATGAGGGATGTTCTGCAGCAGCTATTCTAAACATGTTAGTGATAAAATATTCTTTCCGGGTGGGATGGAGCTTAACTACCACCCTGCTCTTGGTAACCAACTTGGGGACACATCTATTGCTTAAAGACCTTCACATAATAACACATGGACTTTGATTCACATTTCATTGGCTAGAACTCAGTCATGTGGCTAAATCTAACTGCAAGGAAAACTGGGAAATACATGGTAGCTATACACCTAAGAAGAATAAATGGATTTTTAAAAATTTTAACTGAATACTAGCAATTTCTATTGCATAGGGGTTATGGGGATGAGAACTTACGTATGTAACTCTTTCTAAACATGTGTTTGCAATTTTTGTTTTTAAGGTTTAGGTTAGCTCTGGAGTTAAATTCTAGGATAAAAGAATCTCATCACTTCTATGCTTGATGACTTTAAACATACACATTTAATCAGAGTAGATTGGATTCAAGTAACTTGTCTGACCTGTAAATTTGGGTAATTGCACAGGAACAAATTTTTGTCCTTTTATTTTCAGACATACTCATCTATTCATATGTAGTAGTGTTAAGAGTTACACTTACAAAAAGAAGAAAAGCAATTTTCTTTCTTCTTTAGAAAACTTGTTTTTATGCACTTATTGTTTCTGAAAACTTGAATATCATTTTAACAATATTTAAAGCCAATCTACCATCCATTGAAGCTTTATTTCTTTCACTACAGCAACATTTATCATGCTTCTACTAAATGTCAGACATAGTGCTATCTACTGTTAATATAATGATAAAAGACAGATTTGTTTTCTTTGCCCCACACAATGTTTGCATTCTACTATGGTAAGATGATAGTGATCAGTTGAACGCTTACTGTATTTTTAGTTAATCTTTAAAAATAGAGTAGGTATTATTACCTCCATTTTATAAATGAAGTTATTTAAATTCAAAAATAACTTGTCCAGGGTCTCAGAATTTATAAAAGTAAAGATGGAACAAAATTCCAAAATGATTGTTGGTACCACTCCAAACTCTATATCACATACGGCAATGATATTTTTCATATGTAACTAACACTGTTATAAAATTATCTGTTCCTGCAATTTCAGTGGAAAGTAAGTATATCTCAAGATGTGGTTTTCCATATTTCATTTTAAATTATTTCCCATTCTAATTTTCAAGTAAATTGTGTTTTATACCAGGTATCTCCTCTTTATTTTTAAATAAAACTGTTTCCCTCACAGGTAGCTTTTTAAATTTCTTTTTTTGCTCTAAGAGGAGAGATTATTTGCTGATATTTTTAAACAATGAATAAACAGTGCCATCTTCTGTTGATTTTATATTCAACAATTGGGAATAAAGAAAGATTGGGCTAATATAGATCAGCAAAAAGAAGCAAATAATTTGGAGATTTTACTATCTTGGCATAATGTATTACATCTTTGAACACTTGCGAAGAGGCTAATTATTTGAAAGGTCTCTTGGGGCAAAGACATGTATAAAACAGTTCCGTGTGATTAATTATCCAAGACCTTTGAATATCCATTCAAACGATGGAGGGAAGAAAAAAGATGCACAGGGAGATGAGGGACAGTGACAGAAACAGGTGACAAGTGTTAGTAACAATTTGATGTTAGTGGTGTTGTGGGAATAAAAATTAAGAATTTTCCCACTTTTATGCCATAAATTAACCCCCCTCATTCATCTACCTCTTTACAAATGTCTATTTGATTGTGAAAAATACTCCCATTAGCTATTTGCCAGAAGAAAAGGTGGAAAAATAGGAATGGGTTTTTTGATAAGCTTTCAAGCTTCGACGTTAATATTTTTTTTATCTACATGAGGTTCATAGATTGTAAACTTAAGGCAAAAGAAATAACTCACACAAATAAGAATTATTATATTTTTAAAAAAGATTTTATTCAGCCATTTGACAGAGAGAGAGAGAGAACATAAGCAGGGGGAGCAGCAGGCAGAGGAAGAAGCAGGCTCCTCACTGAGCAGGAAGCCTGATGCAGGAATTGACTCCTGGTCCCTGGGGTCATGACCTGAGCCAAAGGCAGACGTTTAACCAACTGAGCCACCCAGGTGCCCCAATAACTGTTTTTATTAATTATCTAAGGAAACATATTTTTTTGGAAACATATTTCTTAGACATCTTGATATTTGGAAAAATATATCTTCAAGTCTAATTCACTTCATCCATTGTTGCCCTCCCAAAGGAGACAAACAAAAACAAATTTATCTCCTCTCTCTACCAATAAATCCTATATACTTGGTCATAATTGCATGAGAACACTTGAGTCACTTTTTTTTTAAGGATTTTATTTATTTATTTGACAGAGAGAGAGAGAGAGAGACCACAAGTAGGTAGAGAGGCAGAGAGAGAGAGGGGGAAGCAGGCTCCCCGCCGAGCAGAGAACCGGATGTGGGGCTCGATCCCAGGACCCTGAGATCATGACCTGAGCCGAAGGCAGAGTTTTTAACCCACTGAGCCACTTTGGTGCCCCCACTTGAGTCACTTTTAAAGTATTTTAAAAATCACATATCTAGATGAGATTTAAGTTTTATGACCAGTGGCATTTTCAGTAAAACTTCAGCAATCATATTTTAACCCCAGGCCAGGAATTTCTCTTCTAAGAAATTTGAAATAATTGAAGACAAAACAATGAGAATTAGTGAAATGAAGTGTTCTTATCCACAAGACTCCAAAGAGATAAAAACAAGAACAGAAATTAAAGGCAGTTTCATTCCATGTTTCAAAAAATCTTGACTCATGTGCAGTTGCTTCCTAAGTATGATTACTTTGGATATTCTGAGACAAATCACTGGCAGGAACAGGTTACTACATGTGGGTGAAATGCAAAGTGGCAATATGTGACCAGCAACCTTCACATACTTCAGAGGAAAGACAACTCTTTGTTTTTTGACTAAATTATTTACAGTGTACTTTTGTATAATTCTATTTCTTTAAGACTTATTCTGATAATTTAAGGTGGGTTTTGTTATTAATCCTCTCCTAGATTAATCCCCATTCTACTGATGAATCTCTCTAAAGGTTCTCCAAATCCCTCAAACATTTTAATTCATTTAAATTGTTGAGTTTGTGTGATAGTAGAGCAATCAATGCTGGACAGAGATGGTTAGAGTTGCATGAAATTAACAAGGTAACAGTATTATGACTCCAAGAGTGTTAGATATTTGAAGTCTGAAAGATTACCGGGTTTGAAGATAAGAATCTTTTATCTATTTTGAGCGCTTCATGTGAGGGCCCTGTCTGTTTTTGATGTGTGCTAATATCCATGCTCTATTCTCTGGTATCTCAGGATATTATATGTTCATTTGAAAATATTAAACACACTATAGAAAACCTTAAATTTCATATTTAGATTATTCCACTCAGAAAGCAACAGTGTACAAAATGGTTTATGAAGATGAGAAATCTTAGACTTAGGGAGATTGAAAAATAGTTATCTACAATCATGTGTACAATTTTTTAAGCTAAATGTTTTATTTAACCTTATAAAATAGGAAATTTTGTCAGTCAAAAATAGTCACATACAGCAATTTCAAATGATTCAAGTAAATTACTGGAAGGAGAAATCATTCTAGTCTTTACTAGTCTTTACATAGTTCAATGTATGATCAGGAGATTTGAGAAAGCAAGCCTAGATTAATAAAACGAAACATAAAAGTAATTTGTAGGAATCAGGAGTAATCATTTATCCAAGAAAACCTTGAACTAAATTGAGGTATTTGTGGATGTCAGGGATGGGAGATACTCCAGATATGGAGAGAATATCATAACCATCTTCCATAGAATCTTTATACAGTTGATACCAGAAGCCAAGGTGTGGTCAAGGCTCTATCAGTCCCACAACAGCCTTAATGTACCCACATTGTGAAAAAAGTAAAACAAAATGATCCATATTTCCATTGTAAAACTTCATATATCCATGGATATATACATGGATATCCATGTATCCATATACAATGGATATCCATATATCCACTGTAAAACTTCACAAGTAGTAATTTAGTAATAAATAGTGTAGTAATATCAAGTTAACATAAAATATGGAAGTGAAAATAAAAAGACTAATGTAGTGTCTTAAAATCCTATTGTTCAACAATTTAATAAGATGTATATGGTAGAAAAAAATTGGTGTCATGTTACTGATTAATGCTATAAGGAGAATTTTTACATTTGCAGAAAAATAAAATTGGAGTACGCTATGCATTTAGTGAGGCCAATTTTTAGGATCTGTTCTTTTAGTGTAAAGGAATCCTGTCAGAAAATATTTTCCCTGCACTAACTGGGAAAGGATTGGCATCCTAACTGGCACAGAAAATCATTTGGGATCGGGAATGATATTATATGAACAAAGAATAATTTCAATGATAAAAATAATTCAATATTATTGATTGCTAAGTAAAGAAGATTACTATATTTAAAGTAAAAAAATAAAGCAACAAAGAGTAAGATTTATAGAAATGATTATTTCAATTGTCTAAAAGCTTCTCAGATATTTGCAGTCTTCTAGGTAGTATAAAAAAACTTTAAACTTATAGGTTATGAAAATCATTAAAAAGCTATTTTTATTAGTTGTTAGTTTGTGACCCAAAGGATGCCTTGATCACATCTTGCAGCCTTAGAAAAAAACACTGATATCCAGCTTGACAGATGGAGTGATCTCTGATGGCAGAAACAATTTCAATAGTCCAATCAAGAGATTATGAATACCTGTTCCAATGTTATAGTTAATGGAGTGGAAGTAATAGATGCAAGGGATATGATAGAATATGTTTCGGACTTGACCACGTGTTCTACAAGGGAAGAGTTAGAGATGGTGTTGAGGTTTCTAACTGGAATGCTTGAGCAGGTGGTGATGCTGTTATCCTAGAGAAAGGAAAGGAAAGGAAACCTGTTTGTTAATTTCCTATAGCTATGGTAACAAATTACATTTACTTAGTGTCTTAAAATAGCACAATTTATTATCTTATAGTTCTGGAAGTAAAATGTCCAAAATGGGTTTTACTGGGCTAAAATCAAGGTGTTGGCAGGACTTCATTCTTCCTGGAGGCTCTGGGGGACAATCTGTTTTCTTGCCTTTTCCAGCTTCTAGAGTCTGTCTATATTCCTAGGCCTCCAGAGTCATTTTCTATCTTCAAAGCCACCAATGGCGAATCAAAGCCATCAGCTCCAATGATGTCATCTCTCTGATTCTGAATCTTGTGTCCCCCTCTTCCACCATTTAAGGACCCCTCTGTTTATACTGGGTTAGCCCAGACAGCCCAGAAAAATCTATTTTAAGATAAACTGATTAGCAACCTTAATGACATTTACAAACTTAATTCTTTCTTGGGATATAATATGACATATCTGGAAGTTCTAGGGATTAGAATGTGGACCCTGTTGTTGATGGTGTGTGTGTGTGTGTGTGTGTGTGTATCTCTATCTCTAAGATATATATATCTTTTTTATTGCTGAATTTATTCCATTATATATACATATATATTATTGCTGAATAATATTCATATACATGTATGTATATATATATATCTGAGATACATGTATATGTATATATATATCTCAGATCTTCTTTATCCATTCTTCTATTAATGGACACTTGGGCTACTTCCATAGTTTGGAATTAATGCTGCATTAAACATAAGAGGGCATATATTCCTTTGAATTAGTGTTTTTGTATTTTTTGCATAAATACCCATTGTACGATTACTAGATTATAGGGTAGTTCTATTTTTAAAGTTTTGAGGAGCCTTCATACTGTTTTTCACAGGGCTACACCAATTTGCATTGCATTGATGAAAGAAATTCAAGACAATACAAAGAAATTGAAAGACATTCCATGCTCATGGGCTAGAAGAACAAATGTTGTTAAAATGTCTATTCTACCCTAAGCAACCTTGCATTCCTATAGACTAATAATGAAGCAGCATATGTGAAATTAAGAAAACAATATCATTTATAATTGCACCAAAATCAATAATATATCTAGGACTAAACCAAAGAAGTGAAAAACCTATACTCTGAAAATAGAAATCTCTCTTATTTTATTTATTATTATTTTTTAAGATTTTGTTTATTTATTTGACAGAGAGAGAGATCACAATCAGGCAGAGAGGCAGGCAGAAGGGGAAGCAGGCTCTTCGCTGAGCAGAGTCCGATGCGGAGCTCAATCCCAGGACCCTGAGATAATGACCTGAGTCAAAGGCAGGGGCTTTAACCCACTGAGCCACCCAGGCACCCAAGAAATCTCTATTCTTTTAAAGAACTATGTGATTAAGACAGACTCACCTGAACCTTAGAGTCAACAGTGCTCTATAATGTAGGTTAATATACATAAATCATGCAAGTAAAATTCAACAGTTCTAGAGTTCAAAGATTTTACAGATGGAGAAGTGGGCATCTTAGACATCTAAAGAACACCTTAGACTTCTGTCAGCTTCACTAGTCATTATTATTGTTCCTGCCTTCTTATAACTCTCTCTAATCTTTGGATTTAAAATCTTGATACTTACCTCCACTTTGACCCATGGTTTTCTCCCCTAGGACAATGTTGGTATCTTCTTTCTAAATCTGTCAACCTCATCTGTGAGTAAGACACCTCCTGTTTTCCATTGTGTCCCCCACACAGCAGAGATACTTGACCAACCCTCTCCCTTTCTTCCAGGACGTGGAAGGATAGCCTGTTACAGAGAGGGGCTTGGGTCATAGCCCCAAGGTTGGTGTTGGTTTACTGTTATTGAAACTTTTATTAAAAACAAAAGAATGAAAGAGATCTGAGATTTTCTTGGGCCATGTATAGAGGAAAAAGAAGAAAAAAGTGAAGGAAAAGGAGGTAGGGTCGAGAGGGGCAAGACAAGGAGGTAAGAGAAGCAGCTACAACAGATTTTAAACATTATTTTAGGTTAAAATTTTTATATTGCTTATAGAATTTTCTTCTCTGTAACTGAAACATAAAATAAAAAAACCTAAACACACATGTATCTGCTAGTGCAGTGCTGACACTCTCCTTCTTTAGAGGATACTGTCACGGTTTCAGAGTTAGATTACTTGGAGAGTTACTCAAGGAGGCATTTCCCAAATGGGGACAAGGGTGAGCGGGACAGGGCAGAGGCATTTGTTCTGAGAAAAATGAAGAATATATCAGTGGGCAAATTATTTGGAGACCAAATATAGAGATAGAAATGAGTAAACAAGTAACATAGGGTTGAAAAAAAAAATGAATGAATTCAGAGTCTGCTTTCTACTTCTTGTGACAGAAACTTGCCAAGGTGTGGGAATTTTTTTCTTTTATTTAGGAATGCAGACAACCTATTTTTTCCTTAATGAGAGAATTTATCAGAGTCAGGCTGAATAACAATTTCAATGAGCCACCTCCCCCCAAAATACAAATAATTTGGAGAATACAATTGCACTTGGCTATTCATGAATGGGATTCTTCTGGGTTTTCTGCCGTGTGCATATTTAGTAGAATGGTGCTAGGCTGAAATAAATGGTAGGTACAAAACTGCTTTACTGATTTAGGTGAAGAAAAATGTAAGTGATACAAATAAAAGCAAGTAACTTTAAAAAATCTTAATCAATTAGACTTTTTAAAAACATTTAAACATTTGAGAGGTGCCTGGGTGGCTCATTTGGTTAAGCTCAGACTCTTGGTATGGCTCAGGTAGTGATCTCAAAGTTGTGAGATAGAACCCCTTGGTACCCTTCATGGGGCTCCAGTCTCGGCAGAGAGTCTGCTTAAGTTTCTCTCTCTCTCCCTCCCATCAAATCAATCAATCAATCTTAAAAAAAAAAAGAAAAAACACACATTTGATTTTATAAGTGGCATAAACCTGATGATTGATATAATCATTCATTCAGTTGTAGTTGTGAAAAAAGTGTGTTATTTTGTTCTATAATTTGTGAACTGGAAAAGAGCAGAGACAACTAATGAGGAATAGAAAGAAATGTAGAAACTTAGCAGCATTCCTTAGCTTTTCGAAACAAAAGCAAAGCCTAATTTTCTGCTGACAGTATAAGCTTTGTCACAGGTGAATAGGTGAACAGCTCAGTACCTTGGGCAGCTTTATTATTTAATGGATTTGGGGAAGGAAAGGGGCCTGGGTGGCTTTGTTATGAGATAAGCAAATAAGAGACAATGATGGGAAAGAGAGATTTGATTATATGGGTCATAAAAGTGCTCATTACCACCCTCCCACATTTGAAACAATGTGTCTCACTTTCCAGAGGGACTACCTGAAATGAAACAGTGGCTCTTCAGAAACAAGGAGGATTTTATTACTCAGGCAGAAGCCCCATTAAGGCCGCCAGGAGATTTGCTTGGGTCTATTAGGAAGGGGCCTTCATCACCAAGGTCTGCAAAGCTGCGTATAAGGTGCCCCAGGGAGCTTGAGGAGACAATTTACTCCTTATAATATCTCTGAAAAGGAGATTTCCAGAATCTTGGAAGAGGAAATTATCTTGTTTAAATAGCTTTTAATTAACTGCAAGTATCCGTGAGTCCTTTTTGAGTGGAGTAGGAAGGGGCCGTTTGAGCCGCAGAGGGATTTGAGCGTACATGGCAGCCTCCTGGGGAGATTGCTTTGCTCTCCTATTAGAATTATTTTCCAAATCGAAGGATCATTTTTTAAATCTCCATGGGGGTGGGAGGGAGTCTTTCCTCACTCACCAAGAAACGGCATTCGTTACAGTTATAGGAACTTATTTAGTACTGTTTATGTGCAGTCATGTGTGCTTAAAAATATATATATACATTAGTTGCTCTGTGAGGTGTGACTTGACAAAGCTTCCGGGGTCTTATCTTTACACTTGCCCCAGAATTTTTAACAGAGGCAAGAAACAAAGTAAGACCAGTTATCTTGCTCTATTACGTATTATTCTATAGCCCCAAAACCTGATTAACTTGCTGTCAACTGTATTGGAAGAAAGAACTGCTTCAAAAAGAGAAATCATGTAGACATTGACCGATAGGATAAAGAAGTCATGCAAAACCAGTAGACACGATTGTGCTGTCTCTCTCTAGTAGAGAAAACCGTGGCTTTGGGATAACATCGATATACAATTTTTCTTTCATTTTTATTTCAGTCAGACACTACCTCATCAACCAAAAAGCACAGAGCTTTCACAGCAAGCTTTGGTGGCATATTGACCTTCAGCTGTTCCTACTGTGGTGCATGTGTTGTGTATTCACAAAGCTACCAACTAGTTTTGCTTAGGAAATTGACTTTTGCTTGTGATGAAAACCTATGAAAGGGGGTTGTAAACAAAAAGTGTTTTTCTTACCTTCTAAGGAAAATAAGCAGGTTTTTGAAGACTTTGTTTTTGAATCCCATCACACTGTTCTTATGGAGAAATACACAATTAAAATCATGGCCTAAGTCCTATGTTACCAATTTAAGAAGAAATTACAATTCTTTATTTATGAATTGTTCCATTCTCATATGAACCACATTTAATATAGTATGGGTTTTTTAATTTATAAATTTATAATGCTTACTTTATTCTTGATTTAAAAATTTTCTTCTGTTACAAAAATTCATTATTTGGACATCACTCATAATGAAAATATTACAATATTCTGAAATTAGAGGTAGACAAAATTTTAGACAGCATTGGCTGTGTTGAAATTTCTATAAAATAAAATTAAATCATGAGCTCTTATAGAATTGTTTAAGGAAAGAAATATACATTCTGACATTCATATCATCATAAGTCACTTACAATAAGTTAGTCTTTAGGTTTTTTTTAAAGATTTTATTTATTTATTTGACAGAGAGAGATCACAATTAGGCAGAGAGGCAGGCAGAGAGAGAGTGGGGGAAGCAGGCTCCCCGCTGAGCAGAGAGCCCAGGGCTTGATCCCAGGACCCTGAGGTCATGACTTGAGCTGAAGGCAAAGGCTTTAACCCACGGATCCACCCAGGCACCCCTGTCTTTAGGTATTAAAGTAAGAAAAATAAAGTATTTTTGCTTCAAATTAAAGAAAAATAGTTTACTTAGCATGTTAGAAATTAGAGGCCACATTCATAAAAATAAATTTCTCTGACTTTAATATTCTGAAACTAAATATGTGTTGAGGTCAACCTTGACATTTTTAGAGATGCTAAAAACAGGAGCAGATATTTACTGGGTGCCCACTCCAGGCATCTGTATTAATCCAAGTCCTTTTAGAAGCAGATGATAATATGGGGATTAAACGTGTAAGGGTTTTACTAGGGAAATAACTGTGTGAAAAAAAAATAAAGGAAGAGTCTGGGAAGTAGAGAGAACTCTCAGACCCCAAGTCTCATCCCCAAGTGATACAAGCCTAAAGCCAACTAAGAATAGAGGAAGAGAAAGTCAGGTGGAAGCATCCTAGATGGTTCTGCAGTTTAACGAATATTTGGCAAATATGTAAAAAAATTTTTTTGAGCCTAGGTCAACTGACAATGGAATTCCATGTTTTTCAGGAAAGGGTCTGTCTTAGTTTCCCTGACACATTCAGTAATTAACAAGGAGAAACCTTGGAAGAAAATGTCTTTGCACACATTGCAGGATTGATTTTCAAAGCAGAGGAGTTAGGTTCTGTGTCATTTATGATTTCCATAGCCAGGAGTCTAAGAAGCTCATTCTCATTGGTTGTCAGAAGAATATTTTTAGTGTTTATGGAAAAACAAATTAGGAGTCAAAAACAGAATATGTTGCCTCTCTATAGATGCCTACACTCAACTCCAAAATCTGCTCTGATGTTTCCCCCTAGAAAATAAATATTAAAAAAATTTTTTTTTGAGCTTTTATTCTGAGCAATTGCCATTCTATAGCTCTACTCTCCTTCCAAAATGTATTCCTGTAGGAATGTTGACAATACTGACTCCATCTTTGGCTCTCTGTTTTGTCCATGTTTGCTTGATGACCTCTCTTGTGGTATTGTGTTCCGGGCCTCTTGGAGATTAATACACATACCTTAGAAATGCCCGCCAAGGCTAGAGTGGTTTGTTTTGGCCTCCCAGGTATCTGTTAGTGATAACACAGTCTTTCCCCTTCCTGATACACAGGTGGTGCCACAGGATCTAAAAGTTAACTGTCAGTTAAGAGTATGCCAACACTTTGAGGTGCATGTGAACACTTTGATATCACTAAAATATTCTTCTGTATGTCCCCTTGCTCTCTAAATTATGTGGACTAAATAACTGTGCAGCTGGGGGGATCTTTTTCTGCCTGATGCCCCCTGGTGGTAAGCTACCCAGAATGAAACTGTGTAACTTGTATAGAGTCACTTGCTTCATTTTCTGGAGTCAAAGTGCCTTCTCAGTTTAAGGGATACTCTTCCTTGGTCCTTGGCATCTCCTTCTAACAATCCCATATTCCAATCTTTATGCCAAGAAATACATCTTCCCCTTTGCACTCAGTGAAAATAGAATGTTCCCTAAATTTTGGCATGGTTTTTGGACCCGTAAGATGTAGTAGATATTTTCAGACTCCATTCTTTGAATGGTCTACATTCTCTTAATTTTGATATTTTGGATTGTTTATAACTCAGTTGCTTTAATTGAATAACAAAGAGTCCTGGCCTCTGTTAAGGGGGAAAAATAAAGGTTTCACATGAATATTTGACTCTCTCTACAATCTGATTGCTTTACATGTGTGTGGGACATCTGTAAATCAATTGTTTGTAAGTTGCGCACCCAGGAAGCCTTATGTTACCATATACTTATCATTCTTATGGCTGTACTTTCACCATTCCTCTGTTAATTCATGCTTTCTACAGTAGAAAGGATTCTACATAGAACAAGTTGTTTGTTTGGGTGGAGAGGAATCACGAAGGGGGATTGGGGAACAGGACAAAATTGTGTGTAATCATGTTGCTGAGTATTCAGCAGATCAGTAAGAGAGGAGTGGATAGAGGCTGGAAAAGTCAGAGTAGAGAAGGAATGACACAAAGGAAAAAAAGTATTCAGTATCAAGGCGAGGTCCCCAAATGGGCATTAAAACATCTGAATTCTAATCTACCTTGAATATTTACTACCTGCATGGTGGTAAACAAAAGCTAAACTAGTTGATACTTGTGTTAAATAATTCAGAAAAATAATTGTAGCATACAATGAACAAGTACTTATAAAATACTGAAAACTGTAAACTCTGTACAAATTAAACAAATGTATTATAAATTTTCACATAATGAGTATTTACACATAAATTTATTATCTACACATTTATATTCCCACAAACTGTACAACCTAATTATTTGGTTAACAATATAAATGTTTTAGTTTGCATAAACTCATTCCTTCGTATGTATTACAGAAATTCAATTCAAAATTATCAGTTTATGCAACAATTTGTTTCAGGTACACTTAGAATCAATGTTAAATTAATATTAACCATGGCTGTGCCTCCATTTCTCCATTCAGCTTATCTATGCTTCTCTTTCCATATATATGTCTTTTTACTCCTGCTGCAGATAAACTTTTTTGCCCAACCGAGATTAACTCCTGGAAATCATACCCTATTTACTTATTGTTTGATTTACAAAATAATATTTATAGCTAATGATCAAAAATGAAGACAGTATTGTCCATCATTCACATGATAATTATCATTGGTCAACCTGAGTCTTCTTGCTCATCTTTGAATCAGCCTTCCAAAGGGATGCAGTGTTATAATTGGCCTTACCTGGCTTAAATGCTCAACTTTGTTGCCATGTAGAACATAATACAAAGAATGACCATCCTGCAGTGCCACAGTTGAGATAAATTTCAAAGAACCAGTGAAAGAAGACTGAGGAATCTATAGCTTACTCTGAAATTAGGAAATAAATAGCAATCTATCATGTTTATAGTATTGGAATTAGAGAAGAAGAGAATTGGCAATTTAGCGTGACAGAGAAAATTCTCATAGCTAGAAAACTGTACAAACACTGGGACTCAGGGAGATAAGAGAATAGAAAGGAATTTAAAAAGACTTCAGGCCTAGGAGGACACAAGTATGTCTTACAGCGAAATTGTGCCTCTAATTTCAGTGCCAATTGATATATGAAGTTTCACTTAAAATGTCTTTATTAATTAGGGATACTATAAAATTCAACCTAATTTTCCCAATTCAGGCAGCCCCAATCCCTCAAGGTCAGGTGGTATATTTCTTATCAAATTCCACTCTTATGTGGGAGGATATAAGCAGGAACAAAGAAAAGTCAAGAAGAAACTACATGTTCTATGTCTCCTACTGTTCCCCTTATATTTTCCAAAGTATTTTTCCTTTAAATCTCTATTCATGATATATTTAAAACTGCATGGGATGTCTCAATGCTCAGTTTTCTTGAAATATGTGAGCCAATAAAAATAATTACTACCCTTAGTGCTTTCTAAAGTGTGATGGTAGATAGAACTGCTTTCTTTTGACAAAGTCTTATATTTTTGTCCCTTCTTTTCCTTGTGTAGCTTGGTATTCATTTCTATAGTGATGAATGTACTATATACCCTAGGGCAATTTTAACTCTAATCAAGGAAGTGGGAGTGATCTAAGCAGGAAATTATAGTAAATCTTAAGTACATGTTGGTCCTTACAGCATACTCACTCATCTACTCAGGGAACTAAGTACTCATTTTGTTGTATTTTCCAAATTTGTTCTTTTAAAGCAACTGAATTATAATAATCTTACACATTTCTTTTCTAATGTACTTATTACCTTAGCTGGAAATGAAATCCTTAATGACCCCAGTCTAAGGAGAGTCATACATTCTAAATGTAAGTAATTATCAAAGTTTGAAATAGAAATACTTCATCTATTTACCATTTCATATATTGATTAATTACTGGAGATTTTGAGTAGTGTCAGACAGCAGGGAGAAGCTGAATAAAAGAAATTTTTTTTTTAGCATTTATTTATTTAGTTAGTTAGTTTCCAAGATTCTGGGTTTTTCTTGGGGGGTTAGGGGAAGAAATGTTTAATATTAGGGTAGAGTGGCACCAATATCTATTTGGATTTGCTGTCAAAGACAATTTAGGACATTAACCAATTGGAAGATGGATTAAATTATTTTACTTAGGCATATGTTGAAGAAAGGATGAATGAATGAATCAATGTATGAATGGGGCAAACCATCTGTCCTCCTTTGCCAAGTTGCCAAGGTCCAGAGTCCTGTCAGCTATTCTCCATGAGGCTGTGCCCTCTTTATCAAATGGACGGCATTGATATCCTCCATTCCAGACCCTCTACCCCTCTATCTCTGGCCAAGCTCCCATCTCAACAAGTGGACTCTGCACATCTCACTCTGGCCTGCGCCTCAAGGGAACACAGAGGACAGATGCTGGATGTTTTCATGTGGGAGGGAGTTTGGTGTTTTTAAGCCTTAATAACACTTAGCTAAGTAAGGTGCCTGATTCCTTGGATTTGTTTATGAAGTTCATTAAGCTGTGATCACCAAAGAAATTTAATGAATCTTTATCATGAATCTTTATCATGAGTGGTATAATTAACGTGTAAATATACAAATCTCAGTTATTTGTGCTATGCGTATGAAAAACGAGTATAAATAATCCAAACTGGAGATAAAAGCAAAATTTGAACTATTATAATCTGGTCATTTTCCAGAAGGTATATTTTTTATTATAGTCTTCCAGGGCTAGTTTGCCATATAGAATGGTGCATCTGACCTGATTTTTAAGGAGGTGGACTGATTTTGAACAAATGCAGTGTTAGCTAAAGAGTACAAACTATTCTTCAGCTATGATTTAATAGTTAGTCCTTCTTGAGATATACTTAAAGGTATATAAAAGATGATTTTAGCAATATTAAATAAAAAGGTTATACCAGAAAATTGCTACAGGATATGTAATTATGCATAGATGGTATTAAAACCAGTTTATGTTCTAACTGCTGTTATACAGTTATAGAATAGTCTATATTTTATGGAATGTTATCTAGTAATATATAGTCTACAAATATGTCTGATACCAGAGGAAAGTTATATTAATATAAAGCTGACTACTTATGACTGTATCTCATCATCATTATCATACTAAGTAGCAGCACAAGACAGTAATTATGCCTAACTCACTACATACACTACTGTATCTCATTTAATATTATTAATAATTCTTTGAGTTCTTTTTAATCACATTCTAAATATAAGAAAACAAGAATAAAAGAGATTAAGTAAATTATCTCAAGACACATAGCTAGAAAATGACATGCATCAGGAATTGACTATAGGTCTCTCTCGTTCTAGATTTCTTGTTATGAAGAACTGCTATACATTTTACAACTTCTCTTGGGCACTCACTTGACAGCCAAGACGTTTATTTACTTGATTTCGTTGCCGTATTTCATATAACCCTGTTTTTCTTCCTTGCATTAGATGGCCTCCATGGAAATTCTCCAACACCCACTTCTACAGTCTATGGTTTTTCTCAATTGTATATGAAATAGAGCTTCTCAATTCCTCACTGTCAACTTAGTTGAAACTGATTACAGATTCTTGGCACATAAGTTTTACTTTTTCTATTTTTTTCAGTGTTATTCTTGCCACATCATAAATGATTTTTTATTTCTTAACTTTGGCAAATTATCATCACTCAAATGCAACCTGTAGGAAGATTTAGGAATAAAATACTGCCTGAGACTTTGAGATATGGAAGTCAGTTAGATTTGCCCTACACGGTACCCATTCTCTAAGGGATCTGCCACTTCCAGATCACTTAAGATTCTGTTACTAAAATATATGAACTGAAAGAGAGATAAAAATCAGGAAAAAAAGGGTTCAAGATGTACAAAGGACAAATCTCATTAGAAGGATTTACAATCCAATTATATAAGTTCTAAAAGACTGGGCAAATTATTGAGGCTATTCATATTATTTTACTAGAGCAGAATTTCATTGTATCAAATAAAGGAATTATTAGCTAGACCTTGAAAGTACTGTTAGAGATCTTTGTTCTAATATGATTTGATTTGTTTATAAAGTGTTTCCTAAAGCTGGTTAAAATTGTCATAGTTTGTTATAATAATAAGTTTCCCTTTTTGAATTTAAAAATTCAAATCTTAAACTAGATCTTTGAATAAATACAAATAGAATTAATGTTAAAACTTTTGTTGATTGAAGATAACATACATTTTTATTTTTAATTGCCATTATTTTGCAATGACTTGTCATTTTACTGAATAAAGCACTAAATAATGAACATTCAAATTATAACATTTAATTTCAAAACATCAGCTAAGCTTTTTTTTTTTTAAAGATTTTATTTATTTATTTGAGAGAGAGAGAGCGAGAGAGAGCATGAGAGGGGAGAAGTTCAGAGGGAGAAGCAGACTCCCCGCAGAGCTGGGAGCCCAATATGGGACTCGATCCCGGAACTCCGGGACCATGACCTGAGCCGAAGGCAGTCGCCCAACCAACTGAGCCACCCAGGCGCCCCTAAGCTTTTTTTTTAATTATTCTGATTAAAACCTACATAAGGTGGGGAAGAAAATGGAGAAAGCAAGATGGTAAAATAAGTACTTTGGAGATTACACGTAGTGTTTTTCATTTTAAACTTCAAAGTTTCTCTTGCATTTGACTAATAGTTCTCTTTAGTAAAAATAAAGGGGGTGGAGGAGTTGATGAGGGAGGATAGTTAAATCTTTTAAAAACCTGTGTAGACATGTCTCTTGAGAAATTAGAACATATTATATATGGAAATGCTTTCCTGCTAATTAAAATTGCTGCATAGTTCTGAAATAAAACCTAGATAGGTGTCTGAAGCTCTGATTTCTATTCCCAGTCAAATTCTACCTCACTATGCAAATTTTGGAATTCTCCTTAATCCCTTCTTATGATTCTTCTCTCTAATTTCACCTGCAAAGAAGAATTAGCTATTGTAATTCTATATATTTTTAATAGAAATGATGATCAGTTCCATATGCACATGGATTCATTCATTCAGAAATGTCTTTAACTAAATGCCCATGAGGTTCCAATTGTTCTTCTAAGTGCTAATGATAGTGTAAAGCAGTGAGCGTGAGAGTCAAGATCTCCAGTCTCAGAGAAACTTATGGGGAGGCAGGGAGACAAACAATAAATGAGAATAAATAAATAAATAAATAAACAAACAAATAAATAAATAAAATATATCTGATAATTTCAGGTTGTGAAAAGGATTAGAAATAATTCAAGGTTCTGAAACAGAGTAACAGAATTGTTATATTATGAAATTATGTTATATTATGAAATTATCATATTATGAAATTTATGAAATAATTATGAATATATTTATGAAATAATATATTTATGAAATAATCATGAATATGAATATATTATGAAATATATTATGAATAACTGAGAATTTCATTATTAAGAAAGGTTTTTCTGAGAAGTCGACAACTAAGAAACGACATGAATTTTAGAAAGGATCCAGCAGTGTTTTAAATGGAGGACAAAGTCAAACAAAGGAGGAAGATAGGGGTAAGCTGAAAATGTTCAAGAAACACATCCCTGCCACTTCAAGCCTGGTCAACAAAAATTCCAGTGCATGATCCTCTGTGTTCTTTTTCTGGTCCAGATATAAGTAAGCAATGGAAACTCTGAAAGTTGCCTGTTGAAACTGGTGGAGCCAGGACTTCAAAAAATTTGACCTATTTAATCACTACCAGAAGTGAGCTACAAGATAACCACAAAGATAGGTTTTAGATTGCATGTAAGCCAAAACAAGCATTTACTGTTTTACAAAACTGCAATTGTGAGATATATCTATCTGTAACATGAGCCAGAATTACCTAATTAGTACAGTTGAGAATTTGAGTTTTCTTTTAAGTGCCATTAGCATGTGCTGACAGATTTCAAGCAGGGCCATGATGTGATTTTGTTTATGTTCTCAAATTATCACTCTGTCTACTGTTTGGAGAATGGTTTGTGAAGGACCAAGGGCAAGAAATCAGTTAGGAGTAGAATAATCAGAAGTTCGTGGTGGCTTGGACTGAAGTGGTGGTCAGAGAGACGGAAAATAAATGAACATAGTGCATCTATCTTTGAAGATAAATCCAAAAGACTTGGAAGATAGAATGTGGGGGTGATGTACTGAAAGTCAAAAGGGTCTCTTTGACTCTAATTTTTATGTTTTGAGCTATCAAATGATTTTTGGAGTTAATTTTTAAAAGGGAAGACAGCAGAAGAATCCAGTCAAAACATACAATTTGAGGGACTTTTGTGACACGTAGGACCAGGACATTAGAGCAGATCAATACATCTCCATATTATGTTTCACCCATACACATTTCTGGGCTTGGGGTGGGGATAAGGAGATAATTATTGAGAGAAAAACTACTTAAGTTTATGTGAAATGAAACTTAAGCTTTTCTTATTTTAGTAAACAGAGTGAGACCCAAAAATATCTGTACACACTGTCTGTAATGTGTACTACAGAAAATTTTAAAAGGATAATTGTTTAAGAAATGGCTAAAATAGGTACTGGTTAAGATAGGTGCAAGTCTCACTTTGAAGCCTCACCTACAAGCTCCACTAGTTTTCTATCTGTAAGCCACTTATTAACTCTAATCACATTTATTCATCTGCAAATAGAATGGAGTATAACTAATATGTTTCTCTCAATAAGCTTATGATCCTCAAAATAAAATCCAAGAGAAAGCACTAGGTAAATTATAAAATGTTATAAAAATGTAAATTAAAATTTCTATGACTGACACTTTCAACATGAACTCAAATTATCAACGTAACATCCAAACTTTAGGAATATTGTAACTTTTTGCTAAAATGGCATTTGGCCATGAAGAAACTGCGTGGAAAACAGAATACATGAATATTGGAAATAAACATCAAGCTAATGTATAAAGAAGAAAAATTAACCATAGTATTTCCCAAATGAATTCCCTTGGATGCAGAAATTCCAGAATTAATATTTTTTGGAATGTTGGGGAAAAAAGCTTCAAGAAGATAATTAATCCTAGGCCTAGTTATCAGTTTTACCTAAGAACAATTCACATCTTATAAATAATATGAAGAAAATATGTGACCTAAGAATTAGGGAAAAAGAAGAGAAAGTATGCAATCTATTTTAAAACTACTAGGAAGAAAAATTACCCTTGATTTAATTTTCAAAAACAACCTAATACTATTGATATTAAACAACTAGCAGTGTAGAGAGTGACACACGCTGAGCATGAACAATTTAAATACAAATTTTTCTCACTGATACAAAGTCAAACGTACACAGTGTAGGAAAATGAATGCAGTTGATGTGACAGAGTAATGTCAGACTGGAATCTAAAACAGATTTCAAAATGCAACACTTGTATGCTGCAGAAATGACTTTATGGCAATAAGTATATTTTTTTTGCAGAAAAAAATGTCAGAAGCATACACTTTGATTTCAAGACATATTTTATATATCTCAAAGTTCAGCTATGGAGAGTACACCTGCCAGAGAGTGAGGGAGATCAACTAAAGCAAACAAAAGAAAATAACTGACCCATCTTAGCATCTAAAATGGGCCCTAAAGCCCTGTCCTGATATTAATATCATGGAGTAATCCTCTATCCTTGAGTGTGGGCTGGACCTAGTGGCTTACTGCTAACAAAATGCATCACAAGTGATGAGATGTCACTTCTAAGATTAGATTAAAAAATAATTTTCATTTCTATCTCTTTCTTTGTCTCACCCCATGCCTCTCTGGTAGAAGCAAGCTGTTATGTTGTGAGAGGCCCTTTGGAGAGCCCATGTGGCAAAGGATTGATGTCTTCCTTCAGCCACCAATGAGCATGAATATGAGACCAGCTGGCAGAACATGAGTGAACTCAGAAGCACATCCCCCTCCAAATGAGCCTGGAGATGGCTGCCTTCATTCTTCCACACCTAGAATGTAACCTTAGAGATCTTGAATCACAGGCACCCAGCAAAGCTACATCTGGGATCCTGACTCACAGGAACCCATAGAAACAATGGATAATTGTTGTTTTTAGCCATTACATTTTGAAGTAACTGATTACCTTCCTATAGATAACTAATACAGGCCTTCACAGCTAAAATTTGGGGAAAACATATAGCATTATGCACTTTACTCAAAACTCTCTAATTTACTGTAAAATTTTGTGTTTTTTTAATTTTCTTCATAAAAAGTGATTCAGAAAAGTCATATGTATATATAAAATCTATCTTATACCATTATGTTTTTTTTTCATCAAAATATGAAAGCTAAAGCAACTCTTTCTGTCCAAGAGGAAAAGAAAGTATTATCATTGCACTAGAGAAAAGTTGGTGAGCAACTAGTGGTAAGATTCCATGGCTACAGTCATCCCTATAAGATTTTTAAATTACTTTTCAAGAGGAATATTTTTCTAAACCTTTCAGTTTCACACTACATAAGGGTGTGAACATAAGACAGTTTCTGAAACTAAAGCACCGACATGTGAATATTAACAGAGCTTCTAAATGTAAAGGGGGAAAGTTGTGACTGTCGGATAATGGCACTAGTGTGATGTCCTTGCAAATTGTAAAGCAGCAATCTGATCTAAATTTAGGGAAGCTGGCAGTGGATCAGACGTTAAAGGAGGACTTGAAGAAACAATTGTTTTAGTTACACATATGAGCCAGGATAGTGTTGGCAAGATTACAATCCAAGGAAAGCTATCAAAAACAGAGAAGGGAACAAAAAGTTCCTGACATTTGTACCAGTCAGATGTAAAATGTTACACACAAGTAACTCCAAATAAGTATTTCTAAGTAATTCAGTGATGATTTTTAGATAAGTTTGCTCTTAAAAGAAACACTGATTTTCTTCCATGTTCTTTGGGTGATAGCCCTTCCATTTGGCTTACTTCCTTGGACCCAGACCTTAGAGGATGTTCTAATATAAACCGTGATGTGGGGATAAGATTTAAAAGAGTTTCTGTACATGGCAATTCCAATGATCTAATGTGAGACCACAAAGAATGGCCATGTACCTAGATTCATTGATTCCCTTTCCATATCGAATTTTAGCATCTCTCTGTGTGTATATGTATATCTATATATACATATAGATATAGATATACATAAAATAAACTTTTATGAGAAGATGAGTAATTAAGAGGTACGGAATAGCTTTTCCTTCTTGGCTGCTATTTTGGAAAGAAAAAAGTAGACAGAAGATTACTGCATTGATATAACAAAATAGAATGCCCAAGAACAAGACCACAACAATGTCTGTATTGAGCACATGATAAAAATTGCCTTTAACATGAAGACAGTTATTATTCAATAAACAGTGGAATAACTGGGTAAGTACTGAGAGGTGGAATTTTATAGTAAAGAAAATGTGCTCCATTCAAACAGCTTAATTTTGAGACTTATCTTTGCAACTCACTTGTCCTTGGTCTTTGGGAAAGTAGTTTCCTATGATGAAAAGAAATACTTTTCATCATAGTTGTTTCATTTGTAAAATGAAGACAACACTAACTACCCCAAAAGTTGTTGAAATATTTTATCATGTTAGGGCCCCTGGGTGGATCAGTTGGTTGGGTGACTGCCTTCGGCTCAGGTCATGATCCTGGAGTCCCGGGATCGAATCCCATATCGGACTCCTGGCTCTGCGGGAAGTCTGCTTCTCCCTCTGGCCTTCTTCCCTCTCATTCTCAGTCTCTCTCTCTCTAATAAATAAATAAAATCTTTAAAAAAATATTTTATCATGTTAATATACATAAACTGTTCAGAAGAGTGGTTGGTTCACACTAAGTGCTCAACCAATTTTAAATATTAAGTTTGTTAACAGAATAAAACACTATTTCATAGAAATCAATTTATGTTATTCTAAATGAAAACATAAAGTCCTATGTTGTCTCAAAGTGAATGCACTGGATAACTATTGATGCATAACAACTCTCCTAACACTTAGTGGTTTAAACTATAAGTTACTTGGTATGTGCTATGGTAAGTTCTGTGAAATGTGTAAGCCTGATGATTCACAGACATGTACCCTGGGGCAAATAATACATTATATGTTAATAAAAAACACATAAATTACTCATCATCACTCATATGTCTGCAGGTTATGATTAGGGCTTCAACTTTTCTAGGCTCAACTTTGACCAGCTATAGATAGCCTAGGAGTCCAAAGATAAATGTTGGACACAGCAGGCCCTCTTCTGTTCCATATGTGTCCCATCTTCTACCTGAGACCAGCACTCTAACCTTGATATGTTCTCATGGCAATGTCAGAGGCAAAACTGAGCAAGGAAAATCCTGGAAGACCTTAAGTCTTAGGCAGGTACTGGCACATTCGTCAGTTCTCCTTGAATCATTTGGTTAGAACAGGTCATGTGACTGAACATGAAACACAAAGATTGGGAAATATAGCCTGCCATGTTGGTCGGGAAAACTGCAAAGTCACACAGCAAAGGGTGGGAATACAAGGAAGAGTATGTTATTAGGGCCAAAAATGCAACCTATCTATCAATAAGAGAAAGGTGCTTGCAAGGACATTATGAAATAAAGAGTAATATTGGGGCATCTGGGTGGTTCAGTTGGGTAAGCATCCACTTGCTGCTCAGATCATGATCTCAGGATCCTGGGATCAAACCCCACATGGGGCTCCACACTCAGCAGAGAGTCTGCTTTGCTCTCTCCTTCTGCCCCTCCCTATCTCATTCTCTCTCCCTCTTTCTCTCTCAAATAAAAAAATGAAATTTTTAAAAAAATAATATTAACTGAATGAGAATAAAAAGTGGCAAGCACAATTAATAAAAATTATTTACTGCAAAATTCAAATAAAGTTACTATATTGCAATTTTAAAAGATAAGATAGTCCAATGGAAAACATGGAAAAGAAGATGAAATGTGGAGAAACAGGAACTCACAGATCTTTTTAGATGGGTCTAACTAGATGAAACTTTCTTATAGTCATTCTTTCACTGTAATTCAAAAATTATTTGAATAACTATTCAAATACTGAAATTATTTATGTCTATTATTCCTACAACAATTCATATTTTAAACCTCTTGCCTAAGGTGGATTAAATACATACACAAATATTGATGTATATTATCATGAATCCGAATAAAATTCCTAGTAATAAAAATGTTAGAAATAGGTGTTATTTTATTTAAATAGACTACAGTGAAATATATCACAGGTACCCAAATAAATTGTCATGTTTTAGAAGTAGAAAATTCTTCACAATATTTCATTAAGTTGACATTTTTTGAAGTAAATCAAAATTAAATAATGATATTAAATATAAATATTACTCTTAGATAATCATAATACACATGAGTCTATTAAAGGCTCTGAAGGGCACCTGACTGGCTCAGTTGGTATAGCATGTGACTTTTCTTAGGACTGTAAGTTCAAGCCCCACATTGAGTATAGATATTACTTGCAAATAAAATCATAAATAAATAAATAAATAAATAAATAAATAAATAAATAAAATTCTGAAACATGATGAAGTGGAGAAAAGAAAAAAGCAAAACATAACTTCCTAAGGATATTGGAATCAGATCCTCCAAATTAGTGCAACAGCTAGATAAAGAAGTTACATATGGAAGTTAATATATAAACTCTGGAGTTGAACACCCCAAACTCAGCCCATCACAAAACGATAATCATCTTTTTTAAAATTTAGAGGGTTTTTGTATTGCTTTGTTTTGTTTTTTATTGTATAATGAATATACACGTATGTGATCAGAAAGTAGTAATTTTAAAAGTACATATATCTGGAATATCTATCTTTCTAAATCGACTGTATAAATAAAATATGACCACGAAAAACAATGTTAGCAGCTTCTAAAATTCAAACTATCTTATGAATTTGTAAAAATAAAATAGTAAAAAATGCCCCCACCGAATAATTCTTATTTAGAGGTTGAGCTCTTAAGTAGAACTCTTATCTCACCTTTATAAAAATGTTCTTGAATGTCTTTAAAGCTCTGTCTTGGGGCGCCTGGGTGGCTCAGTGGGTTAAAGCCTCTACCTTTGGCTCTTGTCATGATCTCAGGGTCCTGGGATGGAGCCCCACATCAGGCTTTCTGCTCAGCAGGGAGCCTGCTTCCCCCTGTCTCTGCCTGCCTCTCTGCCTACTTGTGATCTCTCTCTCTCTATGTCAAATAAATAAATAAAATCTTCTTTTTAAAAAAAATCTCTGTCTTTTAGATTTCTTCAATACTATATTTATTTCTCAAATTTATCCAGAGGTGACAATCTTTGATTTGCTTGAATTACTCCTCAATAGTAGTCAAGAGTTTGAGTTTATGCTGTATATTTGTCATGGCCAGAGCATTTAAAATGCAATATTTTGAGATTTTCCTATGTGAAAAAAATACAACAACAGAAATTTTATAAGAATTTAATAAACAAAGAAAATGAAGATGTTAACCAGCTTTGTTAAAAACTTCAAGCACTCAGGAGCTCTCTTTTTTGTTATTGTATTCCCATGCTATGTAACTTCATAGACGTTTAGTAAAGCTTTACCTGGGCAAAGCAGTGAAGACAAGGCCAATAGCCAGAACTGTGATGCAGAGCATAGGAAGGCAAGATGTGAGGGGGAAGAGAGAGACAGAAAGCTTGTGCTACACTGTGCTTAGTGGGACAATGTGTTTTTTCTTATTTTGATACTTTTCAGTTCAACAAGGGTTTCTCTGGAATAATTTAAAAGGTCAAAACAATATAAAGAAATAACATTTTATTTTATTTTTATGTTTGAATTTTATATCAGAGATTACTCCTTCATTCACTAAAAGTATTCAAATGTCAACTATATGGTAGACATTGGAAAAAGTTCTTGAAGGGGAGTGAACTCACTTTTAAGTTGTAGACTCAAGAAGTGGTTGACTGCAGTATTTATCCCCTAATGCTTCAGGGATAAGATTAAGTATTTTGGGATGTAAACCATTGTAAAGCTAAGATATTTCCTCAGTAAGAAGGATGCATGAACCTGTTTTTGAGAACAGAAAAGGGCTTGCCTCCCTGCTCTTGAGTGTAGAGAGGAAAGGGGTTAAAACAATGGCCATATGCAGGACAAAAGCTGCATATTCCTCGTGCCAGAAGCTGACTTCCTAGTAATTGCAAGAGCACAGCTTGAGACTGAGAGCACTTGAACCAAAGTGTTCATCTTAGCACCTGGAAGACCAGAGAGCCAACTGAGTTGCTACCAAAACCCAGAAGCTATGAGTTCAGAAGAGTCTTGGGGTTGGCATGTTCAGCAAGATAGGATGATCTTGTTTCTGTTACAATGCTGAACCATGAAATTGGATAGTTAAATGATTCTTTTTTTGTAGGACTCTCAGAGTATACATCCAATCTACAGATTACATTCTTATTAATTTTTCTCCCAATAACTTTGAAAATTTACGCAAGTAAGGGACATTTGGATGTCTGATGAAGATTTTCTGAGCTGTGTTTATTGTGACTAGAGGAAGGAGAGTATGTTTCTCAATAACCTATTTGTGGACTGACAATGCCATGTTTTAGTAGTCCTATCCCTAGTGGAGATAATTACTTCCCAGTATTTATTTTTTCCTTTGATTTCCCTGGAATCTGGCTTACTTTAAAAGAAATATCATTTTAAGTTTCATTAGCTATATTAGGTAGAGGAGTGTAGTGTTGCTTTTCAGGACATACAAGATTCCATTTATAGATTTTAAATGTCTACCTATAATGAGGTAACATATTTTCCTAATTTTTAAATTTAGTTTCTGAGCAGAAGTAAACTTAAAATAAGGGAAACATTTATTCATTCACTAGTAAATTTTCCTTGCTCTGTTAGGATACTCTTTTCCCTTTAGTGATCCTTTAATGTGCCCAACAAGTTGGTTAGAAACCATGCATGGATGCTTCTAAATTTACTGGTGAAGACAACATAAGAATAACAGATACTCAGGATGTTTTTATTCACCTCATCCTATGTCTTGAATTTCTCTTTTTATTCTTTTCTAAATTACTTATTCCTTAACTTCATTCCATAACTCTATCAAGCACAGAAATGAGTAATTTGTGCTCATTGCTTTGGATTTACCTTGATGTTGAGGGTTATTCATCCTGGCTTGAATAGACAGTCACTGTTTGTATAATCTTGGCTTCATTCTTTTTGGCTTCTTGTTTCTGTGCCTGGCCAGTGTCTCTTACTGGAGAGCCTCCTGGTTAGACATAATCTGCCAAATCCACCTCTTTCGCTTTCCCACGTTTTGAAATGTTTGCCTTCTGACTATATTTGGCTTTCTTTCAAACTTACTCTCTTGCTGAGACAGTGCTTGTTACGAAAAAAATCAGTTTAAGCAGGGTTCTATTCTTTCATGGCCCTCAGTGTACCTTAGAGATAGAATTCTTACTTAAGGTGCAAATTATTGCATATAGCATCATAGAGTTCTGGAATCCTAATGAACCTTATGGTTTCCCAAGGTTAACTGTTTTCTCTGAGAGAGCTAGATAAGTTAGGCTACTTGTTCCCGGTCATACAATGTATTACTGCTAAGGTATGTCTAAAAAGAAAAACAGGGGAGTTCAGTCTAATTCTGTTTTTCTAGAATTATTCCACTGAGGAAATATGCTCATTTACTTCAATAGTCTCACATTCATTTTCCCAAGTTCCCAAGTTGTGGTACCTATACATATTTCCTATGTAGAGTTGTTTGGTGGAATCTTCCTTTGGCCCTACAAATATGTATGCCATTATCAGTCTACTCATTTTTCACATGCTCCCAAGTATTTCAGTTCTGGTGTCTGTGACATGGGTCAGCCCTAAGCAAAATGGGAAAGTCACAGAGTTATCTTTGCTGTCTGATCATGTTTATGTGCCCAGGACCTTTTGGTTTTCTAGTGATTCTTCTTAATAAAACTATTTTGGGGCAAAAATAATACATACACTGGTCTCAATTATGCATATATTGATAAATGAAATAAAGCAGTCTCTGATGGGGGTCAAATCAGAGAACAGGATCATATGTTCTCTTGAACACAAGAAGTAATAGAGTACCAATGTCAAAGTCAGTATGTGTTGATGATGATCAAGACAAAAGACCACAATTATATCTGAGCGAAAGAGAATGAACACACACACACACACACACGCATGCACGCACGCGCGCGCACACACACCCCTAAACCACAAAAGTGACCAAATATCTCCCTTTCGTGGACAATATGAGAAACTATTCTTTATCAATTGGCACTTTCTCCCTGGTTCCCTAGCTCCTAATTTCTCTTTCCTCTTGGGTAAAAATTAAGACATGAGAACATACAATTGCTTCCATTTTCTGACAGCATCAAATGAAGAATAAAACTACACTTCTTTACCACCTCCCCAAAATATCCTATTACATGCTTAAATCCTATAGCAAGACCCTCCCAACATCACTTGCTGAGATGCCACAGAATTCCCTAAGGTGTGGGTTCTTCATTAGTGAAAAGAGTCAATAACCCAACTTTGCCCCACTACAGGTATGTTCAAAATGACTTTGGAGAAGGGCAATGGCATTCTTATAGAGCAATTCAAAAAGTTACAGTTGTTTAAGAGTTATTTGTGTTTAAAATCATGGTTTTGCAATCAACATTTTCCCAATCTGAGAGAAAATTCACATTGATCATAGAATAAAATAAATGGTGAGAAAAATAGTTAATTCAATACTCCTGAAATGAATCATATCAGGTATTATCCTACACAACCTACCAATTAATCCAGGGTACTGTCACATAAGGATGCTATCCAACCAGTACTTCTTTAAGTACACCATGCATAAAACAGGCTAGATTTTCAAGGGATACTTATTACCAATAGTGGTGATTTATTTCTCTATTCTACTAACAGTTAATCAAGTACCTATTAAGCATGAGGTATCTCTAGCAGATTGGATTCTGTAATAAAAGGTCTTGAGAAGAGGTATTTGTTCATATCAACACTTGTAAAAAGAGGGTGAAGGAAGCAAGATTGGCCAGAAAAAGAAATTGAAGTATTTTGCAGGATGACAAAGTCTTGGCCAATTGGTAGATAGCTCTGGATGCAATATTGTCCATTAGCTTGTCTTGCATTGGCTCAGAATATTCATCATTTATACTCCACTTCTTTCAGTCACTAGATACAAGATGCTCTATACATGTCGCCTCAGACAAGATGGCTGCAGCCGTAGCCTTAACACACAAGTAAGTTTAAAAATTACATTTTTTTAACATATTCTTTGACAAGGACTTCTTTATGTTGTAGGGATTTCTTCATATTTCTCTGCAGGGCTGCAATAGTCTGATAGCTAACTACTTGGTTCTCCACTCACTTTTATTTATATCAAGACAGCCATTGTTGATTTGTTAATTCCTTTCTTTGTCACTCAATCCCATTGTGATTAAGCATCTCTCACATTTTATGGGCAATTTTCATTCTGTTTTGTTGCCTCAGAATTAAATCATCCCTGGTATTAAAATCCATGAGACAAATAAACAAAAGTAAGAGAATAGAAAGTCCTCGGATGTCACTACCAAGGAAATAGGCAAGTAAAATGTGTGACAGGATTTTAACATTACTAGGAAATTTTATATCAGAACTTGCATAAGTAGTTCAATGACCTGTCACTGGCTTTTTTCTGGAGATTGTGTTATTTATTCATAGTATTATGGCAAAAGGAAATCTTACTATATTTAAAAAAAAAAAAACCTCCACAAAGCATCCATTACACGTAAACACAAAGGCTCACGCATGGATACATACTAACACACACACTCATCACAGATACTGCACCCATAGCTGTTGGGAGTAAGGTTATAAGCTAATTGTTTAGGGAGGACGTAAAAAAGTTGGGTCACCTGGGTGGCATAGTCGGTTAAGTGTTCGACTCTTGGTTTCAGCTCTGGGTCATGATCTCAAGGTTGTGAGATGGGACCCATGCAGGCTCTGCACTCAGTAGGGGGTCTCCTTGAGATTCTTTCTCTCCTTCTTCCTCTACCCCTCCCTGCATCTTTGCTCAAATAAATAAATAAATCCTTAAAAAAAAGAGGAAAAATGAAATATCAAGTGTTCTGAGAGAGAAGAGAGATGGGAAAGGAAGTTGGGGTGATGGGGAATATTTAGTGAGCTCTGACTAGGGACTTGACACTGTATTTGGCGTCATATAGGGTTTTTTTTGTTGTTGTTGCTGTTAATTTTCTTCAGCAGAATTGAGATATACTTAATATGTAAAAAACTGCTTATATTCAGTATATACATTTTGATGAGTTCATATGCATACATATGCATACATCCATGACATGTATGCATACATATGCATACATCCATGACACCATCTCATAATCAAGGTAACAAATATATACATCTTTTCGAAAAGATTTCTTGTGTTTCCTGGCTTATGTGTCTATGTGTATATACGTGTGGTAAGGACACAGCATGAGATATATCCTCTCAAGTTTTTTAAGTGCACGGCATCATATTATTTATTTAAAGCACTATGTGACACAGCCAGCTGATATCTAGAACTTATTCATCTTGTATAACTATAGTTATACCAATTGAACAACTCCCTAGTTCCTCTTCCCCTTGTCTCTTGCCATCCACCATTCTCCTTGCTGCTTCTATGAGTTTGGCCATTTTAGATGTCTCATATAAATGGAATCATGCAGTATTTGTCTCTGTGTTTTGCCTTTTTCACTAGGTATAATATCATTCTGTTCCATTCATGTTACAAATGGTAAGATTTCCTTTGTTTCAAAGGATAGATAATATTTCACTGTATGTATATATCACATTCACTTCCTCAGTTCATCTGATGATGAACATTTGGATTGTTTCTATATCTCGGCTTTGTGAATAATGCTGCAGTGAACAGGGGGGTGCAGATATCTCTCTGAGATTCTGATTTCAGTTCTTCTAGATGTTTACCCAGGAGGAGGATTGCTGTATCATATGATAGTTCTAATTTAAACTTCCTGAAGAAACTCTGTAGTGTTTTTCATGGTGGTTGCACCATTTTACATTCCCACCTAGAGTTTACAAGTGTTCCAGTTTGCCTACATCCTCACCAGTACTTGGCATCTTTTGTTTGTTTGGCAATAGCCATTCTAATAGCTATTATTATTTAGGATATTCAGTCCCTGAATAAGTTATAGCTCATTGTCATGTTGATGATTAGTGATGTTGAACACTTTTCATACATCTGTGAGCCTTGCATATATCTTCTTTGGAGAAATGTCTACTTCAATTTTTTATGCATTTATTCACTGGGTTATTTATTTTTTTATCTAGCTATTAATTTGTAGGAGTTACTTATATATTTTGGAAATTAACCCTTTGTATTAACCCATACATATGATTTGCAAATATTTTCTCTAACATTGCTGTTTGCCTTTTGAATCTGTTGATGATTTCCTTTGCTGTGCAGAAGCTGTTTATTTGGATGTAGTTCCACTTGTCTAGGTTTGCTCTTGTTGCTTACACTTTTGGTGTCACATAGATGAATTTATTTCCAAGATCAATGTCATGAAGTTTTACTTCTATTGACAAACTGTTAAATATACTAATAAAAAAAGAGAGAAAACTCAAGTAAATGAAATTAGAAATTAAAAAGAAGACATTACAATTGATGTTGCAGAAATACAAAGGATCGTAAGGGAATACTATGAATAATTATATACCAACAAATTGAATAATCTGGAAGAAATGGATGAGTTGTTATAAACATACATCATACCAAGGCTAAATCATGAAGAAATAGAAAATCTGAACAAAGCAATTACCAGTAAGGCAACTACATCAGTAATTAAAATCTCCCAATAAAGAAAAGGTTAGAACTGGATAAGATATATCATTAAGCTTTCAAATATAAATGTATTAAGTAATTATTTTTGTGTGTTTTACTAGTGAATAAGCTGAATAGCAGAAATGTTAAACAACACAAAGCCAAGATACCACAAACAGATAGCCTGACTCTAAAAACATACTCTTCCACTATTGTGTTGGTTCCAGATCCTACTACAAGGTTATATTCTGCCAAGCTGACTGAATATCAACTCTAAATTTTCTAATTTTCAAATATTTAAAGTTTGTGTTGACAGTGCCTCACTGCTACATTAGGAAAAGTTCATCTTTTTTTCTTTCCCTGAGCTTCCTTTTAAAAAACTTCCCTAAAAATTGTCCATGACCTATTGCTGTTTGCAAGAATTCACTCTCCATTAAATGTGTCATCACATTTATGGAGCTAGCTGCTTCTCAAATCATAACTTCAAATTCTTTCAAAATTCTTAGTTGAATTACTATCCAATATGTGTCCTAAAAATAACTCAAATTTGATGTGCCCATGTTTGTGTTCATAAACACTCCAACCAAATCAATGTTTTCTCAGTAGTTGTTTCTGCTTCTGATTGCAACATCACCACTCTTCTGAAATTTGAAATCAGATGAAAATTTCAGTCTTTGACTCTTTTTCTCCTTTTCCTTCTTTAGGCAATTATTTGGCATCAAAAGAAAAATATATTTAAAATATCAGTTAGATTTTATTTTACTTATTAATTTGTCTATTTATTTATTTTAGAGAGAAAGAGAGAGAGAACAGATGGAGAGGGAGGGATAGAATCTTAGGCAGGCTCTACACCCAGCATGGAGCCCAATGTGGTGCTTGATCTCAAGAACCTGAGGTCATGATGTAAGCTAAAATCAAGAGTTGGCCACTTAACCAACTGAGCCATGCAGGAACTCCCAAAATATCAGCTAGATTTTAAAATATCAGTTAGTTTCCATTCCCACAAATATCATCAAGGTTTATCCATTATATCTTAACAAGATTGTTGAAATAAATCTGTCTAGTCACACTTAATCTAGTTCACTCAACAAGTCCAGATTTGTTGGGCTAAATACATAATCTATAAGTATGATATTGCAGTTCAAAAACCATATCAGAGTCCTTATTATTTAATGATAATTTCAAATCTCCTACCCTGCATTAAAGACATTCTAGTATTATTCATGACATTTCTTATACCCAGAATGTTGTGCCTCCTCCACTACAAATCACTGCTTCCCATCTGCTCACATGCAATTGAAACCCCATCTCATGAACTCTGTCTCACCTAGCCAAGGATGATTTGTTTTATTCTGCATTAAAAAGAAAAAGAACTTTGTTTATATCTTTCCTAATTATGTACTTACTTCTTCCTTAGAGAATGGATGTTGGCTTCTACTCTACTATATATTTATAGGCAGGGATAATACCATTCGTTACTCTTGCTTGGTTAGCCTGCCTCAAATGGATTTTCCCTACATTTTGTTATTAACAGTAATTGCCCTGTTATTATCTTAGATTCACTAGAAACAGCCTAGAAAAGTGATGTTTTGAGGGAGAATTTTCAGATAAAAACAATAAGATCTGAGGGCAAAAGAGTAAGCATGAATGTTGCTTCAAGTAACGATTAGATTTCATCTGATTTCACAGGGAGCTCTGGAGTACATATAACAACACAGAGTTCTTCCCACCCTATAGCAAGGAAGATAAACATTGGTAATATCTCTCAGTTCATCATTGGCCTGAGGCTCCATCCCCCTCTGTATAATCTCCTAGGTGAGGCAATTCCAGTTGAGGTGTAGGTGCTCTCCAGGCAAGATGGCAGCTGTGCATAATTTGCAGTTAGGGTATGTGTGTATAAGCTAGGTGAGGCTATCTGCTCAGGGCACCAACAGTGTCTACTACTCCAATATATTTCTTGCACCATTCAAGTCAACCTTATTCTCTCATTAAGTTTCAACTTACTTCTTTCATTAAGTTTACTTCATTCAGATTCTGTTTCTTCAGGATTTCATCTGATAACAATTTTCAAGAGAACTTATAAGAACAGAGTTAGTAAAGTAAATCCCCTTCTGCTGCATTTGATCTTGAGTTTGTAAATGATACCTGTCACCACCCTTCTCCACCATTCATCCTAGATTACCCTCCTCTTGGCTAGCATTTCTTCTGGCGTGAGTGGTTCAAAGTGCTCAAATGCCAGTCATAGATTGAAGCTTAATGGAAATATTATTGTGTCCCCTAGTGGAAATGTTTCCCTATGACAAGCAAAACTTGAGATCCACAAAACCTAAAATTACTGGAACAGGAAATGCCGATATTCCAAGTGAATCATTGAAAGTGATGATGGATCAAACACTTCCACCCTTACCTTTTGGTTTCCTAAGCTTATGTGTTCTACATCTTGGGAGAAGTGGCATGATATAATGATCACTTTTAAGGCATTATCTTTAAGTAAATATCACAAAAGTGCCTTCAAGATGTTATTTCATTTTTATGTCAGGCTCAAAGTTTGTAGATAAGCTCAAGAAAGATAACTCCACTCCTCCTATAGCTCAGGTCCAATACAATTATCTTTGACTCCTGAAACTCCATCACATACTCCATTCATTTCTTCATCATATTCTACTGGTTTTACATTCAAAATATGTTGAGTGTGCTTTTTCTCACTACATAAAACTAAGTCTTCTTTATTTTATCCTTCCTCACATCTAGCTACACTCCTGCTAACAGATTTGATCCTTCCTAAAACATGCTGGTCCATATCACTCTCTGTTCAAATCCAGTTGATGGCTCTCCATTTTGCTCAGAATAAAATCCAAAATTCCTTATGAAAATTTACAAAACATACTTTATATCCAAACAACTTACATTTCAAGCACAGATCTGAATCTTATTATTTGTGTGAAATAACTAATAGAATTACTTGTGTCTCAGGGTAGTATCTAGAACTATATCAGTTGGTGTATAGTAATTTACTTATAGCAGTTCCTGGTGTTAAAATAACACTGCAGGGGGTGCCTGGGTGGCTCAGTTTGTTAAGCATCCAACTCTCAATTTTGACTCAGGTCATGATCTCAGGGCTATGAGATCAAGCCCCAAGTTGGCTCCAAAAGATGCTCTCTTTCCTTCTCCCTCTCCCTCCACCCACCTCTCTCTCCATCTTAAAAAAAAAATAGCACTACAAGAAGTTTAATATTTTTGTTGTTTTGTTCTTATTATTGCTGGTAATGTCTTTCCTATTTTTTTTACTGGTTATTAGGAAATATTTTTCATGTCATATAATTCTCAGAAACATATCTAATGGTTATATAATATACTCATTACATGTCATTTTCATTTCTTTCATCAATTTCATCAATTCACTTAATCACTTGACTCCAGTCTAGGTATTACAGGAGCTTCTTGGACTCACTTTGGTGAAAAGAAGTTTATATAAGACTGAAAGAAATAACACAAAATAAGAACCACATGCATAAAATATATGATTGAATATGTCTATTATTTTTTCTGACAATCTTACCACAAGATTTATTTTCTCCCTGACATTATTCCTAAATATTTAATGTCATATTAAAATATTCTGAGGAGAGGCTTCTGTAAATATGTGGAACACTATGGAAAACATCTTATCTTTTCCTTCCTTTCATGGAATATGCTGGGCTTATGGGGAGAATTCAGTCCAAGCAGAGATTAAATTTTACTTCCTTCTATACATCTTTTACATGTGCCAAGGATGCTATGTGCATGTTGCTGTCCAGTCATTTCTCAACTACAGCAGTCATGATTATAGAAGAAATTGCATGAACCACACAAGACAACAGAGATAAATATATATGAACAATATCAATATCATATATTCTACTATCACCTCATGACATGGAAACAGAAAGAGTGAATATTCCCCAGAATGAAATGTCAATAAGTCATAGTAAAATGAACACAAATTATTAATTCTTTAAGCTGAAATTTTAACACACATTGATTTTTGAATAAGTTTACTTCTTAATTTAATGGCTACTTAATTTTCTGTAATTTCAGAGAACAGTTAACTTGAATTCTATTTTCATCACCACCTTCCCATCCATCCCAAGAGTTTACCTTTTTGGCATTTGTACTGAAAAATATCATGTAAAATGATATATTCCAGGCATGTAGCTGCAGAAGTTAAAAAAAACCTATAATATTCAGAAGGTGTTCTGAAATAGACATTCTTTTTTAATTTCAAAATTTGATCAAGAAGTTTTACTAATTTTCACTCAGGCTCAAAGAATTATGGAGCTGTCATCCCTCACCTAAATTGAAAAGCTGGGAAAAATTGTTTTCTATCTGCAAGGGCATCATATTATATTTACTTACTGTACTTTTTGTTAGAAACATTATATATGTTAACATACACGAATTATTTATCCCTTGAAAAGCAGAGAATTAGAGTTGAAAGGAAGATAGATCTTTTATATTCTCTTGACCAAAATAAATACTTTCTTCTGAGCTTAGAGAAAAGAGTGTCATATAGTGCACTAGTCAGCTGTA